>CM039509.1:32910213-33510213 GCA_022432975.1 Begonia masoniana
GTTTCTCCTGTTTCCATGCTAAGAGGTGTGTTAGCGATCCTTCACAGATTGTGGAACAACAGAGTATCGAAGTTTCTTCCTGCTCTTACTTATGATGAAAACCAGTAACAAACTTAGATTTGCGTAAGTGTTACGCACAAATAAGTTCCACTGGTAAAAGTCTTATGGCATAACCAGAGACTTTGAGGGACAACTTGGGAGAGCCAGCATTATATGATAGACCAATATCAGACTCTTCAGGTACTGAATTTTGAGGACAAAATTCTTTTAAGGAGGTAGATTGTAGCACCCGTTCCATGAATCAAAATTGAACTATTATATTTATGATGAATTTTATAGAAGGGTGGGGAGAGTTATTTGATTGGGTTAATACATGATCAGGTGATGGCTGATGTAATAGAATTTGTAACATAGTGGATAACTATTTAATGAAAAGTCCTTGAGAGTACCCCCACTATCCCCCATTTTTACCTCTTTCGTGTTTCATCTCGAGCAGTAGAACTCTCTAAGGCGCTTCTCTCGCCCATTCTCCTACAACCTAGGTAAAGTCTGTTTTCTTGCATTTTCGCGACTAGTTTACTGAGATAATACATGTTAAGATTTAACGGGTCATCCATAAACTTTTCAGACTTACTATGAGCATAACCAGGAGCTTAATGCCTTTCCAACCTTGCACGTCACCCTAAGCATCCTTCAGCAACCAGCTTTAAACGTTCTCTTGGATTTGGGAATCCTCACCTATTAACTCTTCACCTACATCATAATTTCAATTATAAGCTTAATGCTTATAAGGAATGCAACAATAACATGAATGCATGAATGCATAATTCAGAGAAATACATAGTTATAAGTCTTTTCTTGTTCATAATCATTGTTCATAATCATTGTTCATAATCATTGTTCATAATCATTGTTCATAATCATTGTTCATAATCATTGTTCATAATCATTGTTCATATCATTGTTCATAATCATTGTTCATAATCATTGTTCATATCATTGTTCATAATCATTGTTCATAATCGTTGTTCATAATCATTGTTCATAATCATTGTTCATAATCATCATTTAAGTTGTGTGGAATGAGAGAGGATTTGTGCCAGGTAAAGGGGGTTCGACAGTGAGTTTGATCATGGTCCCTACTGCGGGTCGTATTCATATGTCCCTTCTTGGACTTGAACATACGCCAAACCGCCCCCAACCCTCACTCAACCACGTTTAGGGATTTTATCAGCTTTCTTGTTTCATGAGAAACATGCTTTTAAAACATTTTCATGTGTATAAAACATTGATAATGCATGAACATGGAATTCTT
This sequence comes from Begonia masoniana, assembly GCA_022432975.1. Lineage (NCBI taxonomy): Eukaryota > Viridiplantae > Streptophyta > Magnoliopsida > Cucurbitales > Begoniaceae > Begonia > Begonia masoniana. The sequence goes on from CM039509.1 coordinate 32,911,529, forward strand.
ACTCATTCGACATAGAATAGCAACATTCATCCAGTAATGACAACTTACCATTAAAATAAACGTCAACATAAGTACTAGACTGCGTACCTAATAACCTCGAATCGTCATATCAGTTACTATCTAGCATCCTTGTGATGTAGGGCCCTATTGCCGTAAATCCTATACCATTCACTTACCTGGTGTCCTTAGCAATGAGAGCTCTTTTGTCCTCAACTTCTTTACCTAAAACATTTACAGTACAGGTATTTAAAACAAAATCCTAAAAATTCTACTCGTAAGTCATCCTAGGGTCTAATAGCTAAGAGTCATTCCCGAATTCTTAGTTAATACTCAATGTAGTCTGAAATCCCAACAAACATACAGATTCGATTACATATAACTAGGGTGGTTGTTTTCAAGTCCAAATCGGTTGATAAAGCCTTCCCACTCACAGATTTCAAATGTTCTTATATTAGGTCCGGCATATGGAAAATCAAAACTACCAATGCTGAGTAGAAAACAGGGCTAGCAAACTAACAGATAGCCTCTTGTCTATTTTACCTAGGCACAGAGTATTCGAGTATGCAAGAAATTTGGATCGTCGAAGAGAGTATGCTGAAAGTAGAGAGCAAGAGCTCGGGAGAGAAGAAATCGCCGAAAAGGAAGGTGTCGGCTACAGTGGCTTGAATGAGGTTTAAAACATTTCCTTTTTCGTTATATACGGTCATCACCGCCTTTATTACAACTTGCCACCCCGCCTAGTTTAATTTCCACATGAATTAGTTATTCTTGGCATCACAACTCTAACCGTGAAGATTGAATGTTCATGACTGTTAATACAGTTAGGGAGTCACCTGTTTGAAGTTGTCGGGTGTCAAATCCTCCCTTAATCCATATGATGAAAACGATGAACAGAAACAAGAATGATAAATGATCATGAACATGTTTTTTCCTCATCAACTTACATGCATACTGGACATGCATGAATACATGTATGTTCATTCCTACTAAGCATTAGACTTATAGTTTAAACCTCATGATGTAGTGACGAGTTTTAGGTAAGGATCTCAAAGTTAATGAAGATGTCTAAGTTTGGTTGCTGGAAGGTGTTCAGGGAGCAATTCCTGTGCGATGCGAACAAGACCCCCTCCTGGTTATGTTCTTATGGTTAAGTGATGATTAGACCTATGGAAGTATAAGTATGATGAGAATTACTTTAACATTGAGCTTTTTGAAATTGTCTGGTTTAATTACTGAGTCTGGATGATATAGATATGTAAAGAGGTAGTTTTAACTAAGTCTTCCGCTTGCACGGACCGAAATGACGTCTTGAGATTTTATCCGTTGAAAGTTTATGCCTACCATTTGAAATCTATGAGAGTCGGGGTGTTTTTTCTATTGGTTGAAGTTGCTTGATGACTGTCGTGTTTACTGCTGAGTGTAGGTCGAATGAGTGTATCATCCAGCTGACGTCACCGGCGGATGTCGAATGATAGAAGTTGAATGTTTGAGTCTTCCGGCTGACGTCATCAGATGATGTCCCCCCCCCCCCCCCGAGTGCTTACTCACCAGATGATGTAAGTAAAGTATTTAGTCGTTTGTTCACCGAGAATCTCCTGTCAGAATAGGTAAGTGCGTCACGGCATTGCACATTTCCACCGGATAATGCCATGTCTACTGGCTATGAGGTGTTTTCTTTACCAGATGTTATAAGTAATGTTTTGTCGTTTAAGTGCCTGGGCCACGTGAGGTTTCTCTGTACCGATGATATAAGTAATTTTTGTCGTTTTTTTAGGTGACCGGGCGATTTTTAATTATGCGATCGGGAACGCCATGTCTCTCAAAGGCGTAATGTATTACGCTGCTGGGCGATGCCTAAGATCACGTGTGATGCCTTGACTAAGTTATGATATAAAAGAGAAAAAAAAAAAATGAACAAAGGAAATTAAGGATCTATTGTCGAGTCTAATAGAGTCATGATTTGTCGCGACTCTACTGGAGTCATTACAATTTATGTGTCCCCGTATAAAACAAGCTTGAGGATCTAAAAATTTCAGCTTGAAACTGGAGTGCTCAGTTAGAGGGAGATGCACGATTTGAGGTCAGCAACGGCTACGAACAATACAAGGTCCACACGAATATGGGTGTGTGCGAGTGCGCCAATGGGAGCTGAACTGGAATCCCTTGTGTCCACGCCATGCCCTACATTAACAAAATGAGCGTGTAACTGGAATGTTACGGTGCATCCCTACTATCATCAGGTGATTTATATGCAGATGTATTGAGCAATTTATGCAACCCTATGACGGCCACAAATGTGGCCGGCTATGACGGCACTCAGCGATAAGGATGATCGCCCAACAGAGGCCGAAAAAGACAATAGTACAAGATGTCCGATTTTTTAGATAGACGGAGTGGGACAAAATAGTAAAAAGCAATCAGAGAGAAGTGTGGACCTATGTAGAAGCAAGGGCATAACATTCGCCCTTGTCCTCACTGGAGCTCTCCCAGACGCTGCAGACAGACACGTGTATGGGTTTCAAGAATGTGCGGGGACGCAGGAATCTGGACGAAGGCCAAGGGAGAAATCATTGAATGATAATATTTGCAATTGGTAAGTAAATAAATAAGTACATAGTTAATTAATTAATTCATTGAACACGTGATTTAATTTTAATTGCATGCATAAGTTTTTTACATCCAAAAGATCTTTCAAATAGTAATTTTTTTTTTAAATATATTTTTTTTTTAATTTTAGTTTATGTTACGAATACTATCTATAAATATTAGTCAAATTAGAATTATTTATTGTTTCAGTTTATTTAAACAAAAAAATTAAAAAAATAGACAGAGTTTCGTTGTTTTATGACGTCCTTCATAGGCTTCTTTCAACCATTCCTGCAATTCAAAGCACAAATATGAGGAATGGGCGCAACAACCAGACTCCAGTACGTATAATTAAATAGCAAACCATATATAAAGTAAAGTACATCTAAATATATAACACTTTTGACTTTAATTCATTAATCTACAACATAAGGAATACATTAAAAGAAATATATAACATAAACTAACTACAGTAAGGGCAGAGGTGGGGCATCGTCGCCCTCGTCGCATCCACTGCACGCAACCTCTCAAAGGCGTCTTTGAGCTGTATTTGGGACAATCTCATCAAATCCTGCCTCCTACATGGTCCCACCTATGACCCCCATGTACGTGCATCTTGTCCAACCTCGCCTCATCTCGACAAGATAGTTATCTATCTTTGTCAAACCTCTGCTCCCACCTACTAGCCTCGTGGTGGTATAATGGCGGTTTAGTGATGGTGGCGTTGGTGTCCTCGGTGGTAGTGGCGTCGGAGTTCTCGATGGCAAGGCGGTGGCGTCCTCCATCAGAACATTCCGAGCTGTAGAGGCTCTAGGATCTCCTTGGGCATCCAAGAGTAACATGCCAAGGAGCCCATTACTAGATCGCAGACCAAGGCCCATAACCTACTTAACATTTTACTAATGACTTTGCTTTTCTTGCATGAATGGATCTACTGTTGACATCACTTGGGAACCCAATTAGAAGATATGAATCAACCCGTGCACCTCCTCACTTGGAGTACTCAAATAGACTCCTCAAATGGCCCAATGAGAATTTGTTTCCCGACCCAAAAATTATGTAATTTTTTTTGTTTAAAACTCTTGGCAAACTCTAGCCTTTTTGTATGAACTATTGATATTGTATCATGCATTAGATTGAATAGTTAGGATTAAATGAATGATGGTGGATGATGAGTTGAAGAATTGGTCAACAAAAGAGGAAGAAAGTGTATTAACAAAGTGTGGATTAGCTTCTTCAACAAAATGGACCAAACGAAGACTTGGCCCAAAGGAGAGCCCAAATTTAAGGTATAAATTTTGCAGGTACATCAAGTAGTAGCCACAAGATGATCACCATTGATCAAGCAAAACACGGAAAGCACTCACCCCTTGGGTGAAGCACATGGATTGCAATCTGTCCCTTCTCTTGTTCTTCATACAACGCTCCAACCTTTCCTTCCATTGCAAACCCAATCATCCACCTAGGTTTCTCTATTTAAGGCATTGCATTGGTGATTGTAGGAAATTTTTTGCCAAAATTAATACAATCTCTATTTCCCTAACCGATATGTTAGAAGACCTACGGGTTTCCTCGGTTTCCTAATCGAGTGGAGCAGCCCTCCTGTTCCCCTAGCCTCTGGTTGTTAGATGAACTCTTACATTATCTCACCTCTCTCATTTAGAGTCTAAAAGGTTGGATGACGAAAACCTAGGCATAACGGTGGTTTTTTTTCTATGGGAAAACAAGCACTTCGTGAGCAACGTCGGATAGCTCTCGGGTCTGCCAAGGGTATCACCATTTTCATCTTTATTTTATGTTCGTATCTTCATCTCATTTCGACCATCATCATCAACAACTCACCTTGTTAGTTTGGTTTAGATTTTCTTCCCTTCATCTTATATTTCTCCTCAGATTTGCACTATACACCATCACTCTAGCACTTTGCATATTTGTGGATTTTGCATGGTTCCTTTTCTAAGGGCCACCGTGTCAAAGACCCATCGACTTCGACCAGGCCCATCCGAGTAAGGTGAATCCTGTCAAATACATCACCAATTTGTGTTTCTCTGATATGCCTCCTCTTGGTCACTGAAGCTGAGATCGCTCTACGATCTTCCAAATCAATGAACCAAACGACAGACTATTGTTTTTTGTTCGCCAGACCTCGTGCATGTGACTTAAATCTTAATCCTGGGTCGAACGTCACGCCACTGTATAGCTTCCTGTATAATATAGATTCATCCAGCTAACAAGATATCTATGTCCATCCCTTGGCAACAGGGTGTGGCTGATCAGGTTGTGAACAACCCAAGTCTTGACGTTCAAGGACTTCGATCTGGCTTCACAAAGCCTGCAATGTTTGAATTGCAATGGATTTGCCTTATGAACTTCATTCTCTCTGTTGTCTGGGCAAAATCACACTCTCGGAAGAGTGATATATTCCCACGTCGTCTTCATTCAGACCATTAATTCTTTTGATAACTCTTGCAGAGTACGCCAATATTCGTACCGAATAGGTACAACTTCACGCACCCTGTCCTCCCTGTACTAACCAAGTTCGCATGAAATAGGCGAACATTCTATCACAGCTATCTCCTTGCATGTGGTACACCTCCTGTAAGGAGATATTGTCAAATATCTCATGGATCGCCAATGACTCCCACCGCTAAAAGTTGGCAGTCCCTTCCATAATATCGAGCGTTTGATGTATCCCGCTCGAATTGCTCCTCACACGCCCAGTTTCAAAATTCCATCGGCGATGGCTACGGTCCTCCTCCTTGTTGTTCGTCCGGGGAACCTTTCGACCAACAAAAGTTTGGAGGGGCATTTTCATGTCGGTTTGGGCGATTTTCAGGAACGGTTTTCAGATTTTTTTGGGTTTAGGCTCGGATTTGTGGGATTTTCTCAAATGCAACCTCAGTTTTTTGCAAAATCTCTGTGAAAATAGATCGGCTGTGATGATTTGGGGTGATTTGACGATTTAAGGTCGATTTTGACGATTCCGGTCAGATTTCTGATGATTTGGGGGCGCTCAAATTTTGGCCGATTCGGGGGGTCGGATTTGAGATTTCAACTAGCAAAACCTCTCGAGTTGGATATTACGATTGCAAACGATTGAAACCGACGATGTCGGCGGCGAGGGAGTGGTTTTCGACGAGAGAAAAGGCGCTGCGCAGAAGATTTTTCCCGACTGAAGCAGCTTGAGGGTTTTTAAAAATCGCGAAGACGGTTAACTGTTTGAGGGTCTGCACCCTCTGCGTTGTTCTAAAGCAATTACCGTCTCAAATGAGGCAGTTAACCACATACGCGGGGTTTAATCAGTTCATGCATAACCCCCATATTATGCTGTTAATTGTGCAAGGCATACGGTTAACCACTGCACCCAGCCGCGAGGGGTCAGCGGTAACCGCCAAACTTTTTTTGCACTTTTGAAAGTTTAACCTTTTTTACGAACTTGGTCTGATACTTAGTTTTTTTATGTACTTAATCTTTTTTTCTATTTGTTGAATTTTTTCCCCTATAATTGTACACCGTGTCTTGGGCGTCGATAATAGACTATGGTAAATATTGTCAATCAATAGGTATCTCACATAAATAAAAGAAATAAAATTGATTCGAAAATTAAAATAATAGATATTAAAGCAAAAATAAAAAGTCATGGTGTACATGATTATATAAGAAATTAAAGAAAAATAAAATTGGAAAGAAAGCGGGAAAATATGCTGGAAAGATGAAGAGCCAAGAATTTATATTAATTTTTATCTTCGTACATGTCCTCCGTCCGCTGTTAGGAAGTTTTTTATCTACTTTCCCCGCTTCGTATATTTACCCACCTAATTCTTTCTTTCTTTATCTTTTTTTTTTTTTTTAACTTTTGCTGTTTAAAGCCAACTATCCGGCAGGAATGTGTTAGTAGTTCAATCAATAGTTGCGTCAATAATGAAGAGTAAATAAAAGAAATAAAATTGACTCAGAAATGAAAATAAAAAGATATTACAGTGATTTGACAATGAAAATAAAATAAAAATATTACAATAACACTTGATCATAGAAAGGATATCAAACTAAATTTAAGTAAAAATCATAACTAATATAGAAAAAGAGACAAAGCAAATAAAAAATGTTATGAAAATTAAATGTCGAACAAAAATGGAGATTTATGGTATGCATGATTAAATAGAAAATTAGAAAAAAAATAAAATAAAGAAGGTGAAAAAGTACCAAAAAATCAAGAGCCAAGAAATTTGTTAATTTTTATCTTTGTCCTTTAATCATCATGCCCCTATCTACAAAACTCATCCACTTCACCGCTTCATACCATATAGTTGCTAGGATTATACCCCTAATCCACCGTAACGAACGATCGGGAATCGAAAAATAAAAAGGAGAAATAATAGACACGAATTTTACGTGGAAACCCTAGAAAGGAAAAAACATCACGAACCGAGGAAAGAATCACTAATATCAATTCGGTACATGAGTTTTGCGACTCAAGAATCAATTAACCCTAATATTGATATACGGACCCGACTCGACACAACTAGAATTCGAGTCACACCAAATTCTAACAAACTCCACCTTGACACGAATTCCACTTGAGAGATCCAACGGGCTACTCGGCCCAACCCAAAGTGAATCCAGAACACTGAACTCTGACAATCTCCACCTTCAACGAAATTTCAGTGTAAGGAAACAAATCTGTAAAACTCCATTAAAAAAATAAACTCCTCTACCACAAAGGCCCTAGATGGGCCAACTCAGCGTCGATACCGGTCAAGTTTAAGTCCAGCTTAAACTTGAGAGACTTACTTGAGAATAAATCACATCTCTTCCTCCATGGTATCACTGAACTATCTGGGTTTTCACAACGAATTGCATCTGAACTGTTGAAGACTCCACACAAGAATCGTTACCATCGAACACATTAAATGCAAACCCATAGTTTCATCATATCGTCCCAGAGTTTTAACCTTCCACATGGTTTGCTTTTGACGATACCATTCTGACGTGAAACTGAAACTGGACTGAACTCTGTAATAGCTTACTCACTGGCTCTGATGTTCCTCAGATCACAACCTGACTTCACCTGAGAACCTGACTTCTTCGAGTCTTCTTAACATTTCTCTTAGAAGGTGAATTCACAAACTTTGCAGCCTTTATACCCACCACATTGACTGTAGAATCTGCGATCTTCGCGTGCATCACATATAATGAGGAGCATTTTTCTCCTCTCGCCATGATCAATGAACCTCTGGTAAGCTTCCATTTTCCATCACAAAAGGTGTTGTCAAACCCTTCGTCGTCAAGCTCGCAAGTTGAGACCAAATTCTTGCGGATATCCGGGATCCTGCTTCACACCTCGCACAAACCAGGATGTGTGTCGATTTGGGTCCTCCCAACACACAATCTCCTACCAATGACTTTTACAACGCTACCATTTTCCCTCCTCACACTTCCATAATCCCTGAAACAAAAAAAACCCTAAGTTGTAGAACGTAAAGAAATCTCTCTGCAAAGTGGCAGTATTGAAGCGCCACTATCTATCACCCAACTCGTATCTTGACAAGCGAAATTTACGACATCCTCGCGTCACACTAAAGACCCTCGTGGTTGTGCGCTACCTCATCGTCTGTGTCACTCTCTTCGAACATCTTTTCCTTTCCTTGGCATTCAGATTCTCCTGAAGAAACTTATGACAAAATCGTTATAGGTCTTTCTTTGCACACGAATAAACTCCAAAGTTGGCGTGTTTTCCAGACTTCCTCTGACTTCGATTCTATTGCCTGGACCTTTACTTTGACTCCTGCCAATTTTCAACAGTCAGGCTGAACCTGTCGATGTTTTACTATAATCAATCTTACGAACCTCCTCGACAAGAATACGATCTCTCACATCAGTGAATACCAGTTTAGCATTTCCAACTGAGTTACTAACTGCTGCTCTATAGGCCCAAACTATTCGGTAGAAACGCCAACAAAATTAAGGCACGAACCTCGTCTTGAAAATCCATATCCACAGATAGCATTTGATTCACAATAGTTTTTTTTTTTTTTTTTTTTTTTTTTTTTTTTTTTTTTTTTTTTTTTTTTTTTTTTTTTTTTTTTTTTTTTTTTTTTTTTTTTTTTTTTTTTTTTTTTTTTTTTTTTTTTTTTTTTTTTTTTTTTTTTTTTTTTTTTTTTTTTTTTTTTTTTTTTTTTTTTTTTTTTTTTTTTTTTTTTTTTTTTTTTTTTTTTTTTTTTTTTTTTTTTTTTTTTTTTTTTTTTTTTTTTTTTTTTTTTTTTTTTTTTTTTTTTTTTTTTTTTTTTTTTTTTTTTTTTTTTTTTTTTTTTTTTTTTTTTTTTTTTTTTTTTTTTTTTTTTTTTTTTTTTTTTTTTTTTTTTTTTTTTTTTTTTTTTTTTTTTTTTTTTTTTTTTTTTTTTTTTTTTTTTTTTTTTTTTTTTTTTTTTTTTTTTTTTTTTTTTTTTTTTTTTTTTTTTTTTTTTTTTTTTTTTTTTTTTTTTTTTTTTTTTTTTTTTTTTTTTTTTTTTTTTTTTTTTTTTTTTTTTTTTTTTTTTTTTTTTTTTTTTTTTTTTTTTTTTTTTTTTTTTTTTTTTTTTTTTTTTTTTTTTTTTTTTTTTTTTTTTTTTTTTTTTTTTTTTTTTTTTTTTTTTTTTTTTTTTTTTTTTTTTTTTTTTTTTTTTTTTTTTTTTTTTTTTTTTTTTTTTTTTTTTTTTTTTTTTTTTTTTTTTTTTTTTTTTTTTTTTTTTTTTTTTTTTTTTTTTTTTTTTTTTTTTTTTTTTTTTTTTTTTTTTTTTTTTTTTTTTTTTTTTTTTTTTTTTTTTTTTTTTTTTTTTTTTTTTTTTTTTTTTTTTTTTTTTTTTTTTTTTTTTTTTTTTTTTTTTTTTTTTTTTTTTTTTTTTTTTTTTTTTTTTTTTTTTTTTTTTTTTTTTTTTTTTTTTTTTTTTTTTTTTTTTTTTTTTTTTTTTTTTTTTTTTTTTTTTTTTTTTTTTTTTTTTTTTTTTTTTTTTTTTTTTTTTTTTTTTTTTTTTTTTTTTTTTTTTTTTTTTTTTTTTTTTTTTTTTTTTTTTTTTTTTTTTTTTTTTTTTTTTTTTTTTTTTTTTTTTTTTTTTTTTTTTTTTTTTTTTTTTTTTTTTTTTTTTTTTTTTTTTTTTTTTTTTTTTTTTTTTTTTTTTTTTTTTTTTTTTTTTTTTTTTTTTTTTTTTTTTTTTTTTTTTTTTTTTTTTTTTTTTTTTTTTTTTTTTTTTTTTTTTTTTTTTTTTTTTTTTTTTTTTTTTTTTTTTTTTTTTTTTTTTTTTTTTTTTTTTTTTTTTTTTTTTTTTTTTTTTTTTTTTTTTTTTTTTTTTTTTTTTTTTTTTTTTTTTTTTTTTTTTTTTTTTTTTTTTTTTTTTTTTTTTTTTTTTTTTTTTTTTTTTTTTTTTTTTTTTTTTTTTTTTTTTTTTTTTTTTTTTTTTTTTTTTTTTTTTTTTTTTTTTTTTTTTTTTTTTTTTTTTTTTTTTTTTTTTTTTTTTTTTTTTTTTTTTTTTTTTTTTTTTTTTTTTTTTTTTTTTTTTTTTTTTTTTTTTTTTTTTTTTTTTTTTTTTTTTTTTTTTTTTTTTTTTTTTTTTTTTTTTTTTTTTTTTTTTTTTTTTTTTTTTTTTTTTTTTTTTTTTTTTTTTTTTTTTTTTTTTTTTTTTTTTTTTTTTTTTTTTTTTTTTTTTTTTTTTTTTTTTTTTTTTTTTTTTTTTTTTTTTTTTTTTTTTTTTTTTTTTTTTTTTTTTTTTTTTTTTTTTTTTTTTTTTTTTTTTTTTTTTTTTTTTTTTTTTTTTAACTACTGCAATGTAAAGGTTTAGGTGAAGAAGTTTGAAGAGAAAGGAGCTCAAGTGCTAAGGAGACCAGGTAAGTGAATGTATCAAGTTTTCCGGCTAAGAGAGTCCTACATTGTGGGAGTACTAGATTGTATAGATGTCTATGTTACCTTATATTATGAGCTTGTCTGCACTTGAAGGATTTATGTATGTTGCGAGTTATACCATGTGATGACCTGCTAGTGAATGTGAAGTTGTCTGCTCTGGTATGATCATTGTCATAGTTTGATGAGTTAAAAGCTCTCATGTTCATGCATATTGATGTTTCGCAAGCATAAGAAAGGTTTTAACGCATGTTTTCCATGAACAAGTAGTAGTATATATGATATGTTATAAGATTTATGCAACGTGGATTAAGTGAGGGTTGGGGGCGGTTCGGCGTATGTCACAGTCCAAAGAAGGACATATGAATACGACCCGCAGTAGGGAACAAGATCAAACTCACTGTCGAACCCCCTTTACCGGCACAATCCTCTCTTGATCCACACAACCTAAACAAAGAATATGAACAAAGACTATGAATGATGAATATGATCAATGATTATGAATGATGAATATGATCAATGATTATGAATGATGAATATGATCAATGATTATGAATGATGAATATGATCAATGATTATGAATGATGATTATGAGCAAGGACATGAACAAGAAAAGACTTATGAGCATGGAATTTTCCCAAATCATGCATTCATGCATCCATGTAGTGTTGCATTCTTTACTAAGCATTAGGCTTATAGTTTAAACCTTATGATGTAGGTGACGAGTTTTCAGGTGAGGAACTCAAGGTCAATGAAGATGTTAAGCTTGGTTGCTGGAGGATGCTCAGTGTGACAGTGAAGGCGGATAGGCGATCAAGTTCCCGTTATACCCATAGTAAGTCAGAGAAGTTTATGATAAACAGATGACTAAGTAGAATAGAGTTTTCTTATAACAATGAGATTCGGATTTTTAATGGTTTGACTTCAGAGTCTGTTAACGATTTTAAGGATCATTGAATGGTCTGCTTCTGTTTAAGCTGCCGCTATGGTATATTGTATGGGATATGGTTTTCACTAATTAGGGTGATAATTAGCTAAGGTTGGGTGAGTTGTAGTATTCTCTGTTGGATGAGGTTGTTTGATAATTATAGTGTTTTACTGCCGTAAGATAGAGTTGGATGAGGCATCACCCGGCTGACGTCATCGGCAGATGTCAAATGATAGAAATCGAACGATTGAGTCTTCCGGATGACGTCACCGGAAGATGTAGTATGTCCTTCATCGGTAGATGTAGAGTGTTTTAGCCATCGGACGATGTGAGGGTTTTCTTGTCGTTTAGTGACAGGGTTCAGTTTTAAAGATGACGTTGAGGAGCACATGCCAACGATGATGTTTCCTATTTCACCGAAAGATGAAGTATGTTTCTTCACTGGATGATGTAAGTACTATCTTGTCGTTTAGCGATCGGCAGATGTAGGTAATAAAGTCACCGGATGATCTAAGGAGTCGTTTAAAGGATGATATAAACATGGTTTTGTCGTCTAGTGACCGGATGATGTAAGTGATAATTTGTCGTTTAGTGATCGGATGATATAGAGCTTGTAAGCCATCGATAGATGTTTTTTAAATTGGTCACACGAGATGCACGTGATCGTCGGTCGATGCGAGTGTTCGCATCTGCCGATAGGTGTTTAAATGAGTCATGTGGGGGTGCACGTGCCATCTGGATGACGCAATGTCTATCGGTTGATGCATGCAGACCCATGCAACTCGTACGTCGATTGGAAGCATGTACAGGGACTAACTTTCCCTCATTTAGTTGAAGTCTTTAAGCCTGTTAGGCATACTGTTACTAAGAAAAAAAAAAGGAGAAAAGAGTCAAATATGAATTGAGTTTATGTAAAGTCAGAATTTCGTGGCGATCCTCCCCGGGTCATTACAATTATGGTATCAAAGCAAAACCGGGTTCTAAAACCGATTCTGCAGACTGCCTTCCAGCACTGACTGTCACATGCGCCACTCAACACTGTAAGTATTATGATTTCAGTATATGTCATTAAGTTAAGATATATCTGTAATGATTTGTCTAGGAATCCCAAAATGGTTAGAGGTCAGCAGAGAGAGACCAATGAGGATAGCAATGCTATTGCTCAGTTGACAGAGTTGGTCATGCGCCAATCTCACCAGATAGAAAAAAAAAAAAAAAAAAAAAAAAAAAAAAAAAAAAAAAAAAAAAAAAAAAAAAAAAAAAAAAAAAAAAAAAAAAAAAAAAAAAAAAAAAAAAAAAAAAAAAAAAAAAAAAAAAAAAAAAAAAAAAAAAAAAAAAAAAAAAAAAAAAAAAAAAAAAAAAAAAAAAAAAAAAAAAAAAAAAAAAAAAAAAAAAAAAAAAAAAAAAAAAAAAAAAAAAAAAAAAAAAAAAAAAAAAAAAAAAAAAAAAAAAAAAAAAAAAAAAAAAAAAAAAAAAAAAAAAAAAAAAAAAAAAAAAAAAAAAAAAAAAAAAAAAAAAAAAAAAAAAAAAAAAAAAAAAAAAAAAAAAAAAAAAAAAAAAAAAAAAAAAAAAAAAAAAAAAAAAAAAAAAAAAAAAAAAAAAAAAAAAAAAAAAAAAAAAAAAAAAAAAAAAAAAAAAAAAAAAAAAAAAAAAAAAAAAAAAAAAAAAAAAAAAAAAAAAAAAAAAAAAAAAAAAAAAAAAAAAAAAAAAAAAAAAAAAAAAAAAAAAAAAAAAAAAAAAAAAAAAAAAAAAAAAAAAAAAAAAAAAAAAAAAAAAAAAAAAAAAAAAAAAAAAAAAAAAAAAAAAAAAAAAAAAAAAAAAAAAAAAAAAAAAAAAAAAAAAAAAAAAAAAAAAAAAAAAAAAAAAAAAAAAAGGAGAAAAGAGTCAAATATGAATTGAGTTTAGCATTATGGTATCAAAGCAAAACCGGTTCTAAACCGTTCTGCAGACTGCCTTCCAGCACTGACTGTCAATGACACACTCCAACAACTGTAAGTAATTTATGATTTCAGTAATATGTCATTAAGTGAAGATATATCTGTAATGATTTGTCTAGGAATCCCAAAAATGTTAGAGGTGAGCAGAGAGAGACCAATGAGGAGAGCAATGCTATTGATCAGTTGACAGAGTTGGTCATGCGCCAATCTCACCAGATAGAAAGACTGATGACTGCTAGAGAGGAACAGGCAACTCCAGTACTAATGCAACTCATGATCATGGGGCGTGAGTGTTTCCACTGGCTTCGACCCCGGTGTTTAATGGACATGTTTCAGATCCGATCTATGCTGAGGAGTGGATTCGAAAGATAGAAGACATGTTTAAGTATGCAAAGGTTGATGAGGGAGATAAGGTCACCTATGCTGTCTTTCATTTGGAGTTAAGTGCGAGGCATTGGTGGGACTCGATCCAGAACACCGCTAATGCCGAAGCTATGACCTGGGAGATGTTCAAAACTGCTTTCTTTGACAAGTACTTCAATAGAACTGTTCGGGCCAACAAGAAGAAGGAGTTCATGAATCTGCGACAAACTGGCTCTGTGACGGATTACATATGCAAGTTTGATGCTTTGTCACGATTTGCTCCCCGAATGATTGAGGATGAAGAGGACAAGATTTACCAATTTGTTCAAGGACTGAAGCCAAGTCTGTACATGAAAGTGAAGACTGCTGGGATACACAATGTACCTTATGGTGAAGTGACGGCTAAGGCCTTGGAGCTGGAAGAGGCAGAAATAACAGCATATGCACAGCGTGAGCAGCCAAGGAAACTCACAAAGGACACTCAGCCGCCACCACGTCAGAACAAAGGTTGGCAGCCACAACAGAACAGGGGACCACAGCAACAACAACAAGGAATAAAGAGACCCCTCAACCAGAATGATGACCAAGGAAAAGGAAAGAGGCCTCTGGTACCCCTATGCCCCACCTGTCAGAAGAACCACCCCGGCGAATGCAAGTTGCGTTCTTGCCGCTGTTTCAGATGTGATAAGGTTGGACATATAGTCAGAGACTGCCCCATGCCGCCAGATCTGAACCGTTCAAGGGTAGCACCAAGAGTCTATGCAATGATGGAGGATGAGGAAGCCGTGCAGCATACAGTGATAACAGGTACCATTACGATCTGTGGTTTTGCTGCTTACACACTTATAGATACGGGAGCCACACACTCGTTTATATCAACTCTGTTTGTATGCCAACACAATTTAGAACCTTTACCAGCCGAAAAGCCATATAATGTTATGTTACCATCAGGGAAGTCCCTACATTCCGAACAGATTGTTAAAGGTGATGTTGTGTCCTTAGAAAGTAAGACACTATATGTAGAACTGATTGTAATCGACATGAAAGGATACGAGGTGATATTAGGAATGGATTGGTTATTTAGGCATTATGCCACAAAAAGTTGTAGATCTGGGATGGTTGATTTTCAACCTCCAAATGGTGATCATTATTCCTTCCAAGCTATTCCTAAGATAAGCAAAATACCGATTATATCCTCACTAGAAATTTATCGGTTATTGAAAAATGGTTGTGAGAGTTACTTAGCTACCATAATGGATGTTCGGGTGAAGAATAAGATAGAGTTACAAGATATCCCCATAGTCAGGGAATTCCCTGAGGCGTTCTTAGATGACTTGCCAGGATTACCACCTGATAGAGAAATAGAGTTTGTAATTGATACATATCCTGAGGCATTGCCTGTATCTAAGAACCCTTACCGTATGGCACCGATTGAGTTAAAGGAGTTAAAAGTCCAACTACAGGAATTAGTAGACAAAGGATTCATACGCCCTAGTAGTTCCCCGTGGGGTGCACCTGTCTTATTTGTCAAGAAGAAGGATGGTTCCCTTAGAATGTGCATAGACTATAGGGAGCTAAATAAGTTGACGATCAAGAATAAGTACCCCTTACCCCGAATTGATGATTTGTTTGACCAACTGCAAGGAGCAAGAGTGTTTTCAAAAATAGACTTACGTTCAGGTTATTACCAACTGAAAGTTAAGGAAGGAGATATACCAAAGACAGCCTTCAGAACCCGTTATGGACACTACGAATTCTTGGTCATGTCGTTTGGGCTGACCAATGCACCTGTAGCCTTTATGGACTTAATGAATCGTGTGTTTCAGGAGTATTTGGACAAATTTGTAAATGTGTTCATAGATGATATCCTGATATACTCACGGACAGAAGCTGACCATGCAGAGCATTTAAGAATAGTTTTGACAACGTTGAAGGAGCACCAGCTTTATGCCAAATTGTCCAAGTGTGAATTTTGGTTGGACAAGGTTAATTTTCTTGGCCATGTAGTTTCTGCTAATGGCATATCAGTGGACCCGACCAAAATTCAGGCAGTAAAGGATTGGCCACAACCAAAGAATGCCAGTGAAGTCCGCAGTTTCCATGGATTGGCAGGCTATTACAGAAAGTTCATCAAAGGATTTTCTATGATAGCTAAGCCCCTGACGAATTTGACAAAGAAGGATAATAAATATTCTTGGACCGAAGCTTGTGAAGATAGCTTCCAGACATTGAAGGTGAAGTTAACAACAGCCCCGGTATTGACCCTTCCAACCGAAGAAGGAAAGTTTAGCGTATTTTGTGATGCATCAAAAGTTTGTTTGGGCTGTGTTTTGATGCAAGAAGGTAAAGTTGTAGCGTATGCCTCTAGGCAATTAAAGAGTTACGAACAGAACTACCCCACCCATGATTTAGAATTAGCCGCTGTCGTTTTTGCTTTGAAGATATGGAGGCACTACTTATATGGACAGCAGTGTGAGGTGTTTTCTGACCATAAAAGTCTGAAGTATCTCTTTACACAAAAGGAATTGAACATGAGGCAGAGGCGTTGGTTGGAATTTGTTAAGGATTACGACTTTGAGATCAAGTATCACCCGGGTAAGGCTAACTCTGTAGCTGACGCATTGAGCAGGATGTCAACAACTATGCAATCCGTCATGTCAACTATGTCTATACCTTTGAGGACAGAAGTTCTGAGGTTTGAATTGGAGATAGTTCCAGAGTTATCAACCTTACTTGCCGATTTGACCATTCAACCAACGGTTTTAGAAAAGATCAAAGAAGCACAACAGAAGGACTCAGAGGAGAATAGCAGTATGATGAGCAAGGTGAAGGACACCACCTCCGAGTTTAGTCTTTCCAAGGAGGGGATTTTGAAGTTTAGGAATAGATGGTATGTCCCTAATGATGAAGAATTACGTAAGATAATCTTGGCTGAGGCGCACTCATCCCCCTTTTCTGTGCATCCTGGAAGCACCAAGATGTATCGAGACCTGAAGTTACTCTATTGGTGGCCAAACTTAAAGAGAGATGTTGCTAAGCATGTAGAGTCATGTTTGGTTTGTCAACAAGTTCAAGCTGAGCACCAACGTCCTGGAGGTACCCTTCAGCCTTTACCTATTCCCGAGATGAAGTGGGAACACATAGCTATGGATTTCGTTGTAGGATTACCTAAGACAATTAAAGGACATGATAGTATTTGGGTTGTGATTGATAGATTGACAAAATCAGCCCATTTCTTACCAGTAAGGACAACCTACTCGATGGACCAGCTTGCTGATCTTTATGTACAAGAAGTTATTAGGTTGCATGGAATCCCTGCATCTATTGTCTCTGATCGTGACCCTAGGTTCACCTCCCGGTTTTGGAAAAGTTTACAAGACACATTAGGTACAAAGTTAACCTTCAGTACTGCCTTCCACCCACAAACAGATGGTCAATCTAAAAGAACTATCCAGATACTTGAGGACATGCTGAGGGCGTGTGTGCTAGATTTCCAGTCATCCTGGAGTAGATATTTACCCTTGGTTGAGTTCTCCTACAACAACAGTTACCAGTCCACCATAGGTATGGCACCTTATGAGGCATTGTATGGTAGGAAATGTAGATCACCTCTGTATTGGGATGAAGTTGGTGAAGCAAAACTCATAGGTCCCGAGATGTTGCAGCAGATGTTAGACAAGATTGCCATTATTAAGAGGAGGATGATTACTGTACAAAGCCGACAGAAAATTTTTGCAGACAAAAGGAGGAGAAATCTTGAATTTGCTGTTGGAGATGAAGTTTTCCTGAAGGTTTCACCATTTAAAGGAGTATTAAGATTTGGCAGAAGGGGGAAGCTTAATCCACGATTTATTGGACCATTCCCTGTTATAGCTAGAATCGGTAGCACAGCTTACAGACTGCAGTTGCCTCCATCATTGGATAAAGTTCATAATGTTTTCCATGTGTCAATGTTAAGAAAATGTATACGGGACCCTACACAAGTTGTTGAACCAGTGGATTTTGAGATTGAGCCGACACTAACATATGAAGAGAAGTCAGTGCAGATATTGGAATCCACAGTTAAGACTCTGAGTAATAAAGAGATTTCGTTGGTCAAAGTTTTATGGAAGCATCATGGCATTGAAGAAGCCACGTGGGAGCGACGACAGGACATGTTAGACAAGTATCCAGAGTTGTTTGTTTGATCAATTTTCGGGGACGAAAATTTTGTTTAAGGAGGGGTGGATGTAACACCCGAGTCAACGGCCAGGTGATTTTCTTAACTGTATTAACGGTCATAAATATTTAATCTTCGTAGTTTAGGATTTATGCCAAGCTTAATTAATCACATGTGGATCGAAACTAGGTTGAGTGGCAAAGTTGTCATAATGGAGGATTGAGGCCTGTATTTAAAGAAAAAGGAAAGGATTTAAACCTCATTTAAACCACGGTAGCCGACACCACCCATTTCGGTGATTTCTTCTCTCGCAAGTTCTTACTTTCTGCTGCCAGCAAACTCCCCTCGACGGCCGGTTTACTCCGCCACCACTCGACTACTCTGCGCCTGAGGTATGCATTAGACAATGTGGCTATTTGTTAGTTTATTAGCTCTGTTTTCAGCTCTGTATTGAAGTTTTGGATTCTTCAATGGCCGAGTATTGATAGGAACATTTTGAAACCCAAGATTGGTGATGTCATTCCGAATAGATTCTGGACATTTAAAACAACCAACCCTGAGTTATTATTTCTCGAATCCGTCTGTTTTGGTTTTGAGATTTCAGGTTACATCGAGTATTAGACTAAGGATTCGGGAATGACTCTTAGTTATTAGACCCTAGGATGACTTGTGAGTAGAACTGTCAGGATTTTTGTTTTAACTACTGCAATGTAAATGTTTAGGTAAAGAAGTTTGAAGAGAAAGGAGCTCAAGTGCTAAGGAGACCAGGTAAGTGAATGTATTAAGATTTCCGGCTAATAGAGCCCTACATCGTGGGAGTACTAGGTTGTATAGATGTCTAATGTTTACCTTATGATTATGAGCTTGTCTGCACTTGAAGGATTTATGTATGTTGCGAGTTATACCATGTGATGACCTGTTAGTGAATGTGAAGTTGTCTGCTCTAGTATGATCCTTGTCATAGTTTGATGAGTTAAAAGCTCTCATGTTCATGCATCATGAATGTTTCTCAAGCATAAGAAATGTTTAACGCATGTTTTCCATGAACAAGATATGTATGTATATATGTATATGTATAAGATTTATGCAACGTGGATTAAGTGAGGGTTGGGGGCGGTTCGGCGTATGTCCATAGTCCAAAGAAGGACATATGAATACGACCCGCGTAGGGAACAAGATCAAACTCAATGATGAATATGATCAATGACTATGAATGATGAATATGATCAATGACTATGAATGATGAATATGATCAATGATTATGAATGATGAATATGATCAATGACTATGAATGATGAATATGATCAATGATTATGAATGATGAATATGATCAATGATTATGAATGATGAATATGATCAATGATTATGAATGATGAATATGATCAATGATTATGAATGATGAATATGATCAATGATTATGAATGATGAATATGATCAATGATTATGAATGATGAATATGATCAATGACTATGAATGATGAATATGATCAATGATTATGAATGATGAATATGATCAATGATTATGAATGATGAATATGATCAATGATTATGAATGATGAATATGATCAATGATTATGAATGATGAATATGATCAATGACTATGAATGATGAATATGATCAATGACTATGAATGATGAATATGATCAATGACTATGAATGATGAATATGATCAATGACTATGAATGATGAATATGATCAATGATTATGAATGATGAATATGATCAATGATTATGAATGATGAATATGATCAATGACTATGAATGATGAATATGATCAATGACTATGAATGATGAATATGATCAATGATTATGAATGATGAATATGATCAATGATTATGAATGATGAATATGATCAATGACTATGAATGATGAATATGATCAATGACTATGAATGATGAATATGATCAATGATTATGAATGATGAATATGATCAATGACTATGAATGATGAATATGATCAATGATTATGAATGATGAATATGATCAATGACTATGAATGATGAATATGATCAATGACTATGAATGATGAATATGATCAATGACTATGAATGATGAATATGATCAATGACTATGAATGATGAATATGATCAATGACTATGAATGATGAATATGATCAATGATTATGAATGATGAATATGATCAATGACTATGAATGATGAATATGATCAATGATTATGAATGATGAATATGATCAATGATTATGAATGATGAATATGATCAATGATTATGAATGATGAATATGATCAATGATTATGAATGATGAATATGATCAATGATTATGAATGATGAATATGATCAATGATTATGAATGATGAATATGATCAATGATTATGAATGATGAATATGATCAATGACTATGAATGATGAATATGATCAATGACTATGAATGATGAATATGATCAATGACTATGAATGATGAATATGATCAATGACTATGAATGATGAATATGATCAATGACTATGAATGATGAATATGATCAATGACTATGAATGATGAATATGATCAATGACTATGAATGATGAATATGATCAATGATTATGAATGATGAATATGATCAATGATTATGAATGATGAATATGATCAATGATTATGAATGACGAATATGATCAATGATTATGAATGATGATTATGAGCAAGGACATGAACAAGAAAAGACTTATGAGCATGTGAATTTCCCAAATCATGCATTCATGCATCCATGTTAGTGTTGCATTCCTTACTAAGCATTAGGCTTATAGTTTAAACCTTATGATGTAGGTGACGAGTTTTCAGGTGAGGAACTCAAGGTCAATGAAGATGTTTAAGCTTGGTTGCTGGAGGATGCTCAGTGTGACAGTGAAGGCTGGATAGGTGATCAAGTTCCCTGGTTATACCCATAGTAAGTCAGAGAAGTTTATGATAAACAGATGACTAAGTAGAATAGAGTTTTCTTATAACAATGAGATTCGGATTTTTAATGGTTTGACTTCAGAGTCTGTTAACGATTTTAAGGATCATTGAATGGTCTCTTTTGTTTAAGCCTTCCGCTATGTGTATCTTGTATGGGATATGGTTTTCACTCATTAGGGTTTATAATTCCCAGGTTAAGGTTTGGGTTAGTTGTAGTATTCTCTGTTGGATGAGGTTGTTTGACAAATATAGTGTTTTACTGCCGTAAGATAGAAGTTGGATGAGGCATTCATCCGGCTGACGTCATCGGCAGATGTTAAATGATAGAAATCGAACGATTGAGTCTTCCGTATGACGTCACCAGAAGATGTAGTATGTCCTTCATCGGCAGATGTAGAGTGTTTAGCCATCAGACGATGTGAGGGTTTTCTTGTCGTTTAGTTACAGGGTCATGTTTTAATTATGCACGTGGGGAGCACATGTCCACCGGATGATGTTTCCCTATTTCACCGGAAGATGAAGTATGTTTCTTCACTGGATGATGTAAGTACTATCTGGTCGTTTAGCGATCGGCAGATGTAGTGTAATAAAGTCACCGGATGATCTAAGGAGTCTTTTTACCGGATGATATAAACATGGTTTTGTTGTCTAGTGACCGGATGATGTAAGTGATAGTTTGTCGTTTAGTGATCGGATGATATAGAGCTTGTAAGCCATCGATAGATGTTTTTAAATTGGTCACACGAGATGCACGTGATCGTCGGTCGATGCGAGTGTTCGCATCTGCCGATAGGTGTTTAAATGAGTCATGTGGGGTGCACGTGCCATCCGGATGACGCAATGTCTATCGGTTGATGCATGCAGACCCATGCAACTCGTACGTCGATTGGAAGCATGTACGAGGGACTAACTTTCCATCATTTAAGTTGAAGTCTTTAAGCCTGTTAGGCATACTGTTACTAAGAAAAAAAAAAGAAGGAGAAAAGAGTTCAAATATGAATTGCTGTTTATGTAAAGTCAAGAATTTCGTGGCGATCCTCCCCAGGTCGTTACACCTTCGCCACGTTGTGAGCAACGTTTTTGGCTAGCGTCAATCGAACGACTCATAAAACCTATCTATCAAGGAGATTCCATTCACCGTCTTCCATCTTCTCTGTTTTCGCACTCAAAGGAAAATGAAGTCTTTTCCCGTACAAGTAATCCTCGATTTGCATTTTCCTTAATACAAAATTCGTCCCATTGAATTTTTGAATACTGTGTCCTGTGCTATCGGCGCCTGCCATTGTAATCAATAATCAAAGCCCAAAACAGATATTTCCAGATTAATTATTCAGCCCCAATAATTAAATCTCAAATATTCAGAATAAATCCTCCAAAATATTCTGAACTAACAAAAATCGCCCAACAAACCAATAAATTTTCGATTAATTATTTAACCCAATAATCAATCCAAGTCTGCCAAAAAATGGATAATTTTATTCCTAAAAAATCTGTTGTTCGTTGCTGCTCGGGCAGAACAGAACTAAACCTCTCTATTCTTCTTTGGCCACGCCTTCACCTAGGGCTTCTGATCAGAGTACGTTGACGGCGATGTGCGATTGAGCAGGGACGGCGAAGTTCTGTGCAAACTCCGACGGTGCAAGTGGGCTGTCGAGATCGAGCATGGCGCGGGGCTCTGCGTGCGAAGGTTCTTCGTGAAGCCAACAGCTCGCAGCGGCGAGCTTCTCTATCGTGAGCGTGGGTACATGGGAGACACGGGCGGCGTCGCTGGCGGCGTCGCTGGCGGCGTCGCTGGCGGCGTCGCTGGCGGCGTCGCTGGCGGCGTCGCTGGCGGCGTCGCTGGCGGCGTCGCTGGCGGCGTCGCTGGCGGCGTCGCTGGCGGCGTCGCTGGCGGCGTCGCTGGCGGCGTCGCTGGCGGCGTCGCTGGCGGCGTCGCTGGCGGCGTCGCTGGCGGCGTCGCTGGCGGCGTCGCTGGCGGCGTCGCTGGCGGCGTCGCTGGCGGCGTCGCTGGCGGCGTCGCTGGCGGCGTCGCTGGCGGCGTCGCTGGCGGCGTCGCTGGCGGCGTCGCTGGCGGCGTCGCTGGCGGCGTCGCTGGCGGCGTCGCTGGCGGCGTCGCTGGCGGCGTCGCTGGCGGCGTCGCTGGCGGCGTCGCTGGCGGCGTCGCTGGCGGCGTCGCTGGCGGCGTCGCTGGCGGCGTCGCTGGCGGCGTCGCTGGCGGCGTCGCTGGCGGCGTCGCTGGCGGCGTCGCTGGCGGCGTCGCTGGCGGCGTCGCTGGTCGACGTGGTCTGTGCGGTCGAGGGGCAGCCGCGGCGCTTCTCTTTTGGATGGCGGATCGACGCTAAGGCTCTGTTCAGTTCTTCGGCCTTCGCTGTTGAAGAAGTAAACCAGAGAGCTTCTCTCTCTCACTGTTCTTCACACAGTCGAAGAAAACAATTCAAGGTGAATTCTTTTTTCACCTTTTCTTTTCAACCTTTTTTTTTATTTCTAATTTCTTTTTCCCTTTGCAAATTTCACGCACAAATAATTCCAAACCTGAAATCGTTCGATACCCTTCGAAGAATCAAATCCTGATTTTCAAAAAATCACTTCAACCTGAATCTCTCTGATACCAGTTGTTAGGATTAGACGGCCTAATCCACCTGTAACGAACGATCCAGAAAATCGAAAAAGAAAAACGAGAAAATAATGGACATCGAACTTTACGTGGAAACCCTAGAAAGAGAAAAAATCACGGGCAGATGAGAGAATCACAAATATCAATTCGGTACAATGAGTTTTGCAACTCAAATATCAATATATAGAGAAAACATAAAATTTGAATATTGATATATGAGCCCGACCAGACTCAATTAGAATTCGAGTCACATCAAATTCTAACAATAGTAAGTCAGTGCAGTGTAGCATAGGATATGAACGAAAAGATAAGAGAGAGGAATATTGTGACTTGTGATTGACTTGATATGACGACACAATGAAACAATTATAACGAAAATAGATTTAAATTAAATAAAAAAATGTTTATGAACACAATAATATCCTCTGATTTGAAGTTGACTATGGTAGTCATAGGGTTCCTCCTTCGGCCCATCAATTTCTTAGAAGTTTACTTATTTCTTGCAACATTTTTTTTTTAAATCCCAAGTAGTGAGACAAGTAACGTGTAAACTAGTCGTCCGGTAAGCGAGAATTGTTCTTTATTTGATAGTGTCAAGTAATGACAAAAAAAAATATATATTTTTTTTTAATTTGAACAACAAAGTTTGAATTTTTTTTTAAAAAAAAACTCTCAAAGTTTACTATTCATCGAAAAAACTTCAAAGTATCATAAATAGGCAATTTGAACTTCAAAGGGTGGTGAGGCGGCCAGCCTCCAAAGATAACAGCCAGTCCAGCAAGACTGGTCGTCCCATCCGTAATTTTTTTTTTTTCAGTTTGAGAAGAAAACGGCTGGTTCAACTGGACCGGCGGTCCTCTTGTGGGAAAAAAACCCGTGACTTTTGTCGCGGGTTTTGCCCTTTAGGAAGAAGACAGCCGGTCCAACTAGAACAGCCGTCCTCTTGCAGGTAAAAACCCGTGACTTGTGTCACGGATTTCGTCCTTTATGAAGAGTACGACCGGTCCAACTGAACTGGCCGTCCTCCTCCTCCTAAAATACGAAATCAGCGAACAAAGTCACAGGTTTAGGACGGCCGGTCCAATTGAACCGGCTGATCCTCTCCACCCTTATATAAAGCCCTCCTTCATATAAAGCCCTCCTTCTTTTTCAAATCACACCAAACTTTCAATACTCTATCGACTATTTTCTTGTTCCGGCGATATTTCACTATGTTCACCTGCTAGGTACGAAGTTTTTTTTTTTAATTTTATCATTTACTTTAGGGATTTAAAAAAAAAAAACTCATCTATAAGGTATTAAACTTAAATTAAATTTTTTATGACGTATTTTTTCTTCATTGTATTTTTTATTTGAAATTAACTTAGCACTATCTAAATTCTAAAAATATGGAAATTTTATTTTATTTTTTATTTTTATTTATTTAAAGATATTTAATATTTTTTCCATATTAGCAACAATTATTTTCTTACTCCAGTGATATTTCTCCGCCTTCACAGGCTAGGTACGAAGTTTTTTTCTATTTTATTTTTATTAGATATTTATCTATTATACCATAGATAATTGGATCACATCTGTTATTGTTTCTCGTACTGCGTATTAAGTGGTGTAATTGTACTGTGTAAGTAAATTCTGTCTAGTAGACTGAGTTTTAGGTGGGACCGTTTGTAACCCCTCCAGCCTTTCTTGGAAAGATAATTCTATCTAGGAGATTGTCCAGTACAGTCTTTCCTAGAAATTATCCTGATCAGTACTCTCCACATTTTAACTTTTTGATTTAATTACTTTTATAGAATGTCAAATACAATTAATTTGCGACGACCATGAATTTCGATTCAAGTAGAAGTTATTATTTTTATTTTATTTATTTAAATATTTATAATATTTTTCTCTATATTAACGATGACTATGGATTCCGATTCAAATAGATCGATTGATTTAGACGAGAGATCAACTAGTGATGCCGAAATGGATTATGCCTGCATATGGTGATCTATGAGAATTTGATTAGACAGATGCAAATGAAGAAATATTCTTCCATTCAACCTCTAAAACGCTGGACGATGAGTTTCAAACACCAGTTGGCTTAGATGACGAGGAAGTGAAAAACAGACCAGTAAGAGAACAAATCACAATGAGATTTTTTTTTTGTAGACAATATGGTTCTTTAGAAGAAATTAAAGAAAAAATACAAGAGAATATTCTTTGAAAAATGGTTATGGTATAAAATTCACCAAGAGTGAAAAGTGGCTACTGACAGTTGAGTGTGATAATGGATATGGGTGACGACTGCATGCTTCGAAGATGTAAGATGAGCTTACGTTTCAAATAAATTTGTTGGTCGATTCTCACACATGTTCAAGGAAACTTGAGAATCGACACGCTTCGGCGAAATGGGTGGCGAGGGAGTATCTGGATAGGTTCAAAAGTCACGCTACATGAGACATCCCTTCTATTATCGAGACAGTGAGAAATGATTTCACTGTTGATATTTTACTCAATCTTGCCATAAGTGTAGGATCGAGATTGTCTAAGAGGGGGGTGAATTAGACCTTTTTAAAATTTCTTTAACTAATAGCAAACAAACAACAAGTAAAAGTAAAAGAGAGATAGAGAGAAAATTCAACACACAGGTTTTTACGTGGTTCGGCCAAAACCTGCATGCATCCACGCTTCAAGGTTTTCCCCTTGAAGATCCTTAACCTTCTCCTCACGAGAATAAACAGATCAAAATTTTGGGCTCCGATCAACTGCCTTTTACAGATCTGGATTGTTCTTCACGGGCGACAATCCACTACCTTATACAGATTTTTGAGTTTGTAAATTGCAAGCACAGACTACACTCTCACAAGGATTAAATCTCAAGATAAAATCAAGAGGTGTAGAAGAAATACAGAGTATGATAATTTCGCAGGTTAGGGAACAAGAATAAAATTTGCAAAAGTTATTCCTTCGTGCTCTAGCCTCAGCTTAAATACTCTGTCTGATTTCTGCTTCACAGAATTGAATGCTTCTTTCTACAAATGAAAAAATGTTACCGTTTGGAAGCATCCGTACTCAAGCAGATATCCGTTGCATCTGAAATTGCTGTTCGTCGTCTTCAATAATGTTTTGGAGTTATGACTGAAAACGACGTCACTGTAGCTTCGCGGTTATTTTGAATTTTGGCTGAAGGTCACCGGTGGAAGTCTTTAAAAACACAATCGGCAAAAGCACTTTGAAACGCCATTGGATGATGCGACAAAAAGTGCTTGAACCGGTACCGGCAGATGTATCATCAAACGCCATCGGCAGATCCAACTTGAAATGTTATCGGCAGATATAAGCTTTGAACGTCATCGGCAGAAACACGTTGAAACTCCATCGGCATAAGCATTAGCGCTGAACCGCCATCGGTATGAGTTTCTTTAACCAGCTAAACCGCTATCGGTATATGCAACTTCAAAACGCCATCGGTATGAGTGATTCTGAAATGCCATCGGCAGGAGTA
Organism: Begonia masoniana; assembly: GCA_022432975.1. Taxonomy (NCBI): domain Eukaryota; kingdom Viridiplantae; phylum Streptophyta; class Magnoliopsida; order Cucurbitales; family Begoniaceae; genus Begonia; species Begonia masoniana. The sequence goes on from CM039509.1 coordinate 32,938,363, forward strand.
GCTTTAAATGCCATCGATATGAGTGATTCTGAAATGCCATCGGCAGGAGTAGCTTCAAATGCCATCGGTAGAAGTCCTCTTTTCTTTGTCGTTTAGCGATCGGTGTGAGTAGTTTGAAAACACCATCGGCAGAAATAACCTTTGAACGACTCTGCCTTTTGTCGTTTAGTGATCGGTGTATGTCTACTCTTAACAAACCATCGCAGATCAGTTTTTCAGCCTTATACACTTAACCCGATTCATTAGACAACTAAAATACCATTTTCAAGGGTATTTCCAAACAAATAATTTCATATTTAAAATACATTTTTCTCATTTAATAAACATAATCAAATTATATTACAGACATATAAACACATCATCAAAAACACATTTAGACTTAAACATTAATTAAGTCAATAATTTCCCCCTTTTTGATGATGACAACCTAAATTTGATTAAGTACAACTCTCCCCCATAATCCTAACTCCCCCACAGCATATGCATATATTTCAATTTCGTTCTGATTCTCAAAACATGCATACACAATTCATATTAATTCTGATTAATTTCTCAAGCAACATCAATCAAATCAAATATGTTCTCCCCCATTGACATTATAAAAAACAAGAAGAGGGACAACAGAAGCAATGCATTCAACACAAGAATATCAATAAGGAAACATCAGAGTATTCAACATTAGAGTAGGAATAAAATTGAGAACAAAAAAAAATATCATCTATTTAAAGAAGGCTAAAAAATGATCCCAAAAGGCTTGGTGAATCCAAGAATGCTCTTCAAGGTGCGGGGAAAAGTAAGCATCCACAAGTGCTTGAAGTGAATCAATAGCTGGAGATAGTGGTGCTTGATAGATCACTAAAGCCTGACAGGGAGAAGGCGCCGGATGAGGAGCAGTAGATGGAGAGGGTCCTTGAGAGACCACCAAATCCAAGCAGGGAGCTGAAATTAAAGAGATTTCTAGAAACAGCAGCATGTCTAGACAAGGAAGAGGCTCTACAGCAGGAGAAGCAGTAAGAGATGCATCCATAGGACTTGAGGACACTAAAAATGGCTCATGGACAGAAGGAGCAGCAGGTGGAGAGAATGTCAGAGCAGCCTCTTGAAGATCTAAGGGCAGTAGCCGAGCATCGTCACCTTCCTCTAGTCGGATGATCAGAGGGAGGAAGTCTTCAGAACAAGCCACTGTGACATAGACTGAACTGGATGGTCCAGAGGCAGGTTCGGGGTTCAGATCTTCAACTGAAGATCTGAGAGACACAAGTTCTCTGACAACAAGGCGTCTGTGACCATCCACTTTCGTTGCCAACAACTCAAGACCAGTATCCACAGCAATGCTCATGTTCTTTTGGGTCTTCTCAAGCTTGGCGTCTAGAGACTGTTCAAGCTGACAGAGGGCTGACCCTAGAATGTCAATAGTAGCCTTTAAATCATTGTACTAAGTCTCACTCAATGAAAATCTTCGCTGATAAGTCAGAGGAGTGGCAGGAGTAACTGATTGAATTGGAGAGGAGACTTGGACTAGTGGAGCTGGTTGGACAGGAGGAGGTGTTAGTAGTGGAGGAGGTGGTTGGACTGGTGGAGAAAGTTGGACTGGAGGATGGGTTTGGACTGGAGGACGGGTTTGGACTGGAGGAGGGAGACAGGGTACCAAAAGTATAGGTGGAGGGGACGGTGGAAGGGATGAGGGCACAGATAATGGAGTGGAATGTGCCACTAATGTAGGATGTGGAGGAGGAGGAGGAGGAGGAGGAAGACTAGGAACAAAAGGTGAAAGGGAAAGGCGAGGAGGATGAGAACGAGACATCTGAGAGGTAGAAGGTGAATTATCAAAGGCAGGAATCTCAGAGTCATTCATACCTTCTTGAACAGATTCCTCTTGCAGGATAAGTTTCCTCTTCCCAAGCTTAATAGAGGCTGCCTTAGTAGCCTTTATCTTAGCCACATCCAAGACAAACTCCCCTTTTCTTGTTTTCTTGATTCCCATTTTCTTCAAGGTAGTTTGGGAATAGTAACTGGAGGGTTGAAGACGGACAGGATCTTCATCCTCTGGAAATACAACATCCAGCTGTGAAAAAATTCTCATGAGAAGCAAGTTGTAAGGCAGAGAGGTGGCCTTGGTTGACACAGCCTGAATCATACGTCTGCCAACAACAAATCCCAGGTTGAAAAGGGTCTTGTGGTAAAGTGCAAACAGAACGAAGAGTTCCATTGCACTCACCTCATCGTGGTGACTACCCTTAGGGACAATGTTGTACCCTATCATTTGATGCAATAACCTGGCCCTTATGGTCAGGTGTTTGCCCTTAAGATAATCAGGGGGTTTGGTTTGGGTCTAGAGCGATAGTCTTGAGAAAACCACGACCCTCAGAGGTACCAAAGAAAGGAGGCTCAGATCCTGAATCATAAAGGTGAGGGCAGCTATCTAGATGGGAGCACTCCAAAAGAGCATTTATGGATTGGGGAGTGAGTTTAATGTGCTTTCCATACACATAACTCTTAATTGTAGAGAAATCAGAGATAAAACTCAAATTGGCATAGAACATACGAATGGCTTCAAGATAATAGTAAGATTCTACATCAAACAGTCCTAATAACCCATGATCCTTCAGGGGTTCAACAATATTCATGCCAGTAAAGTCATCAAAGTAAATACCACAACAGGGAATCAGAGATTTGTGCTTAAAGTCGTCATGGTACCTTGCTTCAGAAGCTTGACTGATGAAGAAGAGAGATGGCCACGCGTTTGCACGAGGAATCACACGAGGCGGACGAGCTGAAACTTTAGCCTTCTTTTTGGCTGGTTTAGGAAGAGCGAGAGATGATGAAGCCATTTGAACGATTCGAAGAAGAAAACCTAGAGAGAAAGAGGATTGGAAGCAGAGATTTTCTGAAAGGGCGCGAAAGATGAAGCGTCTCGGAGAAGAAATAGAGTTTAAATGGAATAGGGCATCGCTCGACGAGATAAAGTCACACGTGTAAGACAGACATCATCCGATGAGTCACACGTGTCAGCAGATTAAGATTATATCAACCGATGCCTATCTATAGATGTGCATCTGCCGATGCCTATCGATTGCAATGCATCAACCGATGCCCTCACAGATAAAAACTGCTCTATCCCTCAAGATTCACCAACAGAGGAAACTAAGCTTTTCTCAAACCGAATGAGACCTAATCTTATTCTTATATTATTGAAGGTCTTTTCATCTAACGGTTTTGAAAATATGTCGGCCAATTGATCTACAGAATTTACAAACTCTTAGGAGATAACACCTCTTAGAACATGCTCTCTTATGAAGTGATATCTGACATCGATATGCTTTGTTCTAGAATGCTGAATAGGATTTTTAGAAATGTTAATAGCACTGGTGTTATCACACCGAATAGGAATCCTATCATAAACAGATTATAATCTTTCAAAGTCTGTTTCATCCAAAGCATTTGTGCACAACAACTGCCTACAGCAATGTATTCACTCTCAGCAGTTGACAATGCAACAGAATTCTGTTTCTTAGAATACCAAGAGACTAAAGATTCACCTAAGAACTGACAGGTGCCACTAGTGCTTTTCCTATCAACTAGACTACCTGCATAATCAGAATCTGAATATTCAATCAGATCAAAAGAGGTGCCCTTCGGATACCATAATCCTAGGTCAGGTGTCCCACTTAAATATTTGAAAATTCTTTTGACAGCAGTTAAGTGAGATTCCTTAGGAGCAGCTTGAAATCTAGCACAAAGACAAACACTAAAGAGTATATCTGGCCTACTTGCAGTCAGATATAATAATGAACCAATCATACCACGATATTTTTAATATCAACACTTATTCCTTTTTCATCTTTATCCAATTTAGTTGTGGTACTCATAGGAGTCTTAGAAGACTTGACAGATTCTAAACCAAATTTCTTTAGAAGTTCCTTGATGTATTTTTCTTGACAGAAGAAAATTCCATCAGGAGATTGACTAATCTGGAAACCTAAGAAGAATTTTAACTCCCCATCATACTCATCTCAAATTCACTTTGCATGAGGGAGGAAAATTCATTACACATGTTGACATTAGTTGATCCAAAAATAATGTCATCGACATAAATTTGAACTAACAGAATGTCTTTATCCTTTTGCATGGTAAATAGAGTTGAATCTGTATTTCCCTTTTTAAAATTCCTTTCCAGAAGGAAATTCTTCAATCTATCATACCAAGCTCTAGGAGCCTGCTTAAGACCATAAAGAGCTTTCCTTAATTTGTAGACATGGTCAGGTTTATCAAAAGCTTCAAAACCTAGGGGTTGTTCAACAAAAACTTCTTCATTGATGTAACCATTTAAGAATGCACTCTTTACATCCATTTAAAAGAGTGTGAAGTTCTCGTAGCAGGCAAAAGCTAGAAGCATTCTTATTGACTCTAATCTAGCTACAGGGGCAAAGGATTCCTCAAAATCAATACCCTCTTCTTGAGAGTATCCATTAGCAACTAGTCTGGCCTTGTTTCTAACCACAATCTCATTTTCATCCAATTTATTCTTATAAACCCATTAAGTTCATATAATGGGATGATCCTTAGGCCGTGGAACAAGTTCCCAAACATTGCTCCTTTCAAATTGATTTAATTCATCCTGCATAGCCATAATCCAATTCTCATCATTTTCGGCCTCTTCAAATTTCTTAGGCTCTACTTGAGAAATGAATGCCACATTGGCACAGAGGTTCCTAAGAGAGGATCTAGTCTTAACTCCTAATGAAGGATCACCTAAGACTTCATTTAAAGGATGGTCTTTAACGTATTTCCAATTTCTAGGAAGAGCAGGATTTTCATCCTTGACAGGAACAAAATCTAGAGAAGTAGAAGAGGGTTCTAAAGATTTTTCTACTTGAAGAGAATCACTAGCCTTTTCTAAAGAAAAAGAATCCAGTTGTTTATCCAAAGTATCATCCTCATCCACATTGATTGTGGGATAAGGGGTCTCATCAAAGTTGACATGAACTGATTCTTCTACAACTAGAGTTCTCTTATTGAAAACCCTATATGCTTTACTGATAAGAGAATAACCGAGAAAAATTCCAAGATCAGATTTGGAATCAAATTTTCCTAAGTTATCCTTAGTGTTGAGGATAAAGCATTTACTACCAAAGGCTCTAAAGTACTTGACAGAAGGAGTTTTTCCACTCCAGAGCTCATATGGAGTTTTCTCAAGAATAGGTCTTATTGAGACCCGATTAAGCACATAACAGGCTGTTGCAACAGCTTCAGCCTAGAAATACTTAGGAAGAGAGTTTTCATTAAGCATAGTTCGAGCTAGCTCTTGGAGAGACATATTTTTCCTCTCAACAACACCATTTTGCTGAGGGGTTCTAGGAGAGGAAAAGTTGTGCTCAATTCCATGTTTGAGACACAAGAGTTCAAATCTTTCATTTTCAAATTCTCCACCATGATCACTACGAATAGCGACAATGGTGAGCTCCTTTTCATTTTGAACTCTTTTCCTAAAGCTAGAGAAGGTATCAAAAGTCTCATCCTTTGACTTCAAAAAATGTACCCAGGTGAATCTAGAAAAGTCATCTACAATAACAAAGGCATAGAATTTGCCTCCTAAGCTGGCTATATTGGAAGGACCGAAGAAGTCCATGTGAAGGAGTTAGAGAGACTTTGAAGAAGAAATTGCATTCTTAGATGCAAAGGAACTTTTGATCTGCTTACCCATTTGGCAGGCTTCACAGACCTTATCCTTCTCAAAGGATATCTTAGGGATCCCTCTAACTAAATTCTCCTTAATAATCTTAGCTAAGGTATCCATCCCTACATGTCCTAATCTCCTATGCCAAATCCAAGAATCATGGGAAGAATTAACAGTAAAGCATTTCTCATCAGCATGCTCAATAACATCCATATTAATAATATAGACATTTTATTTTCTATAGCCTTTGAACAATACATTGTTATTTGAAATGTCTTCGATCACGCAAGCATTAGATTTAAAAGTGACTTTATAGCCTTTGTCACATAATTGACTTATGCTAAGCAGATTATGTTTTAATCCTTCTACAAGCAAAACATTTTCAATGGTAGGATTAGTAGGATTACCTATGTTGCCAATGCCAACAATCTTGCCCTTTTGGTTTCCACCAAAAGTAACACTGCCCTTCTTCTTGTTGACAACAGCAAACTTGGTTGAGTCTCCCGTCATATGCCTTGAACAACCACTGTCAAGATACCACAGATTCTTCCCGGGAGAACAGTCAACCTGCAAAACAGAAGATCAAGTTGTCTTCTTTGGTACCCAAACTTTTTGGGTCCTAGAGTTAGGTCTGGTTCCCTTAGGAACCCATTGAAGTTTACTACCAGATTTGATATTGTTTGATTTTAAAGGAAACTCAAAGGATTTATGTCCTACTTCATTACATGCATGACAAGTGGAAGGTTTGACAAAGAAATTCTTAAAAGCTTTCCTTTTATTGAACTTATCATAACCTATACCTGCCTTATCATGAGTAGCTCTATGATTTCCTATCAGTAGTGTTAAGTTCTTGCTACCATTTAAGAACCAAAGAACAAGATTATTCAAAGTCTCATTTTTCTTTTTAAGTTCAATAACTTCCTTTTCATGCAGATTGGTTTCCTTGGCATGCTTTTCAACTATACTTGCATTTTCACTTTTCAACAAATTATATTTAGCCTTTAACATGCTAAATTGTTTTACCAAATCATTAAATGCATCAAACATATCACCATCATCATCAGATTCACTATCACTTGAGGAAACACTAACCTCATTTTCGTGTGCCATAAAGCACAGGTTGGCTACTTCCTCATCTTCTGAAGAAGAGGTGTCGCCTTCACTGTCATCCCAAGTGGCCTTCATAGCCTTCTTCTTAAACTTCTTGGGATATTTTTTGGCTTGTGGACAATCTGCCTTCATGTGGCCAAGCTTGCCGCACCCAAAGCAGGTAATTTCCTTGTCTTTAGGAAGTTTTTCATTCCTTGGAAAACTTCTCCCTTGCAGCTTCTTCCTACGGAGAAACTTGCTAAATCTCCTAGTGATGAGGGCTATATCCTCATCATCTTCTTCTTCATCTCCCTCAGATACTTCTTGTTTACTGGAGGTGGCTTTCATAGCAATATCTTTTCTTTTTGTCGCCTTTTTTTCCTTGAGGTCTTCCTTCTCGTTTGACCTCATTGTGATCTCATGTGTCATGAGAGATCCAATGAGCTCTTCAAGCTTTAGACCTTTGAGATCCTTTGCTTCCTGAATGGCGGTTACCTTCAGCTGCCAACTTCTTGGAAGACATTTGAGGATCTTCCTGACCTGTTCTTCACTAGAGTAAGATTTACCAAGAGCTTTCAAACCATTAGTTATGTTAGTAACTCTTGTAAACATAGAAGAAACAGACTCATCATTAGGCATAGAAAATAGTTCATACTCGTGAATGAGCATATTCAGTTTTCTCTCCTTCACCTGATTTGTGCCATCGTGTGTGACCTCTAATAAGTGCAAATTTCTTGAGTACTCTCACACCCTTGTACCCTATTAAATTCATCTCTATTTAGAGCACAGTACAGAGTGTTTATTGCCTTGACATTAAGGCTCAGATTTCTCTTATCGGACTCAGATAATTCAGTAGAGTTCTTAGGGATACTTTTCCCATCTACAGTTTTCATGGCCTTAAAAGGACCATTCTCTATTATGCTCCAAGTCTCATAGTCCATGGCTTGAATGAATATTTTCATTCTTGCCTTCCAGTAAACATAATCACTACCATCAAAGAAGGGAGGTCTATTTATAGCTAGACCTTCTACGTGTGTGGAGTTAGTGTTGAATGCCATTGTAAATATATCTCACAGTGTTTAAACACAACTTAGACAATGATAAACCTTGCTCTGATACCAATTGTAGGATCGAGATTGTCTAAGAGGGGGGTGAATTAGACATTTTTAAAATTTCTTTAACTAATAGCAAACAAACAACCAGTAAAAGTAAAAGAGAGATAGAGAGAAAATTCAACACACGGGTTTTTACGTGGTTCGGCCAAAACCTGCCTGCATCCACGCTTCAAGGTTTCCCCATTGAAGATCCTTACTCAAGCAGATATCTGTTGCATCTGAAATTGCTGTTCGTCGTCTCCATTAATGTTCTGGAGTTAAGGCTGAAAACGACATCACTGTAGCTTCGCGGTTATTTTGAATTCTGGCTGAAGGTCACCGGTGGAAGTCTTTAAAAACACAATCGGCAAAAGCACTTTGAAACGCCATTGGATGATGCGACAAAAAGTGCTTGAACCGGTACCGGCAGATGTATCATCAAACGCCATCGGCAGATCCAACTTGAAATGTTATCGGCAGATATAAGCTTTGAACGTCATCGGCAGAAACACGTTGAAACTCCATCGGCATAAGCATTAGCGCTGAACCGCCATCGGTATGAGTTTCTTTAACCAGCTAAACCGCTATCGGTATATGCAACTTCAAAACGCCATCGGTATGAGTGATTCTGAAATGCCATCGGCAGGAGTAGCTTAAATGCCATCGATATGAGTGATTCTGAAATGCCATCGGCAGGAGTAGCTTCAAATGCCATCGGTAGAAGTCCTCTTTTCTTTGTCGTTTAGCGATCGGTGTGAGTAGTTTGAAAACACCATCGGCAGAAATAACCTTTGAACGACTCTGCCTTTTGTCGTTTAGTGATCGGTGTATGTCTACTCTTAACAAACCATCGCAGATCAGTTTTTCAGCCTTATACACTTAACCCGATTCATTAGACAACTAAAATACCATTTTCAAGGGTATTTCCAAACAAATAATTTCATATTTAAAATACATTTTTCTCATTTAATAAACATAATCAAATTATATTACAGACATATAAACACATCATCAAAAACACATTTAGACTTAAACATTAATTAAGTCAATAATTTCCCCTTTTTTGATGATGACAACCTAAATTTGATTAAGTACAACTCTCCCCCATAATCCTAACTCCCCCACAGCATATGCATATATTTCAATTTCGTTCTGATTCTCAAAACATGCATACACAATTCATATTAATTCTGATTAATTTCTCAAGCAACATCAATCAAATCAAATATGTTCTCCCCCATTGACATTATCAAAAACAAGAAGAGGGACAACAGAAGCAATGCATTCAACACAAGAATATCAATAAGGAAACATCAGAGTATTCAACATTATAGTAGGAATAAAATTGAGAACAAAAAAAAAATATCATCTATTTAAAGAAGGCTAAAAAATGATCCCAAAAGGCTTGGTGAATCCAAGAATGCTCTTCAAGGTGCGGGGAAAAGTAAGCATCCACAAGTGCTTGAAGTGAATCAATAGCTGGAGGTAGTGGTGCTTGATAGATCACTAAAGCCTGACAGGGAGAAGGCGCCGGATGAGGAGCAGTAGATGGAGAGGGTCCTTGAGAGACCACCAAATCCAAGCAGGGAGCTGAAATTAAAGAGATTTCTAGAAACAGCAGCATGTCCAGACAAGGAAGAGGCTCTACAGCAGGAGAAGCAGTAAGAGATGCATCCATAGGACTTGAGGACACTAAAAATGGCTCATGGACAGAAGGAGCAGCAGGTGGAGAGAATGTCAGAGCAGCCTCTTGAAGATCTAAGGGCAGTAGCCGAGCATCGTCACCTTCCTCTAGTCGGATGATCAGAGGGAGGAAGTCTTCAGAACAAGCCACTGTGACATAGACTGAACTGGATGGTCCAGAGGCAGGTTCGGGGTTTCAGATCTTCAACTGAAGATCTGAGAGACACAAGTTCTCTGACAACAAGGCGTCTGTGACCATCCACTTTTGCCAACAACTCAAGACCAGTATCCACAGCAATGCTCATGTTCTTTTGGGTCTTCTCAATCTTGGCGTCTAGAGACGTTCAAGCTGACAGAGGGCTGACCCTAGAATGTCAATAGTAGCCTTTAAATCATTGTACTAAGTCTCACTCAATGCAAATCTTCGCTGATAAGTCAGAGGAGTGGCAGGAGTAACTGATTGAATTGGAGAGGAGACTTGGACTAGTGGAGCTGGTTGGACAGGAGGAGGTGTTAGTAGTGGAGGAGGTGGTAGGTGGTTGGGACTGGTGGAGAAAGTTGGACTGGAGGATGGGTTTGGACTGGAGGACGGGTTTGGACTGGAGGAGGGAGACAGGGTACCAAAAGTATAGGTGGAGGGGACGGTGGAAGGGATGAGGGCACAGATAATGGAGTGGAATGTGCCACTAATGTAGGATGTGGAGGAGGAGGAGGAGGAGGAGGAAGACTAGGAACAAAAGGTGAAAGGGAAAGGCGAGGAGGATGAGAACGAGACATCTGAGAGGTAGAAGGTGAATTATCAAAGGCAGGAATCTCAGAGTCATTTCATACCTTCTTGAACAGATTCCTCTTGCAGGATAAGTTTCCTCTTCCCAAGCTTAATAGAGGCTGCCTTAGTAGCCTTTATCTTAGCCACATCCTAAGACAAACTCCCCTTTTCTTGTTTTCTTGATTCCCATTTTCTTCAAGGTAGTTTGGGAATAGTAACTGGAGGGTTGAAGACGGACAGGATCTTCATCCTCTGGAAATACAACATCCAGCTGTGAAAAAATTCTCATGAGAAGCAAGTTGTAAGGCAGAGAGGTGGCCTTGGTTGACACAGCCTGAATCATACGTCTGCCAACAACAAATCCCAGGTTGAAAAGGGTCTTGTGGTAAAGTGCAAACAGAACGAAGAGTTCCATTGCACTCACCTCATCGTGGTGACTACCCTTAGGGACAATGTTGTACCCTATCATTTGATGCAATAACCTGGCCCTTATGGTCAGGTGTTTGCCCTTAAGATAATCAGGGGGTTTGGTTTGGGTCTAGAGCGATAGTCTTGAGAAAACCACGACCCTCAGAGGTACCAAAGAAAGGAGGCTCAGATCCTGAATCATAAAGGTGAGGGCAGCTATCTAGATGGGAGCACTCCAAAAGAGCATTTATGGATTTGGGAGTGAGTTTAATGTGCTTTCCATACACATAACTCTTAATTGTAGAGAAATCAAAGATAAAACTCAAATTGGCATAGAACATACGAATGGCTTCAAGATAATAGTAAGATTCTACATCAAACAGTCCTAATAACCCATGATCCTTCAGGGGTTCAACAATATTCATGCCAGTAAAGTCATCAAAGTAAATACCACAACAGGGAATCAGAGATTTGTGCTTAAAGTCGTCATGGTACCTTGCTTCAGAAGCTTGACTGATGAAGAAGAGAGATGGCCACGCGTTTGCACGAGGAATCACACGAGGCGGACGAGCTGAAACTTTAGCCTTCTTCTTGGCTGGTTTAGGAAGAGCGAGAGATGATGAAGCCATTTGAACGATTCGAAGAAGAAAACCTAGAGAGAAAGAGGATTGGAAGCAGAGATTTTCTGAAAGGGCGCGAAAGATGAAGCGTCTCGGAGAAGAAATAGAGTTTAAATGGAATAGGGCATCGCTCGACGAGATAAAGTCACACGTGTAAGACAGACATCATCCGATGAGTCACACGTGTCAGCAGATTAAGATTATATCAACCGATGCCTATCTGTAGATGTGCATCTGCCGATGCCTATCGATTGCAATGCATCAACCGATGCCCTCACAGATAAAAACTGCTCTATCCCTCAAGATTCACCAACAGAGGAAACTAAGCTTTTCTCAAACCGAATGAGACCTAATCTTATTCTTATATTATTGAAGGTCTTTTCATCTAACGGTTTTGAAAATATGTCGGCCAATTGATCTACAGAATTTACAAACTCTTAGGAGATAACACCTCTTAGAACATGCTCTCTTATGAAGTGATATCTGACATCGATATGCTTTGTTCTAGAATGCTGAATAGGATTTTTAGAAATGTTAATAGCACTGGTGTTATCACACCGAATAGGAATCCTATCATAAACAGATTATAATCTTTCAAAGTCTGTTTCATCCAAAGCATTTGTGCACAACAACTGCCTACAGCAATGTATTCACTCTCAGCAGTTGACAATGCAACAGAATTCTGTTTCTTAGAATACCAATAGACTAAAGATTCACCTAAGAACTGACAGGTGCCACTAGTGCTTTTCCTATCAACTAGACTACCTGCATAATCAGAATCTGAATATTCAATCAGATCAAAAGAGGTGCCCTTCGGATACCATAATCCTAGGTCAGGTGTCCCACTTAAATATTTGAAAATTCTTTTGACAGCAGTTAAGTGAGATTCCTTAGGAGCAGCTTGAAATCTAGCACAAAGACAAACACTAAAGAGTATATCTGGCCTACTTGCAGTCAGATATAATAATGAACCAATCATACCACGATATTTTTTAATATCAACACTTATTCCTTTTTCATCTTTATCCAATTTAGTTGTGGTACTCATAGGAGTCTTAGAAGACTTGACAGATTCTAAACCAAATTTCTTTAGAAGTTCCTTGATGTATTTTTCTTGACAGAAGAAAATTCCATCAGGAGATTGACTAATCTGGAAACCTAAGAAGAATTTTAACTCCCCATCATACTCATCTCAAATTCACTTTGCATGAGGGAGGAAAATTCATTACACATGTTGACATTAGTTGATCCAAAAATAATGTCATCGACATAAATTTGAACTAACAGAATGTCTTTATCCTTTTGCATAGTAAATAGAGTTGAATCTGTATTTCCCTTTTTAAAATTCCTTTCCACAAGGAAATTCTTCAATCTATCATACCAAGCTCTAGGAGCCTGCTTAAGACCATAAAGAGCTTTCCTTAATTTGTAGACATGGTCAGGTTTATCAAAAGCTTCAAAACCTAGGGGTTGTTCAACAAAAACTTCTTCATTGATGTAACCATTTAAGAATGCACTCTTTACATCCATTTAAAAGAGTGTGAAGTTCTCGTAGCAGGCAAAAGCTAGAAGCATTCTTATTGACTCTAATCTAGCTACAGGGGCAAAGGATTCCTCAAAATCAATACCCTCTTCTTGAGAGTATCCATTAGCAACTAGTCTGGCCTTGTTTCTAACCACAATCTCATTTTCATCCAATTTATTCTTATAAACCCATTAAGTTCATATAATGGGATGATCCTTAGGCCGTGGAACAAGTTCCCAAACATTGCTCCTTTCAAATTGATTTAATTCATCCTGCATAGCCATAATCCAATTCTCATCATTTTCGGCCTCTTCAAATTTCTTAGGCTCTACTTGAGAAATGAATGCCACATTGGCACAGAGGTTCCTAAGAGAGGATCTAGTCTTAACTCCTAATGAAGGATCACCTAAGACTTCATTTAAAGGATGGTCTTTAACGTATTTCCAATTTCTAGGAAGAGCAGGATTTTCATCCTTGACAGGAACAAAATCTAGAGAAGTAGAAGAGGGTTCTAAAGATTTTTCTACTTGAAGAGAATCACTAGCCTTTTCTAAAGAAAAAGAATCCAGTTGTTTATCCAAAGTATCATCCTCATCCACATTGATTGTGGGATAAGGGGTCTCATCAAAGTTGACATGAACTGATTCTTCTACAACTAGAGTTCTCTTATTGAAAACCCTATATGCTTTACTGATAAGAGAATAGCCGAGAAAAATTCCAAGATCAGATTTGGAATCAAATTTTCCTAAGTTATCCTTAGTGTTGAGGATAAAGCATTTACTACCAAAGGCTCTAAAGTACTTGACAGAAGGAGTTTTTCCACTCCAGAGCTCATATGGAGTTTTCTCAAGAATAGGTCTTATTGAGACCCGATTAAGCACATAACAGGCTGTTGCAACAGCTTCAGCCTAGAAATACTTAGGAAGAGAGTTTTCATTAAGCATAGTTCGAGCTAGCTCTTGGAGAGACATATTTTTCCTCTCAACAACACCATTTTGCTGAGGGGTTCTAGGAGAGGAAAAGTTGTGCTCAATTCCATGTTTGAGACACAAGAGTTCAAATCTTTCATTTTCAAATTCTCCACCATGATCACTACGAATAGCGACAATGGTGAGCTCCTTTTCATTTTGAACTCTTTTCCTAAAGCTAGAGAAGGTATCAAAAGTCTCATCCTTTGACTTCAGAAAATGTACCCAGGTGAATCTAGAAAAGTCATCTACAATAACAAAGGCATAGAATTTGCCTCCTAAGCTGGCTATATTGGAAGGACCGAAGAAGTCCATGTGAAGGAGTTAGAGAGACTTTGAAGAAGAAATTGCATTCTTAGATGCAAAGGAACTTTTGATCTGCTTACCCATTTGGCAGGCTTCACAGACCTTATCCTTCTCAAAGGATATCTTAGGGATCCCTCTAACTAAATTCTCCTTAATAATCTTAGCTAAGGTATCCATCCCTACATGTCCTAATCTCCTATGCCAAATCCAAGAATCATGGGAAGAATTAACAGTAAAGCATTTCTCATCAGCATGCTCAATAACATCCATATTAATAATATAGACATTTTATTTTCTATAGCCTTTGAACAATACATTGTTATTTGAAATGTCTTCGATCACGCAAGCATTAGATTTAAAAGTGACTTTATAGCCTTTGTCACACAATTGACTTATGCTAAGCAGATTATGTTTTAATCCTTCTACAAGCAAAACATTTTCAATGGTAGGATTAGTAGGATTACCTATGTTGCCAATGCCAACAATCTTGCCCTTTTGGTTTCCACCAAAAGTAACACTGCCCTTCTTCTTGTTGACAACAGCAAACTTGGTTGAGTCTCCCGTCATATGCCTTGAACAACCACTGTCAAGATACCACAGATTCTTCCCGGGAGAACAGTCAACCTGCAAAACAGAAGATCAAGTTGTCTTCTTTGGTACCCAAACTTTTTGGGTCCTAGAGTTAGGTCTGGTTCCCTTAGGAACCCATTGAAGTTTACTACCAGATTTGATATTGTTTGATTTTAAAGGAAACTCAAAGGATTTATGTCCTACTTCATTACATGCATGACAAGTGGAAGGTTTGACAAAGAAATTCTTAAAAGCTTTCCTTTTATTGAACTTATCATAACCTATACCTGCCTTATCATGAGTAGCTCTATGATTTCCTATCAGCAGTGTTAAGTTCTTGCTACCATTTAAGAACCAAAGAACAAGATTATTCAAAGTCTCATTTTTCTTTTTAAGTTCAATAACTTCCTTTTCATGCAGATTGGTTTCCTTGGCATGCTTTTCAACTATACTTGCATTTTCACTTTTCAACAAATTATATTTAGCCTTTAACATGCTAAATTGTTTTACCAAATCATTAAATGCATCAAACATATCACCATCATCATCAGATTCACTATCACTTGAGGAAACACTAACCTCATTTTCGTGTGCCATAAAGCACAGGTTGGCTACTTCCTCATCTTCTGAAGAAGAGGTGTCGCCTTCACTGTCATCCCAAGTGGCCTTCATAGCCTTCTTCTTAAACTTCTTGGGATATTTTTTGGCTTGTGGACAATCTGCCTTCATGTGGCCAAGCTTGCCGCACCCAAAGCAGGTAATTTCCTTGTCTTTAGGAAGTTTTTCATTCCTTGGAAAACTTCTCCCTTGCAGCTTCTTCCTACGGAGAAACTTGCTAAATCTCCTAGTGATGAGGGCTATATCCTCATCATCTTCTTCTTCATCTCCCTCAGATACTTCTTGTTTACTGGAGGTGGCTTTCATAGCAATATCTTTTCTTTTTGTCGCCTTTTTTTCCTTGAGGTCTTCCTTCTCGTTTGACCTCATTGTGATCTCATGTGTCATGAGAGATCCAATGAGCTCTTCAAGCTTTAGACCTTTGAGATCCTTTGCTTCCTGAATGGCGGTTACCTTCAGCTGCCAACTTCTTGGAAGACATTTGAGGATCTTCCTGACCTGTTCTTCACTAGAGTAAGATTTACCAAGAGCTTTCAAACCATTAGTTATGTTAGTAACTCTTGTAAACATAGAAGAAACAGACTCATCATTAGGCATAGAAAATAGTTCATACTCGTGAATGAGCATATTCAGTTTTCTCTCCTTCACCTGATTTGTGCCATCGTGTGTGACCTCTAATAAGTGCAAATTTCTTGAGTACTCTCACACCCTTGTACCCTATTAAATTCATCTCTATTTAGAGCACAGTACAGAGTGTTTATTGCCTTGACATTAAGGCTCAGATTTCTCTTATCGGACTCAGATAATTCAGTAGAGTTCTTAGGGATACTTTTCCCATCTACAGTTTTCATGGCCTTAAAAGGACAATTCTCTATTATGCTCCAAGTCTCATAGTCCATGGCTTGAATGAATATTTTCATTCTTGCCTTCCAGTAAACATAATAACTACCATCAAAGAAGGGAGGTCTATTTATAGCTAGACCTTCTACGTGTGTGGAGTTAGTGTTGAATGCCATTGTAAATATATCTCAAAGTGTTTAAACACAACTTAGACAATGATAAACCTTGCTCTGATACCAATTGTAGGATCGAGATTGTCTAAGAGGGGGGTGAATTAGACCTTTTTAAAATTTCTTTAACTAATAGCAAACAAACAACCAGTAAAAGTAAAAGAGAGATAGAGAGAAAATTCAACACACGGGTTTTTACGTGGTTCGGCCAAAACCTGCCTGCATCCACGCTTCAAGGTTTCCCCATTGAAGATCCTTACTCAAGCAGATATCCGTTGCATCTGAAATTGCTGTTCGTCGTCTCCATTAATGTTCTGGAGTTAAGGCTGAAAACGACATCACTGTAGCTTCGCGGTTATTTTGAATTCTGGCGGAAGGTCACTGGTGGAAGTCTTTAAAAATACAATCGGCAGAAGCACTTTGAAACGCCATCGGATGATGTGACAAAAAGTGCTTGAACCGGTACCGGCAGATGTATCATCAAACGCCATCGGCAGATCCAACTTGAAATGTTATCGGCAGATGTAAGCTTTGAACGTCATCGGCAAAAAAACACGTTGAAACTCCATCGGCATAAGCATTAGCGCTGAACCGCCATCGGTATGAGTTTTTTTAACCAGCTGAACCGCTATTGGTATATGCAACTTCAAAACGCCATCGGTATGAGTGATTTTGAAATGCCATCGGCAGGAGTAGCTTCAAATGCCATCAGTATGAGTGATTCTGAAATGCCATCGGCAGGAGTAGCTTCAAATGCCATCGGTGGAAGTCCTCTTTTCTTTGTCGTTTAGCGATCAGTGTGAGTAGTTTGAAAACACCATCGGCAGAAGTAACCTTTGAACGACTTTGCCTTTTGTCGTTTAGTGATTGGTGTATGTCTACTCTTAACAAACCATCGGCAGATCAATTTTTCAGCCTTGTACACTTAACCCGATTCATTAGACAACTAAAATACCCTTTTCAAGGGTATTTCCAAACAAATAATTTCATATTTAAAATACATTCTTCTCATTTAATAAACATAATCAAATTATATTACAGACATATAAACACATCATCAAAAACACATTTAGACTTAAAACATTAATTAAGTCAACAATAAGAGCAAGAAGCGTAGCTCGAACCCTTAACGAAGGGAAGTCCGATGAATAATACGGGCAACTGTGGTCGTATGCAGCCAAAATACGTAGATCAAATCCAGGTAGCACAGTAAAAATTGATGGTAACCCAGTGGGCCCTAATTCATTGAGATCCCAAAGATTTTATATGTACATGGCTGCTTGCAAGGCGGATTTGCTGCAGTGCGGTAGACTTGTTATGTGTTTGGATGACTGTCATATGAAGGGGTCATGTTCCGGCCAATTACTCAAAGCCTTTAGTATTGATGACAACGATGAAATATATCTCGTTGTTGTTACCAACGTCGAATCTGAGTGTGCAGACTCATGGACGTGGTTCTTACAAATATTGAAGGATGGCTTAAACACTGAATCGGGCCGCGGGTGGGCAATTGTTTCAGATCGACAGAAGGTATAATGCATTTCTATTTGTTATTTAAAATTTTGGGGCGTTGTGGTAGTTATATTGATATATGTTGACGCTGTTTTTCGTTCAAATATTAGGGGTTAAAGAAAGTTGTTCGAGATTAATTCGGATAGGCTGAACACCGCTTCTGCCTCCGGCATATGTATGCAAATTTTAAAAACCTATTTCGAGGCAGAGCGTACAGAGATGCGATGTGGAATGCGGCAAGGGCACCCACGAATTCCCGTTTCGAGTATGAAATGAGGAAATTACATCAGATTAGCCCGGAGGCAGAAGCATATCGTCGACGAAAAGAGCCCAAATATTGGGTTAGTCTTGCATTCTTTTCAATTCCCAAGTGCGATTTGGAACTAAATAGTTTGTGTGAATCTTTCAATGCACTTTTATTGTCTGTTAGGGACAAACCGATTCTGACCATGTTCGAGATGATCCAAAAGCACTTGATGACTCGCATTTTTAAAAAATTTGAGAAGGTGACGAATTCAACAGACATCCTGTACCCCTAGATAGGTAAAAAAGCTTGTGAAGCTAGCAAATGCATCTGGAAATTGGAGTGCTCGGTTTACGGGAGCTGCACAATTTGAGATCAGCAACGGATACGAACAGTATGTTATCGACATGAATTTGTGTGTGTGTACAACTATATCAGGTGGGAGCTTATGGGAATCTCGTGTGTCCATTCCATTTCATGCATGAGAGTGGCATAGAAAATTACGTGCATCGATGCTATCACCAGGCAGCTTACTTGTAGATGTACTCACACTATATACAACTGGTGAGCGGCCAACTAATGTGGCTGCCCGTAGAAGGTATGCACGAAATCCTCACGCCCAAAAGAAAGCATAAACCTGGTAGGCTGAAGAAAACTAAAGTCCGAGATGCTAAAGAGCCATCAAGCTCGAGAGTTAGTAAGAGGAACTCCACCGTGTAGTGTGGTATATGTCGGCAGCAAGGACATAATACTCGCATTTTGTAACACCCGGTTCTATCGAACCAATTCTCAAATTTTTAAAATAATGGCACACTTTAAATGACAATAATAAAAGTAGGTTAATGGATGACTAGGCAAGGGCATAAGGGTAATTAGAAATTTAAAAGTGGATAACGTATTTAAGGAGAGAGGTTTGGGTTTAATGCACTGTAGCCGCCACTATTCTGTTTATCATTCCTCTTTCGGCCTTCCAGCTCTCCAGCAAAACCCTTTTAGCGATTCTCTTGCTCGATTCTCTTTTAACCTAGGTAAGTTTTTCCTCGTTTTCTTGTATTTTAGCAGTTAGGTAACTGAGGGAGTACAATGTGAGAAATTTCGAGGATGCCTGTGATTGAGAGTAGGTTCGGGTTTTGGTGATAAATGGGAATTAGCAGGGTTTCAAACTGGTTTCCTCAAACTTCTGATTGATTTTTGGTGAGTTTAGTGAAGGTTTGATTAATGTACTATTATGACTTTAGGTAATCGAGCTTCTAAAGTAGCTTACAGCCGAGCGATTTCCAGGAGACCAGGTAAGTGAAATATGCTTGTGTCTTCGGGCCTACATCACAAAACAGTAGGGTTATGTTTGCTTGAATAAGTTTGTATGTCATGCATCATATTTTAAAAGTATGCGAAAATGAATTTACATGATATGGCATGGTAAGGAATGAACAGACTGTAACAGATAAGCTATTAAATGAACTAATCCACCCCTTAACTTATGAAGGGATTTATACTTTGGAAGGAGTGATCCAACTCCCAATTTCACAGGGGGATCTGAACAGTTGTTAAGGGAACTAATCTGCCCCTTAATCGAGAGAGAGGATGTATGACTTTGGGAGAAGTGATCCAACTCCAATTTCACAGGGGGATCAGATCAGAAACGAATGCATATGCAATTGAGATGAGAAAATAGAAACTGCATGTTTAGGAATTTATTTTTCAGCATTTCATTTCATTACTGCTTTACTTAGCATTAGGCTAATAGATGAGTTTTGTGATGTAGGTAAAGAAGTGACTGCAGGTGTGTTTTCTGAGCATGTTGAGGAATAGGCTGGTTGGGGGAGCGCATTCATGCCTCGACTTGGCGAAACTAATGGGGCGGTTTAACTGGTGTCAGTAGATGAGAAGGTTTTGTGAATCATGATTCAATTTAAATATGTTGAGAGTTTTAGTAGCAGTAGTAGTTTTAATGTTTTGAATACAATTTGAGATTTTTCTGATAATGATACTCTGTTAGTTCCAATAGTGGTTTTTACCAAATTTCAGAGTAGTACACGGATTTAAGTAGTTTTGAATGTTTTTAGTAAATTAGTCAAGTTCTTTTAGTAGTCGGAGTTTTCTTTGTTTAGAGAGAAATTGTTGCTATGCTGTTTTGTTGGGTGTTCTTGATCTATCGGTAGATGATGTCTATCGGTAGACGTAGAGTGTTTTTGATCTATCGGTAGATGATATCTATCGGTGGAAGTCGAGAGTTTGTCTATCGGTGGATTTAGTCCATCGGTAGAAGTCAAGTATTTTATCTATCGGAAGATGTAGAAGGTGATTTGTCGTTTTGTAATCGGATGATGTCGAATATTTTATCTATCGGAAGATGTGGGAAGAATTTTGTCGTTTTATAATCGGAATATGTCTTCAGTAGAAGCCATAGGAAGATGTCACCAGTAGAAGCCATCGGTAGATGTCTTCGACATGAGTCTTTAGTAGCCTTGTTGTTTAGTAATCAGATGACGTAGGTAGTAGATTTATCGTTTTGAAATTGGCAGATGTAGTCTATCGGTAGATGCGAATTGAGGACTTTTGTCGTCTAGTGACTAGAAGACGTGGTTTGTTCTATCGGTAGATGTAGGCTGAGAATGTTTGTCGTTTAGTGATCAGTCGATGTGTTCTATTTCGTTTTGTGAGTAAAAGACTTTTGTCGTTTGGCGATCGGTTGACGTGTTCTGTTTTCCTCTTTTCCTTTCAACCAACCGTCTTGAGTATTTTAACTATTTAAATAAATATTATTTTTATACGATGATTTTTCCGCTGCAAGTTTTAACATTTTAAGAGTCAAATCTTGACCATTGAATGAAATTTTAAAATTTTCTCAGAAAGTCATAGTTCGGTACAGTAACTTGCGTAGCGAACAGGGTTCTGATAACTCGGGGCGTTACACATTTGTCCCAAAAGGAGATCAACTTCAGGCACTGCTTCGCAAGACACAATTATGGGTTTCGACACATACCACGGGACACAAGTACATTTCAACACATTTCTCCCATAAACACATTGTCATTTTTTTTAATTATACTTTCATTTCATTATGTGCAGGAATCTTCAGTATGCGATGTGGTTTCATCAATCAGCACTGACTGAGAGGTGGATGCCCTCTGATTGGTCTTCAGCACCCTAGCGCCATCGACTTCAACGATGCTCATCCGTATCAAATGAGTCATGTCAAATACGGCGGTGGATCTAGGGGGTATTCTCTGCTCTCCAACTGGTAGCCGAATTCCAGTTTGCTCGATGATCTTCATAATCAATGTCCTATACGGGAGATTCGTCCTGGATGCCCGCCCGACCTCACGCATATGACTTAAAATCAAGAAGCCATGGTCAAAAGGTTTTCCATTGCACAACTTCTATACGTCATAGAGGTCCATCAGCTCACGAGATTTCGATGTCCCTCTCATTGCAGAAGTGTGTGGGCTAGCATATTGCGAAGAACCCGACCTCTAACATTCAAATCTTTCGATCGTGGCTTCACAAACGCCGCAATGTTGGAATTGCGGTGAATTTCCCGTAGGAACTCTACTCACTCGGGCAATATGAAAAAATGACAGTCTCGGGAAGAATTGTAATATTGCTCCGCCTCTTCTAGGGCAAACCCCAACACTTCATTAACTAGCTTTTGACGTATCATAAACTCCCTACCAAGGATGTACGTCCTCAAACAAGTCAAAATTTCATTTCTCCCAGACGATGTCAAGTTCGCGTAGAACAAGCAAACTATTCTCTCATAGGTATCACCAGTCAATGCATTGATCCCGCGTAGGCCGATGTTCTCACACATCTTTTTGATATCCAATGACTCCTAAAATCTAAAGTCCACATTCATACAAAAATTAATTGAGCGTTTTAGCAAATTCTGCTCAAACTTTCTCTGGCAACCTTCATTTAAAAATTTCATGGCAAGATCATGTCAAGTTCACGTACAACTAAAATTTCATAAGTTATTCAAATATTATGACAATATAAATAAAATGGTTTTATTAAATAATAAAACTAAAATAATTGTTCACTTTTTTAGGATTTAGATAGAAATTATTAAAAGAATTTCAAATAAAAAAATACAATGAAAACAAAAGATTAATAGTCACAAACTATAAGATACTAAAAGTCGATAGAGTATTGAAATTCTCTTACATCAATAATAACAAATTTGCGATGTCTCACACATCTTTTTGATATCCAATGACTCCTAAAATCTAAAGTCCACATTCATACAAAAATTAATTGAGCGTTTTAGCAAATTCTGCTCAAACTTTCTCTGGCAACCTTCATTTAAAAATTTCATGGCAAGATCATGTCAAGTTCACGTACAACTAAAATTTCATAAGTTATTCAAATATTATGACAATATAAATAAAATGGTTTTATTAAATAAATAAAACTAAAATAAATTGTTCACTTTTTTAGGATTTAGATAGAAATTATTAAAAGAATTTCAAATAAAAAATACAATGAAAACAAAAGATTAATAGTCACAAACTATAAGAATACTAAAAGTCGATAGAGTATTGAAATTCTCTTACATCAATAATAACAAATTTTTTTGTATAAAATATAATAATAATAAAAATAATAAGTTAATTAAAATAAAAAAATAACTTTTATATATAATTTTATTATAATATTCTTACATCAATACAATAAAAAATACTAAAATAATGATTATATAAATGAGTAAAACGTAAAAAAATATAAAAACAATGTTACACAAATTAATTGTATTTGACATTTTATAAAAGTAATTAAATCAAAAAGTTAAAAGATGGAAAGTACTGATCAGGATAATTCCTAGAAAAGACTGTACTGGACAATCTCTTAGACAAAATTACATTTCCAAGTAAGTTCCCAGGAAAGGCTAGAGGGTCACAAACGGTCCTCCTTAAAACTCAGTCTCCAAGACAGAACTTACATACACAGTCCAATTACACCACTTAATACGCGGTACGAGAAACGATAACAAATGCGATCCAATTATCTACGGTATTAT
Organism: Begonia masoniana; assembly: GCA_022432975.1. NCBI lineage: Eukaryota > Viridiplantae > Streptophyta > Magnoliopsida > Cucurbitales > Begoniaceae > Begonia > Begonia masoniana. The sequence continues at coordinate 32,961,476 of CM039509.1, forward strand.
ATATATATATATATATATATATATAATAAAAATAAAATAGAAAAAAACTTCGTACCTAGCTAGTGACTGTAGAGAAATATCGCCGGAGCAAGAAAATAGTCATCGCTAATATGAAAAAAAGTATTAGAAATCTTTAAATAAATAAAAATAAAATTAAAATAAAATTTCCATATTTTTAGAATTTAGATAGAAATTGTTACGATAATTTCAAATAAAAAATACAATGAAGAAAAAATAAATCATAAAAAGTTTAATCTCAGTTTAACACCTTATAGATGATTTTTTTTTTTTAATCCCTAAAGTAAATGATAAAATTAAAAAAAAAACGTCGTACCTAGTAGGTGAACGTAGAGAAATATCGTCGGAACAAGAAAATAGTCGAGAGAGTATTGAAAGTTTGATGTGATTTGAAAAAAAATGAGGAGGGCTTTATATAGGGGGAGAGGACGACCGGTCCATTCGTTTTCCGTAGAGAACGACCGGTCCAAAATACAAAACCCGTGACAAAAGTCATGGGTTTTTACCCACAATAGGACGACCAGTCCAGTTGGACTGGTCGTACTATTCCCAAAATAAATAAAAAAATCTTTTCTTACGGACGAGAGGTCCGGTTCAGCTGGACCGACCATCCTCTTTGAAGAGGCTGGTCCCCCCCTTGAGGTTCAAATTATCTATTTATGATACTTTGAGGTTTTTTTCTGTAACACTCGGCATTTTTGCCACGTAATGGTTTCCCCGTATTGTATTTAAATTATTTAAATACAATGTATATTTTGGTTGAAATGATGGAATGTTTAAGAGAGGACCAAACTAATGACCAACTAACCAAAACAAGTCAATTTAGTTAAAAACCAATGGAAGGGTAAAATAGAAAACTAATTAAGGTTGGTGGGAGAAAGCCAATAGAGGATCGCCATGTGGCAACTTCTTGAAGAAGCTAAGCTCTTCCTCCTACGTGAAACCCTCTTCACTTCACTTCCCTTCTCTCTCTCTCTCTTTCTCACCTCTGCATTCTCTCTCTCAGTCGACGAACAGCCATCGAAGTTACTTCGATCTCCTCTGTTCCTTTCTGTTTCTCCGCTAAGGTAAGCATCCTTTAATGCTAACAAGTTTGGATGAGTTTAATGTGAGTTTTACCGAAGCTTAGGGTTTCGGTATTTGGTGAAAACTCTCTGTTTTTAGATGAAAACACATCGGTTTGTTTTCTAAGGGTTTGGATGAGTTTGGAGCAGATTCTACCAACTTACTAGTTAACATTTGCAGCTATTTAATACCTCTTCATGCATACTACAGGTCCGAGCATTCTAGGGACATTCGAGCATCTGACACCGCAGCAAACAGGTAAGTTCATAACTGTAGGTTGGCCCTTAAGGCCCTACATCACAGAGGTACTAGGGTTCCTATTCTGCCAGGTAGTTTTGGGTAGAAATGTTATAGCTTCTGTTCAGTTTGTGTGCTGTGTTGTCTGTTCAGTTCACGTTCTGAGTTGTCTGTTTTTCTGTCTCACAATATGCCATGTTATTTCTGATGACTGCTGATATAGGTTCAGGCACTGAGAATGTCATGCATACACGTTTTACTGAAAATCCATGCAAAATCGATTTCTGTACACTGTTTGAAATTAATAAGATAAAATCTGACTGAAATGTACCAGGTTAAGTGCGGGACGAGGACTGGCCCCAGAACTGTTACTGATTACCGTTTACTGTCCCCTGAATGTGCCTGATAGTGCACCTTCCCCCTCCCCCACTGTACTGTACCCCTGAATGTGCCTGATAGTGCACCCTCCCCCTCCCCCACTGTTTGTCAGTTCCCCTATAAGCCCCACTTAATTCTACTGCCACTGTAACTTAATGCTCTGTACTGTCACCGTATTTCTGAAAAACTGCATGCATAGCATTTTGCATCACTGCATTCTGATTATGTCCTTACTGAGTTTTAGACTCATAGGTGAACTCTCTGATGTAGGTACTGAACCTGAAACCGAGGACCTTATTCCTCAAAATGATGATCTGATGTAAATGGTGGATCGAGCTCACAGGGTGGTTGTTGCAGTCAGACATGTTTCTGCTCTGAGGTTTCAGTTTTTAAGTAAAGTTTATGCCTGTAGGTTTTACTGAACTCTGGGGTTTTGTTTCAAAACTCTGTCTGGATTTTTGTTAGAAACCTGATTTATGTATAGGTTTTGTTAGTGTATTCTAAAACCTCTGTATTTGACAGTTGTATTTATGTTTTTCAATGTGTCGAAATCATTCTGGAACTGCTGGGATTCTTCCTTTCAAGTTGTGCATGGATAGCCTCGAATTCTAGAGCTATCCATGCAGTTTGTTTTCTTGAATCTATCATTTGTGAGGCATGTTTCATAATCTTGTTCTGATTCGGGTTTGGAGGCTTGAAGCCTTATTGCTTTTTGTTTCGAAGTTTTCTGTTGGCATGTCTTTCTGTTAAAATTTGTCAAGTTTCTGCCTTAAAAACCAAGTCATCCGCCCAGTGTAAATATGTCTTCCGGCTGATGTCAGCATAAGTCTTCCGCCCAGTTTAAAACCCCGTCTTCCGATTGACGTCACCCAAGTCTTCCGCCGAGTGTAAATATGTCTTTCGGCTGATGTCAGCATAAGTCTTCCGCCCAGTTTAAAACCCCGTCTTCCGGTTGACGTCACCTAAGTCTTCCGCCAGTGTAATTACATCTTCTGGTGACGTCATCTGTCTTGTCTTATTCGACATCCACCGCCGGCTTATCTCTCCCGCCCAGTTCATTCACAGTTTCTGTCTCTATCTTCCGGCTGACGTCATCCATCTTCGACTGACGTCATCACCTCGTCTGATTTCATCAATTGTCTGCATCCTCCGGCTGACGTCACCCATCTTCCGGCTGATGTCACCACCTCTTCCGCCCAGTTTTACTCAGCCTCTTCCGCTGAGTACTGTTCGTCTTTTGTCGTATCTAAATCCACCGATAGCTCTAATCTTCCGCCTGACGTCATCTCCGCTTCTGTCTTTGCATTTACATCTTCCGGCTGACGTCATTCAAAGTCTTCCGCTGCTCCTCTAAACCAAGTCTTCTGTCGGTTATTCGCCTAAGTCTTCCGCCAACGTTTCCTGTTTCCTCCTCCACCAGCCTTATGCTAATTTCTGTTCTGTTATCCATTATTGAAACCTGTTTTAAATTTCTACACCCGAGAACTCCCTCTCTCTCTGTCAACGTTTTAAAGAGTTATGTTTCAAAAAAAAATAGTCACCGTTTTCTGTCCACTGTCCCGGAGTGATGGCTCCGATCTCGGACCCCGATCGGGTTCCGGTTTCGGATCGTCACATTTTCGATAAATAGTAAATTTTGAGGATTAAAAAAAAAAAAAAAACTCAAGCTTTAAGATTTAAATTAAAAAAAAAAAAAACCAAAAGGAAATTTGGCGGTGAAAAACCTAAAAAGAGAGCAAACGGATAAATACACAACTATTTTTAATTTCTTGTTCATTTATTTTAATAGACCCTTTCCTTTTTCATACTTTTTTTACAATACGCGGGGAGAAACAAAAGGGGAGAGAGAGAATCAGGCTATGCACAAACATCACGGTTCTTCCTCCTAGCGTAATGTTTGTAATCAGATGATTGGATGGTGTCTCTTCTAACAATTACTAAATACCAAAAAGCGAAGAGAGAGAAGAAAAGAGTTTGTAATATTTCACTTTATTTTGTCTAACCAACCTTGGCCATAAACGGAGAGAAGAATAAATTTATGAGTACGAAAAAATAAAACAATATTGAAAAAAATAGGAGAAATTAATTTCATTCTAACTGCAATAACGTTAGATAGATGATAATGACTATGGATGGTAGAGGATAGGTACTGAATGAATTAAAATAAAAAAGAGGCCATGATTAATTGTTATTTTAGTATTAAAATTCAACAACATTCCGTTTCATTTGATTCAACGACAAATCTATGGAGACTAATTATACTTAAGCCACTGGTTGATCACGTAATTAAGCAAAGATTTGAAATATTGATCAACGGGAAGTGATACTGTAGGGATTCAATCAATCCAACAACTTATATAATTAATCGAAACCCTTAATCTTATTACATAATATAATGATAATAATAATTATATTATTATTCTATTGTGTTCTTCATCTTGATAAAGTCGAAAAAATCAATGTTCATCGCTGTTAAGATCAGCCTCGCGGGTCACCTATTTCACTTGTTCAACTGTTACCATCTTGAAAGCTTATCTCAGTTCCTTCTCATTTACAGTTCCCTGGAAAGAAATTATAAAGAGAAAACTCTTTCGGCATTCAAATATAGACATAAAATTTCAGCCAACCTTGTGGAGAAGAAGTAGAGTTGAAGGCGTGAAAGAGACAAACAAGAGAGGACTTACATAAAGAGAAAGTAAGACACAGAATTACTCGGTGCAAGAGAAGATTAAATGGGTAATGCAATGAAGGTCAATCAGTTAGACGACATTGAACAAAAATCAGAGACAAAAATCTGTTCTAGAGACGTTAAATAAGCAAGATTTTAATGAGAGGGGTAAGAGAGTGGCGAAGAAAAATGTTTTTTTGAGTTTTTTTCTAGTAAATATATTTTTTTAGATACCTAGAGGGAGAAAGAGAGGGGAGAGAGGCAGTCACTTTGAGAAAGGTTCGAGGTTCTTTCCCCAAGGAAAGATAGAAAGAAAATGGTGAAGAGATAAAAAAAAAATAGACAAAACAATAACTTATTTACTCTTAATTTCATTTATTAATGGTTTTATATATGTGAGTAAAAAATTAATGAAAAAATGTTTGAAGAAATTATTTTTATCCCGACTTTTATAGAATCTTTGAAAAAATGTTATTAACAATATTGATTTTTTTGAATATTATTAAAATTTTAATTTGAGCATTAAAAATGTGATGTTTATGCATTGAGTGAGATAAATTTTAGTTTGTTTGAAAATTTGAAATCTTGAATATTAGTTTGATAAATCAGAAATTAATTAGAAAATATTTCTATTTATAGAAAATTTGATTTTATATGGGTAGAAAACAGTTTATTAAACTATTATAATATAATTTGAAAAAGTTAAAAAGATACACTAATGTTAATTACGATGCTGATATTTAAATACTAAATGGTAAAGTGCAATTTGGCCCCTACAACTAGGTAAAATAGGCAATATACACCGTAAGCTTGGATAATGACTAAGAATATCTTAATGTATTGATAATGGGCAATATGGCCCCTACCGTCATATTTTCAGTTAAAAAAGCACGTTTTTGTCACGTGTTCAATTTTTCTTCCCAAAATGCTCCTGCATGGAATCAGAACCGGACCGATTCGATTAATTCCACTATGATTTTTTTTTTAAAATCCTCCTATTAGTCTGTCTTTCTCCTCTTCGAAAGACAGGATTTCCCTCTCCTTTCCAAGTGCCAAAATGTAGACCCCCGAAGACGACAACCTCGACTCTCTTTCTCCTCTCTTCTCGTTCGCCGTGCTCTCTCTCTCTCTCTCTCTCTCCCAAGACCCCCGCTTCGCTCGCACTCGATTCTCTCTCGCCAGTCGCCAGACTAACGAAAATTAAAATTTCTCACACTTACTAACAACGGTAAGGTAAAAATTTCTCACACTTACTGTAATTGCCGAGGTTCTTTGTTTTTTTAGAGTATGAAATCTGAACCAATAGTTGTTATTGAATAGTTATGGTTTCTGAACTTTGTTGCTGAAATTCGATTTCGTACTTCGATGTTTTAGTGTTTGCCGCCAAAGTTTACGTTGATCTTGCCAATGATTTTAGGTGGTGAATTTTCTACTCTTATTCTTAACGAATTTTCTGGACTTTTCATTTGGAAGGCTATTTGTTTAAAAGTGTAAATGTGTATTAAGTTATTTAGAATTTAAATACCAAAACTGGCTTAATCGAATTAAATCCATGTAACCTTGTAGGGAAGAAGATGGACACATTTTCAATTGACTTTCACTATGGAGGGAAGTTCATCAAGAAGAAGAATTTACAGTACGTAGGTGGAGATGATGCACTAGTGACAAATATTGATGTGGATAAGATGTCTTTTTTTGAGGTTGTCGACATGGTGGTAAATGTCGATGTTGTAGCTGTGGGTGAAGTGGAGGATCCAACTCATGTAGATGTTGTAGCTGTGGGTGAAGTGGAGGATCCAACTCATGTAGATGTTGTAGCTGTGGGTGAAGTGGAGGATCCAACTCATGTAGATGTTGTAGCTGTGGGTGAAGTGGAGGATCCAACTCATGTAGATGTTGTAGCTGTGGGTGAAGTGGAGGATCCAACTCATGTAGATGTTGTAGCTGTGGGTGAAGTGGAGGATCCAACTCATGTAGATGTTGTAGCTGTGGGTGAAGTGGAGGATCCAACTCATGTAGATGTTGTAGCTGTGGGTGAAGTGGAGGATCCAACTCATGTAGATGTTGTAGCTGTGGGTGAAGTGGAGGATCCAACTCATGTAGATGTTGTAGCTGTGGGTGAAGTGGAGGATCCAACTCATGTAGATGTTGTAGCTGTGGGTGAAGTGGAGGATCCAACTCATGTAGATGATGCAGCTGTGGGTGAAGTGGAGGATCCAACTCATGTAGATGTTGTAGCTGTGGGTGAAGCAGGAGATCAAATTCATATTCCGATTCCATCAGTTTCAGCCTCCTTACTTGATGACAATCTTTCAACTGCTGAATCCGATGATACGATGTATGAAGCAAACACTGCGGAATCAGTCAACAACTCTTTAGAAATATGTTTGAAAGACAAAGTCAGCTCATTGGCTGAAATTAGGAAAAAAATCTCTTATTAAGCTTTGGTTAACAGATTTGACATCCGATTTACCAAACATGAGAAAGCAAGAATAGAAGTGGGTTTTTAAAAAGGTTGTCCTTGGAGACTCTATGCATCAAAAGTGACAAATGAAGAGTCTTTCCAAGTGAAGAGGTTGAATGATGTTCATGACTGTGCTCGCACAATGGAGAGTGGACATGCAACAGCTATTCAACAATATTCCTTCTCTTTTTAACATTCACGAAGGCTTTCTTCAATATTAGATCAAGGCCATTATGGATTCGAGCTCTTACATTAGGCTTGGATCGAACAAACTCTCCCTACGGGCTTTTGTGGTGGATAGCGCAACGCATTCTTGCAACTTTGATTGCCAAGAAACGGCTGCTCTTGAAAAGGTCATCAAGAATAGAATGGACTTCCTGCAATCAACATCACTGGCCATATCTGAATCGGTGTAACCAACTAGCATAGAGTCACCGCTACTGAAACACAAACATAACCTGGAAGTACCTCGGAGATATCTAAGTATTCACTTCACCGCTTCTCAGTGTTCTTTATCAGGATTGGAGAGTGTAAATGCTAAATATTGATTGACATTAATTTTTTGGTAATTGACATTTAAGGAAGTTTATATTTTATCTATTTATATTTTAGAAGGTTGTAACTTGGAGAGCAAGTTATCACGACATTATAGGAAGTTATTAATTTGGAAAGCTAATTTGAAGATTGTGATTATGTTAGGATAGATTGTGATAAGATATCAATGTAATTTTGGATTCATTCCTAATTCTTTGGAAGGTTAATTAATGAAGCTTGTTGTACAAGAAATGTTGTTATTGGAAATGAAGAAATTATCTAAATTCATCTTTGGAAGGTCCTGTCTCTTTACTTTTCGCATTTTTATATTGTCTATCATCGCGTTTATTATCAGTGTCTCATTTAGTGTTCGAACACTCACTAAAGACACTACATATCTAATCACGTTCTTTCATTTGGTATCAGAGCGGGCCGTTTCTGTTTTTTAAGCAGGATCTGCAGGACAATAACGTAGTGTTTGTGCGATGGAATCTATGAAAGAAGGAGGTTTAACAATGCGTTCACCTCTGTTGGATGGAAGTAATTATGCTTATTGGAAGGTCAGGATGAGAACGTTCATCAAAGCTATTGATGAAAAGGCTTGGAGATCTATTTTGACAGATGGAATCCTTCAATGGTTACCAACAAAGAGGGTGTCACATTTCCCAAGCCTGAAGAAAGTTGGTCAGTAACTGAAGATACGTTGGCCAACTGTAATTCAAAGGCAGTTAACACTATTTTTAGTGGAGTTGACCCTATTCAGTTTAGACTCATTTCTATGTGTGAGTCAGCTAAAAGGGCATGAGAGATTCTTCAGACGACTAATGAAAGAATGCGATTAGATATGCAATGTCTTTAGCGAGTGTTGGAACATTAAGTGAGACACCGATAATAAACGCGACGATATACAATATAAAAATGCAGAAAGTAAAGAGACAGGAGGTTAGTAACGCAGTTTGACAATTGCCTACGTCTGCGGGGCCACGCCTAGATTTAGAAAAAAAATTCACAGAGTTTACAAAGTTACAAGACATCCGGTTTAACACAAAGCAAGACTCCCTCTTTTCTTTGTCGCCGCCTGTTCCTAACTTCCTCAATGAATCTCTTTTTGCGAGCTCCCCTCATCTTAAGATCAATTTCTCTCAGAATCTAAATGTGACAAGATCCCCTTGTCGATGATGACTCCTCCCGGAATCCGTCTATGACAAGATCCTGTTGTCCACGATCAGAACTCTTCCCGGGTTCTAGGTAGTCTTCTCTCGAGACTGAGCTTCAATGAATATATCAAGGAAAACACCTTTGACACCGCCAGTGATACTCACCGTTATCTTCAGATGCAATCAATTAACACACTCAAATAACAATGAATTCCAACGATAAGCAGAGTATGTAAACATTCATTTAATAAACAAAATGAATAAATCACAAACTCATATGCCGAAATGTTAATGAGAGAAAGAATAACTCGCGGTACACGTAATTGTGAAATGAAGAATAATCCGAGCTCGCAACATTCTGTGAGAGAAGAATACTTAAATATAATTTGCAACAAATCTTTCTAATTTTTCTTCAAATATTTTATCCAAACAAAAACGCACAGAAGAAGGAAATCGAATTCACAAAATTCGGATATGTGACACTGGATGCGACATAATAGGAAAATGCTAGCAAGAAATCAGAAACGGATCTCAAAATCGTTGTGATCTTGTCTCTAGCTAATAGCACCGCAATCTTCTTTAATTGACCTTTCAAAGATGAATTTAGATAATTCCTTAATCTCTAAGAACAACCTTTCTTGTACCACATGCTTCATTAATTAACCTTTCAAAGAATTAAAAATGAATCCCAAAATTATTGTGATATCTTATCACAATCCAGCCTAACAGAATCACAATCTTCAAATTTGCTTTCCAAAATAATAATTTTCTATAATGTCATGATAACTTGCTCTCCAAGTAATAACCTTCCAAAATAGAAATAGATAAAATACAAACTTCCTTAAATGCCAATCGCAAAAAAATCAATGTCAATCAATATTTAGCATTTACAAATCTCCCCTTTGGCATTTTTTTGGCAAAATTCAAAACTCCCCTTGCTTGCTATAACTAAGATTGACAAAGCTCCTGCTGAACAGAAACTTACAAAATTAATATTGCACAAAATATCATGCAATGCAAGAACGTGATTAGATATGTAGTGTCAACGATAAGCAGAGTGTGTAAATATTCATTCAATAACCAAAATGAATAATTACAAACCCATACGCCAAAACGTTAGAGAGAGAAATAATAACTCGCGGTACATGCAATTGTGAAACGAAGAATAATCCGCGCTCACAACATTTTATGAGAGAAGAATGCTTAAATATCATTTGCAATAAATTTTTCTGATTTTGTTTCAAATATTTTATCCAAACAAAAACGCAAAGAAGAAAGAAACCAAATCCACAAAATTCGGATATGTGACACTGAATGCGATATAATAGGAAAGTGCCAACAAAGAAATTAGGAACGGATTCCAAAATCATTGTGATCACGTCTCCAGCTAATAGCACCGCAATCTTCTTTAATTGACCTTCCAAAGATGAATTTAGATAATTCTTTAATCTCCCAGAACAACCTTTCTTATACCACAAGCTTTATTAATTAACCTTCCAAAGAATTAGGAATGAATCCCAAAATTACTATGATATCTTATCACAATCCAGCCTAACAGAATCACAATATTCAAATTAGCTTTCCAAAATAATAACTTCCTATAATGTCGTGATAACTTGCTCTCTAAGTAACAACCTTCTAAAATATAAATAGATATATAAACTTCCTTAAATGGTAATTGTCAAAAAAATCAATGTCAATTAATATTTAGCATTTACAATCTCTTTCTTTGGCATTTTTTGGCAAAATTCAGAACTCCCCCTATATGCTATAAGTAAGATCGACGAAGCTCTCGCTAAACAGAAACTTGCAAAATAAATATTGCGCTCCTTTTTTTCCATGAAAGGACAAAAGGGTATAGAAACCATCAGTCAATAGTAAAATAAATTGTCTCAACAATGCATAATAGTCATAAAACATAATCAATCATTATTACATGTCAACCCGATTGAAGCTGCAGGCATATCCACACAAGTATCTTTATCTTGAATCGTGTCATCTTCATTACGAGAGACCGGAGCTTTCTTTCTTGCCACTTCTGGGACATTTTCAATGACATCAGGTGCAACATTGACCTTTTTAACTTGTTCTTGCAAATTGGAAACATCATCAGCTACTTTCATAGTAGACCTTTTCTCGTAAAGATCATTAAGCAGTCCTTTGTTCACTGTCTTCTTCTTCTCAATAAAAGCTTGCTGATGATTCAAGAAATTTAACATATCTTCAAGAACTTTGATTGAACGAGATAACAGTGCAGAGTTAGAAGTCTTGTCAATGTCAGGAACATTTTCAGGAACATCGTTCAGATCATTAAAATGATTTCCAGCTAGAATCTTATAGCTTATTCTTATCTCCTCTTTTTCAATAAAAACTTCTTTTTCTCTAATTATTGAACGTTAAGAAGATAAAATGTTGTAGATTAAATAAGGAAATGGAAGAGCTGACCGTCCATTTTTCCCATCAGCATGCTTAACACTTTGATCAAAGAAGAATTTTCCAACATCAAATGCAATTGAGTTCCCGATTTTGAACAATAAAACAACCATTGATTTATTCACACCTATCCCATGTGAGGTGAGAAGCCAATTTTTCATAGCTATTTTGTGCAAAATGACATATTTCACCGTCAGTTGTGAAGCAGAGAAGTCTTTCCCATGGGGCCATTCCCGTCTGACATCTCCCGTGACATCTGCAATAATTTTGCTGAAATCAGGAGTAAATTGCTTAGAGTATCAATCCAATGAATGCTCAGATGTGTATTTATCACAGTAGGAGAGAATTTAAACACATGTCCCTTTACAAACACTTTACCAAAATTTTGATGTTATGGGTTCTTCACATCTAAATCTAGATTGCAATAGAATTCTTGAACCACTCTCCAAACAAATGGTTTTAATCCTTTAAAAGTTCTTCTGAGTTCTTGGCTAACAAGATGATACACATTAGCTTCATAGTCTTTAAAATCTTCTTCATGAATATTTCTTTCACACCAAATATTTTTATTGAAAACTCTTTACCATAGCCCAACATGATATTTAAATTTAAAATCATTTTCTACAGAGCGAGCAGAATGCTTACATGTTTTGATGCTTGACTTCGCCTTTGACACTGATTAAGAATGTGTGGAATATTTTGACACGAGACTTGGATTTATCTTCCTTGTGTTTGGCCTTGAGAGTTTTAATAGAAATTGAGTTTGGATTTTCTTTCCTGGTCTTAGTAGACTTTGTAACTGGAATCTCTTGCATTTTATCACTAGAGGAATCAATTTCAATTTCTTCTTTACTAGACCAAGCTTCATCTGAGGAAATGTCTTTCTTCGACCAAGCTCTTTTTGCCTTAGAGGCTCGAGAAAACCTGGAAGTGTCAGGTGACTTAGGAGGAGCGGCACTGGTTTTGAATCGATAACCACTTAATCGACTGAAGCGTCTTTTTACACCAGAAGAATCGACTTGATTGATTGAGACGACTTTTACTGTAGTTTTAGACTAATCGCTCAAGAACCCAAAATGACTTTACCTCTTTAGTTGGTTTCGTGAACTCAACCAGAGCCATCTCCAATGCCAGAGTTTCTTGACTCCGATTACCTCCAGAGCTCGACTCTGGAACACATTCAGTGGGAGCATTTTTATAGATTTCTTTGATAATTGCCATTGGTGAAGAAATAAAATCCCTAATCTTGATAAAAAAATAGCTTCAAAATCGACTGTGCTTCGAGTTGACAGAGAGAGAAAGAGAGATGGAGAGCGAGGAAAAATATTAAAGATATTCCCGTTTGATAAATTATAAATCCTCAATTTGAATTTTGACATAATCCCAACAAATCTCAAAGATACTTCATCAATTTCCATGTAATATTTTGAAAAATAAATCCAAAATTCCTTAGAATTTGAAAATAAGTTCAATAATATTATGGAAATAAACCATAAATTTATAAATATTTCTTATTTGCAATAGAGAAAATCGTGTGGAAAATTTTTTCTTTTTTAATTGTGAAAGAAAATAAATATTTACAACGGAAAGAAATTTCTTCACATGACACAGAGGCATAGGGCTGACCTCCGTTATTCAAATCATGACTCTCGAGGATTTACTTGAAATCGAGTGCATAAACCTACGCTGTAATAAATGTCCGGCCTGCTAGCAGTTAGATATAAGAAACTACTAATCATACTCCTATATAAACGAGCATCAACAGAAATTTCATTCTCATCTTTGGAGAGCTTTTCATGCGTACCAATCGGTGTTTCTAAGGAATTTCATATTTATTTTCCACAATATTAGAGGGATTTGAGATTTGTTGGGATTATGTCAAAAATTCAAATTAAGGATTTATGGTTTATCAAACGTGAATATTTTTAATATTTTTTCTCACTCTCTATCTCTCTTTCTCTTTCCGTCAACCCGAAGCACAGTTGATTTTGAAGCTATTTTTTCTCACAATTAGGGATTTTTGTTTCTTCACCAGTGATAATTATCGAAGAAATCTATGAAGATGCTCCCACTGAATGTGTTCCAGAGTCGAGCTCTGGAGGTAATCGGAGTCCAGAAACTCCGGCATTGGAGAAAGCTTGGTCCAATAAAGAAGAAACTGATTCCTCCGTTGATGAAATGCAAGAGATTCTAGTTACAAAGTCTACTAAGATTAGGATCAATCCAAACCCAATTTCTACTAAAAGTTTCAAGGTCAAATACAGGAAGATAAATCCAAGTCCCGTGTCAAAATATTCCACACATTCTCAATCAGTGTCAAAGGCGAAGTTAAGCGTCAAGACATGTAAGCATTCTGCTCGCTTTGTAGAAAATGATTTTAAATCTAAATATCACACTGGGCTATGGGAAAGAGTTTCCAATAGAAATATTTGGTGTGAAATTCATGAATGAAATTTTAAAGACTGTGAAGCTATTGTGTATCTGTAACACCCGACAATTTCGGCCAGGTGATTTTCTTAACCATTTTAATTGTCACCTTTTTATTGACCTTTATGATTTTAAATTTAATGCCAAGACTTATTTATTACAAGTTGAGTGAAACTAGGTTTGGTTATTGATTGAATGTTTACACACTCTGCTTATCGTTGGAATTCACGAAGACAACGACAAGTGTCACTGGCAGTGTCAAAGGTGCTTTCCTTCAGGTATTTTCATTGAAGCTCAGTCTCGGGAGGAGACTGTCTAGAACTAGGGAGGAGTTCTGATCGTGGGTAAATGGATCTTGTCATCCATGGATTTCGGGAGGAGTCATCATCGACAAGGAGATCTTGTCACGTTTAGATTTCGGGAGGGATCGATCTCAAGTTGAGGAGGCTCGCAAAAACAGATTCATTGAGGAAGTTAGTAAGAGGCGGTGACAAAGAAATGAGAGTCTTGTTTTGTGTTAGACCGGGTGTCTTGTAACTTTGTAAACTCTGTGAATTGTTTTTTTAAATCTGGGTGTGGTCCTACAAACGTATGCAATTGCCGAACTGCGTTACCAACAGCCTAATGATCAAACATATCATCAACATACAAGAGGAGAATAACAAAGTCATCATCAGAATACCTCTTGATGAAAAACATAATGGTCTGACGATGTCTGGTTGTACCCGTGACTCACCATGAAAGGGTTAAACTTCTTGTACCACTGCCGTGCAACTTGTTTGAGGCCATACAAGCTCTTCTTCAACTTGCATACAAGTTGCTCTTTTTCTTTGATTTTGAATCCCTCGAGCTGAATATTTCTTCGAAGTTGATTATCTTCTTCTGACCGTACCCCTTCAAAATTAACCGAGCCTTGTACCTTGGCTGTGAGCTTGTATTTTCAGTCTTAAACTTGTATACTCATATGTTCTTGAGAGCTTTCTTGCCTTGAGGTAATTTTACCAAGTCATATTATAGATTCTTCTTGGCTAGGATCATCAAACCCTTCTCGCTCATATTGGCCAAAGTCGGTTGTGTCAAAGTTCTATTGCTCCTTCATCGTCCACCGTATGGACTGTGAAATCCGCGATCTTCGCGTGCATCACATACAATGAGGAACATTTGTAACGACCCCGGCCAGGAGCCGTCACGTGTTCATATCCTTTCATTAATCGTTTGCTTGACTTTTACTATTATTACGTTCACTTACTATCTCTCAACAGACTTTCACATTTTACATATATATTTTTTTTTCTAAACTGGTAATAGAGACGCAGAACCATTAAGGAAGACGAACCCTCTCATGCCCAACTTCCCACGCCTCGTCGGCTCAAACTTTCACAGAGTCGGGCGACTGGACTCGGTCCATCGTTTTCTTGACAATTTCGGAAAAGAGGAAGTGGCCCTCAATTCTCTTAACAAAATACCACTCGGGTCTGCATGGGTTGCATGCGTGACAACCCTCAGAAACTTAGGTCGTCCGGTCATCACGTGTATTACCGTGACTCGCTTATCATCACCTAAAAGGAGACATCTTCCGGTGGGCACGTGGGGCCTCGCGTGCTAATTAAAACATCAGCCGGTCACTAAATGACAAAAACCATTTACATCTTCCGGTGGCGTCATCTGGAAGACTAAACCATCATACAAACTATCCTTCGGCATCTGCCGATGACGTCAGCCGGAAGACTAAACCAACAACAACTACCCTTCGGCATCTGCCGATGACGTCAGCCGAAGACTAAACCATCAAAACAATTACCTCTCGGCATCTGCCGATGACGTCAACCGTAAGACTAAACCATCACAACTATTCCTTCGGCATCTAGCCGATGACGTCAGCCGGAAGACTAAAACCATCAACAACTATTCTTCGGCATCTGCCGATGACGTCAGCCGGAAGACTAAACCCTCAAACAATTAACTCTCGTGCATCTGCCGATGACGTCACCGTAAGACTAAACCATCACAACGATTCCTTCGGCATCTACCGATGACGTCAGCCGGAAGACTAAACCATCAACAACTATTCCTTCGGCATCTGCCAGATGACGTCAGCCGGAAGACTAAACCATCAACAACTATTCCTTCGGCATCTGCCGATGACGTCAACCGGAAGACTAAACCATCAACAACTATTCCTTCGGCATCTGCCGATGACGTCAACCGGAAGACTAAACCATCAACAACTATTCCTTCGGCATCTGCCGATGACGTCAACCGGAAGACTAAACCATCAACAACTATTCCTTCGGCATCTGCCGATGACGTCAACCGGAAGACTAAACCATCAACAACTATTCCTTCGGCATCTGCCGATGACGTCAGCCGGAAGACTAAACCATCAACAACTATTCCTTCGGCATCTGCCGATGACGTCAGCCGGAAGACTAAACCATCAACAACTATTCCTTCGGCATCTGCCGATGACGTCAACCGGAAGACTAAACCATCAACAACTATTCCTTCGGCATCTGCCGATGACGTCAGCCGGAAGACTAAACCATCAACAACTATTCCTTCGGCATCTGCCGATGACGTCAACCGGAAGACTAAACCATCAACAACTATTCCTTCGGCATCTGCCGATGACGTCAGCCGGAAGACTAAACCATCAACAACTATTCCTTCGGCATCTGCCGATGACGTCAACCGGAAGACTAAACCATCAACAACTATTCCTTCGGCATCTGCCGATGACGTCAGCCGGAAGACTAAACCATCAACAACTATTCCTTCGGCATCTGCCGATGACGTCAACCGGAAGACTAAACCATCAACAACTATTCCTTCGGCATCTGCCGATGACGTCAGCCGGAAGACTAAACCATCAACAACTATTCCTTCGGCATCTGCCGATGACGTCAGCCGGAAGACTAAACCATCAACAACTATTCCTTCGGCATCTGCCGATGACGTCAGCCGGAAGACTAAACCATCAACAACTATTCCTTCGGCATCTGCCGATGACGTCAGCCGGAAGACTAAACCATCAACAACTATTCCTTCGGCATCTGCCGATGACGTCAACCGGAAGACTAAACCATCAACAACTATTCCTTCGGCATCTGCCGATGACGTCAACCGGAAGACTAAACCATCAACAACTATTCCTTCGGCATCTGCCGATGACGTCAGCCGGAAGACTAAACCATCAACAACTATTCCTTCGGCATCTGCCGATGACGTCAGCCGGAAGACTAAACCATCAACAACTATTCCTTCGGCATCTGCCGATGACGTCAGCCGGAAGACTAAACCATCAACAACTATTCCTTCGGCATCTGCCGATGACGTCAACCGGAAGACTAAACCATCAACAACTATTCCTTCGGCATCTGCCGATGACGTCAGCCGGAAGACTAAACCATCAACAACTATTCCTTCGGCATCTGCCGATGACGTCAACCGGAAGACTAAACCATCAACAACTATTCCTTCGGCATCTGCCGATGACGTCAACCGGAAGACTAAACCATCAACAACTATTCCTTCGGCATCTGCCGATGACGTCAGCCGGAAGACTAAACCATCAACAACTATTCCTTCGGCATCTGCCGATGACGTCAGCCGGAAGACTAAACCATCAACAACTATTCCTTCGGCATCTGCCGATGACGTCAACCGGGAGATTTCGCGAGTCATACATATCATTAACTCGGCCTCCACCAGTGGGAGATTTCGCGAGTCATACATATCATTAACTCGGCCTCCACCAGTGGGAGATTTCGCGAGTCATACATATCATTAACTCGGCCTCCACCAGTGGGAGATTTCGCGAGTCATACATATCATTAACTCGGCCTCCACCAGTGGGAGATTTCGCGAGTCATACATATCATTAACTCGGCCTCCACCAGTGGGAGATTTCGCGAGTCATACATATCATTAACTCGGCCTCCACCAGTGGGAGATTTCGCGAGTCATACATATCATTAACTCGGCCTCCACCAGTGGGAGATTTCGCGAGTCATACATATCATTAACTCGGCCTCCACCAGTGGGAGATTTCGCGAGTCATACATATCATTAACTCGGCCTCCACCAGTGGGAGATTTCGCGAGTCATACATATCATTAACTCGGCCTCCACCAGTGGGAGATTTCGCGAGTCATACATATCATTAACTCGGCCTCCACCAGTGGGAGATTTCGCGAGTCATACATATCATTAACTCGGCCTCCACCAGTGGGAGATTTCGCGAGTCATACATATCATTAACTCGGCCTCCACCAGTGGGAGATTTCGCGAGTCATACATATCATTAACTCGGCCTCCACCAGTGGGAGATTTCGCGAGTCATACATATCATTAACTCGGCCTCCACCAGTGGGAGATTTCGCGAGTCATACATATCATTAACTCGGCCTCCACCAGTGGGAGATTTCGCGAGTCATACATATCATTAACTCGGCCTCCACCAGTGGGAGATTTCGCGAGTCATACATATCATTAACTCGGCCTCCACCAGTGGGAGATTTCGCGAGTCATACATATCATTAACTCGGCCTCCACCAGTGGGAGATTTCGCGAGTCATACATATCATTAACTCGGCCTCCACCAGTGGGAGATTTCGCGAGTCATACATATCATTAACTCGGCCTCCACCAGTGGGAGATTTCGCGAGTCATACATATCATTAACTCGGCCTCCACCAGTGGGAGATTTCGCGAGTCATACATATCATTAACTCGGCCTCCACCAGTGGGAGATTTCGCGAGTCATACATATCATTAACTCGGCCTCCACCAGTGGGAGATTTCGCGAGTCATACATATCATTAACTCGGCCTCCACCAGTGGGAGATTTCGCGAGTCATACATATCATTAACTCGGCCTCCACCAGTGGGAGATTTCGCGAGTCATACATATCATTAACTCGGCCTCCACCAGTGGGAGATTTCGCGAGTCATACATATCATTAACTCGGCCTCCACCAGTGGGAGATTTCGCGAGTCATACATATCATTAACTCGGCCTCCACCAGTGGGAGATTTCGCGAGTCATACATATCATTAACTCGGCCTCCACCAGTGGGAGATTTCGCGAGTCATACATATCATTAACTCGGCCTCCACCAGTGGGAGATTTCGCGAGTCATACATATCATTAACTCGGCCTCCACCAGTGGGAGATTTCGCGAGTCATACATATCATTAACTCGGCCTCCACCAGTGGGAGATTTCGCGAGTCATACATATCATTAACTCGGCCTCCACCAGTGGGAGATTTCGCGAGTCATACATATCATTAACTCGGCCTCCACCAGTGGGAGATTTCGCGAGTCATACATATCATTAACTCGGCCTCCACCAGTGGGAGATTTCGCGAGTCATACATATCATTAACTCGGCCTCCACCAGTGGGAGATTTCGCGAGTCATACATATCATTAACTCGGCCTCCACCAGTGGGAGATTTCGCGAGTCATACATATCATTAACTCGGCCTCCACCAGTGGGAGATTTCGCGAGTCATACATATCATTAACTCGGCCTCCACCAGTGGGAGATTTCGCGAGTCATACATATCATTAACTCGGCCTCCACCAGTGGGAGATTTCGCGAGTCATACATATCATTAACTCGGCCTCCACCAGTGGGAGATTTCGCGAGTCATACATATCATTAACTCGGCCTCCACCAGTGGGAGATTTCGCGAGTCATACATATCATTAACTCGGCCTCCACCAGTGGGAGATTTCGCGAGTCATACATATCATTAACTCGGCCTCCACCAGTGGGAGATTTCGCGAGTCATACATATCATTAACTCGGCCTCCACCAGTGGGAGATTTCGCGAGTCATACATATCATTAACTCGGCCTCCACCAGTGGGAGATTTCGCGAGTCATACATATCATTAACTCGGCCTCCACCAGTGGGAGATTTCGCGAGTCATACATATCATTAACTCGGCCTCCACCAGTGGGAGATTTCGCGAGTCATACATATCATTAACTCGGCCTCCACCAGTGGGAGATTTCGCGAGTCATACATATCATTAACTCGGCCTCCACCAGTGGGAGATTTCGCGAGTCATACATATCATTAACTCGGCCTCCACCAGTGGGAGATTTCGCGAGTCATACATATCATTAACTCGGCCTCCACCAGTGGGAGATTTCGCGAGTCATACATATCATTAACTCGGCCTCCACCAGTGGGAGATTTCGCGAGTCATACATATCATTAACTCGGCCTCCACCAGTGGGAGATTTCGCGAGTCATACATATCATTAACTCGGCCTCCACCAGTGGGAGATTTCGCGAGTCATACATATCATTAACTCGGCCTCCACCAGTGGGAGATTTCGCGAGTCATACATATCATTAACTCGGCCTCCACCAGTGGGAGATTTCGCGAGTCATACATATCATTAACTCGGCCTCCACCAGTGGGAGATTTCGCGAGTCATACATATCATTAACTCGGCCTCCACCAGTGGGAGATTTCGCGAGTCATACATATCATTAACTCGGCCTCCACCAGTGGGAGATTTCGCGAGTCATACATATCATTAACTCGGCCTCCACCAGTGGGAGATTTCGCGAGTCATACATATCATTAACTCGGCCTCCACCAGTGGGAGATTTCGCGAGTCATACATATCATTAACTCGGCCTCCACCAGTGGGAGATTTCGCGAGTCATACATATCATTAACTCGGCCTCCACCAGTGGGAGATTTCGCGAGTCATACATATCATTAACTCGGCCTCCACCAGTGGGAGATTTCGCGAGTCATACATATCATTAACTCGGCCTCCACCAGTGGGAAATTTCTCGAGTCATACATATCATTAACTCGGCCTCCACCAGTGGGAGATTTCGCGAGTCATACATAACATAGTCTTTCCCCGCTCTGCACTTAATCTCGGTTACATTTGCTTTTCATATTCTCAACTTAATCATAACAGGAACACAGTGCATAGACATAAGTTCATAGAGAAAAGTCATATCATGAGGACAAGTAAAACATCCTGTAACTTTACATTTACTTACACAACTTCTCATATCGTGGAAATAACAGATCATAGTCAATAAGCTAACATCTCAGTGATTTCCTAATACCCTTGCGGTGTAGGGCCCTAGTGGCCGGAAATCTTAACACATTCACTTACCTGGATTCCTTAGCAATCCGAGCTTCTTTCCTTTAAACTTCTTCACCTAAAACATGTACATTACAGTAGTTAAAACAAAGTCCTAATAGTCCTAATCATAAACCATCCTAGGATCTAATAGCTAAAGTCATTCCGATTCCTCTGTTTGACACACTGCAGTCTGAAATCCGAAACTAGGTGGACAGGTTTTACCATTGATTAAATCCGAGTTGGTTACTTAAAATGCTCAGAATCGATTCGGGATGACATTTCTACTCTCAGATTTTAAAAAGTCTAAAGCTACTCGGCCACTGCTAAAAATATCCGAACTCAGTGCCGAGCTGAAAACAGAGCTCTATTTACTAATGAATGACTACATTGTCCATTTCATACCTCGGGTGTGGATTTGCAGAGAAGAGCAAGCTCGAAACCGGTCGTCGGCAGAGGAAAGTTCTGGTAGCCGAGAGCAAGAACTTGGGAGAGAAGAAATCGCCGAGAGGGAATGTCGGCTACAGTGGCAATAAATGAGATTTAAGGTTTCCATTTCCTATTTATACTAAATCCATCGATTCTAATTACTAAACTGCCACTCAACCTAGTTTTACTTAACTTGTAATAATTTATCTTAACATTAAATTTAAATCATAACGGTTAAATAAGAGGGTGACAATGAAAATGGTCAGAAAATCACCTGGCCGAAATGTCGGGTGTTACATCCACCCCTCCTTAAACAAAATTTTCGTCCTCGAAAATTGCTCAAGCAATAACTTAGGATATTTGTCCAACATCTCCTGCTGCCTTTCCCATGTGGCCTCTTCAATGCCGTGATTTGTCCATAAAACTTTCACCAATGGGATCTCTTTGTTTCTCAGAGTCTTGACTGCATATTCCAGTATCTGTATCGGTTTCTCCTCATACTCTAGTGTCGGCTCTAAACCAATATCCGATGGCTGGATGACCTGCATCGGATCACGCATGCACTTTCTTAACATTGACACATGGAAGACATTATGAACTTTATCCAATGATGGAGGCAGTTGCAGTCTGTAAGCTGTACTCCCGATTTTTGCCAAGACAGGGAAGGGTCCAATAAATCTAGGATTAAGTTTTCCCTTCTTGCCAAATCTTAAGACTCCTTTGAATGGTGACACCTTTAAGAATACTTCATCTCCTACCGAAAACTCGAGTTCCCTTCTCCTTTGATCTGCGTAACACTTCTGCCGGCTTTGTGCAGTCATCATTCTTTTCCGAATAGTGGTAATCTTATCTGACATTTGCTGCAGAATATCAGGTCCAAGAAGTTTTGCTCACCAACCTCGTCCCAATAA
The DNA here is from genome assembly GCA_022432975.1 of Begonia masoniana. NCBI lineage: Eukaryota > Viridiplantae > Streptophyta > Magnoliopsida > Cucurbitales > Begoniaceae > Begonia > Begonia masoniana. The sequence goes on from CM039509.1 coordinate 32,983,326, forward strand.
AGAGGTGACCTACATTTCCTACCATACAGTGCTTCATAAGGTGCCATACCAATGGTGGACTGATAACTGTTATTGTAGGAGAACTCAACTAGAGGTAATTGTCTGCTCCAAGTTGTCTGAAAGTCAAGTACACATGCTCTCAACATATCTTCGAGTATTTGAATCGTCCTTTCTGACTGGCCATCGGTCTGTGGGTGAAAAGCTGTGCTGAAAGATAACCTTGTACCCAATGTACCTTGCAAACTTTTCCAGAATCGAGAGGTGAACCTTGGGTCACGGTCAGAGACAATGGATACAGGGATCCCATGCAACCTAATAATTTCCTGAACATAAAGATCAGCAAATTGGTCCATCGTATAGGTGGTCCTTACAGGTAAGAAATGGGCCGATTTCGTCAGTCTATCCACCACAACCCAAATACAATCATGCCCTTTTGTCGTCTTAGGTAGTCCTACTACGAAATCCATGGCTATGTGTTCCCATTTCCACTCGGGAATAGGCAACGGCTGAAGAGTACCTCCTGGACGTTGGTGCTCGGCTTTGACTTGTTGGCATACTAAACAGGACTCTACATACTTAGCAACATCCCTTTTTAGGTTAGGCCACCAGTACTGTAACTTCAGGTCTCGGTACATCTTGGTGCAGCCAGGATGTACAGAAAAGGAAGAGGAGTGCGCCTCAGCCAAGATCAACTTACGCAATTCCACATCATTAGGAATGCACCACCGATTTCTAAACCTCAGGATCCCATCCTTGGAGAGACTGAACTCGGAGGTGGTGTCCTTCAACTTATCCATCATGCTGATATTTTCCACTGAATCCTTCTGTTGTGCATCCTTGATCTTTTCCAAAATTGTTGGCTGAATAGTTAACTCAGCGAGCAAGACTGATAACTCCGGAACTATCTCCAAGTCAAATTTCTGAACTTCTGTTCTTAAGGTATAGACATGGTTGAAATCACGGGCTGCATTGTTGTTGACATCCTACTCAACGCATCAGCTACAGAGTTAGCCTTCCCGGGGTGATACTTGATCTCAAAATCATAGTCCTTGACAAATTCCAACCAACGTCTCTGTCTCATGTTCAATTCCTTCTGTGTGAAGAGGTACTTTAGACTTTTATGGTCAGAAAACACCTCACATTGCTGTCCATAGAGATAGTGTCTCCAAATCTTCAAGGCAAAAACAACGGCAGCTAATTCTAGATCATGGGTGGGGTAATTTTGCTCGTAACTTTTTAGCTGCCTAGAAGCATACGCTATAACTTTACCCTCTTGCATCAAAACACAACCTAAACCAACTTTAGACGCATCACAGTAAACACTAAATTTTCCTTCTTCGGTTGGGAGGGTCAATACAGGAGCTGTTGTTAACTTCAGTTTTAACGTCTGGAAGCTATCTTCACAGGCTTCAGTCCAAGAATACTTAATGTCCTTCTTTGTCAAGCTCGTCAGGGGTTTAGCTATCATAGAAAATCCCTTGATGAACTTTCTGTAATAGCCTGCCAATCCAAGGAAGCTGCGGACTTCACTGGCATTCTTAGGTTGAGGCCAATCCTTAAAAAAAAAAAAAAAAAAAAAAAAAAAAAAAAAAAAAAAAAAAAAAAAAAAAAAAAAAAAAAAAAAAAAAAAAAAAAAAAAAAAAAAAAAAAAAAAAAAAAAAAAAAAAAAAAAAAAAAAAAAAAAAAAAAAAAAAAAAAAAAAAAAAAAAAAAAAAAAAAAAAAAAAAAAAAAAAAAAAAAAAAAAAAAAAAAAAAAAAAAAAAAAAAAAAAAAAAAAAAAAAAAAAAAAAAAAAAAAAAAAAAAAAAAAAAAAAAAAAAAAAAAAAAAAAAAAAAAAAAAAAAAAAAAAAAAAAAAAAAAAAAAAAAAAAAAAAAAAAAAAAAAAAAAAAAAAAAAAAAAAAAAAAAAAAAAAAAAAAAAAAAAAAAAAAAAAAAAAAAAAAAAAAAAAAAAAAAAAAAAAAAAAAAAAAAAAAAAAAAAAAAAAAAAAAAAAAAAAAAAAAAAAAAAAAAAAAAAAAAAAAAAAAAAAAAAAAAAAAAAAAAAAAAAAAAAAAAAAAAAAAAAAAAAAAAAAAAAAAAAAAAAAAAAAAAAAAAAAAAAAAAAAAAAAAAAAAAAAAAAAAAAAAAAAAAAAAAAAAAAAAAAAAAAAAAAAAAAAAAAAAAAAAAAAAAAAAAAAAAAAAAAAAAAAAAAAAAAAAAAAAAAAAAAAAAAAAAAAAAAAAAAAAAAAAAAAAAAAAAAAAAAAAAAAAAAAAAAAAAAAAAAAAAAAAAAAAAAAAAAAAAAAAAAAAAAAAAAAAAAAAAAAAAAAAAAAAAAAAAAAAAAAAAAAAAAAAAAAAAAAAAAAAAAAAAAAAAAAAAAAAAAAAAAAAAAAAAAAAAAAAAAAAAAAAAAAAAAAAAAAAAAAAAAAAAAAAAAAAAAAAAAAAAAAAAAAAAAAAAAAAAAAAAAAAAAAAAAAAAAAAAAAAAAAAAAAAAAAAAAAAAAAAAAAAAAAAAAAAAAAAAAAAAAAAAAAAAAAAAAAAAAAAAAAAAAAAAAAAAAAAAAAAAAAAAAAAAAAAAAAAAAAAAAAAAAAAAAAAAAAAAAAAAAAAAAAAAAAAAAAAAAAAAAAAAAAAAAAAAAAAAAAAAAAAAAAAAAAAAAAAAAAAAAAAAAAAAAAAAAAAAAAAAAAAAAAAAAAAAAAAAAAAAAAAAAAAAAAAAAAAAAAAAAAAAAAAAAAAAAAAAAAAAAAAAAAAAAAAAAAAAAAAAAAAAAAAAAAAAAAAAAAAAAAAAAAAAAAAAAAAAAAAAAAAAAAAAAAAAAAAAAAAAAAAAAAAAAAAAAAAAAAAAAAAAAAAAAAAAAAAAAAAAAAAAAAAAAAAAAAAAAAAAAAAAAAAAAAAAAAAAAAAAAAAAAAAAAAAAAAAAAAAAAAAAAAAAAAAAAAAAAAAAAAAAAAAAAAAAAAAAAAAAAAAAAAAAAAAAAAAAAAAAAAAAAAAAAAAAAAAAAAAAAAAAAAAAAAAAAAAAAAAAAAAAAAAAAAAAAAAAAAAAAAAAAAAAAAAAAAAAAAAAAAAAAAAAAAAAAAAAAAAAAAAAAAAAAAAAAAAAAAAAAAAAAAAAAAAAAAAAAAAAAAAAAAAAAAAAAAAAAAAAAAAAAAAAAAAAAAAAAAAAAAAAAAAAAAAAAAAAAAAAAAAAAAAAAAAAAAAAAAAAAAAAAAAAAAAAAAAAAAAAAAAAAAAAAAAAAAAAAAAAAAAAAAAAAAAAAAAAAAAAAAAAAAAAAAAAAAAAAAAAAAAAAAAAAAAAAAAAAAAAAAAAAAAAAAAAAAAAAAAAAAAAAAAAAAAAAAAAAAAAAAAAAAAAAAAAAAAAAAAAAAAAAAAAAAAAAAAAAAAAAAAAAAAAAAAAAAAAAAAAAAAAAAAAAAAAAAAAAAAAAAAAAAAAAAAAAAAAAAAAAAAAAAAAAAAAAAAAAAAAAAAAAAAAAAAAAAAAAAAAAAAAAAAAAAAAAAAAAAAAAAAAAAAAAAAAAAAAAAAAAAAAAAAAAAAAAACTTATCGTGGCATGATGTCTAAATAACCAATCCATCCCTAATATCACTTCATACCCTTTTATGTCAATGACAATTAATTCCGCATAGAGATTCTTATCCCCTAAGGACACGACGTCACCCTTAACAATCTGCTCTGAATGTAGGGACCTCCCTGATGGCAACACAACACTATATAACCCTTCAGCTGGTAAGGGTCCTATGCTATGTTTGCATACAAACAAGGTTGATATAAACGAGTGTGTGGCCCCTGTATCTATGAGTGTATAAGCAGCAAAACCACAGATCATGATGGTACCTGATATGACTGTATGTTGATCAGCTCCCTCATCTTCCATCAACGCATACACTCTGGGTACAACCCTTGCACGGTTCGGGTCTGGCGGCATGGGACAATCTCTGACCATGTGTCCGGTCTTATCACACCTGAAACACCGGCTAGAAAGCAGCTTGCACTCACCAGGGTGGTTCCTCTGGCATGTAGGGCATAGAGGCGCCAGAGGTCTCTTTCCTTTTCCCTGGTCATCATTTTGGTTGAGGGGCCTCTTCATTCCATGCTGTTGTTGCTGTGGTCCCCTGTTCTGTCGTGGCTGCCAACCCTTGTTCTGACGTGGTGGCGGCTGAGCGTCCTTCATGAGTTTCTTTGGCTGTTCGCGTTGTGCATATGCTGTCATTTCTGCCTCTTCTAGCTCCAAGGCCTTAGCCGTCACTTCACCATAAGGTACATTATGTATCCCGGCAGTCTTCACTTTCATGTACAGACTTGGCTTCAGTCCTTGAACAAACTGGTAAATCTTATCTTCCTCATCCTCAATCATACGGGGAGCAAACCGTGATAAACCATCAACAACTATTCCTTCGGCATCTGCCGATGACGTCAGCCGGAAGACTAAACCATCAACAACTATTCCTTCGGCATCTGCCGATGACGTCAGCCGGAAGACTAAACCATCAACAACTATTCCTTCGGCATCTGCCGATGACGTCAGCCGGAAGACTAAACCATCAACAACTATTCCTTCGGCATCTGCCGATGACGTCAGCCGGAAGACTAAACCATCAACAACTATTCCTTCGGCATCTGCCGATGACGTCAGCCGGAAGACTAAACCATCAACAACTATTCCTTCGGCATCTGCCGATGACGTCAGCCGGAAGACTAAACCATCAACAACTATTCCTTCGGCATCTGCCGATGACGTCAGCCGGAAGACTAAACCATCAACAACTATTCCTTCGGCATCTGCCGATGACGTCAGCCGGAAGACTAAACCATCAACAACTATTCCTTCGGCATCTGCCGATGACGTCAGCCGGAAGACTAAACCATCAACAACTATTCCTTCGGCATCTGCCGATGACGTCAGCCGGAAGACTAAACCATCAACAACTATTCCTTCGGCATCTGCCGATGACGTCAGCCGGAAGACTAAACCATCAACAACTATTCCTTCGGCATCTGCCGATGACGTCAGCCGGAAGACTAAACCATCAACAACTATTCCTTCGGCATCTGCCGATGACGTCAGCCGGAAGACTAAACCATCAACAACTATTCCTTCGGCATCTGCCGATGACGTCAGCCGGAAGACTAAACCATCAACAACTATTCCTTCGGCATCTGCCGATGACGTCAGCCGGAAGACTAAACCATCAACAACTATTCCTTCGGCATCTGCCGATGACGTCAGCCGGAAGACTAAACCATCAACAACTATTCCTTCGGCATCTGCCGATGACGTCAGCCGGAAGACTAAACCATCAACAACTATTCCTTCGGCATCTGCCGATGACGTCAGCCGGAAGACTAAACCATCAACAACTATTCCTTCGGCATCTGCCGATGACGTCAGCCGGAAGACTAAACCATCAACAACTATTCCTTCGGCATCTGCCGATGACGTCAGCCGGAAGACTAAACCATCAACAACTATTCCTTCGGCATCTGCCGATGACGTCAGCCGGAAGACTAAACCATCAACAACTATTCCTTCGGCATCTGCCGATGACGTCAGCCGGAAGACTAAACCATCAACAACTATTCCTTCGGCATCTGCCGATGACGTCAGCCGGAAGACTAAACCATCAACAACTATTCCTTCGGCATCTGCCGATGACGTCAGCCGGAAGACTAAACCATCAACAACTATTCCTTCGGCATCTGCCGATGACGTCAGCCGGAAGACTAAACCATCAACAACTATTCCTTCGGCATCTGCCGATGACGTCAGCCGGAAGACTAAACCATCAACAACTATTCCTTCGGCATCTGCCGATGACGTCAGCCGGAAGACTAAACCATCAACAACTATTCCTTCGGCATCTGCCGATGACGTCAGCCGGAAGACTAAACCATCAACAACTATTCCTTCGGCATCTGCCGATGACGTCAGCCGGAAGACTAAACCATCAACAACTATTCCTTCGGCATCTGCCGATGACGTCAGCCGGAAGACTAAACCATCAACAACTATTCCTTCGGCATCTGCCGATGACGTCAGCCGGAAGACTAAACCATCAACAACTATTCCTTCGGCATCTGCCGATGACGTCAGCCGGAAGACTAAACCATCAACAACTATTCCTTCGGCATCTGCCGATGACGTCAGCCGGAAGACTAAACCATCAACAACTATTCCTTCGGCATCTGCCGATGACGTCAGCCGGAAGACTAAACCATCAACAACTATTCCTTCGGCATCTGCCGATGACGTCAGCCGGAAGACTAAACCATCAACAACTATTCCTTCGGCATCTGCCGATGACGTCAGCCGGAAGACTAAACCATCAACAACTATTCCTTCGGCATCTGCCGATGACGTCAGCCGGAAGACTAAACCATCAACAACTATTCCTTCGGCATCTGCCGATGACGTCAGCCGGAAGACTAAACCATCAACAACTATTCCTTCGGCATCTGCCGATGACGTCAGCCGGAAGACTAAACCATCAACAACTATTCCTTCGGCATCTGCCGATGACGTCAGCCGGAAGACTAAACCATCAACAACTATTCCTTCGGCATCTGCCGATGACGTCAGCCGGAAGACTAAACCATCAACAACTATTCCTTCGGCATCTGCCGATGACGTCAGCCGGAAGACTAAACCATCAACAACTATTCCTTCGGCATCTGCCGATGACGTCAGCCGGAAGACTAAACCATCAACAACTATTCCTTCGGCATCTGCCGATGACGTCAGCCGGAAGACTAAACCATCAACAACTATTCCTTCGGCATCTGCCGATGACGTCAGCCGGAAGACTAAACCATCAACAACTATTCCTTCGGCATCTGCCGATGACGTCAGCCGGAAGACTAAACCATCAACAACTATTCCTTCGGCATCTGCCGATGACGTCAGCCGGAAGACTAAACCATCAACAACTATTCCTTCGGCATCTGCCGATGACGTCAGCCGGAAGACTAAACCATCAACAACTATTCCTTCGGCATCTGCCGATGACGTCAGCCGGAAGACTAAACCATCAACAACTATTCCTTCGGCATCTGCCGATGACGTCAGCCGGAAGACTAAACCATCAACAACTATTCCTTCGGCATCTGCCGATGACGTCAGCCGGAAGACTAAACCAACATACATATCATTAACTCGGCCTCCACCAGTGGGAGATTTCGCGAGTCATACATATCATTAACTCGGCCTCCACCAGTGGGAGATTTCGCGAGTCATACATATCATTAACTCGGCCTCCACCAGTGGGAGATTTCGCGAGTCATACATATCATTAACTCGGCCTCCACCAGTGGGAGATTTCGCGAGTCATACATATCATTAACTCGGCCTCCACCAGTGGGAGATTTCGCGAGTCATACATATCATTAACTCGGCCTCCACCAGTGGGAGATTTCGCGAGTCATACATATCATTAACTCGGCCTCCACCAGTGGGAGATTTCGCGAGTCATACATATCATTAACTCGGCCTCCACCAGTGGGAGATTTCGCGAGTCATACATATCATTAACTCGGCCTCCACCAGTGGGAGATTTCGCGAGTCATACATATCATTAACTCGGCCTCCACCAGTGGGAGATTTCGCGAGTCATACATATCATTAACTCGGCCTCCACCAGTGGGAGATTTCGCGAGTCATACATATCATTAACTCGGCCTCCACCAGTGGGAGATTTCGCGAGTCATACATATCATTAACTCGGCCTCCACCAGTGGGAGATTTCGCGAGTCATACATATCATTAACTCGGCCTCCACCAGTGGGAGATTTCGCGAGTCATACATATCATTAACTCGGCCTCCACCAGTGGGAGATTTCGCGAGTCATACATATCATTAACTCGGCCTCCACCAGTGGGAGATTTCGCGAGTCATACATATCATTAACTCGGCCTCCACCAGTGGGAGATTTCGCGAGTCATACATATCATTAACTCGGCCTCCACCAGTGGGAGATTTCGCGAGTCATACATATCATTAACTCGGCCTCCACCAGTGGGAGATTTCGCGAGTCATACATATCATTAACTCGGCCTCCACCAGTGGGAGATTTCGCGAGTCATACATATCATTAACTCGGCCTCCACCAGTGGGAGATTTCGCGAGTCATACATATCATTAACTCGGCCTCCACCAGTGGGAGATTTCGCGAGTCATACATATCATTAACTCGGCCTCCACCAGTGGGAGATTTCGCGAGTCATACATATCATTAACTCGGCCTCCACCAGTGGGAGATTTCGCGAGTCATACATATCATTAACTCGGCCTCCACCAGTGGGAGATTTCGCGAGTCATACATATCATTAACTCGGCCTCCACCAGTGGGAGATTTCGCGAGTCATACATATCATTAACTCGGCCTCCACCAGTGGGAGATTTCGCGAGTCATACATATCATTAACTCGGCCTCCACCAGTGGGAGATTTCGCGAGTCATACATATCATTAACTCGGCCTCCACCAGTGGGAGATTTCGCGAGTCATACATATCATTAACTCGGCCTCCACCAGTGGGAGATTTCGCGAGTCATACATATCATTAACTCGGCCTCCACCAGTGGGAGATTTCGCGAGTCATACATATCATTAACTCGGCCTCCACCAGTGGGAGATTTCGCGAGTCATACATATCATTAACTCGGCCTCCACCAGTGGGAGATTTCGCGAGTCATACATATCATTAACTCGGCCTCCACCAGTGGGAGATTTCGCGAGTCATACATATCATTAACTCGGCCTCCACCAGTGGGAGATTTCGCGAGTCATACATATCATTAACTCGGCCTCCACCAGTGGGAGATTTCGCGAGTCATACATATCATTAACTCGGCCTCCACCAGTGGGAGATTTCGCGAGTCATACATATCATTAACTCGGCCTCCACCAGTGGGAGATTTCGCGAGTCATACATATCATTAACTCGGCCTCCACCAGTGGGAGATTTCGCGAGTCATACATATCATTAACTCGGCCTCCACCAGTGGGAGATTTCGCGAGTCATACATATCATTAACTCGGCCTCCACCAGTGGGAGATTTCGCGAGTCATACATATCATTAACTCGGCCTCCACCAGTGGGAGATTTCGCGAGTCATACATATCATTAACTCGGCCTCCACCAGTGGGAGATTTCGCGAGTCATACATATCATTAACTCGGCCTCCACCAGTGGGAGATTTCGCGAGTCATACATATCATTAACTCGGCCTCCACCAGTGGGAGATTTCGCGAGTCATACATATCATTAACTCGGCCTCCACCAGTGGGAGATTTCGCGAGTCATACATATCATTAACTCGGCCTCCACCAGTGGGAGATTTCGCGAGTCATACATATCATTAACTCGGCCTCCACCAGTGGGAGATTTCGCGAGTCATACATATCATTAACTCGGCCTCCACCAGTGGGAGATTTCGCGAGTCATACATATCATTAACTCGGCCTCCACCAGTGGGAGATTTCGCGAGTCATACATATCATTAACTCGGCCTCCACCAGTGGGAGATTTCGCGAGTCATACATATCATTAACTCGGCCTCCACCAGTGGGAGATTTCGCGAGTCATACATATCATTAACTCGGCCTCCACCAGTGGGAGATTTCGCGAGTCATACATATCATTAACTCGGCCTCCACCAGTGGGAGATTTCGCGAGTCATACATATCATTAACTCGGCCTCCACCAGTGGGAGATTTCGCGAGTCATACATATCATTAACTCGGCCTCCACCAGTGGGAGATTTCGCGAGTCATACATATCATTAACTCGGCCTCCACCAGTGGGAGATTTCGCGAGTCATACATATCATTAACTCGGCCTCCACCAGTGGGAGATTTCGCGAGTCATACATATCATTAACTCGGCCTCCACCAGTGGGAGATTTCGCGAGTCATACATATCATTAACTCGGCCTCCACCAGTGGGAGATTTCGCGAGTCATACATATCATTAACTCGGCCTCCACCAGTGGGAGATTTCGCGAGTCATACATATCATTAACTCGGCCTCCACCAGTGGGAGATTTCGCGAGTCATACATATCATTAACTCGGCCTCCACCAGTGGGAGATTTCGCGAGTCATACATATCATTAACTCGGCCTCCACCAGTGGGAGATTTCGCGAGTCATACATATCATTAACTCGGCCTCACCAGTGGGAGATTTCGCGAGTCATACATATCATTAACTCGGCCTCCACCAGTGGGAGATTTCGCGAGTCATACATATCATTAACTCGGCCTCCACCAGTGAGAGATTCGCGAGTCATACATATCATTAACTCGGCCTCCACCAGTGGGAGAATTCGCGAGTCATACATAACATAGTCTTTCCCCGCTCTGCACTTAATCTCGGTTACATTTGCTTTTCATATTCTCAACTTAATCATAACAGGAACACAGTGCATAGACATAAAGTTCATAGAGAAAAGTCATATCATGAGGACAAGTAAAACATCCTGTAACTTTACATTTACTTACACAACTTCTCATATCGTGGAAATAACAGATCATAGTCAATAAGCTAACATCTCAGTGATTTCCTAATACCCTTGCGGTGTAGGGCCCTAGTGGCCGGAAATCTTAACACATTCACTTACCTGGATTCCTTAGCAATCCGAGCTTCTTTCCTTTAAACTTCTTCACCTAAAACATGTACATTACAGTAGTTAAAACAAAGTCCTAATAGTCCTAATCATAAACCATCCTAGGATCTAATAGCTAAAGTCATTCCGATTCCTCTGTTTGACACACTGCAGTCTGAAATCCGAAACTAGGTGGACAGGTTTTACCATTGATTAAATCCGAGTTGGTTACTTAAAATGCTCAGAATCGATTCGGGATGACATTTCTACTCTCAGATTTTAAAAAGTCTAAAGCTACTCGGCCACTGCTAAAAATATCTGAACTCAGTGCCGAGCTGAAAACAGAGCTCTATTTACTAATGAATGACTACATTGTCCATTTCATACCTCGGGTGTGGATTTGCAGAGAAGAGCAAGCTCGAAACCGGTCGTCGGCAGAGGAAAGTTCTGGTAGCCGAGAGCAAGAACTTGGGAGAGAAGAAATCGCCGAGAGGGAATGTCGGCTACAGTGGCAATAAATGAGATTTAAGGTTTCCAATTCCTTTTTATACTAAATCCATCGATTCTAATTACTAAACTGCCACCCAACCTAGTTTTACTTAACTTGTAATAATTTATCTTAACATTAAATTTTAAATCATAAAGGTTAAATAAGAGGGTGACAATGAAAATGGTCAGAAAATCACCTGGCCGAAATGTCGGGTGTTACAACATTTTTCTCCCCCCGCCACAATCAAAAAGCCTTTGGTGAACCTCCATTTTCCATCACAAAGGTGTTGCAAAACCCTTCGTCGTCGAGCTTGTCGGTCGAGATTAAATTCATGCTGATGTCAGGAATGTGCTTCACGCTTCTCAAAACCAAGGTGTTGCCATTGTCAGTCTCCAAATGCACGTCTCCCATACCAATGGTCTTTACAACGCCATCATTTCCTATCCTTATACTTCCAAAGTCATCGGAAGTGTAAGACGTGAAGAAATCCCTCGGCGAAGTGACATGTATTGAAGCGCAACTATCGATCACCCAACTCGTATCTTGGCAAACGAGATTGACGACGTCTCCAGTCGTACACAATGAAGAACTTCTCGGTGGGTGTGGCTACATTCTCTTATTTATCACCCACTTCGGTCTTCTTTTCCTTTCTTTTGGCATTTGAATTTTCTCGAAAAAACTTTCGACAAAATCTCTAGATGTGTCCCTTCTTGCCACAATGATGACAATCAAAATTTGCATATTTTCCTGACTTGCTTTGACTTTTATTTCTATTGTCTGCACCTTTGTTTTGACTTCTCTTCCTGTTTTCGGTGACTAGGACGTCTGACTGAAGAAAAACTCATCGACTTTCTTCTCATCTCCTCGTTCATAACACTACTCTTGACTACATTCATAGCCAAAGCATCATCCTGGGTAGAGTTGGACAACGCCTTTCTGAACGTCTCCCACGAGTACGGTGAGATTCCAAGAAGCATCAAACCCTGAACCTCTTTATCAAACTTGATTTTTCATTCCAGCCAACTGTTTGATAATTTCCTGAAATGTATTCAAGTAATTGCTCTTTACTTTTCCATTTTAGCTAAACCAGCAAAACTCAGTAAAGTACACAACTTTAAAGTTCACAAAACACAGCTTCATGGTTTGCAAATTGAAGTTCCTCCTTCACTCGTGTTAGTAGCAGGACGGAGCGTGCGTCGGCAATCTGTGAAAAACCTGTAACTGCTCTGTTGAAGAACTAAACAACAAACAATACCACAAACCAAAAGCAACAGAAAAAATGACATTTGCAGTGCTTGTGTTGTCTGTTAAGCCTTGCTCTTCTTCATGCCTTCAGAAAACGCAGAGCGCGAACGTGGCTTTGAGCAGAAGAGCAGTCCCTCGGTACTTTAGCAGCAACACACTGTTCGTGGAGTACAGGGCACTTCCCTCTTGGCAGCTTTTTTAGCAAGCTATCTCCCACCCCGTGCAACCTTATTATTTTCATAAGCACTCCGACACTTTTTATTTGCAGAAGAAACAATCTACATCTTCAGCAACCTACACGAAGACTTTCGTCAATAATGGACCATGGCCATTCTGGATCCAAGCCCATACATTGAGCCCGGATCTCAACAGACGGTATATGACAGTTTTAAGGAGGTCTATATCGGGCAATTGTTTATGTTATCGCCCTGCATTACAGACAGTTCATATGAGGTCTATTAGAGTTGGCAAACAAGTCGAGCACATTATCTCAGACTCGTGAGTCCATTGCAGCGGGCTGGCTCTACTCCCAACCCTGCACCATTTTAAAATTTTAATTTTAATATTCTGATCACACTTCTTTAGTGGGGCCCAAATCTTATTTCTTTTTTTAATTTTTTTTCTTTGTTTCACCTTCTATCTCCTTGGCACTTTTTATAGCAAACTCAAAACCCACTCTCATTTCAACTGGAATTTGGGCTGTTTTATTTTTATTTTTTTTACATTTTAAATTATATTTTGTATCCAACTATCTACCTATAATTTTAATTTTTTTTTTAACAATTTTTAATTTTTTAATTAAATAATTTATTTTTTTTATCATCATTTATCAATTAACTTCTTTAATAATGTTAATTTATCTCTTATTCTATCTCTTTAAATTTATATAAATATTATACGGTCAATACTCGATGAATTTACTCTATTATCAATAATATTGATTAAAAAATTGAACAAATAATCACAATACATGATCATCTCAATTTAACATTTACATTTGTCGGGTAACATGGCTCTCTAGCACATCCACTCGGCTCGGCAATCCTCTATTTTTTCACTGAAAATTCTTTCAATTTATTCTTTTGTTTAAAATTATTGAAAATATTTATTTATGTTCTGCTTGTTAGGCGTGTTGAGTCTAGCTCGGGTTAAATTTTTTTAGTGATCTTGTTAGCTTCGGTAGGCTTGGTGAACTGGACTTTTTAAGGTTCAGCTCGTTTGTCATCTCTAGGTCTATATCTCTGTCTTTGTGTATTACATGAATATTTTAGCCCTACATGAAAACGATAGAAATAGCTCATATGCCAAGTGAGCTTTGGGAGAGGGTTAAGTTGCCAAGAAATTATGAAAAATCACTTGAAATGATTGACAAACATCTAGTAACGAAAATTTGTTATTTCTAGCTTATATCATCAAGATACTATTTTTTAATTGTCATATTTTAATTTATATATGTATTGGCCTAAGTTCCTTGTACACAAGACAAATGACTCAAATGCAGATTTGCATGAGGAAACTTTCTTTAAAAACAAGGTTGGTTTTCCTCTCATGAAAACATTGTCATTATTGTTCGATTACACGGTAGTTTTTCCATGAATCGTGTTTTTGAAATTTTTTGTAATTACTGTTGTATGGTGTTGCATATGTTCTAGAGCTTTACAAGAATAAATGTATATTATGTTTAACCATCCTAAGGAGGAATTGTATCAGTGTCAAATGTAGTTGTTGTCCAAAATCTCGAGTATTTGTTCGACAGCAAGGATAGGAATGTTGTAGTAAACCTTTGTTGAAAACAATGACGACGCTGAGGAAAGAGACGAAGAGAGAAGCTATCAGCTAGTTGATCACTTCCAGGAACATGAACCACTCAAATATCCTTAGTTTGAACCAGATCACGTACAAAGTGATTGGAGAAGACCAGAGGTCAGAAAAAACAACTTCTAAAGGGACAATGGAGGAGATTAAAGAGACATTGAAAGGTAACTTCGTGCTTTTGTAGATATAACAAGAATTATAACAGAAATTTGAAAGTTCGTTTCTAGAGAAAGACAATTTAAGTAAAGTGCACATGCGACGGAAAACATGGAGATTGGGATGACCGAGGCGACAATGCCAGGTCGACAAGGAATCTTTAGGAGACATGGTGATTGACAATGCTTTGACTGGGGATGAGGCTCGAACATTAGTTAGCTAGTAATAGATATTTGTCCCTATGCGCTCCCAGAATAAGGATAGGGCCCGTGCAACGGTCCTACACCTGAAAATAAGCATCAAAGAACACAACCTCAACACGATTAGAGGCATGAAGGGTAGAGACGGAGATTAAATTTGTCGACATATGCGGTACATAAAGAATATTAGTGAGTAAAATGGGAGAAGATCGAGTAGTCAGTATTAGAGCATTCCTTTTTTTTTTTTGTTGACGAGCATTCCTCCTGGTCGAAGCTCCCATTTGATTTTCGCAATACCCCCTTTTCCTTTTCTTCTGGTTTCACCATATTACTGTTGGTTCCTCCATAGTCTACGTGCTTCAAGCTGCTTCTGCAGAATCCTTTTGACCTGAACTTCATTCTCTCTCTCTCCTCTCTCCCTCGTTTAGGTCTAACAGCCTCCGGCTCCAAACACTTCTCACGATGGAAGGGACCCCTGCAACATCCATTTTTGTACTATCGAAAATCACTGTTGCCACCATCACCACTCCTCCCCAAAACCTTATTGTCTTCAATGTCACTGCTTAAGTACTGCTGAAACTTACTTCCAAAAATTACTCGGCGTGGAAAGCCCAATTCAACTCTCTCCTCATTAGGTATAACCTTCTTGGCTATGTTGATGGCACCCTTCCCTGCCCGTCGAAAACCTTGTCCACCACAGATCCAGTCGAAGCCAAACTACTGAATCTCGGCTCGACAAATGACTTGACGCCAGCCACTGCTATGACAGCACCGGTCACCTCATTGAATCATCATTCTACTCGAGGTGGTCGTGGCTACAATTGAACCTTCGGTCGAGGCCAACGTCCCTTAGCTCCTCCTCACCCGTCCTCACCATCATGGTCTCCTCGACCCTCGGGGCAGTCAGGTCGAGGATATCTGGGGAAATGTCAATTGTGTCGACAACAAGGATACTCTGCTTCTCAGGATTCTCTCTTCCAATCCACAATGGTCTCCTCGAGGCTTCACGCCTCAACCATGGTCTCCTCATGGACCACCTCGAGCCGCCATTGCTCAGCATCCATCAGCTCGTTTGCCTACCTTGAGCTATCATGCGTCGCCCTTTTGTGAGGAATAGGTCTTGGACTCCGGTACCTCACATCACATTACAACCGACCTTGCGAACTTATCCTCTCACTCACCCTACATCGACTCTGACTCGGTGGTTATCGGTGATGGCTCTGGTTTGTCTATCTCTCACATTGGCTCTGATACCATGTAGAGAGAGATAAATCAGAGATAAATATTATTAGAGAAGATGAGGTATTTATAATAACTTCCTTGAAAATACAAAGAGATAGTGGAGGAATAAATAGACATTGAGAATAATAATAGTTAGGAACAGCAAAAAACAAGAAATAATATCCACTAATAGATTACCACTACATGATGCCATATTAATGTTGTTTTCGAGATTATTGCTATTAGAATATCGTGAGAAAGGAGTTTATGGCAACATATACAATTATCCTGATGAATCCTACGATGAAGTTCTTCAAAAGGAAGAACTCCATATTGCCAGTGATGAAGATGAGAAGGTAGTACTCCAAAAACCTTTTTTTATGAAGAATAACGCTGTGACACTTTATTTTAGATAGTTATTTTGTTGTCAAAGTAGATTTTGACTCGTAGTTGTGTCAACTTTAAGAAGTGAACTTTCTTTGTAGTTTAATGCTTCTTGTTTTGCTCAAATCCAATGACCAAAAGCATATTTGGTAGCAGGCATACGAGATAGAACATGTGGAAGGTTATGAAGATTTAGAGGAGGAAGATGACATGGAAGATTTTGGTGGTCTGGTCTGGCAGTAGATCAGATTACTTTGTCATAGCTAGAGGTCAAGGTTTTTTCTCTGTTGATTTTCTCTTCGGCCCGCTCTTCTAAAAAATTTGATGTTGTGCTCTCTGCCTCATTTTTCCGATTGCAACAATCGGTGGGTGTTTCCAGCTCTGCATTTCCCCGTCTTCTTTGTTCTCGGTGATGGGGTTTTCTCTCTTTGTTTCCGTTTTCAATAGTGCAACTGTAGTTTCCCTCTGTTTGTTTGTCTGTTAATTTATTTTAAGATGATAAAAATATCTGCAAGGAAGAGAGAAACTGTCTGACTACTGTGTTTCTAAAAGTACATTGTTGAAATCCAATTGCTATTTAATGTGTTGCTTGTCAAGTTATTATATATTACATATGGTTCTCTTCGCATCGGGGTCTGCAATTCCTTTTTTATGTTGTTCTGTTTGGTGTCGTCTTTTCCTTTGGTGTTTTGTTTTCTTCTCTTCGCATCTGCTGGAAATCACTCCGATTAGTTGAGGTAATTACAACGGAACCATTTACCTCAACTAAAAACCAAACAAAGACTATCCACTCAAAAGCAATTACCTCAACTAATCTTTGGTGAGTGGATAATCTTTATTCTGCCGGTGATGGAATCTGGAGAAATAGAGACTATGCTGATGATTGACCTTTTGAGGTAATTGCTTTTGAGTGGATAGTCTTTGTTTTGTTTTTCGTCGAGGTAAATGAGTCCGATGTTCAAATTTTGGCTGTAATGGAAGTTGTAGAAGCAGGGGTTATGATGATGAATTTTTGATGAAAAGCTTTCCCATTGGGACTTTTTGTGTCAGCATCAATGAGTTTGGTGTAATCAAAAAGGTTCAGTCTTTGTTTTTCTCTCATTTTAATTTATGGTGCTTTCGTGGAGAAATGTTTTGGGTTTGTTTTGGTTGCCTAGAAAATTTGGAAAGAAATGGAAAATTCTATTCTTGTTTTTTATTGGATTCATTGTTCTAGGAAATCAAATGAAACTCTCTCTTTGTCGAGAGTCATTCCATGTGAGTTTTATATTGAATATCAATAATTAAAGCCATGCTTATATATTGACGCTTGTGTGCATTGCACGACCGTCACTTGTACACAAGCGTCCATATATAAGCATCACTTTAATTATTGATATTCAATATAAAATACATAAATGTAAAATCAATTTTGCACGAATTATTAGTTTCTAGTTTTTCGAACTAAATTACTCAATTCATAGTACTACTTGTGACCCATCATTGGAGTTAGAGGTGAACAGGACCGGACCGCCTCCCAAGAACCGGACTGGACAAATGGTTTTGGTTCGATTTTGATCGGTCCTCAGTTTCTTGGTCCGGGACTCGTCCTCCCAGATGAATTCCCATTTGGTTTGGTTCGGTCTGCGGTCCGGGTACTAAAATCTCGAACCTGGACTGTAGAACCGAACCCTTCCTAGTTCCTTTTATATTTTTACGTTTTTAATTTAATTGTCGGTTAAGGAACCAAATTGTCCAACATTAAAACTAGTTTCTGTTAAGTTCATTGTTAACAAGAACACCCTTATAATTGTGAACAGTTGAATTGAGTTTTTATGTTAAATAGTTGGATTTCATTTGGATATTGAATTTATTTTATCTTGTTAGATTTTATTTTAATCATAGTTAGTTTGATTGAATTTCTTAGATTTAATTTTAAACATAGATAGTTGACTTAATATATGTTACTTTTAATATATTTAAACATAGATAGTTATTATGTTGATTATATTGGAAAAAAAATTTGTATGCAATGTTGAAATTTTTTATTTTTTAAATAAAAAAACAAAATTCAGCATTACAATGGGAGAAACCTGGACCGGACCGGGACTGGACCGAAACTTTCGGTCTGGTCTGGTCTGGTCCTGATCTCTTGTCGGGTCGGTTCTGGGCTTGGGGATAAAAATCCCAAATCCCACGGTCCGGTCCGATATAGTCTCGAAACCGGACCGGACTATTCTCACCCCTAATTGGAGTGATGTCAGTGGGTCCCATTTGATATCCTTTGAAAATTATGAACAATTTATATATTTGTGAATAATTTAATTAATTATTAAAAATTTTTACAATCGTCTATTAAAAATCACAATTCATTAAAAACGTTATTAACTAATCTCTTCAATCTTCTTTTTAAAAACAAATTATCTATTTCTTTTTATTTTATTTTATTTTATTTTATTACTTGTCCTTTCTAGAATACTTTATGCACTACGCTGTTTAATCCGCTGCAAAATTGATCGCTCTTAAACTTGCCCATGCATTTACATGAAGAAAAGGATTTATTAATAGCAAATGAATGGCGCTGATTTTGAACAAAACGATCAATAAATAGTTTGGATGTTTTCTTACGAGATTTCAAATTAATTCCCCATTTTGACTGCATGTAAATCATGCGTGCAAGCTAAATGAAATCAGCAAGTTATGTTCTAAATATAGGACATAGGGATTAATTTTGCTTAAATTTTGTATTCACAGTAAGGAGTGCGAAGCAATGCGATAGAGGAGAGAATAATTGTGCAAAAGAGAGAGAGTAATATTTTCAATTGAATAATATACACTGATGTACAAAGAGGGTTTTTATATATTGTTACAGTACACGTGTGATAGAAGATTCTACATGCTCAATGCCTAATCCTCTGACATCCCCTCACAAGCTGATAGGTGGATGATTTACAACTTGAACGAAGGGAATGAAAAGCAGCAACACCCAACAGATACCAGATTTAGCCCGAGTAACCATGGGGTGAGCATTGGTACATGTTGTAGCAGAGGTGGTGAGGGAGAAATGGAAGGTTGTGGATCAGGAGCAATAGAGGAAGATAAAGGTGCAATTGGATTAATGTGACATGATTGGGAGGAAGACAAAGGAAAAGACAAAGTAGGACGAGAAGGTAAAATAGGGAATGAAAAACCCGAAAACAAAATCAATGCTAATGTCAACCCAAAGATGACTAGGAATTGGCAAACGTAGATACAACTCGAGAGGGTTCAATTGGCTTTTAGCCTTATTGCACACAATGCACCTCTCCACAAGCTTATGCACATTCTTAAGAATGTGAGGCCAAAAGAAATTCTTTTTAGTAGCTTCATAAATCTTTTTCTCCCCAAAATGGCAAGACCTCCACTATAAGCCTCTCTCACAAGGGATTCCCCAAGTTAACACTTTGCTATGCACAATTTATGTTTTCTAAAAAGATATCCATCCACAACAAGCCCCTCGAGAGAAAGCTGAATACCATTGACCAAAATCAGCATCATTCGTATAAATGTCCTTAATCCAATCAAAACCAAAAAGCTTAGTTTTTCAATTCGGCAATGAAAGTGTACTTTTAGGAAAGTGCATTGGCTACCACATTGATCTCCCTCTTTTTGTACTTGATGATATAGGGGTAGCGTTCAATAAACTCCACTTATTTTGCATGCCTTCCGTTAAGCATTCCTGGACTTTTGATATGTTTAAGAGTTTGATGGTCAGTATGGATTATAAACTCCTTCAGAAAGAGATAGTGTTGCCAAAGTTCAAGTGCTCTCATCAAAGTCAAAAACTCCTTGTCATAAGTAGAATGATTCAAGGTCAACCCTTTAAGCTTCTCACTAAAATAAGCGACTGTCTTGCCCTCTTACATGAAAATTGCTCCATGGCCTAACCCAAATGCACCACATTTCACTTCAAACACCTTGCTAAAGTTAGGTAGAACAAGTATTGGAGAATTGCATAGTTTCTCCTTGATTGCTTCAAAGCTTACTTGATAAGCTTGAGACCACCCCTCCTCTTCTTTGTGCAATTGGTCATGGGAGCCATAATGGTGCTTAAATTTTGTATAAACCTTCGATAGAAATAAGCCAAACTATGAAAACTTCTTACTTTCAAAATGAATTTTGGAACCGACCATCCCCTAATTGCTTCCACCTTTGCTACATCAACTTTAATGCCGAACTTAGTGATGACGAAACCAAGGAAATAAACTCTTTCTTGGGGACAAACAAGCACTTTTTAAAGTTGTCAAAAAGTTTGACCTCTCTAAGAGTTTCAAACAATTGTTGAAGGTGATCCAAGTGAGTTTGAAGATCCGAGCTATACACAAGAATGTCATTAAAATACACCACTACAAATTTTCCAAAAACTCTCTTAGAACTTGGTACACTAACCTCATGAAAATGCTCAGGGAATTAGATAGGCCGAATGACATCACCAAATATAAAGACCGTACTTTGTTTTGAAAGTTGTCTTCTACTCATCTCCTTCCTTCTTTCGAATTTATTGGTATCCATTATTCAAATCTACATTTGAGAAGATTGAAACACCACTCAATTCATCCAACATGCCTCCAAGTCAAGGTATAAGGAATCTATACTTGCTGATAATTTGGTTAATTGCTTAGCTATCCACACACATTCACAAGGTACCATCCTTCTTAGGAACCAATAAAGTTAGCACGACTCAAAGACTCACGGATGTACCCCTTGGAGAGGAGTTTTGTGACTTGTTGGTGTAGCTCCTTCTGGATTCATTCTATATGAAGGCCAATTAGGTAGCACTGCTCTGGGCAACAAGTCAATTTGGTGCTCTATGCCTCTAAGGGGAGAAAGCCCTTGAGGAAGCTCTTTCGAAAAGACATCTTGATTATAGCCCAAGAGAGATTGTACTAGTTCAAAATTTTTCCCAACTCCTCAAGCCTCTCTTGAAACATAAGCATCACAATCGGCCCACCACCCATCAAAGAGCGCTTTAATTCACTCTTAGACAAAAGTAGGACAAACTTGTCTCTTCACTCCTTCATCCTCTCATAATCTAAGGCCGCTTGGTCTGGTCAAAGGGATCCTAGCTTGATGACTCTCCCATTAGACTTGAAAGAGTAGCAATAAGAGTATCCATCATGTGTTACTCTTCGGTCGAATTGCCACGGTCTTCCTAGGATTAAATGACCAGCACTCATTGGTACAACATCAAACAATATCTTGTCCGCATAATCTCCGATTGAAATTAGTATGCAATTTTGCTTTGTTACCTTCACATCCTCACGGTCATTCAACCAACGTAACTTATATGGGGTTGGATGCAAGGTTGTTTCCAACTTTAATTTATCCACTATCTCTAAAGAAGCCGCATTGGTGAAACTTCCCCCATCCACAATCAAGGAACAAAACTTGTCTTGATTCAAGTAACAACTATGAAAAATGCTACTTCTTTGACAATCCTTATCTTAGACTTGGTTGGTTAAAGCCCTCTGAATGACCATAAGGAGAGGTTCTTCTTGTGCATAGATAACTTCATCTTGTTCTTCTCGTTCCTCCTAGGCCAAATCAACCAAATCATCTTCACTTTTAATCTCATTGGTTTCCTCTCTAAGTACCATCACACACTTGTTAGGGCATTGAGAAGCAATGTACCCTAACCCAAGACACTTTAAAAACTTGACATCCCTTAATTTTGGCCGAGAAGAATCACCAACAAACCTCTTTTCTTCCACCACCTTAATAGGTACTAGCTTGGGGGAAGCATACTTATCATCTCCCTTGACTTGTGGTTTGCTTACAAAAGGAAGTTTCGGGTTTGGCCGAGGAATATTCCCCTTGGAACTTCTCTTCTAGTGTTTTTCCACCTTCATATGGATGTAACTCAACCACATCCTCGAACTCTCTATTGAGCCCCTTGATAAAATAAGCAATTGTTTGTTGCTCAAGTTCTTCCAAACCACACCTAATCTTCAAGGTTTCGAACTCCGTTAGATACTTCTCAACTGAAAGTACTTCTTGCTTAAGACTTTGGATTTGCAAAAATAACTCTTACTTATAATGTGTTGGAACAAATCTCCTTCACATCAAAGTTTTCATCATCCTCCAACTTCGAACTTCTTCCTCCATATCACGTCTTCTTTGAGCCTTAACATTCTTCCATCACAAGCTTGCGTAACTCGAAAGTTCAAGTGTTACAACGTAAATTTTGCTCTCTTTGTAGTTGTAGAACTCAAACACCTTGTTAATCTTTTCTACCTAATCAAGAATTTTGTCTCCATTGCAAGGACCCTTAAAGGTTGGGATAGAAGCTTCACATGCCTCAATTCATCATTAGGATCTTGTCTATGCCGAGGGCTTGGTGGATGGTCAAAATCAGATTCAACCTCTATATCCTCTTCATCCATAGATTCCTCATGGTCGAACCTTCTCCTCTCTCCTTCAACCCTACCCCTTGGTCTAGGGTTTGTAGTAGCCCTCTCACTCATGATTCAATGGTCCTACAAAAGTTGTTGCATGCTTGCAAACATATCACAAATGTCATCCATTGAGGTCGGCAAACTCGGTTATTCATTTTTCGAGGGAGGAATGCTTGGCTGATTAGTTGTTTGGTTGAGTAGTTTCTCGTTCTTGTGCAGCCTTTGCTCCACTTCTTGTTATCATTTTTAGAAGAAAGAATCACCAAAAATCAAAGGAAAATATGAGAGATTGCTCTGATTTCAAATGACGGCGCACCAAGAATGGAATTGAGAATGATATGCGCATAGGTTTTGGCACTTGCTCGAAATGGTTCCAATGAATTAGGGAACTGCAACATGCCTTAAACACATCATCTTGGAGTTAAATTTGGTGAGTAATCTCCTCTGCAAGGGAAGAGAATACCCTTCAAAAAGTCGTGGTAAAATTTGTTATGGAAAGATGATGGTGATTGGATGAATCCGAGTTTGTTCGACAAGGTGCAATTGGTGCTTTTTCACCCCTTTGGCCACTTTTCACTAGAAAGAAGCTCCAAAATGGTTTTTATGGGAGCTTGGATGTCACCTTGCTGAAGAATTCACTACTTAAGGAAAGCAATATGAAGGTAACACTAATAGGAGTGTTTGATCAAGCTCACATTGTAACGCCCCCGAACCTACCCTGGCTCGGTGCGCTACTTTGCTAACCAACCCCACGTTAAAATATAATTTAAATTAAATCTAAGTCTCTCAAAACTCTCTTATGTTATACCTAACTGTCTAGACTCACTAATTTCCCTTAATCCTAACCTTTAAGTACCACGGCGTCCTTCCCGAAAATTTCGGCAAAGTAACGCCTGAAAATGGTGCCTCCAAAATGCAAGGTACCTGCATAAAATTCAATCCCAACCAAACCAGAATATTCCAACCATCTAACCAACCTACGAAATCTCCAAATAACAGTAAAGAGGGAGACGAAAATACGAACATACCTAAGTGAAGAAAGTCTACAGTATAGGGCGACACGTCACCCTTAACTATGACTATATACAACAATTACCAAAAACTATCCCATTACTCTCAAAACATCAACTAAAAGAAAGCTACACATTCCCATCATTTCTACAAACAAACATTTACAATAAACTACTAAATCATAATGCCCACATTCCCGACGACCATGGTCGAGGCGCCCCGACAATAGCCCGCACTGGCATACCGCATGCATCACCAACTGTTGTCTAGTCCTGTGTTGTCTCATCCACCTCACCCGAGTAAAACTCGTCACCTACACCATAGAACACAAAACATAAGCCTAATGCTTAGCAAGTAGAGAAATAATGCACATAAACACACTAAATGCTCGACTCAACCCTAACATGCAGTTTCTACACACTCTGTTGTTTCTTTTCATTTCGGTTGCATTTATCTTTCTCTTCCAGGTGAACCAAGTAGGCACACGCCCCCACACAGTCCAAAACGGCCACACCTTGATCCACGGAGCAAGACCGGGGGCACACGTCCTAACACAGTCCGGGACAGTCAACCGAATCTTCCCCAATAGATCGTAGAATCCTCATTGTGCACTTCAAGCACGAACAGGTCGAGGCATTCATACTCACGATACATTACGTACATTAGTAGGGCATCTCGAATAAAATTCCTCGCGGGGTGCTCAATGAGCCACTTGCCCGACGAAGCAATTCTACTCGAGACCAAGCTGTAATCAATTCTTATCTCTCATTACATCATTCTCACCACTCAAACATGCAAAACACGTGATTTCGTAGTTTAGAAAAGAATGATGCATGACACAAAGCAAAGCATAACAAACAAACAAACAATCCCTACCGTTCTATGGTGTAGGCCCGAAGGCAACAAACATGCATCCACTACTTACATGGCGTCCTAGCTCGCTGAGGATACTCGATTTCCTGCCCATCTACAACTCGACCTACGACAATTATGTCAAACTTTATTAAAATCAAACCTATATTCACTAATTACTCTCAAACTATCATTTCTAGCTTAATTCAACTAAAACCTAACTAAACGGGCCACTAATTTGGGTTCGGTAAAAACTGACCCGAACTTCAAACGCGCGTAACTTTTGCGTCGGTTATCAAAATCGAACGATTCCAGTGGCCACGTACTGCTCTAATAACCTATTTTAACCTGCCAAAAGGAATTTTAACACAAACAACCGTAGCTAGGTCAAAATTAGCAAAACCCGAACTGCCCTATAACCGAAAAATTTTCCCATTTCGATTTTCCAACAATTTTGGCCTAATTCCTCACAAATCGATCACCCACACCCTTAATTAGCATAAATAAACAAAATCTCGAGACTACACATCACCAAACCCGAAATGCCCAAATCGGGCTTCACTGAATTTCGCCCAAACGAGGCTCATCACGGCAAGGCGATGAAAGCCGGACCAAGGGTCGGCAAACCCACGCCGGAAACAACCACAAACAGTCGGTGAACGGAGCTCAAACTCGCTCCACACCCTCGGCCTTGAACAAAGCAAAAACAGGGCGAAAATGACTTACTCGTCGGACTTGTGCGCAGAGACGGGCCGGAGTCTGTTCGTTGCCGTCGTCTGGCCGGAAAACCACAGAAATCGGCGGTGAATGGCCGTCGATCGCTCGCCCTCGCCTCTCCCCTTCACTGCCCTGCCTTCGGCGTTCGCGAACGACAGAATGGCCGAAGCCATTCTGTCGTTTTATTATATATTTATATATATATATTTTTTTTTATAATAATAATTGTAACACCCGGCATTTTTTGGCCATGAAATTATCCCTTGAATTATCGATTGGGATTATTTCACTGTTAATATAGTGAATATTTTATCGAACTTGAGGGAGAAACCAAGCTGAGGTGTAACCGAAACAACGAACTAAATAACAATTTAGTTGGAAACCAAAGAGGGGCAATTTAGGAAGCAATTAAGGTTGGTGGAAGTAAACTAATGGAGGATTGACATTTGGCAACTTGTTGAAGAAGACAAGCATTCTCTCTCCCTTTGTGCCTTCTTCTCTCTCTGCTACGTGAAAACCTTGCATTTTTCCCATCTTCTCTTCTATGTATTCTCTCTTCTTCTCTTTATTTTTAGTTTCTTCTCCAAGCGACAGAACTCCTTTCCTCCGTTTCTTCCATTTTCTTCGATCAAGGTTTGAGGCGCATAGAGGTAACACGATCAAGGCTCGCAAACTCTACAGTAAAGGTAAACGTCTACTAAAGCTAACATTTTGGATAAGTTAAAAAGTGAGTTTTTACCGAAGTTTAGGGTTTCGGTATTTGTGAAAACTCACTGTTTTTGGATGAAAACACGTTGTTGTTTTCTAAGGATTTGAAAGATGCTGCTGTTGATTTCTAACAGCTTATTAGTTAGCATTTGTAGCGTGTTTTAAATTCTCTACATGCATGCTACAGGTCCGAGCATTTCTGACACATTCAGAACATCAACGCGACAGCAACCAGGTAAGTTCATGCCGTAGGTTGGCCCTTAAGGCCCTGCAACTTGGAGGTACTAGGAGTATCAGTTCTGTCGGTTCGTTTTGGGTAGAAAAGTTAGAATAAGTTCTGAGTTGTCTGGTTTTGTTTCACTCTCTATTGTGATATTCTTGTTGCCTGTTATTTTAGGTTCAAGCACCGTCCATGCATACCCGTTTTTCTGTAAAATCATGTAAACGTTTTATGTACACAGTTTTGAAGTTAAGTAAGATAAAACCTGTAATGAATGTATGGTTAAGTGTGGACGAGGACTGGCATCCTGTTCTTGTCCTTCTCTGGGACTTAAAAATTTATCCCCGCCAAGGATACCCTGTACCTTGTCCTTCCCTGGGACCCGGCAAAATTACTAACCAGTGTCATGTCCTGTTATGTTATGTATGTTTATGCGCCAGTTCCTCTATAAGCCTCACTTATACCACCATGTGCAGTGAAATGTAATGTAATGTTCTGTCACCGTTTTTCTGAAAACTGCATGCATAGCATTTTGCATCACTGCATGTTGATTATGTTCTTACTGAGTTTTAGACTCATAGGTGAACTCCCTGTTGTAGGTACGGATACTCCAGAGGAGGACCTTGCTCCTCAAGCTGATGAGTAATGGATTGTGGTGGATCGAGCTCATCGGGTTTTGGTTGCTGCTGTCAGACATTCTTCTGTTTGAGGTTCAAGTTTTTATGTGAAATCCATATCTGGAATGATGTTGTTTTGTTTAAAAAGCTCTGCTAAGATTCTGTTAGAAATTTGAATAATGTACTGGTTTTTGGTGTTCAAGTTCTTTTAAACTTCGGTAAACGACAGTTGTATAAAATGTGTTTTGAGTTATTCTGATCTGTTTGAAATTTCTCATTTTAGGTCATGCATGGATCGTTCAAAGTTTAAATCGATCCATGCAGTTGGATTTTAGTTCCTATCGTGTTTTTCATGTGGAAATTGTTTTGATGTTTAAACTTCTGTATTTGACAGTTGAACTATGTTTTGAAGTATTCTGGAATTTGTTTGGAATATTTTCTGTTAGTCTGTGCATGGACAGTTTCTGGTTTTAGAGCTATCCATGTAATTTGATTTTTCTTAAGTTTCTGCCGTGGTTTACTGTTATGTTCGAAAAATTCAAAATCATATTTTGAATCGGTTTTGAAGGTTTGAAACGTTTATGTTTTATGCTCTCTGTTTGTTTGTCCTTCTGTTAAATGTTGACAAATTCTGTCTTTAAAACTATGTCTTCCGATTGCATCTTCCGGTTACTGTTCACACTTTGCATCTTCCGGTTACTGATTCACACTTTGCATCTTCCGGTTACTGTTCACACTTTGCATCTTCCGGTTACTGTTCACACTTTGCATCTTCCGGTTACTGTTCACACTTTGCATCTTCCGGTTACTGTTCACACCTTGCATCTTCCGGTTACTGTTCACACTTTGCATCTTCCGGTTACTGTTCACACTTTGCATCTTCCGGTTACTGTTCACACTTTGCATCTTCCGGTTACTGTTCACACCTTGCATCTTCCGGTTATTGTTCACACTTTGCATCTTCCGGTTACTGTTCACACTTTGCATCTTCCGGTTACTGTTCACACTTTGCATCTTCCGGTTACTGTTCACACCTTGCATCTTCCGGTTACTGTTCACACTTTGCATCTTCCGGTTACTGTTCACACTTTGCATCTTCCGGTTACTGTCCACACTTTGCATCTTCCGATCACCGTTCATTTCTGTCTTATTATATCCCGAAGACTGTTTTCATTCCTTCCCGCTTCCAACCTCCTGGCTTTTGTTCTGTTATTCTTCTGTCATTTAATCTGAACTCCGATTTTAAGTACGTTTTCAAATTTAAATGCTTAAAATGCTCTGCTTCCTGTATTCATCTGTCGTTCATTTCTGTGGTCCAACAATTAATATATTTTTTCTAATTTTGTTCCAAGGATTCTGATCTTCTTCTGTTGTTTACCCTGTAGTTCGGTTTTAACTGTTTTTCCCCTGTTTGATTTCAACACCAGAGAACTCTCTCTCTCTGCGAAGTTTTAAAGTTTGTAAATATTCTGTTCACTGTTTCTTCTGACTGTCCTGTTTAAAAAAAAATAGTCACCGTTTTCCGTTAAATGTCCGGAGTGATGGTTCCGATCCCGGACTCCGATCGGGTTCCGGTTTCGGGCTGTCACAATAATAATAATAATAATGATAATAATAATCATAATAATAATAAAATTAACCATTAATTAATCCTCATTTACCGTTTTGCCCTCCCGTGTTTTCAACCATTTCTAATTATAACCCTCGGCTTAATTTCATTGGGAATACCCGAACCTAAAATTAAGAAACCATTCACCTTTCTTTTAAATTAATTAAAATAACCTACTTTATTATTCTTTTATTTTCTTTCTATTTTCCTTAAAAAAAAAAACCCGGGTGTTACACACATAGATCAAGCAGAACTTGTTTGCAAAAAAACTAGTCGGATCAAACCACCTAAAAGGATGTGTGCTTTGAAAAAGAAAGTATTCCAATTTGATAAAAAGTTGTATTTTCCAAAAGTTGCTTCCAAGAACTCTAGGAGAAACTTATATATTCTTTAAGAAAATTAGGGTTCTTGGACAACCAATTACAAGTAAACAAAACAAACAAAAATCAACAAAAACACAAACTCACTCGGCAACTAGGCTAAGCCGAGTGAGACTTACAAATAAAGATCCAACATGAAATAAAATGAACTAAGTCCAATAAGCTAATTAACAACATAAATAAATAGATTAATTAGGTGTCCAAGAAATAAGCCTTCAAGCCAATAACAAGATGATGAGTTGACCCATCTTGGCTACATGGTCGTGGCTCCAAGCTCCTCTTCAATCGGCACCCAAACAAGCATGTTCTTGGGCCTCTGTTTGTTAATAGTTGAGGGGGTGATGTGTCAAGAGGAGACATCGCGCGATCACGAGCCAAATCCTTGGCCATGACTGAGCCATTAACTAATGAGTGTGCTCTTTTTATAGGTAAAGCATCCTTTGAAGACCTGAGGATAGAGCCAAACACCTTAGACATAAAGAAACCTTTTCACTTAGTGTCATGAGAGTACTCCTCGGCCACACCAGGAAATGAAGGAGGAATTTGTCTTTCTTGTGACAAATAGTGTAACTCGAGCATACTTTTAAATTATTCTTTAGAACTTTAATATTTTGTGGTGATTATGTAGCATGGACTTGGTGAACATGTGATGGATGGAATATGGCTGCATTTTGAAAGAAGAGCGACCACATGATAGTGGAGAGAGAGAGAGAGGAGGTATGCCAAAATGGCAAGACAAGGGTGTACTCGGCTAGCCATGTGGCCGAGTACCCTCCCCCTTTTAGCTATTCTTCTTAGTAGTCTCCAAACCCTAAATTATAAGAATGAGGCATGATATTTATACAATTTTTTAGCCTCCTTTCAGGGAACTTTTGAATGAAAACATAGCAGATTGCTTTCAGCTCTTTGAAGCTTCCAAATCGTGTTCCTCAGTGAGTTACATCTGAGAAGCATTGAGTGTGTTCTTACGTTTCCATTTTGTGAGAGCCAATGTGGTTATACTTCTTTTGGAACCTTTCTCTTCCCTTCCTTTGCATGGAGGATCATCAACAAGGATGTATTCAACTCTCATCCAAGCTAGTTGGAGTGCCCTTCTTCCATAAAAGTGCAAAACCCGAGAGGTGCTGTTTTGTTCCCTCCTCGGACCAACAAGAAGTAATTCGTTCATAACTTTTCAACCACTGTGAGTTAGCCACTGAAATTTGGATGGTAGTTTCATCACATTTAGGGTGAGTTTGTGTTAAATTTTTAGATTATTTGGACTTAAATTAAAGATTTTATGCATTTTGGAATCTGGGGATTTCTCAATCAAATCTGTTGTCTAGTCGAGAGAACTAATGTTTGTGTTTGTCCTTTAAATTGAAGCACATCATTTGATATCAGAGCTCTGCTATTTCCTTGCTGTTTTTTATGTTTTTGCTGTGTTTTGGTTCATCATTACAAAAGAAGACATGAAAGCGGATGAATCCAAAATTGAAGCTATAAGGGATTGCAAAATGAATTTCGGAGGTAAGAAGCTTTCAAGGTTTAGCTTCATTTTATCGAAGATTTATTAAGGACTTCAACTCGATTGTGTCCCCCTTTGAACAATTGCACCAAGAAGGGAGTAAAATTTTGTTGGACTCAAGTTTGTCAAGCTTTGAGTTAATCAAAGAGAAGCTTTTTCATGCCCCTATTGTAATAACCCGAAAAATTTACTGAATAAATTAGAAGTCCTGTTAGAATTCCCGTGAAAGATTTTAACGGCCTGTTAGCTTATTAAAACTTAGGATTTCATTTGGAAGTGGATTTCTAAAATTTCAGGTCGAGAGGACGCGAACCTAATGGAGATAAAGAATTTCAAACACTCGAGGGCAACTTAGTAAATCGGTTAAATATATATATATATATATATATATATATAAAATAATAAAAAAAAAAGAAGAAAAACAAAATGGCTTCGCGAAGAAGCCATTCTGTTTCTTTCTCTTTCTCTGCAACCCGCGTCCCCAGCGAGTGAGAGCCGAAGTCCTTCCTCCGCCGACTCCACGATTCCGGCCCCCATTCCGACGAGCAGGCTCTGGCGAACTGAACCCCTCCTTTTTATTCTTCGATTTCGTGCACAAATTGGACGGAAACATGGTTAGTTCTTCTCCCTGTTTCCTTTTTGTTGATCGGCAGGAGTGGTCTGAACGGTGAGGCTTGATTGGCTGATTGATTTGTTGTTGTTTTGTGACGAAAATAGGGGAATTAGAGGTGTGTGATCGGTGAGGTCCGGTGGGCTGGGTTGCCCCTATTTTCAGGGAGAGAGAGCCGAGAGGGAGGGTGCTGGGATTGAAGTTTCCAAATTTGAAACTTCAAATTTTTGTTAAATTATGCCCAATGGGTTAGAATGTGATAGATAAGTGAGGGATTGAGCGAATTTTGTTGAGTAACCGAGAAAGGGGAAATTTAACATTTAAAAACCGGTTCTGATTTTAGGGGTTTTGGCCTAGCTACGATTAATCGCTTTAAATTTCCTTTTTGGCAGATTAAACTAGGTTATTAGAGGAGTACGTGGCCACTGGAATCGTTCGATTCCGTTAGCCGACGCGAAAGTTACACGCGTCCAAAGTTTTGGGACGGTTTTTACCAAACCCAACTTAGTGGCCCGTTTAGTTGGGTTTTAGTTGGGTTAGGCTAGAAATAATAGTTTGAGAGTGGATTGATGAATGTAAGCTTGATTTTAATGAAGTGTGAATATTTGTCGTAGGTCGAGCCGTAGGTGGACAGGGAACCGAGCATCCTCAGCGAGCTAGGACGCCAGGTAAGTAGTAGTGTGGTTGAGAATGTTTGAGAGTCGCCCAGAAGGGCCTACACCATAGTGGTTTGCATGTTGCGAGTCGTGTGAACGTCGTGGGTAGTCGGCATGTGATGTGGATGAGAAGTTGTCGTTAGTTGGGCATGTTGTGTAGGTGGCGAGCCTTGTGAGGATTGTGGGACAGTCGTACGTAGGTGGCGAGCCTTGTGAGGATTGTGGGACAGTCGTAGGTAGGTGGTGAGCCTTGTGAGGGTTGTGGGACAGTCGTAGGTAGGTGGTGAGCCTGTGAGGGTTGTGGGACAGTCGTACGTAGGTGGTGAGCCTTGTGAGGATTGTGGGACAGTCGTAGGTAGGTGGTGAGCTTGTGAGGGTTGTGGGACAGTCGTAGGTAGGTGGCGAGCCTTGTGAGGGTTGTGGGACAGTCGTAGGTAGGTGGTGAGCCTTGTGAGGATTGTGGGACAGTCGTACGTAGGTGGTGAGCCTTGTGAGGATTGTGGGACAGTCGTAGGTAGGTGGTGAGCCTGTGAGGGTTGTGGGACAGTCGTAGGTAGGTGGTGAGCCTTGTGAGGATTGTGGGACAGTCGTAGGTAGGTGGTGAGCCTTGTGAGGATTGTGGGACAGTCGTACGTAGGTGGTGAGCTTGTGAGGGTTGTGGGACAGTCGTACGTAGGTGGTGAGCCTTGTGAGGGTTGTGGGACAGTCGTACGTAGGTGGTGAGCTTGTGAGGGTTGTGGGACAGTCGTACGTAGGTGGCGAGCCTTGTGAGGATTGTGGGACAGTCGTACGTAGGTGGCGAGCCTTGTGAGGATTGTGGGACAGTCGTACGTAGGTGGTGAGCCTTGTGAGGGTTGTGGGACAGTCGTACGTAGGTGGCGAGCCTTGTGAGGATTGTGGGACAGTCGTACGTAGGTGGTGAGCTTGTGAGGGTTGTGGGACAGTCGTAGGTAGGTGGTGAGCTTGTGAGGGTTGTGGGACAGTGTACGTAGGTGGTGAGCCTTGTGAGGATTGTGGGACAGTCGTACGTAGGTGGCGAGCCTTGTGAGGGTTGTGGGACAGTCGTACGTAGGTGGCGAGCCTTGTGAGGATTGTGGGACAGTCGTAGGTAGGTGGTGAGCCTTGTGAGGATTGTGGGACAGTCGTACGTAGGTGGTGAGCCTTGTGAGGTTGTGGGACAGTCGTACGTAGGTGGCGAGCCTTGTGAGGGTTGTGGGACAGTCGTACGTAGGTGGCGAGCCTTGTGAGGATTGTGGGACAGTCGTAGGTAGGTGGCGAGCCTTGTGAGGATTGTGGGACAGTCGTAGGTAGGTGGTGAGCTTGTGAGGGTTGTGGGACAGTCGTAGGTAGGTGGTGAGCTTGTGAGGGTTGTGGGACAGTCGTACGTAGGTGGTGAGCTTGTGAGGGTTGTGGGACAGTCGTAGGTAGGTGGTGAGCTTGTGAGGGTTGTGGGACAGTCGTAGGTAGGTGGTGAGCCTTGTGAGGGTTGTGGGACAGTCGTACGTAGGTGGCGAGCCTTGTGAGGATTGTGGGACAGTCGTAGGTAGGTGGTGAGCCTTGTGAGGATTGTGGGACAGTCGTAGGTAGGTGGTGAGCCTTGTGAGGGTTGTGGGACAGCGTAGGTAGGTGGTGAGCCTTGTGAGGATTGTGGGACAGTCGTAGGTAGGTGGTGAGCCTGTGAGGGTTGTGGGACAATCGTAGGTAGGTGGTGAGCCTTGTGAGGATTGTGGGACAGTCGTAGATAGGTGGTGAGCCTTGTGAGGGTTGTGGGACAGTCGTACGTAGGTGGTGAGCCTTGTGAGGATTGTGGGACAGTCGTACGTAGGTGGTGAGCCTTGTGAGGATTGTGGGACAGTCGTACGTAGGTGGCGAGCCTTGTGAGGGTTATGGGACAGTCGTAGGTAGGTGGCGAGCCTTGTGAGGGTTGTGGGACAGTCATAGGTAGGTGGCGAGCCTTGTGAGGGTTGTGGGACAGTCGTACGTAGGTGGTGAGCCTTGTGAGGTTGTGGGACAGTCGTAGGTAGGTGGTGAGCCTTGTGAGGATTGTGGGACAGTCGTAGGTAGGTGGTGAGCCTTGTGAGGGTTGTGGGACAGTCGTACGTAGGTGGTGAGCCTTGTGAGGATTGTGGGACAGTGTACGTAGGTGGTGAGCCTGTGAGGGTTGTGGGACAGTCGTACGTAGGTGGCGAGCCTTGTGAGGATTGTGGGACAGTCGTAGGTAGGTGGCGAGCCTTGTGAGGGTTGTGGGACAGCGTAGGTAGGTGGCGAGCCTTGTGAGGGTTGTGGGACAGTCGTAGGTAGGTGGTGAGCTTGTGAGGGTTGTGGGACAGTCGTAGGTAGGTGGTGAGCCTTGTGAGGGTTGTGGGACAGTCGTACGTAGGTGGTGAGCCTTGTGAGGGTGTGGGACAGTCGTACGTAGGTGGCGAGCCTTGTGAGGGTTGTGGGACAGTCGTAGGTAGGTGGTGAGCCTTGTGAGGGTTGTGGGACAGTCGTACGTAGGTGGTGAGCTTGTGAGGGTTGTGGGACAGTCGTACGTAGGTGGTGAGCCTTGTGAGGTTGTGGGACAGTCGTACGTAGGTGGTGAGCTTGTGAGGGTTGTGGGACAGTCGTACGTAGGTGGTGAGCCTTGTGAGGTTGTGGGACAGTCGTACGTAGGTGGTGAGCCTTGTGAGGTTGTGGGACAGTCGTAGGTAGGTGGTGAGCCTTGTGAGGTTGTGGGACAGTCGTACGTAGGTGGCGAGCCTTGTGAGGGTTGTGGGACAGTCGTAGGTAGGTGGTGAGCCTTGTGAGGTTGTGGGACAGTCGTAGGTAGGTGGTGAGCCTTGTGAGGGTTGTGGGACAGTGTACATAGGTTGTGAGTCTTGCGTACGTGGTGGGTTGCAGGTACGGATGTGGATGTGAAGTCCTCGTTCATCAGTCATAGTATGCAGGTTGTGAGTTGTAGGTACGTGTGTGATGTGATGTAGATGTGAAGTCGTTATTAGTTGGTATGGTTAGTATGTAGCATGTTTTAAGCACTAGAGAGTAGAGGAGATGAGGAACGGGGCCACCTGACTACGTGGGACGGCGGGACGTAACGCCACGTGGTCGAGGTTAAAACCGAGGGATGGCGATACGTAACGCCTCGGGGACCGTTATAAAGGTAGAGTACGGGGCCACCTGATTACGTGGGACGGCGGGACGTAACGCCACGTGGTCGAGGTTAAAACCGAGGGATGGCGATATGTAACGCCTCGGGGACCGTTATAAAGGTAGAGTACGGGGCCACCTGATTACGTGGGACGGCGGGACGTAACGCCACGTGGTCGAGGTTAAAACTGAGGGATGGCGATACGTAACGCCTTGGGGACCGTTATAAAGATAGAGTACGGGGCCACCTGATTACGTGGGACGGCGGGACGTAACGCCACGTGGTCAAGGTTAAAACCGAGGGATGGTGATACGTAACGCCTCCGGGACTGTTATAAAGGTAGAGTACGGGGCCACCTGATTACGTGGGACGGCGGGACGTAACACCACGTGGTCGAGGTTAAAACCAAGGGATGGCGATACGTAACGCCTCGGGGACCGTTATAAAGGTAAACAGTGCAGTGTGGGGGTTTGGGTGTGACTTGTGGACCCCGTTCCTGGAGGAACCGGGACGGCGGTGACGTGCCGGTAAACTGTGCGGTGTACGGACTGACTGCCCGGTGCGGTTACATTCCAAACCTCGGTGAGATGCGATGCGGTGAGATGATGACAACGCGTGTAGAGACCTCCATTTGCTAGGATTGCATAACCAGTTTTCATGTTTCACGTTTATTTTTCAGCACTTTACTTGCTAAGCTTTGAGCTTACGGTGTGTTCTGTGATGTAGGTACTGCTGAGCTGGTGGGTGTGCACTGAGAGTCTGACTAAGAGTAGGTGGCAGTTGGTGGCGTGCGACCATGGCCCTGGTTGATGACAGTGTTAGGGCGACCCGACCCAGAAGGAGCTGTAGCATAATGTTGATAGGGAGTAGGACTTTTTGTCTTTTGTGAGGGTAGTTGTATTTGTTGTATATAGTCATAGTTAAGGGTGATATGTCGCCCTATACTGTGGACTTTCTTCACTTAGGGATGTTAGTATTTTTAGTTTCACTCTTTACTGCTATTTTGTGATTTCGTATGCTGGATAGTTGAGTAGGAGTATTCTGGATTGGTTGGGATTTATTCGTTTGCAGGTACTTAGCATTTTGGGGGCACCATTTTTAGGCGTTACTCTGTCGAAATTTTCGGGGAGGACGCCGTGGTGCTTAATGGTTAGGATTAAGGGAATTTAGTGAGTCGTTTAGCTCAAAGTAGTCCCTGTAGCGAACCGGGAATCCGGGTGGATTTTCGGGGCGTTACACCTATCCTTGTGCTACCTGATTTCAATAAGATTTTTGAAGTAGAATGTGATGCTTTTGGAATAGGGATTGAAGCATTGCTTATGCAAGAGGGTAAGCCACTCCCCTATTTTAGTGAGAAGCTCAAGGAGGCTACTTTAAACTACTCTATGCATGACAAGAAGTTTCTAGTTGTCATTCGGGCCCTTGAGGTTTGACAACATTATCTACTCCTGAAGAATTTTATTATTCACACCGATCACCAAGCTTTTAAACACATCAAGAGCCAAGGAAACCTAAATAGAAGACACGCTAAATGGGTGGAATTTCTCAAGCGTTACCTCTACATCATCAAATACAAGAAGAGGAAAACAAATGTGATGGCCGATGCACTTTCTAGAAGGTATGTCCTTCTAACCGAATTGAGTACTAGATTCTTGGCTTTTGACTGGATCAAGGAAGCTTACGAAGGAGACCAAGACTTTAGCCATTGGTATGAATTAAGTAAGAACAAGACCGAGTGTGACTATTATTTGATGGATGGATACCTCTTCAAAGGAGGAAAATTATGCATTCCAAGTGGACGAACCTGAAAGCCCTTAATCAAAGAAGTTCACGGGGTCGGGTTAGCAAGTCATTTTGGAGAAAATAAGACTTTAGAAGCTCTCAAGGAACACTTTTATTGGCCACATTTACTTAGAGATTTGCATAAGGTGGTGGAAAAATGGATAGTGTGCAAGAAGGCAAAGAACCAAATTCTTCCTCAAGGACTCTACTTACCTTTATCGGTTCCTAGCCACCCTTGGGAAGAGGTGAACATGAACTTTGTCTTGGGACTTACTCGCACACCTCATTCAAAAGAGTCAATCATGGTGGTAGTAGATCGGTTTTCAAAGATGACTCATTTCATAGCTTGTTTCAAGACGGATGACTCTAGCCATATAGCTGAACTATTCTTCAAGGAAGTGGTGCGCATGCACGGAATACCAAAGTCCATCGTGTTGGATAGAGACACCAAATTCTTGAGTGCATTTTGGAAGACTTTATGAGGCAAATTGGACAATAAACTACTCTTTAGTACATCATTTCACCCCCAAACTGACGGATAAACTGTGGTGGTGAATAGAACAATGGGTGCTTTGCTAAGGAGTATAGTTGGCAAGAAGCTCTCCGATTGGAACTTACAAGTCCTCTATATTGAATTTTCCTATAATCGGAGTGTGCACAACTTTACTCAAATGACCCTTTTTGAGGTAGTATACGGATTTAACCCCCTCACACCACTAGACCTTATTCCCTTACCCACAAAAGATATGGTCAATCCTAGTAGAGTAAGTAAAGCTGAACAAGTGAGAACCTTGCATGAGAAGAGTAAGAAGAACATCCAAAAGAAGATTGAGTCTTATGCCAAGCACACCAACCACGGTAGGAAAAAAGTCATCTTCAAGGAAGGCGATCTAGTATGACTCTATTTGAGGAATGAGAGGTTTCCTAAGCAAAGAAAATCCAAACTTCTCCCTAGGGCCGATGGACTGTTCAAGATGTGGAGAGAATCAACAACAATGCATACAAGCTTGAATTACTAGGAGAATATGGAGTATTAGCCACTTTCAATGTACAAGACCTATCCTCATACATTGGGGAAGAGATCGAGCAAGAAGAAGAAGCACATTCGGATTTGAGGTCAAATCCTTAATCACCCAGGGAGGATGATGTGCCAAGAGGATCCATCACGCGATAACGAGCCAAATCCTTAGACATAACTGAGCTAATAACTAACGAGTGTGCTCTTTTTGTAGGTGAAACATCGTTTTAAGACTTGAGGATGAAGCCAAGCACCCAAGAGATGGAGAAACTTTTCCACTTACTTTCATAGGAGTACTCCTCGACCACACCAAGAAATGAAGGAGGAATTTGCCTTCCTTGTAACAAATAGTGTAACCCGAGCATACTTTTAAATTATTTTTTAGAACTTTAATATTTTGTGGTGATTATATAGCATGGACTTTCTGAACATGTGACAGATGGAATAGGGCTGCATTTTGAAAGAAGAGGACCACATGACAGTGACCCTTGGAGAGAGAAAGAGGAGGTTTGCCAAAATGGCAAGACAAGGGTGTACTCGACTAGCCATGTGGTCATGTACCCTCCACCTTTTAGCTATTCTTCTTAGTAGTCTCCAAACCCTAAGTTGTAATAAGGAGACATAATATTTATACCATCTTTTAGCCTCCCTTCACGGCACTTTTGAATAAAAACATAGTAGATTGCTTTCAGCTCTTTGAAGCTTCCAAACCGTGTTCCTCGGTGAGTTACATCCGAGAAGCATTGAGTGCGTTCTTGTGTTTTAATTTTGTGAGAGCCAAAGTGGTTATACTTCTTTTCCAACC
The DNA here is from genome assembly GCA_022432975.1 of Begonia masoniana. Classification (NCBI taxonomy): domain Eukaryota; kingdom Viridiplantae; phylum Streptophyta; class Magnoliopsida; order Cucurbitales; family Begoniaceae; genus Begonia; species Begonia masoniana. The sequence continues at coordinate 33,021,453 of CM039509.1, forward strand.
TTCCTCCTCCTTTTCTTGGCGTGGAGAATCATTAGCAATGTTGTATTCAACTCTCATCCAAGCTAGTTGGAGTGCTTTTCTTCCATAAAGGTGCTAAACCCGAGAGATGCTATTTTGTTCCCTTCTCAGACCAGCAAGCAATAATTTGTCCATAACTTTTCAACTACAGTGAGTTAGCCTCTAAAATTTGGAGGGTATTCTCGCCACATCTAAGGTGAGTTTTTGTTAAAATTTCAAATTATTTTAACTTAAACTGAAGATTTTATGCACGTTGGAATTTGGGAATTTCTCTGTCAAATCTATTGTCTAGCCGAGAGAACTATTGTTTGTGTTTGTCCTTTAAATTGAAGCACATCAGTGGGCTTCTTTTATTTATGCAAGAAGGCTTTTACTTGCAAAATAAAGAGAGCTAAAAATGTTAGATAAGTGCTTAGCCCGCGCCCTTGTGACTGGCCCTTGTGGCACATACAGAGTCTCAGCGTTATAGGATCCAAACGCAAGCACTACAACAGTCCTAGAAATTTTCCTCACAAAGTGGAAGCATTATAGCGCTAACACTCGATTTTCCATTCCAAAGACTTAGCACATTGCATAGGGAACTAGTGCTACAATGCTCCTTTGAGAAGTCACCAACTTTCATTGAAACATTGTGACTCTTCGTGATAGTTGGAAAACCTTATGGCCTTTTAGGCTACGTCTTCATTGCATGAAAAATACAATTAAGAACATCACAAAATAACCGGATTGGGATTGTTCTTGACCGTAAACTCAAATATGAACATTGAAACCTTAACGTGCAATTAACTCTATTATACGATACATGCATGTGTGTGAAAAACATGATGCATAAACAAGAAACATGTTCTTCATTCCCACAGTTCAATATGTACATGATACATAAGAATTACACGCTTTCTATAAACAATAAACTTAGACAAAAAGTTTGGAAATTGTGCAATTTATCAATATCCGAACATGGCTCACTTTGATAGCACTTGTTAGTTCCTTCAAATCCCCAAGTTCTAACCTTGGGAAACAAACTCAAAGATCAACTACAAGCTAGAACATCGATAGATAAAGAGAGCGTAATTGAATCCATTTCAGTTGTTTTTAGTGAGTTGTTTCGATAAGTGCTTCATGTAAAATTTTCTTTCAAGTTGATGGATGACTCAAGAAATAAAAATGACTTGTGAATTTTAAGTGTGTAATTACCATTATGATCATAACAAGATAAAATAATTACAAATCTATCTATACAAAGTCTTGCCCCCATGGGTCTATCCATATTATTATATATATTTTAAGCTCAATTATTTAATCATTAGTTAACCAATTTAATGGGCGTCACGTATATAGTGCATATTATATTTAAGTCTACTTAATAGTTTACAAATCTAACATGTTTGATTAAAGTGGATGGGGGGCAAAGCAATCATTTTGTTTAAATTTTCAAGCACTTCTAGCTTTGTGTTCAAGATATTGTTTTTATATCTTTTTTCATGAAGTCATCATGGTAGAGAGAAAAATATTTATAGAGATGGAAACACCTATCGATTTTGAGATACCAAGCACTTTGTGACCTGATAGGTAAGTAGGTTTTGATTGAGAGGGTAAGATTTTTTAAACGAAGGTAACTATAATGGTTGTAAGAGAGCCATTGAATGGTCGATACATGTAAAGTAGGAATTGACTGGATTGTCACAAATTTTCAAACTGATTTATCAATGTAATTTTCAAAGAATATATTAATGTCAAGGTGAAATTAATGGTTAAAGTTAAAAGTCTGAAGTCCATTAGGTCCAAAATGATTTGGTGTATGATTCTATAAGTTCAAGGTTCAAAATGCATTATTTCAGTATTTTGCTCAACATAAAAACTGTACTAATAAATTCAAATAAAAATTACATTAGAGTTTCTGAAAACATATATGATGTAGTCAAAGGAGCAACCAAGGACAATCAAGAAGCAATAGGGAGCCAAGATCCATTGATGAACATAGGAGGACCAATGTCGAGATCAAGAACAAAGAAAATAAATAAAAGACTACAAATTTTAATCAAAGACATCCAAGAAAAGGAATCATCACAAGATGTGCAACGAGCCATAATATTACTGAGTGTTGATGAAGAAGCAAAGATTGGAAAAGAAGCCAACGAAGCCCAAAACGTAAGACATGTCTCAAAAATAAAGACTTCCCACATGGTTACCCAATATAGCACTACTCTAGTCTAAGTTTTTTAACTTCAAAGTTCTTACAAGTGCCACACCATTGGGCTAGGTCCACAATCTGAATTAAACTCGGGGCTCATACTACTTAAACCTAATTTTCGCGGCCACCATCCACTTGCACCACTTTCCAAATCACAATTTTCCTTTTCTTGTTTTTAGAAACTTTCCTATTGTCTAATTAGGATATTTTATTAGTTCTAATTATGTTATTACCTTTTTAAATTTATACACTTGCCTATTTAAGGAAGGTTTATAATAGATTTTAGGACTTTTGAATTAATTGATTTTTTTAACGAAGTTTTTGCTTTGAGGTGAGATCCTTATAATTCTCCTCTTAAGTTCTTGGATTAGAACTTGATCTTCTTCAAGTGTATTCTTGAAAAGATCAAATTTGATAACTTAGGTTCAACCAACGAGTTTGGTTCGGGTCTAGTTACTTTTCTGATAATTTCGGTTCCATCGCTAACTTTTTAATTGGATTCAAGTTCCTTATTCTTGTTCTTTCGAATCAATAAAGGTCTCATTCCCTTTGAATTCCGCATTGCGTGTTTGGTCTAAGATCTCTAATATCTTAGGTTTCGTATCATTTGGTATCGGAGCGAAGGTTCTTCGATTCAGAGAAGCTATCTTTATCGTTCTCGTTATTTTCTTTGTCTCTTCTCCACAAAACTTTTTGATTCTTTTATTTTCGTTTTTTTTTGTTCAAAAAAAAAAATTCGTGAGGATACCTCATTAGTATCGAGGATTTACAACCGAAAACTATTCAAGCTTCTCAAAACATTATATCCAGAGATCGATTCTAGCAAACATCGTTAGTGGTGTGACTTTAATCTATTCTGGAACGTTGGATTTTAAGTTTGAAAGTTTAAAATTTTCACGTTGCACTTGTTGGATTGCATCTTGATTGGGTTCTAACTTTAAGAACTTTGAAAGGTTAAGATTAGTTCTGGGATGTCACACAAAGTGTTTCGCGTGACACCGATAATTAATACAATGATGGACAATTATAAATATACGGAAATTAAAGAGACGGGAGGTTGGTAACACAGTTCGGCAAATTGCCTACGTCTGCGGGGCCTCGCCCAGATATAAAAAAATTTCACGAGTTCACAAAGTTACAAGACAAACAAACTTAAATAAATAAAGACTTCCTCTTATTTTTGTCGCCGCCACTTCCTAACTTCCCCAATGAAACTGTTTTTGCGAGCTCCCCTCGACTTGAGATCGATCTCTATCGAGATCTAGAATCAACAAGATCCCCTTGTTGTTGATGACTCCTCCTGAAATCCGTGTATAGCAAGATCTCCTTGCCCACGATCAAAATTACAAGCTCCCCTTGTCGATAAGCAGAATTCCTCCCCAGTTCCAATGCAGTCTCCTCCCGAGACTGAGCTTCAATGAAGAATAAAGAAGATTGCCTCCTATGACACCGTCTGTAACACTAGGTCGTTGCCTTTGGACGCAATAAATCAACACACTCGAATAATCAATAAATTTCACAGCATAAGCAGAGTGTGTAAAATAATCATTCAATAACTGAATGAATAATCACAAACCCATACGCAGAAGCATTGGGAGAGAAAGAACGGTGACGGCTCAACAATGAAGAAATCTCCTTCCAACAATAAAAAATCTGTTAGTCACTTCCTTAGTAAAAGAACGCTTAAATATCATTGGTAACTGCATTATCTGAGGTTTAACCAAATACCAAATCGAGATTTAGCGCCACAAGAAATAAGGAAACCAAATCTCACCAAATCGGTTGCGTGACACCTCGTGTGATATTTTAGGAAAGTACCGCCAACTACATGATATGGATCCTAAAGACATAGGAAAGTATCCCATAATTAATGTGATATGAAGGCCTGATATAATTCATCAATTCATTTTCAAATCGGCATTCCAAAACAAAGTTTTCCAAAAAACTAATACCTTTAGATTTTTCAACAACTTTCCTTAATTTTACTTCAACTAATATCTTCATGATCTCCAATATTCATCCATCCAATAATCTGAATAGACTATTTCTTAATTACCAAAAAATAAACTACCAACAGGGAAAAATAACGGAATAAAATATTATTACCATAAATGTAATTTGTCAAAAAATAATACCAACATATTTACAATATATTTGCATTTACAAACCTAAAGAAGGGATTGGGTGGTAAAAAAGGCAAGAGTGTGAGAATATCTTATAAAAACTAAAAATTTCGAGAGAAACACGAGTAGAGTGTGTGAAACAGGTTTTGGTACTCGGCCGTCGATGGCCGAGTTGACTCGGTCGATGAGCGAGTTGACTCTGGCCCTAGGCCGAGTCAACTCGGGCCCAAGACCGAGTTGGGCCTGGGCATGATCCGGTTGAGCTCGACCTGGGTTCGGGCCGGGTCCAACCCAAACCTTGCTCGAACCTGCTGGGTCCGACCCGAGCCAAGCTGGGCCGGGTTCGTCCGACCCAGACCGACTTGACTTGGACCGAACTGACCCGAATCGGTCCGATCCATACCCGACCCGAACTGGATCAGTTTGTAAAAGTTAATTGTTGACTTTTGACTGTTGACTTTGACCACCGATGTTGACTGTTGACTTTTTGACCAAAAGTCAACTCGAGCCGTTTGGGCCCGTTTTAGCCCTGGCTCCTCGTTTATATCGTTTCTAACCCCTGTTAGACTTTGTAAACACATGAGGGAGAGGAGAGGTCTAGTTAAATTTCTGCATTTCAATTCAGTTATTTGAATTTCTATATTTTAATTCACGCATTTAAATTTTCGCATTTCAATTCAGTCATTTAAATTTCTGCATTTCAATTCAGTCATTTAGATTTCCGGAAATTCAAATTTCACAATTTACCTTTTGCGTTATTTATTTAAAAAAAAATCGAAATCATGAGCGGAGAGGAGAATGAGATTGATATAAGGATGTTCATGAGGGCCATGCATGATAAATACGAGGCTCTTAATCGAAGGATGTAACGTTTGGAGATACGTCACCTACAAATCCTCGTGGACAAAAGTTTGACGACTACTATGACCACGATGAAAAGCCAAATTGAACGGAAAGATACGATAGAAACGATTGAGGGGATGGAGATCTTAGCCATATCAAGGTCAACATCCTAGCCTTTCAAGGGAAAAGTGATCCCGAAGCCTATTTGGAATGGGAAAGAAAAGTCGATTCTTTACTCAAGTATCGAAACTACATGGAGGAGGTTAGGTTGGTCACAATGGAGTTCACCGATTATGCTAGCATCTGGTGGGATCAACTAGTCAAAACTCGGAGACAAAACGGAGAAACCTCAATCCGCACATGGGAAATTGTGAAAACAATCATGAGAAAAAGGTACGTCCCGTCATATTATTATAGGGATTTGTGTCGGAAACTTCAAGGCCTTACTCAAGGATATAAAAGTGTGGAGGAGTATTATAAAGAAATGGAGATGGCCATGATAAAAGCTGATGTTAACGAGGATGAAGAAGCCACGATGGCAAGGTTTGTAGGAGGACTTAATCGAGAGATTGCCGACATAGTTGATTTGCAACACTATTTGGACATGGAGGAATTATTACACAAGGTGATCAAAATCAAACGGCAACTAAATGCCAAGAAAAGTGCAAAGGTAAACATAGCGTCAAATAGTTTGTGGAAACCAAATTGGAAAGGAGAGAAGCCAAACCTGAGGGACGACCACAAAGGGAAAATCGTGGCTAATAACTTCAACCCATCGAAAGGAAAGAGCGAGGTTCCAACACTAACTCGGACTAGAGAAGTCAAGTGTTATCGATGCCAAGGAATTGGGCACATCGCATCGAATTGTCCCAATAAGCGTGCGATGGTCTTCTTAGAGAATGTTGATATAGAAAGTGTGAGTTCAAGCGACAACGAGATGCCATCACTCGAAGATTGTAGTGATGTAGACGTGGAGGAGCCGGTCAAAGGAGATTTATTAGTTACAAGGAGAGCCTTAAGTGTACAAATTAAAGAGGACGACGACAAAGCCCAAAGGGAAAACATCTTTCATACTAGGTGTAATACCAGGTTCTATCAAACCGTTTCTCTATTCCTTTTAAACTAATGACACAATTTATATGGCAATATTAAATGTAGGGTTAGTGGATGACTAGGCAAGGGCATAAGGGTAATTAGAAATTCAAAGGTGGATAACGTATTTAAGGAAACTATTAATGAAGTAGCCGCCACTGTTTATTTCATTTCCTCTCCATTCTCAGCTCCTCAGCTTAGCAGAGCGCGATAGGAGACCCCCTTCGACTTCCTCCAGCGATTTCCTCCGAACTTGGTGAGTTTTGCTTCTATTTCTTGTTACATTGTATCTATCGTTGGTAGGAGGGATGATAAATGAGGTTTTGAGAAGGCGGTAAGCGAGTGGTGGTTTCGGTTTAAGTTGAAATCGGGAATGCACAATGACTAGAGTTCCCAAAACAGTTTCCCTTAGATTTCTAGTGGTTTAGAATGAAGATTAGAGGAAATTTAATGTATGCTCTGTCTATGGTTTTAGGTTTGAGTAATACCCGAAGTAGCTTGCAACCAAGTTAGGTTTGAGTAATACCCGAAGTAGCTTGCAACCAAGTTTTTCCAGGAGACCAAGTACGTAAAGTTTGCTTGTGCCTTCGGGCCTACATCACAAAACATTAGGGTTTGTATGCTGGAATGTGTTGGTATGTCATGCATCATTTTTTTTTAAAGTATACGAAAATGAATTTGAATGCATGTTGGCATAGTGAAAATTGACATATTGAAACAGCTAGATGAATCATTATTTATCCGCCCCTTAATGAGCCAGTGGATGTATATACTTTGGGAGAGTTGATCCAGCTCCTAACTTTCACAGGGGGATCTGAACTACTGTTAAGGGAAGTAATCCGCCCCTTAATGAGCCAGTGGATGTATATACTTTGGGAGAGTTGATCCAACTTCCAATTTCACAGGGGGATCTGAACATGTGAATCAGATTTACTGTTAAGGGAAGTAATCCGCCCCTTAATGAGCCAGTGGATGTATATACTTTGGGAGAGTTGATCCAACTTCCAATTTCACAGGGGGATCTGAACATGTGAATCAGATTTACTGTTAAGGGAAGTAATCCGCCCCTTAATGAGCCAGTGGATGTATATACTTTGGGAGAGTTGATCCAACTTCCAATTTCACAGGGGGATCTGAACATGTGAATCAGATTTACTGTTAAGGGAAGTAATCCGCCCCTTAATGAGCCAGTGGATGTATATACTTTGGGAGAGTTGATCCAACTTCCAATTTCACAGGGGGATCTGAACATGTGAATCAGATTTACTGTTAAGGGAAGTAATCCGCCCCTTAATGAGCCAGTGGATGTATATACTTTGGGAGAGTTGATCCAACTTCCAATTTCACAGGGGGATCTGAACATGTGAATCAGATTTACTGTTAAGGGAATTTATCCGCCCCTTAATGAGCCAGTGGATGTATATACTTTGGGAGAGTTGATCCAGCTCCTAACTTCACAGGGGGATCTGAACAGAAACGAAACATGAACAACTGAGTTGAGAAAGTAGAAATTGCATGTTTAGAAATTTATATTTCAGCGTTTCATTTCATTACTGCTTTACTTACTTAGCATTAGTCTAATAGATGAGTTCTGTGATGTAGGTGTTGAGGATACTGCAGGTGAATTTCCTGATTGCACAGATGATTAGATGTGGTTGGAGGAGTACATTCATGTCTCGGCCTGGTAAACTGATGAGGCAGGTTAACTGTTGTCAGCAGTGGTGGGGGTTTAGTTGGTAATAATCTAATCAGAGTATGCCCAGTTTTCATGACAGTAGAGATTTTAATATTTGACTACGTTTTGAGTTTTTCTGATACTAGTGATCTGTTGGGTTTTAAATGTTGGTTTTACTGGGTTTGAACAATACAATGTGAATTGTTTCTGAATGGTCTTGATGAAGTACGTAAATTCCTTTCTGTAATTAGTGTTGTGTATGTATATCGAGAAGTAGTTGAAATGTCGCTTTTAATTCTATCGGAAGATGTCTTTAGTAAAGCCATCGGATGATGATGTCTCAGTATAGTCATCGGTACATGAGGTTTGTTTTATCGGAAGATGTCTTCAGTAAAGCCATCGGATGATGTCTCAGTAAAGTCATCGGTACATGAGGTTTACTCTATCGGATGAAGTAGTTTTTGTCCTACCGGTATGAGTGGGTATTATGCTTTGTCGTTTAGTGATCGGTATATTCAATTTACCCTATCGGAAGAAGGGGATGAGGGGTTTTGTCGTTAAACCCATCGGCAGATGCGTGCTGACGTCATCGGTAGATGTAGGAGGACTTTTGTCGTTTAGTCATCGGTGGGTGTATGTCATCGGTAGATGTAGGAGGACATTTGTCGTTTAGTCATCGGTGGGTGTAGAACAAAGTCGATCGGATGAAGGGAATCATCCGGCTGACGTCATCGGAAGATGTCGAGTGTATTTTGTCGTTTAGTCACCGGTAGATACAGTCTACCGAGAGATGTCCTTTGTTTTTCATTCGGTTGACGTCACCGGCAGGAGTCTTCTATTTTGGTTGTTTTCTGCTTCTTCCGTTGACTTTACTCATCGGCGGATGCGTTTGACTTCTGCAACTTTTAAAGTGTTTTCACGATTCAAACTTCTATTTCTTTTGACCGATTATTCCTTAACATTTCAAATGATTTCCGCTGCAAGTTTTAAAAAAAAATATGGTAGAAATTTTAGTCATGTACGGGCATTGTGTGACGAACCGGGTTCAGATAACTCGGGGTGTTACACTAGGTGTCACCTCAACAACAAGGTATGTAGTATGATCATCGATAACGGAAGTTGTACAAATGTGGCTAGTGCGTTATTGGTCCAAAAGTTAAATTTGAAAACCAAGCGACACCCAAAGCCGTACAAATTGCAGTGGTTGAACGATTGTGGCGAAATTAGAGTAACAAGACAAGTAAACATCGCATTATCAATCGGGAAGTACAACGATGAGATTTTGTGTGACGTAGTGCCAATGCAAGCAACTCACATCCTTTGGGGAGACCATGGCAATATGATAAAACGGTTAAGCATAACGGCTATAAAAATGAGTATTCGCTTACTCAAAATGGGAGGTTGGTAATACTAAAACCATGACCACCGTGGGAAGCAAGCTTGAATCAAGAGAGGATTTCCAAAGAGATCCAAAATGACAAAAGCTTAAATGAAAAAGGTGAGAAAAATGACAAAAATTGCGTAGTCAAAAATTCAAGCATGAAAGAAGAGAAGAAAAAAAGGCAAAAAAGAAAGAGGAGACAAAAAAGTCGATGAGAGAAAAGTCATAAATAAAGAAAGCAAAAAAGACAAAGACGAAGAAAAGAAACTAGAGGAAGGGAGAAGAAACGAGGGAGAAGAGAGAAAAAAGAGTGGACTTGTGAGGAAAGGTGAGGAGATGATTTTGTTACTCTACAAAGATGTTTATTTTTCCATTAACGAACTCACGAATTCTCTTCCCATAAGTGTTACCTCTCTTTTGCAGGAATTTGAGGACATATTTCTAGAGGAATTACCTAAAGGAGTTCCCCCGCTTAGGGGAATCGAGCATCAAATCGATTTCATCCCCGAAGCGACGATCCCAAACCGACCCGCATACTGAGCAAATCCAGAGGAAACCAAGGAAATTCAAAGGCAAGTAGATGAGTTAGGTAGAGAAAGGCCTTAGTGAAGGAGAGTCTTAACCCATGCTCGGTTGCTTTCATATTGGTTTTGAAAAAGGACGGCACCTAGAGAATGTGCGTCGATTGCAGAGCGGTAAATAAAATTACGGTAAAGTATCGACACCCTATTCCAAGCCTTGATGATATGCTTGATGAACTGTATGGTGCATATATGTTTTCCAAAATTGATTTAAAGAACGAATATTATCAAATTTGCATGAAACAAGAAGATGAATGGAAAACAACTTTTAAAACAAAATATGGTCTTTATGAATGGTTGGTTATGCCTTTTGGACTATCTAATGCACCGAGCACGTTTATGAGATTGATGAATCATGTTTTAATGCAATTTATTGGAAAATTTGTTGTGGTCTTCTTTATAGTCTTTTATCCGTGCTCGAGCACCCTTGGACAGATATTTCCATGGACTTTGTGTTAGATTTACCAAGAACACAAGGGGGTAAGGATAATTTTTTTGTGGTTGTGGATCGATTTAGTAAAATGACACATTTTATAGCATGTTCTAAAACTAATGATGCTACACATATAGCGGATTTATTTTTTAAAGAAATTGTGCGTTTACATGTATTACCTAGAACAATTGTTAGTGATAGGCATTTAAATTTTGTAGTCACTTTTGGAGAACTTTATGGAATAAGCTAGCTATAAAATTGTTGTTTTCCACCGTGGCACACCCTCAAATGGATGGACAAACCGAGGTAGTGAATCAAACTTTATCTACTTTGTTGAGAGCAATAATTTCTAAGAATTTAAAACAATGAGAAAATTGCTTGCCACATGTTGAGTTCGCTTACAATAGAGTTTTTCATTCTACTACTTCTTACTCACCATTTGAAATTGTGTATGGCTTTAACCCTCTTACACCGCTTGATTTATTACCGTTACCTTCTAATGAATTGGTTGATTTAAATGAAAAAAGAAAAGCTAAATTTGTAAGGGAATTACACGCGAAGGTTCAAGAAAACATCATACAAAAGAACGAGCACTATGCGCGACAAACCAACAAGAGTAGAAAAGAAATCATCTTTGAACCCAGAGATTGAGTTTGGGTGCATCTACGAAAGGAGAGATTTGTGGAGCGGAGAAAGAATAAGTTACAACCCCGAGGGTACGGTCCCTTCCAAGTGTTGGAACGCATCAACGACAATGCTACAAGATTGACTTATCGAGTGAATATGTAAGAGCTACTTTTAATATTAGCGACTTATCTTTATTTGATGCAGATTCGAGGACGAATCTTTTCGAAGAGGGAGGGAATGATGTAGTCAAAGGAGCAACCAAGGACAATGAAGAAGCAATAGGGAGCCAAGGTCCATTGATGAACATAGGAAGACCAATGTCGAGATCAAGAACAAAGAAAATAAACAAAAGACTACAAATTTTAATCAAAGACATCCAAGAAAAGGAATCATCACAAGATGTGTAATGAACTATAATATTACTAAGTGTTGATGAAGAAGCAAGGATTGGAAAAGAAACCAACGAAGCCAAAAACGTAAGAGATGTCTAAAAAATAAAGACTTTTCACATGGCCACCCAATATGACAGTACTCTAGCATAAGTTTTTTAACTTCAAAGTTCTTACAAGTGCCACACCATTGGGCTAGGCCCACAATCTGAATTAAACTCGGGGCTCATACTATTTAAACCTAATTTCCACGGTCACCATCCACTTGCACCACTTTCCAAATCACAATTTTCATTTTCTTGTTTTTAGAAACTTTCCTATTGTCTAATTAGGATATTTTATTAGTTCTAATTATGTTGTTACCATATTAAATTTATACCTTTGTCTATTTAAGGGAGGCTTGTAATAGATTTTAGGTCTTTTAAATGAATTGATTTTTTAACGAAACTTTTAATTTGAGATGAGATCCTTATAATTCTCTTCTTAAGTTCTTAGATTAGAACTTGATTTTCTTCGAGTGTATTTTTGAAAAGATGAACTTGATAGCTTAGGTTCAACCAACGAGTTGGTTCGGGTCTAGCTACTTTTCTGATAACTTCGGTTCCATCGCTAACTTTTCGATTGGGGTCAAGTTCCTTCTTCTTGTTCTTTCGATCAATAAAGGCCTCATTCCCTTTGAATTCCGCATTGCGTGTTGGGTCTAAGATCTCTAATATCTTAGGTTTCACATCAATATCAATATTGATGCAATGATGTTAACAATACCCCCAATTCAAGGTTCATTGGAACTAGTTTTAGTAATGGCTACACTAGTAACTCGATCAAAATTGTCCTCAAACATCCATTAACAAACATGTTGATTGAAAGGAAAGTTAGAAAGAATCTGTGTAAATCTGCAAAAATAAGAATGTGGGTGCTTGTTGTTTTTGTCATAGCTAATGTAATGATTGAACAAGTATGATCATTACTTATAAAAAATTTCTAAATTATTATTATTTATACATCGCTTTCTGGTGGACCATGCATATCAATCATTGAGGAAGGGAGGCCGACTCTAATCCGATGAGAATATAAAGTGCTTAATCATTTAACCTTTACAAATTCATTAATTGTTTTGAGTTCATTATCACATTTTTATGATAAAGCATGCATAAGTGGATGCTAATTATGTGCGGGGAAGGAGAAAAACAGTGTTCAAACAAAAAACTTACATGCATATTCATCCCATGCAATTAACTCATAGCCAATAAGCTTGTTTATTATTCTTTGAACATTGGAACGGTTCATTCTAACATAACTCGTGGGTGATCATGGATCGATTGCTTCCGCTGAAATCCATTCGCCAGATGTGTACATATTCATTGCTGAACCTGATGTGCGATTACTAGCTATTCTTATTCTATCTTTCCAAATTTCGTCAGCCTACTACTGTAAATAAATCAGATTAGTGTATGTTTTCTTAGGCCAGATTTTGGGGCCAATGAGTCGCTGGTTTTTTAGCGGAGAAAATGACCATGATTAGCTCAAGTTCTCCTTTACAGAAATCAGAATGATATCAAAGTGAAGCAAAAACACCAATAGAGATTGAAAAAGAAGTGGTAAAATTAGTTAAATTGAAATAAAAAACGAATAGAGTTTAATATTCTTAGAAAACAAAAACAAAACCTCCTCGGAATCAAGTGAAAATGCTGAAAAAGAGCAGTTGAATCCAACAAGAAATGTTTGTCCAATGAAAACATGTAAAATCGAGAGTTTTATTATGGCAATAAAAAGTATGTGATGAGTTCAACATGAATGAAAAAAATGACTGTTATTGCTGCTAGGTGAATTTTTATAATTGGTGGATTTTGTTGGCTGACGGGACAGACTAAGTAGATAAATTTATAAGTTACATGAAACGGTAATCTTCCTCATTTCCTCATTGAGAGACACTCGTAGAGAGAAAATTCTTTAGAAAGTGAAACTTCAGCCGAGTTGAAGCAAATCGACATGTTCGATGATTAAATAATTTGAGTCCATGAGAAATATTCGTAAGTAAATTGAATTCCTTTTCGGTTTTGTGTTCTTTATGTGAAATTGAAGCTTTAGAGTGTAAAATTTAGTATAGATCTGAGTTTTTGTCAAACAGTTGTTGGATCAGAGTACTTGGAGTTGGATTAACGAAGAAATAGAAGAGTGAATTTTGATTTTCCCCTTTTTCCATTAAGGTCTATGGTTTTTAGTAAAAATCAGAATTTTGAGCAAAGTTGTGAATTTAAGGGCAAAGAAGCTCAACTTTGGCACGAAAACGAATTGAAATAAGTTTTGGGATTGATTATGATCATCTGTAACTGTTTGATCGAAGGAAAAGTCAAAGTTTTTTGAAGATCCAGGTGGTTAATCGCCAATTTAGTCCACCATGATATTTCTAGGTCGACCGTGGAAGTTGCAGAAGTCGACTGGTCATGCCGGTTGAAACAGTTTTTGAGTTCGGTTGAGTTGACATGGAAGACTAATCGATTAGACCTAGAAGGTGAGGACCGATCTAGTGGACCCCTTGGGAAAAGGGTTGATTGGTGCAGTTGACCAGATCCAATAGTTGACTGGTTCGGTCAACTTGAATTTTTTTGGGTCGATCAAACAGTTTCGGAGTAAGTGTTTTTTAACCTGTTTATTAAGCCAAAATTTCACGAGATTGTTTCTATAAGATCTCCTAGTTAGTTTCCATCCCGGTTATGAATTCCAACAAATTTTTTCAAGTTTAAAAAGCTTGTTGATGGTGATATGTTTGACTAGGTGCGAGAGATTTATTTCTTCTTCGACTTTTAGTGTTTTGGCCCTTTGGTTCTAATATGCTCCTGTAGGTAGACATTTATTTTTATATCAAGCATTGTATTATTTTCTAAAACATTTATTTTGAGACATGTATCTCACATAAAATGAGTATCTGTTTTTATGGGTGGTCTGTGTGTGTTTGTGCGTGTGTGTGTATATATATATATCATTGTACATGTTTTCTTAAGCATGCATATTACTTTATTGATCTTCTTGAACCTATGAACCAAATCTAATTTGTGAAGTCCCCAAGTATTTTCAATACAATATTATTCGCTCTGGGTAGAAACCAGTATAAATTTGTTCTTGAGGTTAACCCAAAACATATTGTACTAGGTAGAGAAGAAAATTTTACTTGCATAAAACTCAATTTTTACTCTCCAAGGCGATGTGAAATTATGCACCCCCACTAATATAGGTTGAACCCTCACAATTAACAGAATCTTATGTCGTCCTTGACTTCACAAGGGGAACTGCCACATGATTTATCCACGCGAGGAGGGTATCTTTTTGTTATGTACATTCGACCATTGAAGAATGTATCGTATATCTGAACGTGAAATCCTAAACCTGATCAAGATCATTGGTGGTTTTACAATCTCTAAATGTCACCGTTATTATTGTATATATCTATAACATGATATACCATAACGGAATGTTTTAATACTTGTCATACTGTCTGTTTTATACTTAATTTTTATAAAATTTTATACTTGTAAAAGTAAAATTTTATCCTTACGGACTTTAGTCGACTCTCTCTATTCAGGCCTTAGTGATAAAGACCATCTGCTGCCACCGCAAAAGTAGGCTCGACACTTATTTTCTTAGCATTATTGTACTTTGAGGATTTTATTTTAGTGAGATTAGATCCTTGCTATATTACTTTTATCATACTCTCTTTGTTGTTATTTTATTTTGCACAGTTTAAAGGTTTAATATCATCGTTCTATATTAATGTCACTACTGGAATCATAAGTTAGCACAGTTTTTTTGCGCTCCGACTAAAATTTATATTTTTAAAAAGAGTAAAAACCAAAATTAACCCGGGTGGCCGATCACCTCCCGGTCATTGTTTATGATTAGAATGAGGGGCCGTTCTTTCCTATGCTGACGTGACACTAGGTCATTCCACGTGCGTTGCACATGGGTGAAGGGGGGAGGGGGGGTTCCTGCCTCCAGACGTCCCCCCGATCTCAGGAGACCATTTTTGTGAAGTGAGAACAGGGGTCTCCACCTCGCAATTACCCCTCGGTCTCTGAGAACCGGGAGTTAGGCCCTTCATTGGGGGTCTGATTTTGAAAAATATTTCGGAGGATCGGCCCTCCGACAGGGGGGCACTGACCCCCGTTCTCAAAGTTAGGACTGAGAACGGGTGGTCAAAGCCCTCCGCCCCCGAAATATTTTTCAATTTTATGTCTCTAAATTACAAATTACAATAAATACATACATTACACATAATAATAAATCCATTAATTACATATTACAATAAATCCATTAAGTTACAATAAATACGTACATTACACATAATAATAAATCTATTAATTACATATTATAATAAATCCATAATGACACATTATAATAACTACATAAATTACAGCAGGAATAGTCTTAAATTTCTACTTGAGCAGTGTGTAAAAGATACCTGCACATAATGAAAACAATATTAGAAAATATATCTGCTTATAATGACAACAATATTATGAGCGAAATGTGTTAAAATATACCTGCGTCCCGGCAAATATGTGGAAACACATAAATGTGTTTTGCGAGGCTGAAGCGGAAGCAGCGCCTGAAGTGGATCCCCTGGCAGGACAATTGCAACTATTATGCCTAGGACGCCGACATATACGACACGATATCGTACAGTCATTCTTAGTAATTATCAAACTTGGCGGCTCGTTGACATCTCGCTCTATTTTCTTCTTTGGCCTACCAGGTTGGCGCTTTCTTCTTGACAGAAGGATTTCATTTATATTTTCTACGGGCAGTCTCATGTGTTGGCCACTAATAGGATGAATGAAGTGTGAGTACATCTGCAGATAAGTTGTCCGATGATAGTATTGATGGACATTATTTTTCGGTATTACTCTCATAAAACGAAGACAGTGAATGGAATGAATACACGAGATTTCAATAAGCTCCCCTCGTTCTATTGAGATTTGGCTGCCCTGTTATTTTAAGATGGGCCCTCTGATCTAGTGATAAACAGTGACCGAGGGGTGATCGGCCACCCGACAATGTTTGTTTTTTGTTAGATTTCCATAGTTTAAGGTTTTAGTTGTTAGAGTTTATAGTTTAAAGTTTATTTAAAAAAACCTCATAGTTTGGGATTTATATTGTTTATACCCTAGTTTTTAATATCTAAAAAAATAAATACTTTAATAAATTTCAACACATATGGGAGCTTACTGGAATCTTCTGTGTTCATTTCATTCCCTGCATTCGTTTCATGAGAGTGGCACCAGAAAATTACGTTAATCAATACTATTACCAGACAACTTATCTGCAGATGTACTCACATTTCATTCATCCCATTAATGGCTAACACATGTGGCCACCCGTAGAAAATATAAATGAAATCTTTCCGTCCAGAAGAAAGCGTCAACCTGGTAGGCCGAAGAAAAAAGAATGCGAGATGTCGACGAGCCGCCAAGTTTGACAGTTACTAGGAATGATTGTACGATGTCGTGTCGTATAGTGGGCGTCCTAGGCATAATGACAACAATATGTGTAGGGATCTTCTACACACAGCTCACGCAGAAATTTATGAATATTTCTGCTGTAATTTATGCAGTTATTATAATGTGTCACGTATGAATTTATTGTATTATGTAATTAATGGATTATTATTATGTGTAATGTATGTATTTATTATAATATAGTGACATAAAGTTGAAAAATATTTCGGGGGATCGACACTCTGATGGAGGGAACTAAACCCCCGTTCTCAAAGACCCAGGGGTGACTGCGGGGTGGAGACCCCCTGTTCTCACCCCGCAAAAATGGTCTCCTGAGAACACGAGGCCGTCTAGTGGCGGAATCCCCCGTTCTCACCTCACGTGCAACGCACGTGGCACAGCCCAGTGCCACATCAGCAATGGATAGAACGACCCGTCGTTCTTTTAAGATCGGCATCACGTTCTAATCATAAATAGTGACGGGGTGATCGGTCTTCTGACATGGTTGGTTTTGTTAAATTTTCATAGTATAAGGTTTTGGTTATTATGATTTATAGTTTATTGGTTTGTTTTAAAAGATTTTCATAGTTCGGAGTTTATTTTGTTTTTTACATTTTAAAAATTCGGCTTAGGATCAGAAGATTTTGTTCAATTTTTAGCTGTATTGTTTTCCTTCGTTATCGAACTCCTTTGAGATTGTGAGACAACACTTACGTGGTGATGATTTTCTTGGTCTGTCTTTGAATTTCGTTGTGTCAGTCTATATTCAGCTCGAGTTAATCACCAACAGTGCCTCAAAAGAATATATTGAATCTACTTTAGACTAATAAGTAAAAGATGTAATTTTTCTTCAAGAAATTCAGATTAGAATACAGAAGATAACTGATTAACTCCTAAATTTCCATTACACAGGCTTCAAGTTTTTTTTTTTTTTTTTTCCAAAGTCAAAAGGCTAATTTTGCAAGTGAAATCATTAGAAAAAATTCATAGTAACGGAATTATTATGCCAAGAAAATCAAATCGGAAGATGGGAGAAGCATGATTGACTCAGTTTGCTGTTGTACCTGTTGAACGAAGAGGACACAAGAAGCTCAGTTGTGGCTCAATTAACGGTGGGAGTTCATAGAAGAAGATGACAATTGTTCGGAAACCATGCCGCTGTCGTCGTCGACCGGAATATGTCCGGGAATGCAAAAGCCATGTAGCCCATCAGAAACGAAACGAGTACCAAATAACGAAGATTGGTGAAGTGAATGAGTCTTCTGGTCTTTGGATGCAGCAATTGAAAGATCGTTCCACCCGCGAAATGACACAGAAGGTGAGTAACTGGACTGAAGGGGTCCCCTCTGTGATAATGCAGCCGAGCCACCCTGACCGAAAATTGGCAGCGAGCTGAAAACAAACCCACCTCCATGTTCTACGCCTCTATCATTTCCCCAAGCTGCCATTCTTTGGTAACTCGGTTCATACCCTACCTGATGCGAGTCGGAGAAAAGGTTTTGATCGGTATGTGGCGAGTGGTTTGGCTCTCCCTGACAGTGAATCAGACCAGGATCTTGAAAAGTGTGGAGAGAAAGGCCAAGATCTTGAATGGGGTTTGCGGTTCGTGAAAGTATATCTGGTGGGAAGGTCTGGAAATTGATGGGGGACGCCCCAGAGCTTGTGGGGAAGAAGGTTTTCATACTGTCTGTTAGGGCAACTGAAGACAACGGAGGAGGAACGAAACCCGAATTATTATTATCTGGATTCTCATCCAAATGTCTTCGGAGGTGCAAATTGCATCCGGATGACTCCGATTGATCTGCAGAAATCACCATCTCGTTACCGCCATTATTCGTGTCAGCATCTGCAACGATGGTGGTGGCATAGCAAGGCGGTAACTCTGTGAGCTTGTCAATAGCGGACTGTGCCTTCTTTATAAGCCAATCGACCGCTTTGCTGGGTCGATCATAGCCTAAGCGATCTTGAACGTCATAGAACTGAATTGCGGTGTGGGCTGAAAGCCGGACACGACGGTCGCGAGGGCCTTTCGCTGTGTAGACCTTGCTGTGTCGGTCTTTTCGGCTAGTGGAACGGACGATATGACCACCATCGACTCCAACAATCTCTCCTACTGCGCTCTTCATTCCCATCGGGGTTGCATATTCAACGTTGTGGTCCAGAATTTGCTTTGTGGATGGTGCTAATTGATGGGCATCAATGGCGTCATCACGTTCCAAGAGCTGGCGAAAAGGGACGTAGCCGGCCAGATCTTGGTTCTGCAGTAGCTGTGGTGGCGTAATTTGGTCTGTTCTTCTGGTGATGGGTGTCGAAGGTGGATGGTGCTGAGTCCACTGGAATCCAGATTCCAACTCAGAGATTTGTGCGTGGGTTTTTAATTTCTCTATGCGAGATGATCTGGTTCTCGTGTTGATGAACTGTCTCCTCTTTGCTATCTGTTTCATCAACGTCTTCTGCAGCTGCTGATCCCAAAAAAGACCTTCCCTTTCCTATCTACACAGATTCCTAACCCCAATAACACCTAATAATCCAGATCCATAGAACATTACAATCCAGAAGTTATATATTCACACCTCTCTCTTTCTCTCTCTCTCTTTCTCTCTCTCTCGTGTCCTATAAATTTTGGCATCTACACAAACGCGGCCGTATCTAACGAGTAAAAGAGAACAAAGTAAATGGGGTGGGCCAATAGTAGTGCTATCAGAAAATGAAATAGAAACTCATCTTTGTTGGATTTGATTCCATGACTAAGTTGAAGAATTGAAAACCTTAAGAAACTAACTGCAAACGTAAAAAAAAAAAAAAAAAAAAAAAAAAAAAGAAGAAGAAAAACAAGCCTACTTTCCTTTTGTGACTGCAGTGGATGCTACTGCTAAGAGTTGCAGATATTAGTCACATGTGATAGAGAGATGGATATTTTTGTATGCTTTGGTCATATTTGCCCCCGGAACTTAAATCATTACGTGACTAACATGAACCCTACTTAGTTTTAATCTCTGTCTCCCCTTCTCTCTCTCTCCTTCCCATATAAATATCAGAAAATGTTGTTAAAGATGAGTTATGATTCGAGGGTACGGCTGATAAAAACTAGAGTCTCTCTCATCCACTCATTTTCGATGGCTCAAATGATGATGTTGCTAACGACGGCTTCTTTCTAGTTTTCTCTGTGCATATATGTGGCAGATCTCCATCACTGCATGTACATTTCTGTTAGCCTTTACTAATATCGTCCAATATGAATCTACCAGGGTTGCGATCCGGTGTGGTTTGATTTTCTTAGTTAAGCAAATCGAGCTTGTCACGACCTAGAAGCAAACCTAACAGAACATTGAGAAGGATCAATATCTATACAGTAATTACAGATATAATAGTACAATAAAGTAAAAACAGATTAATAAAGTCTAAAATGTCAAATCCTAACGGTTAATCTTATACAAACACAAATATAAATAAGTCTCCACCAGAATTCAGATAAACACTCAACAAGAAAAATAAAGACAAGAAAACAACTCTTGAGCTCCAACTACTCACTACTCTTGTTCTTTTCTGAAAAGAAAAAAAAATGTCATTTTGGTTGAGTGACTAACTCAATAGAAATGTTATATCAAATGTATGTAAAAATTATTTTTGCCTCTTTCATTTCAAAACATGATGAAGAAACAAAATGGTTTTTCAAAATATCATTTTATTGAAAACTCATTTTCACCATTTGAGGAAAAGAGGCTCCACGAGCCACCGTGGAAGTATTAAGTTAAAGAATGTGCATACATAGACGACTATAAGAAAATATGCCCTCATCGCCCTTATCATATCAAATTCCACCTCAGTGAAAAAGAAAGGTGTAACGACCCTCGCAGGCCGTCACGAAACATAACGTACTAGACTTTACTTTTTTACGTAAAATTTTTTCGACTTTTATTTAAAACTTTAAATAAGTTTTTGGTACGTTTATATCCTTTAAAATACGTAGAAAACATTCATTAAATACATTTGGAAAGTATCGTAAAACATTGGGTTAAAACATTCTTAAAAATCAAAATTAAAAAATAAAAATAAAATTTTGAAACCACTTCCTACTTTCTTCAAACTTCATAACCTATAAAAACACTTCAATTACCTTCACCTTCTAACATTCTTACCCCTAACTCTCAAAATCATAGTTCATAAACGTATCAAAAAACGTAGCAAAAATCACGAAAACAAACTATATGGATGACCGTTTGAAACCACTTCCTACTTTCTTCAAACTTCATAACCTATAAAAACACTTCAATTACCTTCACCTTCTAACATTCTTACCCCTAACTCTCAAAATCATAGTTCATAAACGTATCAAAAAACGTAGCAAAAATCACGAAAACAAACTATATGGATGACCCTGAAAACTGAACAAATCCATACAGGCGAAATAACTCCCAAACAGTTTCAGTATTTTCCAAATCTCAAAAGCTATCTATACATCCTCATATCAAAACATCCATACTTTTCTATACATGAACTTAAACCAAACATAAACATACTAGCCATGGTTGAAATCGCCCTAACAATCACCGGGTCACTGCCGTGGAAGTACTCCTCCAACTGCATCTAATGATCCACCTGAGGTTCGAAGTCCTCACCTATACGGTCAATACCTGTAACAACCCCGGAAGGGATCGTGACATATATCCGTGTCTTTCTTAATCATTTAATCCTTATTACTCACACATGATTCATTATTAGCAGTGTGTTTTTTTTTTAAACATAATTTAACTCAATATGTCATATGCGATTCGCTAAACCTCAATCGGCAAAGGAAAACATCACATATCTGCCGGCGGGCAGTACAATGTGTATCGGCTAGTGAAGGGAAAACTTTAAGTTATAGACTACATCTACCGATAGAAAAATGAACCACATCTACCGTACATCTGCCGATCGCTAGACGACAAAATAACACTTTCATCATCCGATGGCTTAAACACTCTACATCTGCCGAACATTAAACGACAAGTTAACATTTACATCATCGAGCGAGGAAACAAACTACATCTTCTGGTGACGTCACCCGGAAGACTCAATCGTTTAATTCTCATCTATTGACATCCGCCGATGATGTCAGCCGGATGATTACTTTATCCAGCTTCTATCATACGGCAGTAAAACACTATAATCATCAAACATCTTCATTCGACAGAACATATCACAACTCACCCGATCCCTAACTTAGTAACCATAAACCTCAAAGAGTAAAAATCATAAACTCATCTAAAATACGCATAGCGGAAGACTCAAACAAAACAAACCATTCATTAATCCTTAAAATCGTATTCAGACTCTAAAGACAAGCTCTTCAAATCAAAATCTCATTGTTATAAGAAATTCTGTTCTATTTAGTCATCTGTTCATCGTAAACTTTTCTGACTTACTATGAGCATAACCAGGGAACTTATTCGCCTATCCAGCCTTCATTGTCACACTGAGCATCCTCCAGCAACCAAGCTTAGACATCCTCATTAACCTTGAGTTCCTCACCTAAAAACTCATCACATACATCATAAGGTTTAAACTATAAGCCTAATGCTTAGTAAGGAATGCAATACTAACATGGATGCATGAATGTATAGTTTGGGAAAATCACATGCTCATAAGTCTTTTTCTTGTTCATATCTTTGCTTGAAATCATCATTCATAGTCATAGATCATATTTATCATTCATAGTCATTGGTCATATTCATCATTCATAGTCATTGGTCATATTCATCATTCATAGTCATTGATCATATTCATCATTCATAGTCATTGATCATATTCATCATTCATATTCTTTGATCATATTCATCATTCATATTCTTTGATCATATTATTTGTTTAGGTTGTGTGGATCAAGAGAGGATTTGTGCCGGTAAAGGGGGTTCGACAGTGAGTTTGATCTTGTTCCCTACTGCAGGTCGTATTCATATGTCCTTCTTTGGACTGTGACATACGCCGAACCGCCCCCAACCCTCACTTAATCCACATTGCATAAATATTATATATATACATATATACATACATATTTTGTTCATGGAAAACATGCGTTAAAACATCTTCTTATGCTTGAGAAACATTCATGATGCATGAACATGAGAACTTTTAACTCATCAAACTATGACAAGGATCATACCAGAGCAGACAACTTCACATTCACTAGCAGGTCATCAAATAGTATAACTCGCAACATACATAAATCCTCCAAGTACAGACAAGCTCATTATCATAAGGTAAACATTAGACATCTCAACCTAGTACTCCCACGATGTAGGGCTCTATTAGCCGGAAATCTTAATACATTCACTTACCTGGTCTCCTTAGCACTTGAGCTCCTTTCTCTTCAAACTTCTTCACCTAAAACATTTACATTGCAGTAGTTAAAACAAAAATCCTAATAGTTCTAATCTCAAGTTATCCTAAGATTTAATAGCTAAAGTTATTCCCGAGTCCTTAGTCTAATACTCTGTGCAGTTTGAAATCCAAAACCAAAACAGACTGATTCGATTATCGATAGCTCAGAGGTGGTTGTTCTAAATGTCCAGAATCAATTGATAAAAGCATTCCCACTCTCAGATTCCAAATGTTCTTATTATTAGTCGGCCATTGGAAAATCTAAAACTCCAATGCCGAGTAGAAAACAGGGTTAACAAGCTAACAGATAGATACATTGACTAATGCATACCTCTGGCACAGAGTAGTCAGAGAACCGATCGTCGAAGAGAGTATGCCGAAAGCAGAGAGCAAGAGCTTGGGAGAGAAGAAATCGCCGAAAAGGAAGGTGTCGGCTACAGTGGTTCAAGTGAGGTTTAAAACATTTCCTTTTTCTTTATATAGTGGTCATCTCCCTCCATTATTACAACTTTGCCACTCAACCTAGTTTAAATCCACATGAAATTAATTATTCTTGGTATAAGTCATAAACTGTAAAGATTAAATATTCATGACCGTTAATACAGTTAGGAAAATCACCTGGCCGTTAACTCGGGTGTTACAATACCTGCATTACAGAGTTTAACTAATGAGCCTAACTGTAGCACCCGATAATTATCAACTCGAATTGACTTTTAATGGCGTACGTTTTATGGAATTAAGTGATTGTGACTAATTGCTTGAGTAATAAATTGAGAGAAATAGTGATTAGGTTAAAGTGTTACTAGACAAGGGTATAATTGTAATTGAGGATTATTAGTGGATAATGTATTTAAGGGAAAGGGTTCTGTGATTAATACTTTGTAGCCGCCACTCTACTCCTCTTCTTCTCTCCCTTTTCGGTGCTCAGCTCGGCAGATTCCTCTCAGCGACTTCCTCTTCGATTTTTCTTCAACTTAGGTGAGTTTTACTTTGATTCTTGCTGTATTAGTGATTATTGATGATAGAGGGGATTATAGATGCGTATTTTGAGAATGCGTTGAGTGAGAACAGATTTGGGTTTTGTGCTAAATCGGGAATGCACGATGAACAGAGCTTCCAACTAGTTTCCCTAAAAATTTCTGGATAGTTTATAATGAAGTTAAGTAATATTGTGATTATGTTTTAGGTGAGCCAACTCTTGAAGTAGCTTACAACCAGAAATCTCTCAGGAAGCCAGGTAAGTAGAGTTTGTGTGTGCCTTCGGGTCTACATCACAAAATAGTAGGATTTATGCATGTTTTGTCTGTTTTCAGAATGTCATGCATCATATTTTGAAAGAATACAAAAATGTGTTTACATGTAATGACATGGTAAGGTATGAACAGAACAAACCAGATCTGCTATTAAGGGAACTAATCCGCCCCTTAATCGAGTTAGAGGATATTCGACTTTGGGAAAAATGATCCGCTTCCCATCGAACAGAGGGATCAAGATCAGCTATTAAGGGAACTAATCCGCCCCTTAATCGAGTTAGAGGATATTCGACTTTGGGAAAACTGATCCAATTCCCATCGAACAGAAGCATCAGATCAGCAGAGAACGATTATGAATTCAACTAAGTTGTGAAAGTAAAAATTGCATGAATAGGATTTATGTTTCAGCATTTCATTTCATTATTGCTCTACTTACTTAGCATTAGGCTAATAGATGAGTTTTGTAATGTAGGTGAAGAAGTGACCACAGGTGTGTTCTCTGAGCATGTTGAGGATTAAAGGCAGTTGGAGGAGTGCAACCAGGCAACGACATTGGCAACTGATGAGGCGGTTTAACTAATGGTAGTATGTGAAGTCTTAGTGGACAAATGTTTTGTTAAAGCGTGCTGAGAATTTTAATAACAGTGGTAGTTTTAATGTTTTAATATGTTTTTGAGATTTTCTAGATTTATGAAAACATGGTTGGTTTTAACTGTAGTTCTTCTTTTTGGATTTTTGAACAATTTTATGGATTCAAGTTGTGTTGAATAGTTGCTGTCAAATTTACAAGTTCTTTTAGTAGTAATAGTGGTCCATCGTTTACTGTTTATTTAGTTAAGTCACGTTTCTGTCATAGAGGTAATCGTCCAGGCTGGAGGTGAAAATTAGTCGTCTAAAGTTGTATAAGGAAACAGTCGTCCATTCTATGGACGAGAACAGTCGTCCAAACTGTAGGCGAAAATGTTCGTCCACAGTTGTAGGTGAAAACAGTTGGATATGTTTGTCTGAAGTGTTTCGTCTAGAGTAAGTAGTCACGTGACCCGTGGACGATAAAGTCACGTGGTCCGTGGACGACAAAATTTAAGTAAGTCTATGGACTTTAGTCCGTGGACAATTAGTCTTTGTAAATCGTGAGTAATGAAATCACGTGGCCCGTGGACGATAAAACTTAAGTAAGTCTGTGGACGAAAATCCGTAGACGTTAAACCTATGTAGCCGTGGACGAGGGGAACAGTAGTCCAAAGTCGCTTGTTCAGAGCTAGTCGTCCAAAGTCGCTTGTCCAGAGTTAGTCGTCCAAAGTCGCTTGTTCAGAGCTAGTCGTCCAAAGTCGCTTGTCCAGAGTTCGTCATCCAGAGTCGTAGACGGGCATGTTGTCCAAAGTCGTAGTTGACAAACTCTGTAGGCGCTAGATTGACAATAACGTCGGGCTAGCTGTAGATGTCTCCGAAAAGTTTCGAACGTTTTCCTTATTGTCTTAGTTAAACTGTAAGGATTCTCTAGTCTATTTTTGTAAAGACTCTGTTTTACGCAAATGTTTTTCTGCTGCAAGTTTTTGATGTTTTTAAATAATGTCGAATTTTGACCGTTGAGAGAAGTTTTAAAATTTTTCCCAGAATTTCTTAGTTCTGTTCAGTGTTATGAGTAGCGAACCGGGTTTACAAAAATTCGGGGCGTTACACTAACACTCAGCAAGATCATATCAAAGTTGTAAAATGCGCGTGCTATGCATGATCGTTTTCAAAACATGTACATACTTTACATTTAGGTACAAGTGAACATGATGGTTAAAGGGGCGTGTTAGGGGAGTAGGCTCAGTATACATGACATGGGTTAGTGTTTTTGCCTTGTCCCAGGAAAGGACAAATACCAGTATGTCCTTAGGCGATGACGGTTTTACAGAAGTCCCAGAGAATGACAAGAATAGAACATATATCATTCCCCATCTCACAACTTAACCGGTACATTACATTTAACATTTACTTATCTTTCATACATAAAACATGTGCATAAATTATTTTGCATGATTTCTTGAAAACGTGATGCATGAACATACGGTGCGCATATAACATAACACAATATGTAGACTTATCCTCAATGCATAAACATAGACAATTCCTCAAGACATTTCAATAAAACAACGACACTTAACATAAAATATATTCTAATAACCTAACTACCCATCAGTGTACCCCTTAAAGCATATAAAGACATAGTACCTTTGTGATGTAGGCCTTAAGGGCCGAACACATGTAATATAATCGTACATTTGGTCCGTCGAAATACCAGCAAACCTTGGTTGTCTTCCTTAGAGTTTCAAGAACATAATACTTGTACATCAAATCATTAATAACATCACCAACGCATTTACCAAAAGCAACCAATTGTAATATCTCAAAGTTCATTCAACTAGCAAAACTCAACAATTTTCATTCAATATTATCAGATTTTACCTTTAAAATTGGCTTAACTTCAAATCTCAATAACTCACTTAATTCTTATCCTTTTTCAATGATTCAATATGTTT
This sequence comes from Begonia masoniana, assembly GCA_022432975.1. Classification (NCBI taxonomy): domain Eukaryota; kingdom Viridiplantae; phylum Streptophyta; class Magnoliopsida; order Cucurbitales; family Begoniaceae; genus Begonia; species Begonia masoniana. Next base: position 33,048,439 of record CM039509.1, read on the forward strand.
TGGAAACATAATTATGTCTATTTTAACATAGAATCAACCATTTATCTAAAACAAAACAGAATCAAGATAGAAAAACCAAAAACCAAACTGTTTGCTGAAATTTTCTAGTTTTTGTACAATAATTTCAAAAATTCATAACTTATTAAATTCTTATCCGATTTCAACGATTCAACATGTTTCATAAATCTTATAATGTCCATTTTAACATAGAACCATCCATTTATAAAAAGAAAATCAGAATTAGGGTCAGAATTTTGAAATCGTGGTTTGCCCTGTATTTACTGATTTTTCTTAAACCCAATTCTAAATTTTCTTCTAACATGCATAGGTTTCCCATTCAACTCATCCAAGCCATTACATAACTCTTAAACCAATGCAGAACACGAAATTAGAGAAGAAAAGCCAAAGTCTCAGAATTTTCGGAGTTTCAAAACCCTAAATCAAAACTCTATTCAAAACTAACTAACATTCACATATACCTATCCTTTAGCTTGCATAAATCATAGGCTTAATTTTCTTACCTTAAACTTGAGGAGAAAGCTTGGCGTGGAGGGTGGAGTAGTAAAAAATGGAGGGAGGAGGCGCTGCTGGTTTCGTGGAGAATAAGGAGAGGGATGAAATGGGAAAGGGTTTTTGACTGATGAGGATTACGTGAGAGAGAGAGAGAGAGAGAGAGAGAGAGAGAGAGAGAGAGAATGTGGTGTTTGGTTAGTAGTTGAGGGTTAGCTTCTAGACTAAGATTTGCAAATTTAATTTAAACCTCCACTTAAAATATCGTACGTTTTAAGTCTCTCTTTGATCGTTCTATCGTTTAACTCTTAAACTCTGGAGTCCAAATTCCACAAAAAGGCACATTATAGTTATAGCAAGTTTCTTTCGTACAAAGAAATTTCGGGTGTTACAAAAGGTCACTCAAGGATCCCTCCGACACATAAACACAGAAAGACAGTGACTGAAGTCCAGCAATACCTCATGAGCCAGAAAGAAGGATAAGCAATGTGTGACCTGAAGATCCAGCCTCATTATTTGAGTTGTCGATGAACAATGGTCATCTACAAACAACCCATATAAACGATAATAAAGAACAAATATACCTTGATCAGGTTTAGGGATTCGAAATCTAAAGAGCATGTCATCACCGCCCTATTACCGATTTCATGATGTGCAACATAACAACTTTCACGTAGCAGAATGTATATTAGGATGTCCTCTTGACTTTGTAACGACCCGACGGGTTCCCCCGCCTGAGCCGTGCAGTGCCCCCCGATGGGCCAGCTGCCACATGGCGCCCAAGGCGGCCCCCACGTGTACTCTCGGGCGGGGGAACCCGTCGGGTCGTTACAGACTTAACCCAAACGACCTGTCTTTCACAAACATTGTCCACCGATGACCTGCATACACGTCTTCCACCTTCTTTCGCGACAATTCTCACATCCAAGAATCCACTTGTCTCCTTCTCTTTTGGCTTGTGGCGACCGTGAGAGGATGAAGAGAATGAATAGGGTTTTTACCATATTCAATAAAGCATTCTCTTTATTTGCCTTTTGACCCAAATCTTGCACTTAATTAATTTTTCTCCCCTTTAATTCTTCATATCTCTGAATGCTATTCTAAATATTTCTCAGGGTGAATTCTCAATTACTTGAACTTGGGCCATTTACTGAAAATCTCACGTGGCCACAAATCATTAACAACACAAAAAATTTATTCAAACATATAAAAATAGCAGTTTTTACAGAGATAGTTCTATTTTGGCCCCCATTTTGCATAGTTTTGGTTGAGTTTTGCTATAGTTGTGGGGTATTAGAAAGGGCTTAGGTTGGGTTCTACACGGGTTTTGCTCAAGTTATCTCGGTCAATTTAGTTTGATTTAGTAGATTTTCTCCTTTGTAATCGGGAACCTAACCGACTAATTAGGTTCTGCCCCTACAAAATCATTTTTCAATTTTACCCATGTCAAAGTTTTACCCAACAAAACCAACATCTCTTGGTTTGTTGATTCCTCTAGTTTGGTTTGGTTTTCTAAGTTCGCGTAGATTGGTGACTTCCAAAGTCAAATTATATATAGCCTAGGGAATTAATAACTAAAGTTATTGTCAAATGGAAGATTCCATCTATTTAAATTTCTAGTTTAAATTTGTTGGTTATGTAAAGCTTATTTTTCAGATTATTTATATTTAAGCTGTTACTATCATAAAGTTGTTTCAGCTGAGTTTGTGATTTTCAAACAATAACTTCTTTTGCTTTTAAAAGGAGATGATGGAATAATAATAATGGTGGAGAATATTTTTTTCAAAATTAAATTTATTTGCTATTGTGATTCCCATTTTATTGAGAATGTGTGAGGGAGACACTGCATAACATTGTTCATATGTAACCCGTTAGTGCGAGATAGAGTTCTAAATTGACTTTGTTCTTGACACTTCTCTAATAGCTATCACTTCATACAAGATGACTCAAACTAAATTGAAAGATCTTAGGATGCACTATAATGACTGACTTGCAATATGTTTACTTGTAATATAACATCTTCATGGGTAGTGCCAATGTTGTTTGTGTAACGCTCCCGAACCCACCCTAACTCGGTTCGTTACTTTGCTCGTCTTTACAACATTTAAAATCGAATTTAAAATAAATTTTGATAAAATTTTGACTCGATTTTTGGGTTTTTCGAACCCTCGAAAACGTATGAAAACGTGAGTAAAATATGTACAAAATGTGTTGAAAAAGATCGGGTTAAAACATATTTGAAAAACGAAAAATTTGAAAAAAATCAAAGTGAACACCATGGGGCGCCGCGCGTGCGCACTCGGTGCCCTCGCTGCCCAGCAGCGCTCAGTCGTTGTGCGCATCGCGTGCGCAGCATCGGGCACCAGAGAGGCAATCGATCGGCGACCTCTCTGGAATTCACCCCAAATTACCTGATCATGCGCCGATCGATCGGCGCCCAGCGCCGATCGATCAGTGCTGGGCGCGCCCCAGCAGTGCACACCGCGCGCTTGCTGTGCGCGCCATGCCCGTGCCAGTGCGTGCCCTCTAGCAGCCTTGCGCGCCAACCCCGGCCACCAGCTCACCACTTTCATCTTTTCCACTCTTTTCCATTTTCTCCACGAACCACACCACCATTTCACCTAAAAACATACCCAAACCCTCTTCCAACATTTTCCAACCTACACCACGATAGAATCCTGAATATATGACTCGAAAACGTTAGCGAAAACGTAAAAATGGGTGAAATTGAACATCGTTTCTTTGATAAAAGTCAGGCAGCATAACATTTAATTTTCTAAAACCAAAACCTGAAAAACAAACATTTATACACTATGTTCAAAATGCACACCAAAATTGGTTCAAGTTCCCTAACCTATTTACAAACCAAACTCTCAATCAAAACACAAATCTACCACACCTCCCACCATTACCATGGTCAAGACGCTCCAACAACTGCCCGCGCTGGCATACTACATGCGTCGCTGACTGCGTCCTAGTCCTCGCCTCCCTTATATAGCTCACCTGAGAGCTCGTCGTCACCTACACCATAGAACACAAAACGTAAGCTTAATGTTTAGCAAGTAGGGAATAATTAATGTAAAAAAACACAATGCATACACAACTCTTAACACATGCAGTTTCTACTACCTCTTTTGTTCTCATTTAGTTTTCATTTCATTAATCTTTCCCTTTTTTGTGTGGATCAAGTAAGCACTCATCCGAGCCCAACTCACAGGACGGCCACACCTTGACCCAGCAGAGCAAGATTGGAGGCACACATCCGAGCCCTGCTCACAGGACGGCCATACATAATCTCCTCCCACATCGATCATAGAACCTTCTCGAGGTGCTACACTAGCACTACTCCCCGACGAGGCGTTCATACTCTCAACACATTACATATCTTCAGTAGTGCATCTTTCATAGAGACCCTCTCGAGGTGCTACACTAGCACTACTCCTAGAAGAGGCGACTCTGCTCGAAACCACGTTGCAATCTTTTCTTATCTTTTTACGTTTCATGCTCACACATCAAAACCATGCACAAAACTCGTTTTTCGTGGTTCGAAAAAAATGATGCATGTCACACAAATGCTTAACCATAAAACCAAACAAAAACAACCAAACAATCAAACAAATCCCTACCGTTCCATGGTGTAGGCCCGAAAGCAAAATCAAAATCAACAACTACTTACCTGGATACTCCGTACGTATTAGCTTACTCCGAGTACACCAATCACTCGCTCGTTAACCTAGCATATATAGAAGCATATATAGAGAATTAACTTAGTAACACTCTAAGAATTCTAGGGAATGCATAATATAACTCTAACAACAATTTAAACCAATTTTAAAGCATAAAACACTAAATCCCGAAATTCTCCCATTTTCCATTGTCCAACTTCAATCAGCCATAACTCACTCATTTTTCATCAGATTTAAACGATCCAACCTATTTCCTAAACCTCTACATGTCTACTATCCGTTCATCAAATCCATTTTGCAAATTAAGGAGCATGGCCGATCAGATTCAACACCAAACAGAATCGGCTACACATTTATCCAAAACTGGGTTTTCACCAATTTTAACTCTAACTCTAATCTATCTACCTCAACAACTTAAACCAACCTATCTTAACTCTAAACCACCAAATTAGTAAGAAAACTCACCAAAAATTAACCAAATTTCGGACTCTCACCCCTAGGGTTTCCTAAACCACACTAAACCTCACCAAATCACTCTCAAAACACCAAAAATCTACCCCACTATGAATAGATTACAAAGCCCCACTAAAATTCACTTCAAATCCTTGCCAAAATTGATGAAATGGAGGAGAGGAGAATCACCAAGGTTGCTGGTTTTTTTTGTAGAAGAGGAGAGGAGAAGAGACAAAATTTTATCTTTCACCTACCCACCTTACCAATTTTTAAAACACCAATATTTACCTTATCAAAATTTCCACCACTTAACTGTGGAAAATTGAAATTTCAACCTCCCTTCACCACCACTTACCACCTCACGTGAAACCCCTCCTTCATTCACCCTTCTTCTTCATTTATTTTCTCCTACATTTATTTCAACCAACAATAATCTTAAGCTATTCTAACACTAGTGTTTTCTCACCAACTTTCACTTCTTAACTCCTATACTTAGCATAACCCTAGGATTAAGATTAAACTCCCTTAACATAACCTAATCTAAGAGCAACTTACGTTAGAGGAAAATTTTTGGCTGTTACAATCCACCCTCCTTAAAAAAATTTTGTCCTCAAAATTTGCGTATCTGAAGTGCTTAGGATAGCGATTCATCATATCCTGCTACTTTGTCCATGTCGCCTCCTCAACATTAGGATTACACCATAACACCTTTACTAGTGAAATGTCCTTGTTGCGTAACGTCTTCACTGCATAATCCAAGATCTCCACCGGTTTCTCTTCGTACGACAATGTTGGCTGCATCTCAATATCCTGTTGCACCACTACGTGTGATGGATCTCTTAGGCACTTCCTCAGCATCGAGACATGGAAGATGTTGTGCACTCCCTCCATCGAAGTTGGCAGCTCCAACTAATATGCCGTTTTTCCAACTCTCTTTGTGATCGAGAACTATCCAACGTACCTCGGGTTCAGCTTATCCCTCTTCCCGAACCTCACTACCCCCTTAAACGGTGAAATTTTCAAGAATACTTCGTCTCCCACTTCAAATTCCAATTCTCACCTCCTTCCATCAACGTAGTTCTTTTGCCGACTCTGAGCTGTCAACATACGCTGCCGAATAAGTTTAATCTTGTCGGTTATCTATTGCACAATTTCAGGTCCAATCAAGCTGACTTCCCCGACTTCATCCCAATAAAGAGGTGATTTGCATTTTCTCCCATATAGAGCCTCGTATGGAGGCATATCTATCGTTGCCTAAAAGCTGTTATTGTACGAGAACTCTACCAAAGGCAAATATCTGCTCTACGAACCCTGAAACTCTAGTACACAGGCTCAAAGTATATCCTCTAAAACCTGAATAGTCCGTTCAGATTGTCCGTCTGTCTGAGGATTACCATCATACCCTTTCGTCGTCCGAGGTAACCCGACAACGAAATCCATAGAGATTTGGTCCCACTTTCACTCTGGAACCAATAGTGGTTGTAACTTCCCGGCAGGTTTCTAGTGTTCTACCTTAACCTGCTGACAGACCAAGCATGTTTCCACATACTTAGCTACAGACTTCTTCATGCTAGGCCACCAGTAATGCTGCTTGAGGTCTTTGTACATTTTAGTACTGCCAAGATGAACTGAAAACCTCGACGAGTGCACCTCTGATAAAATTTCAGTCTGAAGTTGCTCATTGTTTGGAACATACCACCTATTGCGAAACTTCAGAATTCCATCTTCCGAATAACTGAACTCGGTCCTGTCATCCGATACCATCCTCACTTTAAACTCATTGCACTCGGGGTCTTCATGCTGTGCTTCTCTAATCTTCTCAAGAATGGTAGGCTTCAGAGATAAATTCGATAACACCGTTGTAACATTTGAAACCAACTCCAAATCAAACCTCTGAATCTCGGTACTCAATGTCGTTGACATCTAGGCCTCCATCATAGAAACTGAGGTCGAAACTCAGCTCAACGCGTCCGCCACAACATTGGACTTACCGGGGTGGTACTTGATCTTCAGATCGTAGTCCTTCGCGAACTCTAACCACCGGCATTGCCTCATATTCAACTCCTTTTGAGTGGAGATATACTTCAGACTTTTGTGATCTGAATATATCTCACACTGCTGTCCATACAGATAATGCCTCCAGATCTTTAGAGCAAACACCACCGCTGCTAACTCCAAGTCATGAGTTAGATAATTCTTCTCATAAGACTTCAATTGCCTAGATGCATTGGCAATCACTTTATCCTTCTGTATCAGCACATAACCTAATCCGATTCTAGAGGCATCGCAATAAATGCTGAATTTCTCTTATACCACCGGTAGTGTCAACACCGGAGCTGTAGTCAACTTCTGCTTCAACATCTGAAAACTAAGCTCACACTCTTCTGACCATTCATACTTAACATCATTTCTTGTCAACCGAGTGAGGAGTGCTGCTATCTTTGAAAAACCCTCAATAAACTTCCTGTAATAGTCGGCTAACCCCAGAAAACTTTGAATCTCACTGACATTCGTTGGCTGAGGCCATTCCTTGATCGATTGAATCTTGGCTGGATCTACCGATAGATCTTAGGGTGTAAAAACCCCTTATCAACCATTTCTTCCAGTTGCTTCTTCAGTTCCTTCAATTCAGGCAGAGCTAACCTATAGGAATTCTTTGACATTGGTTCTGCTCCAGGATAGGTGTCAATCACAAACTCGAGTTCTTGGTTCAGAGGTAAACCAGACAAATCATCCAAAAACACCTCAAGAAACTCACGGACAACTAAGACATCCTGAGGTTTTGACTCTACTTGGAACTGAGAATCTACTATGGTTACAAGAAAACAAACAAACTCACCCATTAATGATCTCTGAGCATCCATGGGTGCCATTACTGATAACTTCTTTGCATTTTTCAAGGCCTGCAATGTAAAATTCTCACCATTCAGAGGTTGAAAGTTAACAGTTCCGGCCCTGCAGTCAATGGTTGCATAATGACGAAATAACCAATCCATTCCGAGTATCACATCATACCCGGTTATTCCCATCACAATCAAGTTGGCAGACAACGTCTTCCATCCTATTGATACCAAGCCATTGGACACCACTTGATTGGAATGTAACACTCCCCAGACGATAGCTTTACATCGTACATACACCTAGCTGGCTTCACTTCCAAGTTCACTTTTACCACAAAAGTCGTTGCTACGAAGGAATGTGATGCACCCGAGTTTATCAATGTAAAAGCAAGCATTGAATTTACATGTACCGTACCTGAGATCACAACTGGTCGATCTTCACCATCTGGCTCAATCATGGCGAAGATCCTAGGTGTCGCTTTAGCTGGTCCCTTCTTTGTTGCAGGGAAATTCGTGGCTACATAACCGGGTTGGTTGCACTTAAAGCACCTAGTAACTCGGGGCTTTGTACAGTCTCGGGCAATATGGCCAGTTTCAAAACAATTATAACACTTGCCTGTATACTGCCCACACTCTCCAGGATGGGCTTTCAAGCACTTTAGACATTGCAAAAACTTTCCCCTTTGTTGCTGCTGTGGTTTCTTTCCTCTTCTCTGATCGTTTAAGTTACCACCCAGTCTCTTTGTTCCTTGAGGTTGTGAAAAAGGTCCACCTCGGCTCATCTATGGCGTAATCTCCTTGAACATCCTTATAGGGTCTTCAACTGGTTTAACACACTTTAAATCAGCCTCTTCCACCTCTATAGCCTTCGCCACAACATTCACATAGGATACGCCAACAATCCCAGATATTTTCACACCCTTGTATATTTTCGGCTCAAGTCCTTGCACAAACTGAAGCACTTTATCTTCTTCTTTGCTTACTAAATGGCTGGCGAACTGAGAAAGTGACTCAAACTGTAGCGACCCTAATACTGTACCCAAATTCCCGTACATATTTATTTATTTTTTATCCTTATACTTTAAATGAACTCTAGGTGGAATCCGAATTGAAATCTATATTTTTAAACCATTTAAAACACAACCGTTAATAACTTAAAACAACTTAAAACAATTAACAAATAAAGTAAAAACAATTAAAACAAAACAAAAAAAACAGGGAGGGCAAAAATGTCAAGGCCGTGACAAACAGGGAGGGGCGATCAATCTCCAAATTTAGGAGATCGATCGCCGAGTTGCTAAATAGGAGAGGCGATCGATCTCCAAAAATGCAGGAGATCGATCGCCAATGTGTAACCAAGTGAGGGGCAATCAATCTCCAAAAATGCAGGAGATCGATCGCCGAACACAAGGCATGGAGGGGCAATTGGTCGCCCCTCATAATGGCGATCAGTCGCCTTCCACGTTACTTCATTCTTTCCTCTCCACTTTTCTTTCTTCTCTCTTTTTTTTTTCTAACAAATACTCTCTGGAATCCATAATTCCAGAAAGCAAAACACTTTATAAACAAAATGCTCTATGGAATCGAAATTCCAGAGAGCAGAACACCAACTTACTTTCCATCCCTGCACCCTAATTAAACGATCTAAACCCACGTTAAACTTTCATAAAAACAAACTGCATGGATACGTTTTAAAATCGACAAAATCCTCCTGTATCCCAAGCAGTCCCAATAAAACATTATAAAATCACAGTTTATAAAGCAGGTTTTCGAAGACGTTTAAAACCACAAAACATGAACCTAACATCTAGCCAGATCCAAGCATCCTAATATTTTCTAACTTTACACATATTTAGTCTAAAAATAACTCAGTGCTCTCAAACACATACATACATCCCCACGGGTCAAAACGCACCGACCGCTTAGCACACACCCACGGTCCATTCTCCATCAACTGCATCATACATCAGGAGGAGGAACGTCATCCTCATCTGGCTCAATGTCACCTACAGATGGTCAAACACATCTACTGGTGGACATGTGCATTTCACGTGACTTGTTAAACTCTTCCAAACCCAAGACGACAAGGTTAAACGCTCACTTCTGCTGTTCGCAAAACGACAAAATCTTATATCTATTTCTACCGATAGCTAAACGACAAAACATTTTACTTACTTTTACCGATAGCTAAAACACATCTACCGGTGAAAACAATTACCATCATCTACCAATAGAATTCATCCTGATTTTTCCACAGACAACAGACATAATCTTGCACAATATAACTCATAAACTTATTCAGAATACGAATAGCGGAAGACTTACTTAAAACACATCATCTTATATGTATCAATTCTCAGAATCATCCTCTAGCTCAGAAGCTAAAACAGGCAATTCTCAAAAATCCATTGCTATTAAAAAGGATCCCGTCCTAATTAGAATTTGTATCAGACTTATTCTAGCGTCTAATGATATAAGAAAACTCATCCTACTTGAACCTCAGTTTTCATAATCCTTACTGACATTATATGAGCAATAAACACGGGTCATAATCGCCTCTCCAGCCATGCACTGTCACCCTGAGCACATCCAGCAACCAGCTTTAGACTTCCTCATTGAATTTTGAATCCTCACCTGCTAATTCTTCACCTACATCATAAGGTTTAAACTATAAGCCTAATGCTTAGTAAGTAATGCAATGTTAACACATATGCATGAATGCACACTTAAAAGAAAACATATGCTCATGAATCACTTCTTGTTCTTGTTCATATACATGTTCATATTCATCATTCTTATTCATCATTCGTAATCATCATTCATAATAATCATTTACGTTATATGGATTAAGGGAGGATTTGTGTCGGTAAAGGGGATTCGACAGTGAGAGTGTACATAGTCCCTTGCGGGTTGTATTCTTGGTCCCTCTTTTGGACAGTGACATACGCCGAACCGCCCCCAATCCCCTCCTAATCCATGTTGCATGGGGTTCATATTCTTATCTTATTCATGTGAGAAAACATGCATTTAAAATATTTTCATATGCTTGAGAAACATTCATGATGTATGAGCAGGGATACTCTTGGTTCATCTTTCTATTGAACAAATCTTACCTCTAATTAGAATCATACCAACAGTTCGAGTATCATGACCAACAGACAATATCTCAGATAACTTTTAAACATCGAAAACAGCTTCTAACTAATGCCCTTGTGATGTAGGGCCCTAATGGCCAGGTAACCCTACACATTCACTTACCTGGTTTCCTTAGCAACTTTGAGTACTTCTCTTCAGACTTTTTCACCTAAAACATTTCACATTGTAGAGTTAAAACAACATTCTAAAAGTCCTAATCAAAAGTCACCCTAGAATCTAACGTCTATATATATATAAGTCCATTAGCCGAGTACTCAGTGTGCGTAGCCTAAATTTCTAGAATGAAAATAACCATACTCAGTCTAAAACTATTCCCAGTCGGTTATTTTAAAGTTCAGATTCGATTCAGAAACGCCATTACTAAATGCAGAAAAAGAATGTTACTATACTGACTTAGCCATTGAAGAATCTGAAATCGCAAGTTCAGCTGAAAACAGAGTTTAAATAGATAACCCGTAACTACATTGTCTGAGTCTTACCTAGGGCGTGGATCGTCGGAATGGAGACTGAAGAATCAGTCGAGGTCGGAACAGTCGCTGGCTCAGAGGAAAGGAGCTCAAGGGAAGAAAATCGCCGAGGAGGGTAATGTCAGCTACAGTGAGGTTTAAGAGTTTCCATTTCCTATTTATACTTAATCCAACCATCCTTAATTACAAATCCTGCCACCCCCAACCTAATTTATGACACATGCACAATAATTAAGCCTCGGCATAAAATTCCAAACCGATAAGATCAAAATAAACATGACCGTTAAAACAGTTAAGAAAATCACCTAGTCAAACTTGTCGAGTGTTACAGATCAAGTAGGCACTCATCTGAGCCCAGCTCAGAGGACGACCACACCTTGACCCAGTAGAGCAAGATCGGAGACTCACATCCGAGCCCAGCTCATAGGACGGCCATACACGATCTCTTCCCACATCGATCATAGAACCCTTCGAGGTGCTACACTAGCACTACTCCCCGACGAGGCATTCATACTCTCAACACATTACATATCTTCAGCAGTGCATCTCTCATAGAGACCTTCTCGAGGTGCTGCACTAGCACTACTCCCCGACGAGGCAACTCTACTCGAAACCACGTTGCAATCTTTTCTTATCTTTTTACGTTTCATGCTCACACATCAAAACCATGCACAAAACTCATTTTTTGTGGTTTGAAAACAATGATGCATGTCACACAAATGCTTAACCACAAAACAAAACAAAAAAAACTAAACAATCAAACAAATCCCTACCGTTCCATGGTGTAGGCCCGAAGGCACAATCAAAATCAACCACTACTTACCTGGATACTCTGTGGTGGCATTGCTGCAGCATCAGTTTCTACAATGCTAGTTTCTAGATTATCATTTTCTGCTTCTTTCACATCATCTTGTTCCACCAACTCTTCTTTGTTTAAATTTTCTACTTTATGTTGCTTTTCTGGAATTTCCATTTCTCTTCTATTCCTCGATACTATGGCCTTGCAATGTTCCTTTCCTGGTCTTTGCGGCACTTTTGTATAGCTTGATAATTGCACTACAGTCCTTGTGCTTAAAGATTGAGTCAGCTACCCCATATGTGTCTCCATATTTTTTATTGATGCAGACAAGTTCTGCAAGATCACATCTGTCTTAGCAGCATATTCTCTGGCGAAGCTGTCTGATTACTCTTGATGCATTGAATTGTGAGTTGACTATGAGAAGCCTTGAGTGTAATTTTCAGCTGGTCTGGTTGATGCTGGAGCATTCTGCGGCTGCAAATTCCATTGAAAATCTAGATGTAGTTTCCAACCAGGATTGCATGTCTGCGAGTAAGGATTATTGTTTCTATTATATCACAGATAATTTTCAGATTCTGGGTTAATAAGGCATATGATGTCATCGTGATCCTCTCCACAAAAAATGCCTGAAACCTCTCTTGCTGACGGCTTAGGTGGTCTGTTCATCTCCTTGATGGCATTTTCCAGCGTAACAATCTTTGCATTCAAGGCCGACACCTCATCCAGATTGTAAACTTCAGGTGCCCGCCTCGTAGGGTTAAATCTTTTTGAAGACCATTGGTAGCTGTTTACTGTCATCCTTTCCAATAAATCATATGCTTCTTTGAAGGATTTTGATAAAAAGGTTCTATTTGCTACAGCATCAACGATAGATCTTGTCTGCCTATTTAATCCATTGTAAAATGTCTCCATCTGAATCCAGTGTGGTATTCCATTGTTAGGGCATTGCCTGAGTAGTTCCTTGAATCTGTCCCAGGCCTCATAAAGTAACTTTCCATTCCTCTACTGAAAACTGGTGATTTCACTCCTCATTTTGACATTTCTCACTAGTGGATGGTATTGCAGAATAAATTTCTTGGCTAAATCTCCCCATGTAGTGATAGTATTTGATGAGATGCTGTAATAACTCGAAAATTTTAGCGAGTAAATTAAAAGTCTTGTTAGAGTTTTCAGTTAGGGATTATAACTAGTTACTTAGTTTATTAAAAAAAACTTAGAACTTTATTAGAAGAGGATTTCCAAAATTTTAGGTCGAGGAGACGTGAACTTAATGGCAAAACAAAAGTTCAAACACACGAGGGCAATTTAGTAATTTAGTTAACTAAAATAAAATTAAAAAAATAATAATAATAAAAAAAGAATGGCTTCACGAAGAAGCCATTCAGTTTGTTTTCTTCGGCCGAGCTCCCGACCAGCGAGAGAGAGAGAGAGAGTCCAGCGATCTTCCTCCGACGACGACCACGCAGTTTGGCCTCCATTCCGGCGAGCGAACTCCGGCGGACTGAAACTCCACTCTTCCTCTTCAATTTCGTGCACAGATTTGGACGAAAAGAGGTCGAGCCATAGGTGGACAGGGAACCAAGCATTCTCAGCGATCTAGGACGCCAGGTAAGTAGTAGTGTGGTTGAGAATGTTTGAGAGTCGCCCAGAAGGGCCTACACCATAGTTGTTTGCATGTTGTGAGTTGTGTGAATGTCGTGTGTAGTCTGTATGTGATGTGGACGAGAAGTTGTCGTTAGTTGGGCATGTTGTGTAGGTCATGAGTAGTTTGTATGTGATGTGTACGTGCAGTCGTCGTCAGTGGTATGATATGAGTTCTGTGGAGATTGTGGGACAGTCTTACGTAGGTGGTGAGCCTTGTGAGGGTTGTGAGACACTCGTAAGTAGGTGGTGAGCCTTGTCAGGGTTGTGGGACAGTCGTATGTAGGTGACGAGCCTTGTGAGGGTTGTGGGACGGTTGTATGTCGGGGGAGAGCCTTGTGAGGGTTGTGGGACAGTCCTATGTAGGTGACGAGCCTTGTGAGGGTTGTGAGACAGTCGTATGTAGGTGGCGAGCCTTGTGAGGGTTGTGGGACAGTCGTAGGTAGGTGGTGAGCCTTGTGAGGGTTGTGGGACAGTCGTATGTAGGTGACGAGCCTTGTGAGGGTTGTGAGACAGTCGTACGTAGGTGGTGAGCCTGGTGAGGGTTGTGGGACAGTCGTATGTAGGTGACGAGCCTTGTGAGGGTTGTGGGACGGTTGTATGTAGGGGGAGAGCCTTGTGATGCTTGTAGGATAGTCCTATGTAGGTGACGAGCCTTGTGAGGGTTGTGAGACAGTCGTATGTAGGTGGTGAGCCTTGGGAGGGTTGTGAGACAGTCGTATGTAGGTGGTGAGTCTTGGGAGGATTGTGAGACAGTCGTATGTAGGTGGTGAGCCTTGTGAGGGTTGTGGGACACTCGTAGGTAGCTGGTGAGCCTTGTGAAGGTGGTGGGACAGTCGTAGGTAGGGGTGATCCTTGTGAGGGTCGTGAGACAGTCGTAGGTAGGTGGTGAGCCTTGTGAGGGTTGTGGGACAGTCGTACGTAGGTGGTGAGCCTTGTGAAGGTTGTAGGTGAGTTGTACGTAGGTTGTGAGTATCGTGCAGGTAATGGGTTGGTGGTACGTACGTTATGAGTCTTGTGCTGGTTATGGGTTAATGGTATGTATGTTATGAGTATTGTGCAGGCTGTGGGTGAGTTGTGCATAGGTTGTGAGTCTGGTGAGGTTGTGAGTCTTGCGTACGTGGTGGGTTGTAGGTTCGGATGTGGATGTGAAGTCGTTATTAGTTGGTATGGTTAGTATGTAGCATGTTTTAAGCACTGGAGAGTAGAGGAGATGAGGAACGGGGCCACCTAACTACGTGGGACGGCGGGACGTAACGCCACGTGGTCGAGGTTAAAACCGAGGGATGGCGATACGTAACGCCTCAGGGACCGTTATAAAGGTAGAGTACAGGGCCACCTGACTACGTGGGACGGCAGGGACATAATGCCACGTGGTCGAGGTTAAAACCGAGGGATGGCGATACGTAACGCCTCGAGGACCGTTATAAAGGTAGAGTACGGGGCCACCTGACTACGTGGGACGGTGGGACGTAACGCCACGTGGTCGAGGTTAAAACCGAGGGATGGCGATACGTAATGCCTCGGGGACCGTTATAAAGGTAGAGTACGGGGCCACCTGACTACGTGGGATGGCGGGACGTAACGCCACGTGGTCGAGGTTAAAACCGAGAGATGGCGATACGTAATGCCTCGGGGACCGTTATAAAGGTAGAGTACGGGGCCACCTGACTACGTGGGACGGCGGGACGTAACGCCACGTGGTCGAGGTTAAAACCGAGGGATGGCGATACGTAACGCCTCAGGGACCGTTATAAAGGTAAACAGTGCGGGGTACGGACTGACTGCCCGGTGCGGTTACATTCCAAACCTCGGTGAGATGCGATGTGATGAGATGTTGACAACGTGTGTAGAGACCTGCATGTGTTGTGATTGCATAACTAGTTTTCATGTTTCACGTTCATTTTTCAGCACTTTACTTGCTAAGCTTTGAGCTTACAGTGTGTTATGTGGTGTAGGTACTGTTGAGCTGGTGGGTGTGTACCGAGAGTCTGACCAGGAGTAGGTGGCAGTTGGTGGCGTGCGACCAGAGCCCCGGTTGATGGCAGTGTTAGGGCGACCTGACCCATGGAGCTGTTGTATGGTGTTGATCAGGAGTAAGGCTTTTTGTCTTTCGTGGGGGTATTTAGTATTTGTTGTATATAGTCACAGTTAAGGGTGATGTGTCGCCCTATATTGTGAATTCTCTTCATTTACGGATGTTAGTATTTTAAATTCCCTCTTTACTGTCATCTGGAGATTTCGTATGCTGGATAGTTGAGTAGGAGTATTTTGGATCTGGTTGAGGATTTGATTCGTTTGCAGGTACTTAGCATTTTGGAGGCGCCATTTTCAGGCGTTACTCTGTCGAAATTTTCAAGGAGGACGCCGTGGTGCTTAACGGTTAGGATTAAGGGAAATTAGTGAGTCTAGACAGCTAGGTAAGACATAAGAGAGCTTCGGGAGGTTAGTTTTAATTCTGTTGCGTGAGTTGTATTAGAAGGTATTTCCAGCGTTGGAAGTTTAAGCGAATGGGATTAGGAGAACTTAGTGAGTTAATGAAACCAGGTATGGCATGAGTGAAGTCTTCTGGAGACTTAGTTTTAGATTCCACTGTGTCTGTTTAACTAAAATGGATTCCTCGCGTTAGTAGCTAAGTGAATGAGATAGTAGTCAAAGGGAGTCGTTTAGCTCAGAGTAGTCCCTGTAGTGAACCGGGAACTCGGGTGGGTTTTCGGGGCATTACAGATGCTATTTAACCAATCTCGTGCTCGGTCTCTTAAAGAATACGGGAAAAGCTTTAGCCTTAATGCCTCAACTGAAACTCCAGGAAAATGAAACGAGTTGCTCACTTCTCCAAATGCTTTGAGATGACGATGAGGATTGTCTGTGACCATTCCACTGACTTGTCCAATGGTTTCAAGCATCTGAAACATGACCGGTTTAAGCTCGAATCGAGTGGTATTTAATTCTGGTCTCACAATACTGGGATTCAGATCGTCGAGCGTAGGAATGGCGAAGTCTTGAATAGGTCGATCTCGGTCATCAATTATTTGATTCAGAATGATTCTTCTTTCTTCATGGTTATCCATATTAGCTTATTCAATCGTCAAGCATGAAACGTACCTAAAAAAAATAAACAAAAGCAAATATAAAAAATTATAGCAAAATAAAATAATTAAGAAATATCCCCGGCAACGGTGCCAAAAACTTGTTAGTGATTTTACACTTTACGCAAGTGCACGTATCGCAATCAAGTAGTATATAAAATATCGATCCCACGAGGATATTTTTAACTATGTTTAAATTGCTATAAAAATTTAGTAAAAATATTAAAATGATAAATGAAAATAATTAGAAATGAAATCCGAATGACGATTCAACAAAAGAAAACAGATAAATGAGATGAAATCAATAAATAAAAGCCTTGGCTAGGATCGATTTCTTCGTTACGATAGTTTTACTATTGACGCTCTGGTAATGCTCTGCAGCATTGTCTATGAACAGCAAGAATAAAATAATTCTAGGGTTCATTTGAATTGCCTAGATAAATTCAATTTAAAATTTCTCTCAACCTTGAAGGAATGTAACTAACATTGAATTTCATATTTGCCTCATTTTATTACCAATCGAATCAATGATAACTATTTTGTAACAATTTATTCCGATTAATTATTCATGCATCTTAAAATTTATATTTATCTTTCGATACAATATAAACATGGATCATCAACCTATCTATCGATATGATCTGAATTAAGCAAGGAATATCACAAATAATTGTTCAATAAACAATCGCATAAACAAATCGAGATCGTAGCAAAATCTGTAACGAATACTATCGTCCTAACCAAGAAAATGGGTTTAGCTACTCAACATAATTAAATAAAACTAAAAGTAATAGTATTAATAAAAACATAAATAGTAAAATAAGAGAAGAAGAAGAAAATCCGAGGAATGTCGTCGGCCTCTTCTGCGGATCCAGAGCTTGCCCAGAATAATTCTTTTTAGGAAAAATCTCACTTTTGCGTGCTTAGTATATCCTTTTCTCTCTCCAGATTGTTTTTCCTTGATTTTTGCCTTCTCTTTCTCTTCAGATTGCTTTTCCTGATTTTTGCCTTTTCTCTATCTCCAGATTGCTTTTCCTTGATTTTCTCACCCCCGTTCCAGAGCACTTTTTTTTTTCTTTTAAGCCTCTCAAAAATTTTCTCTTTCCTTTATTCAATGAAATTATCCGGTCGAAGAATTTTAAATTGCATCTCTATTAAAACATCGATCTTCTCATTTGTATTTTCTCGCTAATTAATTTGCATTCAAATAAGATAATACAAAATTTGAATTAGTGATAAAAATTTTCTTTTATTAGAGACTATGCATGAAGTACGTTAAATTTAATCAAGGCATTGATGCTGCAGCATCCTACAGCATTTGTAATAAATTCCACAAGTTTCTTCTCACATTCACTCAAATCATATAAATTCTATCAATTAAATACCATATAAAATAACTTTAATTTAAGAGTTATCAGTATCTTCAAGGTGTTTGATTTCCCCACGACAATTCATTGGACTATTCTTTATATGTTTTGGTATTTTCAAATTATTTAATTTTAAAGCCTACTTTTCCATCGACTTCGTCCTTGAAAACATGTGCCTACAATGATGCTAATTAGGTTGTTCATCCTACAAATTGTAAGTTTAATATCTAATATTTTTCATACTCTTTATTTTTCTAAGTAAATTTTTTGCGTAATTTGAGATTAACTTGTTTCGTGTTGACTCGAGTTTTTTTGTTTATTTGATATTTGGCTACGTGTAAATTTCAGTCAGTCAAACCTTCAATTTTTGTCTCCCATTTGTGATTTCTAGAATCCGAAGTTGGGTAGATTAGTATGTTGTCCTTGGATTTGTTAGGAGGAAATTCTTGAAGCGTTGTTGCTTCACTGAATTTCTGGATTTTTTGTGTAATTGAGTCTTGAAAATTTGATTAGGTAAGTCAAATTGTCACAGGTGAAGTTTTGTCTTGAGTTTGGGATATATCTTAGTTAGATTTTGGAAATTTTGGTTCGAGTCAAACCTTCGTAGTGTCTGACTTAGGTGTTTAGTTAATATATATATAGGGTAATATAATGATTTTATATTTCCATCGACTTCGTCCTTGAAAACATGTGCCTACAATGATGCTAATTAGGTTGTTCATCCTACAAATTGTAAGTTTAATATCTAATATTTTTCATACTCTTTATTTTTCTAAGTAAATTTTTTGCGTAATTTGAGATTAACTTGTTTCGTGTTGACTCGAGTTTTTTGTTTATTTGATATTTGGCTACGTGTAAATTTCAGTCAGTCAAACCTTCAATTTTTGTCTCCATTTGTGATTTCTAGAATCCGAAGTTGGGTAGATTAGTATGTTGTCCTTGGATTTGTTAGGAGGAAATTCTTGAAGCGTTGTTGCTTCCATATATATATTAATTTAATAAAAAATAAATATATTTATTTAAAAAGGGGGATGGGGGGAGGACACCCCCCCCCCCCCCTCTTTGTTCTTGACCGTGTGCGAGGAAGAGAACGGGAGAGCAGGAGAGACAACCTTGAGTAGATTGGAAATTTCCAAAGCATGTCTCGTGTTTGTCTCATCCATGTCTCCATATTTCTTGAAGGGTAAGTTCGTTTCTGTGTTATTTTCGATTTAGGTTTTTGTTTTGTCGAATTTGGTTTTTGGGTAAGATTCTTGAAAATGTTGTGTTCTTTATTGGTTGTTTTTCAATGGCTACATCACATGCTAGTTTTTGAACTGATTTGAGGTGGAAATCAGCGAGGATCAAGCATTTTTTGCGATCTCTGTCGCTGCGATGAAAACAGAGAGTTGTATATGTCGACCGTTAAAGGAAAGTGTCCACCGTTAGCATAAATAGAAACTTGAGCCAAGAGCTCGAATGTGTCGACCATTTTAAAGAAGTGTCGACCACTAAGCTAGTTTGGTGGTTTAAACTAAAAGCTTGGAAGTGTCGACTGATAGGATGGAGTGTCGACCGCTAGACTAAACTTACTGTTTCAAGTGTCGACCTCTTGTTTAAAGTGTTGACTGCACAATTTTGTTTGGGAAGATCTTGTTGCCTCGGCGAAGTTTACAGTTGTTCATCGTGGTCTCTTTGTTGGGTTCATGGGATCAGTGTAGGATTCCCTTGGTACACTATGTGTACTAATTTGGCTTATAATGTCGCTCCTTATCGGTTAAGGTTCCAATCCTTATTTATTTTCACTTGGAATCTTTCGTATTTTGATTTGGGCTTCATGTTGGGTTGATTAAAGTTTTGATGATGTCCCTATTCTCGATCTTTGGTTCCAGGGCTTGATTCCCGCTAGCATATTCAGATTGTCAGTAAGACTGTTGTTTTCATTGAAGTAGGAGTTTCTATACTGTATTATTTTACATTGCATTGCACGGTTTTCAAAACCCTATTTTAATGGATTGACACCTAAGAGAAACTCTAACGGGACCTTGTCGCTAGTATGTCAGTTTTTATGTATATGTACGTATGTTTTACATATTTAAACTTCATGTGCATTGTATTTCATTTTAGACTAATGTATATGCACGCCCCATGACCTGATTTTGATTGGGCTAGTTGAGCCTCCTAGGGTTGGACTCCAATTGTTCTAGGCTGATTTGTCCAAGCAACCAAAATAACTGGATCGGACCTGATCATTGTTTGCAGTTGTTTTGGGTTGCATCAGATTGAACAACCAAAGCAACTGAAGTAAGATCTTATGATTGTCTGAGTGTGACTAACCCTTTTGATATCGATCCTTGTTATTTTGGGTTGTGTCTGACTAAGCAATTAAAACAACTTAAGTTAAATTGTATGCACTTTTCCCTTTGTGCAGGTATCTTGTTTATATGTTACGAAATGAGTGATATAGCAGTGATGATGCGCTCATTGGGAACCTGATAGTCCCTAAACCTGGCCAGGGTATTTTGATTGATATGATTTTGTAGTGGTGTCGCTGTTTGGTCTTCGGATCGCCGACCACCCTTTTCATTTACATAGATGGTGTCGTGTTGGAGCTTGCTCGCCGACCAACATTTGATTCACAGGTTGTACCGCTGCTGAGTTGCTCGCTAGTAGCCTAGGTGACGTGGTTGGATCTTTGGATTGCTGTCACTTTTCAGCTCCTATCTTACTTATGAGGTGCAGTCGAATCTACGGTTGTCATCTTTGAGTGATAGTGTGCTAAAGGCTCGTCGAGTGACCCTTTTTTTTCACTGGAACTATTTTTGTAACGAAATGGTAGAGACTTATTTTATGTATAATTACGTACGTAAGTAACAATGTTTCTGAACCTGTCTAACCAATGGCTTGTTGAGTCTTTTTTTTTAAATGGTAATAATGATTTGAAAATCTTTGGCTCGTGGAGTCTGTTTTTAAAAAAAGGAAAACGTTGTTTAATGTAAATCCATGCACTCATTTTTACAACTGATCATGGTTTAAAAGAAAATGATAAAACCAGTTTTACACATGCATATGAGTATAGTATAAGGCTCCCTACTGAGTTAGTCGCTCACCCCAAAGACCCCCTTCCATTTCTTAAGTTATGATCGTGGAGGCTGATGTCACTGATGCTCGTGGAGGAGTGGATTTCCCTTTCTCTTATCCTTATTTTTCTAGCGTTTTCCTTTGTTATGGTGAACAACTCTTGCTTGTATTATTTTTATGTGATCGTTATGTGAATTTCGACAAATTTTTCGTGGGTCAAAGTTTATTTTGTTTAAAGTTTTTCGATGTCAAACCTAGCCTTGGGCTGAGCAGTTGGGTTATCTCCAAGGATCTGGTTGTTCAATCCGGCATTTCTGTCCAGACCCACCTCCAGGTTGTGACAATAAGTCTAAGACATGATTTTTTTTTTAATCTTTTAGAGAGATTTCTTTTTTCTTAGAAGAGCAAGGAGTGTTTCTAGATCCTATGAAGCAACAAAGTATCGTGTTATGACTTGTATTACTTGTGAGATAGTTTAGTTTAGTTACGTTTGTTGCTTATTAATATTAGTGTTCCTTATAGTATGACAATAAGAATGCTATTCAGATTACACATTATTTTCACAAACAAATAGATTGAAATTAAATATCATGTTTTTTTTTTCACCATGTAAAATAATAGTTTGTTTATAAAACTGTTTACTACTTCATGCTTCCCTTTATTTTTTCAACAAACTTTTGATACTTTTTACAATTGCATCATAAGTTTAAGGGGATGTCAGATTATATTTATTTAGGTATGAAATAGTATAATTGGCTCCTCAATGATACCAAGTCACATGCTTTTTCATCACATTACTCAACTATATACCAAATTATTAACTGCTATATAAAGGACATAATCGATACATTTCTTTCAAATTTTCTTATGATGTTTGTACGTATATTGATTTAATTATTTGATATTCCTTTCTAGTGCCTTTCCTACTGAATTTTCAAAGTGTAAATCCAGAAGTTCATTGAGAGAGAGATGTGTTCATCAAAGACAAATATATAGATATATTTTTTGTGGCGCGCGAGACTCTTCTAGTGTTTTAACCAACACTCAATTTTCTTCCAATTTCTTGACACCTAACATATTATCTTTAAAATGTTATTCACTGTTCATTTGAATTTCTTTCTTCTAATCGTACTAAATTAAATGAATTCTTAGACAAGCTAATTTTTTTATGTAAACAACATAATGGGAAAAGAGGCTTGTTGAATCATAATTTTTTATTATTTCTTGGAACTAAAATTCAAATATATATATATATATATATATATATATATATATATATATATAATAGTATCTTAACAAAAGGCACTAGTCTCTGTGGTCTAATTATTCAACTACAAATCCAGCTTGCAAATAAATGAAAGGTCTTCTTTTTAACTTTTCTTTAACACAACAAAGCCATCCTAATTACTATGTTTAGCCTGAAGACTCTAGGACAACTACTAGTACAGCAAAGGGAGGCTTCCAGTTAATGGCCTAAATTATTGATAGTATGCCCCAAAACTAAAACCTTTTTTCAATTCTACTTTTAGGTAGTAATTATTTTATTTCATACTCATAGACAGTAGTAGGGTGAAGGAAGTCTTTTTCAAAACATTGAGACTACAGTTTAAAGCGGACAATATTATATTAGGAAGTACTGAAAAACTCTACAAAGACAGTCAAAATAAAAGCCAAGTGATGAAGATATGGGTGAGATTTTTTTTTGGTGTGTTTGTGTTTTGAGAGCTAGATTTAAGGATCATCAATACAAGTGGATTAGGATTTAATTTGGCATAACAAATCAAATTGAGCTAATAAAGCCATAGAATATTTACTACAACCAGAACTTTGCCTGAAAGCCTACTCACAATGAAGTCGATCTCAAGCGAAATTATATATGTGACAAGTACTCTTCATCATTTCATCACATCATTTCACAAATTGAATCTTGTGATCATATTAAACCTTATATTCACAAACTTTGACTGTGTATCATACATGTCACCACTTGAAAGGGCGATAATGATAGATATATGACTTGACCACCTATCTTAGTTTATTAATCAATTGAAGAATAAATCTAAGCCAATTTTAGTCGTTTCTACGTTAAGTGAGCATCTGACGTGATAGTAAAATAAATATTAAAAAAATAAATAACCATACATAAATAATGACCCATTATTAGTGTTATTGTCATTGTTCGGAATTGTACGACGTGAATGTAGTAAATATTTTTTTCAATAAATAAAATAAAGTTTTAGGTTTACTTTAATTTATATTTCTTATTTGTTGTAGCATTGCATGCGTTCACGTATACAGGATTGCATATTGGAGCTACTCATTTTATTTTCTTGCATTGTCATTCATTCATAAACATGTTTGTAATTAATGATTTTTAATTAGTTATTTATGAAAAATAAATTTAGTTAAGTTTATTAAATCTGTTGTATTCATATTGATCAATTAAATGTGAAAGAATGAATATTGTGAAACTTTTATTGTTAAAAATTTTAAGATATTTTAAAAAATTCTAAATGAATTGTTTATTTAGAATTATTAATTTGTAATTTGGTTATGAAATTAATTATCTATGTAAGGATTAATTAATTTTTAATAGATCTTACATAATATGAAGTATTCTATCGAAATCACTTCATCCTGATAATGAGTGGGAACATGGAGTTAGGTGTAACTTCTCAAGGTCTACATAGTTGATGCAACATTGTGAGATCTAAGAACAACTCTGAAATGACTTTACTACCATCCTTCTTAAGAGATTGTTCACTTCAGTTCAATATCTAGGTTGATTTCTATTAAATAACTTTTATCAAATATATTTTATGGTTGACTGCGTAAAAAAATTACATTATGTAAGTGCACGTATCGCAAGTAAATAATAATGATAAGTAAATGTTAAATCCCACAAGAATAAAATTATCCAGAATTATATTTAAGCAAAACAAATTTAATTAAAAGTGAAAATTATTTTGGTATTATGAATCAAGTGAGGATTAAATAACTAAATCAGAGCACAAATGAAATCAGATAAGAAAATTAAGGGAATAGAAACGTGGCTTAGATTCGATTTCCTTGTACATAAAATTTATTAACAATGTTATAGAGATGTTGCAACAAACAAATTAGCTAACTTGGAAATTTTATTTCCAATTAAGCCTCGTTAGAATTACTTGATTTATTCCTACAATATTTTCTTTCATGTTTATGAGAGACAAATGTCATAAAAGGATTGAATTAATTGCATTTCTAATTAGTCTCGTGAATTCAATAAATCAATGTGAAAATATTAAAAATTCACACAATTCAATATATGTCACGATTCTATATAATACAATAGAATCTTGATATTTATTCATGTCTTTTGCACACTGAATAAAATGTCATCAAAAAGCATATTGAATTATCTAAATAAGTTCATCTAACAAATCATAACAAAAGTAGATAAATTCATATAATCGAGTTCTTTCTCCTCCCAGCCACTATATATGTAGCCCATGAAAGAAGAAAAGATCAACATATTAATCATAAAAATCATCATTGAAAAACATAAAAATATGAAATTCTTCTATGTGATGTGATGTTATGCGCGATGTTGTAGTAATGTTACGTTATGATTCTATAACATTTTTTCCAAGAATTGTTCTTCTTCTCTATTTAGCACCTTAGGGCCTCTGTTCGGCTCTCCTATCTGCAGCATAAATTGACTCCTTTTAAAATAATATTCTTTCTCAAGATTTTCTCATTTCTTATTTAATCAAAATATTTAATTTAGATTGTATTTTTTTTTCAAAAATCTTAGTTGTTTCCTGATTCTTCTCTCTCTGGAATCTTCCTTTTGTAATTTACAGCTTTTAAAATCTTTTATTTGTTGAAATATGCTTGCATCATCAGCAATCTACAAAAAATACTAATTTCAAATGAATATTTCCTTAAAAGAATAAAAAACATATATTTATTCAAATCTGATGTTACACGTGCTGTTGCAGCATTATGTAACAAAATATAATTATTTTATTTGATTAATCAGTGATTATTAACAACAATATTCATAAAATACACCATGTAATACTCTTTTTCAAGAGTGATCATTGGATGCGTTAGTAACATTTTTGCCAAACAATATAGCAAATTATTAAATTTAAAAAATATGAGATATTTGAAGTATTTACGAATAGATGATATTCTTACACTGAGAGGAGACATAATTTATGTACTCTGAGAGGAGACATAATTTATGTATTAGTGATTAATATGTTTAGGCCTCAACATACTATTGTTATGTCATTATATGAGCTTTTAACATTATAACTAATCAATTTTTATTTTTATTTATTATACCAAAATGTCTAGTTTGTATTAATCAAGTTTGTTATGACTAAGGAATGTCCTTCACACCCTCGACCAATGTCTCTAGAGCTATCAAACAGGCAGAAGATTATATGTTATGACCCACTTTCTGAACCTGCTTTTTCAGTTTTAACATTTTCTTTGATCTTACAATAATTTTATGATGTTTTAATTGTGATTTTGACTTATTTACAGTTTTCCATTAATTAGATGGTTATTAGAATCAGCAGTTTGGTTGTTTTGTCAGTCAATTTTAGTCTTTATATTTGAAAAATATTTTGAATATTCTCTCTAGACTTATTTAGGGGTGATCATGGTTCGGTTCGATCTGGTTTTAAGAGAGATTAGGACCAGACTAATATATTTTGATTTTTAATTTTTAGAACCAATACCTATAAAAAAAGTTTTTAGGATCGGACCAGAAATTCGGTTCTGGTTTTGGTCTGATTATGATTTTTCTCAATATGAATTTTTTTAATAAAAAAATCAAAGTCATATTTGCACAATTAAAACTGGAACCGAGTATGGTTCATTGAAATCCTTCTTCTCTTTATGTCCCTCTCTCCCTCTCTTCGTGCTATGGCTCTTCATCATTCTCATCAGCACTATCAATCGCAACAGCAGCCACAACCATCGAAATCCTTCAGGTTCGAAACTGAGGGGAGTTCCAGTTTTCCCTATTTTTGAAACTCTAAAAATCCTCATTTCCCTTTTTTTACTGTACAGGGAAGGACAAACATATTTATTAACAAAAATTAAAGTGAAACCAACTTATATCAAAATTAGCGATAGAAAAAATATTTCGTTTCAGCACCAGCCAATCAAATCGAAAAGCATATTTAAAAAAAAAGTAAAAAATCACTAGTTGAAAAAGTGAATCGGCTTAACTCGCCGAAAATCTATGAAGCTAAAATAGAGATAGAATGAGTGACGTGAAAAACAAAAAAAGTGTGGTCACAGAATACAGAAACTGAAAGAGCAGAGAGCTTACCTTCGACTTCGTCCTTCACAAGCTGACAAAGGAAAAGGGGGTCGAAGAGAGAGTGTGATGAGAAGAGAAAGAAGAGAGGCAGTTTGTTTGTTGTTGGGGACTCAGCGGCGAGAGAGAAGATCGAAGAGAGAGTGCAACAAGAAGAGAAAGACAAGAGGCGTCTGTCCGCCGTCGAGGACTCAGCGGCGAGAGAGAAGACTGAAGAGAAAGATAAAACTTGAAAAAAGTGAACTCTGTCGATAGATAGGGTTAGTAAATTAGGGTTTAAATGTTCTAGTTCGATTTTAGTAGTTTTGTGTCATTAAACCCGAAACTGAACCGAGAACTTTGGTTCTAATAAAGAAAAATAGAATATCATTAATTTAATGTGCAAAACCGACCAGAACCTGACCAAATATGTCAGTTCTAGTCTGGTTCTTTGATCTGGGTCGGTTTTGCTCACCCCTAGACTTATCCCTCACAATCTTCTCATCTTTTTTGAATGTGGGTTTTATAATCTTCCTTATACCTTTGTTTCTTATCACTTTATAGATAACATATCAAGTTTTTCAATCTTCCATCAATACTATAACTTTAATTTTATCTGTTCATAGATAAAGGGTCAAGGTCCACTAATTGTGTTTGTTTTCTTAACTAATTTACAACAATTTTTATTATTTTATTTGGATCTCACTATTATAGGTGAGATTCATATTATTTGGCATCAAAACACAACTCTAAATCAGATTTTCTCTATCTCTTATTTTTTATTGTTGTTTTTTTTTTGTTCATAAGCTTGTTCTTGAATTATTGAGGAAGAAAAAAAATGAGACAAAGAAACGAAAAAAAAAAGAGGAAAAAATGGATTACTCATATATGACTACATAGTACATGGAGTGAAATAGTGAAATTGCTTTTAACTTAAATTTGTCAGCTCGTTAGAAGAGGTATCGCCAGCTAACACCGATGCAAGCAATGTGTGTATTACACAGGTTGAATTAGTTCACTTGTTGAGCAAGTAAACAAATCACTCAACAATTGTTAAATTATATATCAAGGAAAAGTGCTTGTAAATGTGGATTTTATGAGGAAGAAAAGACCTTCAAAATTTATGTTCCATCTTTTAGATGAGCCAATCGAGAGTGGAAATAAGTGGTCAATGAGTTTTGATATTGTCAGACAATTTTAGTTTTGATATTGAAGAAC
Source organism: Begonia masoniana (assembly GCA_022432975.1). Taxonomy (NCBI): domain Eukaryota; kingdom Viridiplantae; phylum Streptophyta; class Magnoliopsida; order Cucurbitales; family Begoniaceae; genus Begonia; species Begonia masoniana. Next base: position 33,076,027 of record CM039509.1, read on the forward strand.
ATTTTGAATATTTTGTCTAGACTTATCACTCACAATATTTTCATCTTTCTTGAATGTAGCGTCTACAATTTTTCTTATATCTTTGGTCTTATCTATTTATAGATAACGAGTTAATATTTTTTATCTCCATACATATTATATCTTTGGTTGTTATCTATTCATAGATAAAATATCAAGGTCTGCTAATTGTATTTGTTTTTGAAAATGATTTACACTATTATTGGTGAGGTTCTTATCAAAAGAGACATGAATTGAGCAAATGACAAAGCTCATTGTTATATGCTTGTTTTCATGTCTTACGTGCTCACTATAAGTTTGGGAAGAGACTATTTATGAGAGAATATAGTCTCTTTGTGCATGTTTGGCAAATCATCAGATCAAACCCAACATGAGACTGTGAAAAAAGTCATACATAGGAAGATGCAAGTCGATAACTCTATTCATGAGCATGCACTAATGATGATCAGTAGCACTCATGAAGCTAAAATTAATGGAACTCAGTTTGATGAAGTCACCTAGGTGGGCATGATTTTGGATAGCTTGAGGCTTCAACGTTTTTAGATTGGAACAACGCTTTAGGTTTTCTAAGTTTCAGAACGCCATGGTATTTAGAAAGAAAGAAGCGACACTATTCTTTAAGTTGACTCACGACTTTAGCTTTCATTTGATAACTCTATAATTTAACTATAAAATTGTGACTCCTGCTTTTTTTTTTTTTATTTACATAATCCAATTGTTATTCTCACATGCATAAGTGACCAACAAACTTGACTTTTAACAACAAGAATTAACAAAAAAATTATTTTTGTAGCTATTTAATAATAGATATAAACCCTATTTATCAAATACTTATAGATTCACTATTTTGCTAGTTCTCGAGGAAAAGTCCAAATGAAACTACAATGAAGAATAAAATGAAAAATCATGTCCCGTAATCTTCAACACATCATGGGAATAAGTGATGGTTTGGATGTTTCCATATCAAAAGTCTTGATTAGTTTTTTGACATATTTATCTTGATTTAAGAAAATTGTTTCTTGAGATTACTTAATTTGTAAGCTAAGAAAAAATCTTAACTCTCTCATTATAGTCATCTCATATTCACATTACATTAAGTCCTTAAATTTTCACAAAGTGACTCATTATTTGCACAAAAAATAATATTATTAACATAGATTTGAACAATAAGTATTTTTTTTTCATTTTAAAATTTTTCTCTATAATAAATTTTCTTAACCTTCCATACCAAGCCCTTAGAGCTCGTTTTATACCATAGAGAGTCATATTGAACTTGTAAATGATCAAACTTGCCATGTACTTCAAAACTAAGAGGTTGATCTACGTATATTTCCTCCATGATATACTTGTCAAGAAAAGTATTTTTAACATTCATTTGATAGCAGGTAAAATTCTTAAAACATGCAAAGACTAAAGCATACAGATAGATTCTAACCTAGCTACCGATGGAAATGTTTCCTCAAACTCAATACCTTCTTCTTGATTATAACACTTTGTAAATAATCTAGCCTTGTTCATTACAACTTGTAAAATCTAGTATTTTGATAATTTATTAAATTATGCGTGTCAGATTTGGCTATGAGTAAGAATTGAATATATTTCGATGTGGATTTTAGGGTATGTTCAGAGTTGTGAGGTATGAAACTTGAAAGATTTTGTCTATTATGATGTATGGATAAATTAAATAAATTCATTAAAGGATGTGGTTAAAGTGTACTTATATAAAAGTTTGATAAGAAGAGTTTGGAAAACCATTTCCCCTTCTATTTTTGTGTTGCCGCAAGGAGAGTAAGAAGAGGGAGAGAGATGATTTTGTTTTGCCAAATCGTCGCGTTCCAATGATGGTGAAATGTTTGCAAGGCTTCATACATCATATTTCGTGAAGGGACTTCAAGTGAAAGTCGTTTTATGCTCACTATTTTGGAGCTTAGATTTCAGATTTTATGGAAATCGGATTCGAGCTTGGAAACTCAAATTCTTGGTTTGTTTATAGTGTATTTGACTATATTTAAAGTTTAGATAACTATATTTGTTGATTGGAATTGAGAAACGACAAAGGTGGACGATTTTTGCAACTTTCTGTCGTTGGAAATTACCCAAGTATTGACCATTGTGGATGGTCGATCGAAGCTTCAAACTCATTGGAAACATAGACGTTTCAAGTGTCAATCGCGTACAATTTTATTTTCAAAAGGTGTCGACATTTCTAAAGGAAGTGTCGACCGCTAGTGTATTTTGGGCTAAAACTTGAGAGGTATGTAGTGTTAATCCCTAGGATGAATTATCGACCGTAAGCCAAACTTGATTGTTCTAAGTGTCGATCGGTGGGTCGACCCCCACTAGGATCAATCATAGTGTCTTCCGTTAGTGTTAAGTGACATAATCATAACTTTGGTTTTATTTTAGGCTCAATGACTATGAGGATTAGAGCCAGTTCCTGATGTTGTGCCCCTAGTTTGAAGGAGTGCTCGACGTAAAGATAATTATTTTATATTAGTTGCCTTGCATTGCATTATTGTTTTCTAAAACCCTATTTTGGCGAATTGTCACCCATAGAAAACTTGCCGGGGTTTAGTCGCCAACACGTCAGTATTTTTACGTGTATGTATGTACGATTTACATGTTTACCATTAATGCATGATTTTTCTTTTATTGTTGTGATATATGTTTGGAGGATCAATCCTCGATATACTTTGGACGGTCTTGGTGTCAAAGTACATAAGGATATCCTAGTACACTAACAAAAAAAAATGGGAGAGAAGAAGGGAATGTGGAGGACCCTTGGCTGACCGAGAATTTATCTTATGTTATGCTTCCTGTGGAAAGGCAACAGCTGCTGGGACTGGCTTTCATCCTCAACCTTTTAAACTCTAAAAAGAGAGAGGGAAGGAAACATTAAGAGATCACAGCTGTCTTAAAACTGATGATCAATGGAGGCACACTCCTCATGGTAGAACCGTGGCTTACCTTGACGATGACCAGAATTGCTTCTTGATTTCCAGAGAGAAAATATCGGTTTGTATTAATCAAAAAAGTGGGATGGGTACAAACACTAAAAGTGATGCTTAAATACCTATGGTGGCAAGTTTTGGAAATGCCCATAGGAGAAACTAGCCGTATGCTATTTTGTTATCTCGCTTGGACGTATATCATCACATTATCTGGTGTCTCTTGTTGTTCCTGTTTAATTTATATTTTGGACTCTGACTTTATATTAGTTTATAAACTTTATGCTGCGTGTTCCTTTTAAGTGAATAAGATTTAGAGTCGGACGGTTGACTCGATTTTCGGGTCGGTCGTCCCTCGTTCTGTTGCGGTCCCATTTGGGGCGTGACAGAAAAATGGTATCAGAGCCAAGTTCCCATCTTGAAAAGTGACACTTGTATGATAGATGATGTGATGATATACAAGAATGACTATTGTGCAAAAAGACGTATTTTAACCTCAAAAGTAAATTATTTTTTTCAAATTTACAAAAATGCCCCCAAGAAGAGTCCCTAGGAACAGTACCCCTGCAGCACCTACTGTGTAATCAACTGAATCGCAGCCTACTAATATGATAATAGCTCTTAGAGACGCATTGCAAAATTTAACCCAACAACGCGACAATCAGGACGTAGAGGACCACCGCATGACTTACTTTATGCAGTGGGAGCAGATGAACTTACCAGTATTTATGGGCGATGCTGACCCTCATGTTGCAGAAAATTGGTTAAGGGTGATTCATAAGAAGTTAACGGCTCTGAAAGCTCCAACAGATTATTGGGTTGGATTTTCAACCTATCAATTTGAGAAAATAGCCGAAGTTTGGTGGAGGTCTCTGAAGTTGGACTACTTTTTGGAGGATATGACTTGGACACAGTTCGAAACTCTTTTCAGAGACAATTATTGCAATGCTAAACATCGCCAGAAGATGATCGCAACATATCATAATTTGGAGCAGAAAATCTTACCGTCCTAGAGTATTATGCCAAGTTTATGGAGTTCTCTCAGTATAGTCATCACATGGACCCGGTGGATATGCGGGTGAAGTTTTGAATAAATTTGAGGTCCAAGATCAGACACCATTTGTCAAGCTTTGCATTTAAAACCCTTTCTGAAGTAGTTGCTGCTGCTCAGCGTGTTGAGGCAGATTTGGAATAACAATTTGGTGTATACAAAGGAAAAGGAAAAGATGATCAGCAAGATAACCAAGAAGGACTTTAAGAAAGGGAAAAATCGTGAAGGTCAGAATCATGATAACTTTAGTGGATCCTCTGGTACTACACCTTATTCTAGTGGACGTTTCAGATCATATATTTGTCACTCTTGCGGACAACCAGGACATTTAAGAAAGAATTGTCATACTCATAAAAAATCTCAAGATAATTCAGCACCTTCTCAGACAATCATTGGCAGGCCTGGTTTTAGAGGAAACAGGGAATTTTCTGGTCAGGATCAGCGTAATCAGCATCAATATAAGCCATCTGGTACCAACTCTCGGAAGTCTTCTGGGCATCAACAGAGCTTTGCTTCAACCACTATTCCTGCTGTGACTCCGAATTATATGACTAGTACTAACAACGCGACAATCAGGACGTAGAGGACCACCGCATGACTTACTTTATGCAGTGGGAGCAGATGAACTTACCAGTATTTATGGGCGATGCTGACCCTCATGTTGCAGAAAATTGGTTAAGGTGATTCATAAGAAGTTAACGGCTCTGAAAGCTCCAACAGATTATTGGGTTGGATTTTCAACCTATCAATTTGAGAAAATAGCCGAAGTTTGGTGGAGGTCTCTGAAGTTGGACTACTTTTTGGAGGATATGACTTGGACACAGTTCGAAACTCTTTTCAGAGACAATTATTGCAATGCTAAACATCGCCAGAAGATGATCGCAACATATCATAATTTGGAGCAGAAAATCTTACCGTCCTAGAGTATTATGCCAAGTTTATGGAGTTCTCTCAGTATAGTCATCACATGGACCCGGTGGATATGCGGGTGAAGTTTTGAATAAATTTGAGGTCCAAGATCAGACACCATTTGTCAAGCTTTGCATTTAAAACCCTTTCAAAAAAGATGACTGGCCAAGCTTATGCAGTTGCAGGATCTGAACTTCATGATTCATCTGGCCATGGTGTTATCGATGGTATGATTTCCTTGTTCAATACCGTAATGCATGTCTTGTTTGATACTGGAGCAACACATTCTTTTATTTCCACATCTTCTATTTATTCTTTAGACGTAACTATAGAAAAAACTCGATAGTCCTCTTATTTTGAGTATCTTTATGAACAAGAAATATGAAATGAATCACATTGTTTGTTATGTGGCTATTATGATTAATGAACACGAGTTACCTGCTGACTTGATAGTTTTGTCTATGGATCAATTCGATATGATTCTGGGTATGGATTGTTTAAACTTTTATAAGGCTATAATTGACTGTCATCAGAGAAGTATAACCCTTACTTTGGGGGATGGAAAAGTTTTGATACATCCATGTAATGCTCGTATGTTCCCTATTAATTCTATTTTACGAGCTTGTTTGGGTGGTCGGAGGAGATTGGAGCTATACGGAAATATTTTTGCTATTACTGACAACCATGTTACGGTCAGACATGATTATGATATATTAGTGATTCGTGACTACCCTGATGTTTTTCCTGAGGATTTGCCTGGGTTACCACTGTGGTGACCCGAATGTGTACGACTGCAGGACAAACCTCGGGACCAAAGCCGAGTGTAGGAAAATCTCGGACTCGAGTATAGGCAAATCTCGGGTCGTAAAAAGGGGGTTGTCACAATCGCACATCGCTTGGGGAGGTATATGAAAATGAAACATATGTAAGGAAACCCTCCCAAGATAGTAAGACGCATTTTGTAGCACAATTGGCAACGGATCCCATAAGAACTCTGAAATTAAAAGTGCTCCAGTGAGAGCAGTACCACGTTGGGTGACCGACTGAGAAGTCCTCGCCAAACAAAGTCGTGAGGGGAGGATATTGGGCTACGACCCAATTCCCAGAGTGGACAATATCTTACTGGAAAAATAGGTCGTTATAAATAGTATCAGAGCCTGTACCCAACTAGAAATGTGGCCAACGAGGACGTTGGGCCCCCGAGGGGGGTGATTGTGGTAACCCGAATGTGTACGTATGAGTACGACTGCGGAGCAAACCTCGGAACCTAAGCCGAGTGTAGGCAAATCTCGGGTCGTAAAAAGGGAGTCGTCACAATTCCACAACACTTGGGGAGGTATATGAAAATGAAACATATGTAAGGAAACCCTCCCAAGATAGTAAGATGCATTTTGGAGCATAATTGGCAACGGATTCCATAAGAACTCCGAAGTTAAAAGTGCTCCGGCGATAGCAGTACCATGTTGAGTGACCTACTGGGAAGTCCTCGCCAAACAAAGTCATGAGGGGAGGATATTGCGTTACGGCCCAATTCCCAGAGTGGACAATATCTTACTGGGAAAATAGATCGTATAAAATGGTATCAAGCCTGTACCTAACTATAAATGTGGCCAACGAAGGTGGCCAACGAGGACGTTGGGCCCCCGAGGGGGGTGATTGTGGTAACCCGAATGTGTACGTATGAGTACGACTGCGGAGCAAACCTCGGAACCTAAGCCGAGTGTAGGAAAATCTCGGACTCGAGTATAGGCAAATCTCGGGTCGTAAAAAGGGGGTTGTCACAATCGCACATCGCTTGGGGAGGTATATGAAAATGAAACATATGTAAGGAAACCCTCCCAAGATAGTAAGACGCATTTTGGAGCATAATTGGCAACGGATCCCATAAGAACTCTGAAATTAAAAGTGCTCCAGTGAGAGCAGTACCACGTTGGGTGACCGACTGAGAAGTCCTCGCCAAACAAAGTCGTGAGGGGAGGATATTGGGCTACGACCCAATTCCCAGAGTGGACAATATCTTACTGGAAAAATAGATCGTTATAAATAGTATCAGAGCCTGTACCCAACTAGAAATGTGGCCAACGAGGACGTTGGGCCCCCGAGGGGGGTGATTGTGGTAACCCGAATGTGTACGTATGAGTACGACTGCGGAGCAAACCTCGGAACCTAAGCCGAGTGTAGGCAAATCTCGGGTCGTAAAAAGGGAGTCGTCACAATCCCACAACACTTGGGGAGGTATATGAAAATGAAACATATGTAAGGAAACCCTCCCAAGATAGTAAGATGCAGTTTTGGAGCATAATTGGCAACGGATTCCATAAGAACTCCGAAGTTAAAAGTGCTCCGGCGAGAGCAGTACCATGTTGAGTGACCTACTAGGAAGTCCTCGCCAAACAAAGTCATGAGGGGAGGATATTGCGTTACGGCCCAATTCCCAGAGTGGACAATATCTTACTGGGAAAATAGATCGTTATAAATGGTATCAGAGCCTGTACCTAACTATAAATGTGGCCAACGAAGACGTTGGGCCCCCGAGGGGGGTGATTATGGTAACCCGAATGTGTACGTATGAGTACGACTGCGGGGCAAACCTTGGGTTACAGGGAAAACCTCGGGACCTAAGCCGAGTGTAGGAAAATCTCGGGTCGTAAAAAAGGAGTCGTCACAATCCCACAACGTTTGGGAAGATATATGAAAATGAAACATATGTAAGGAAACCCTCCCAAGATAGTAAGACGCATTTTGGAGCATAATTGACAACGGATCCCATAAGAACTCTGAAGTTAAAAGTGCTCCGACGAGAGTAGTACCATGTTGGGTGACCTACTGGGAAGTCCTCGCCAAACAAAATCATGAGATGAGGATATTGGGCTACGGCCCAATCCCCATAGCGGACAATATTTTACTGGGAAAATGGGTTGTTATAACCACCCGATTAGGAGATTGAGTTCTGTATTGATTTGGTGCCCATCACATCTCAAATTTCAACTGCTCCGTACCGCATGGCTTTTGCTGAGTTGAGGGAGTTAAGAACCCAGCTTAATGATTTGCTGCAAAAAGGTTTTATCCATAACAGTGTTTCGCCGTGGGGATTACCTGTCTTATTCGCAAAGAAGCAGGATGGTTCCCTTCGATTATGCATAAATTATCAAAAATTAAATCACATGACGATCAAAAATAAATATCCTCTACCAATAATTGATGATCTGTTTGACCAACTCGGAGGATCGAGGTATTTCTCAAAGATCGACTTCAGATCTGGCTACCACCAATTAAAAATTCATGAACAGGATATTCCCAAAACAGCTTTTCGTACTTGATATGGACATTATGAATTTCTAGTGCTTCCGTTTGGACTGACAAATGCACTAGCACCTTTTATGGATCTGATGAATCGAGTTCTTTGGCCTCATCTTGATCAGTTCATGGTGGTCTTCATCGATGATATTTTAATATATTCTAAGTCTCATGAGCAACATATGGAACATTTAAAAATTGTCCTACAAACGTTGTGTGAACACCAACTATTTACAAAGCGAGAGAAATGTGATTTCTGGATGACAGAAGTGAAGTTCTTAGGTCATGTAGTTTCTCAAAATGGCATCTCAGTAGACCCCGCAAAGGTCGAAACAGTGTTAGAGTGGAAACCACCCAAGAATGTTACTGAAATACAGAGTTTTTTGGGTTTGGCTGGATATTATCGATAGTTCGTCCAAAATTTTTCTTCTATTGCTATTCCATTGACTCAGTTAACCAGAAAGGATATAAAATTTATTTGGGACGATAAATGTCAGATGGCCTTTGAAGAGCTTAAGAAAAGGTTGACTACTGAGCCAGTTTTAGCAGTACTTGATGAAAGTTTACCGTATGCAGTATATATATAAATGCTTCTGGAGTGGGAATGAGATGCGTTTTAATGCAGGAAGATAAGTAATAGCATATGCATCTCGACAATTAAAGACGCATGAGTGAAATTACCCTACACATGACTTGGAGTTAGCTGCTATTATTTTTGCTTTAAAAATTTGGCAAAGTTATTTGTATGAAGCTAAATTTGAGATATTTTCTGACCATAAGAGTTTAAAATATCTATGTACGCAGCGTGATCTAAATCTCCGGCAGTGTCGATGGATGGAGTATATGGAAGATTATGATTTTAAATCAGAGTATCATCGTAGAAAGGCTAATGTTATAGCTGATGCCTTGAGTCGTTACCCTCAAGGATCTCTTTCTAGTATTTTGTTAGAAGATTGGAAGAAGTGTATGACTATAGAAGATTATGAACTGCATTACCAAGAAGATAGTCACACAGTTCGAGTATCATGACTTGAAACGTCAGTATTGGTGGGTTGGAATGAAACGAGATGTGGCTGAATACGTTTCTCGATGTTTGAATTGTCAACAAGTTAAGGCTGAGTATCAGAGACCAGCTGGGTTATTGCAGCCCTTACCTATTCCTAAGTGAAAGTGGGATAGGATCACCATGGATTTTGTAACGGGATTGCCAAGGACAATACAAAAATTTGATGCTGTGTGGGTGATTGTTGATAGATTGACAAAGTCGGCCCATTTTGTTCCAGTCAAAATGGACTTTTCCTTGACTAAGTTAAGTAAGTTGTATGTCAAAAACATTATTTTTTTACATGGTGTTCCCTCGAGTATAGTTTTTGATAGAGACTCGAGGTTCACATCAAAGTTTTGGAAAACCCTTCAAAAAGCCTTGGGCACCGAATTAAATTTGAGTACAGTATATCACCTTCAGACAGATGGCCAGTCTGAGCGTACTATTCAGATTCATGAAGATATGTTGAGATCATGTGTTCTGGATTTTGGAGATAGTTAGATAAATCATTTGTCTTTAGTCGAGTTTGTCTATAACAATAGTTACCAAACCAGCATTGGTATATCGCCTTATGAAGCCTTATATGGAAGTCCTTGTAGATCGCCTTTATGTTGTGCTGCAACAGAGGAATGTGTTACTCTCGGACCTGATATAATTTGAGAGACAACTGAGAAGGTTCAAATAATTAAAGAAAAATTGATAACAGTCCAAAGCCGTCATAAAAGTTATGTTGATCTTTTGAGAAGAGAGGTCGAGTTTGAAGTAGATGACTTTGTGTTTTTGAAAGTAAGACCTCATCGTGGTGTAAGTCGTTTTGGTGTAAAAGGGAAATTGGCTCCTAGATATATTGGTCCATTTCGAATCTTAGAGAGAGTTGTTTCAGTGGCTTACCGTTTTGACTTACCACTACAATTGAATTATGTCCATAATGTCTTCCATGTTTCTAAGTGGAGGAAGTATATTTCTGACCCGTCACATATTATATCCTAGACTACAGTGCCTATCCAGGAAAATGTCTCATACGAAGAGGAACTTGAGGGAATTTTAAGTCGTGATATCAAGATTCTACATCGTCGTGAGGTATCCTTAGTAAGAGTGCAATGGAAGAATCAAAGTGAAAGAGAAAGCACTTGGGAACTTGAATCGGAGATGAGAATAAAGTATCCCCAACTATTTAATAATGTATCGATAGTTGATCCAAATTTTGGGGACGAAATCTCCTTAAGTGAGGGAGAATGTGAAACCCACAAGTTGTCTTGGGGAAGAAAAAGTCATAGGAGAAAAAGGTAATTTCCTCTCCCATTTAATTGACACCGGTACATTTCTCTCTCCCTCCATTTAAATCTTTCTTTTATGTATCTTCCAGAAACCCTTTTCGCGCAGTGCCTTCAGCTGAGGGAAGCCGAGAGTAAAACCTAGGGGGAAAACCGACCGACGACGATTTAGCCTCCGATTTCAACGATTTTTATTTCAAAATATTACTGGAGTATTCCTCTTCAACCTGTGTGAGACAATTTTGGACGAAGAACGATTTGGAGGTAAGAACCTAACTTTTCTTTTGTTTCCCTCTGTATTGTTTGTAGAAGTTGGACTAAAGAATAAATTTTTGTTCTTGGCTTGGATTGATAAATCTCTTATGTTCTTTGTTCTGATACTATGAATGAAAGGAATTTTTGAAATATAAGAAAATGGTTTTAATTAGCGAATCATTCCCTTAAAATCAGAAGTAATATTTACCCAGAATTCAAAAGTAGGTCTTCCATTATTGACAGAAAATGGTCTTCATTTCACAATCAAGATTTGACCATTTGACACTCGAACTTTGAATTAATAATTCCTGGTATAGTTGGTTTCACTTGTAATGCCTCAAAAACCCACCCGGGTTCCCGGTGCGCACAGGAACTTCTCGGATACCATAACTGTAACGCCCCGAGTCTACACGACCCGGTTCGCTACAGGGACTACTCTGATCTAACGACTCTCAACTATCCCATTTGCTTACACTTCCAATGCTAGAAATACCTTCCGATAAAACTCACGCAGCGGAATTAAAAACTAACCTCCCGAAGTTCACTTATGTCTTACCTAGCTGCCTAGACTCACTAAATTCTCCTAATCCTAACCATTAGACTTCACGGCATTCTCCCAAAAAATTTTGGACAGAGTAACGCCTGAAAACGACGTCTCCCAAAATGCTAAGTACCTGCATACAAATCAATCCTCAACTAATCAAGAATATTCCTATTCATCTAACCAACATACGAAATCTCCATACAATCCTCATATCAGCAAAAAAGATTGTACTACAGACTAAAATGAAGAAAATTCACAGTATAGGGTGACACATCACCCTTAACTATGACTATATACAACAAAATACCCAATGTCCCAAAACATTCAAAAGAAATCATACTCCCTATCAACACCATGCCACGGCTCCATGAGTGGTCGCCCTAACACTGCCATCAACTAGGGCCCCGGTCGCATGCCACCAACTGCCACCTACTTCGGATCAGGTTCTTGATACCCACCCTTCTCCTCAGCAATACCTATACCACATAACACACTGTAAGCTCAAAGCTCAGTAAGTAGAGTGCTGAAAATAAACGTGAAGCATGAAAACTGGTTATGCAATCCTAACACATGCAAGTCTCTACACACGTTGTAATCACCTCACTGCATCTTGTCTCATCGAGGTTTGGAATGTAAACACACCAGGCAGTCGGTCCGTACACCGCACTGTTTACCGGCACATTGCCGCCGTCCCGGTTCCTGACCCACAACCTGCACAAGACTCACAACCTACGTACAACTGACCCACAACCTGCACAAGACTCACAACCTACGTACAACTGACCCACAACCTGCACAAGACTCACAACCTACGTACAACTGACCCACAACCTGCACAAGACTCACAACCTACGTACAACTGACCCACAACCTGCACAAGACTCACAACCTACGTACAACTGACCCACAACCTGCACAAGACTCACAACCTACGTACAACTGACCCACAACCTGCACAAGACTCACAACCTACGTACAACTGACCCACAACCTGCACAAGACTCACAACCTACGTACAACTGACCCACAACCTGCACAAGACTCACAACCTACGTACAACTGACCCACAACCTGCACAAGACTCACAACCTACGTACAACTGACCCACAACCTGCACAAGACTCAAAACCTAAGTACAACTGACCCACAACCTGCACAAGACTCACAACATACGTACAACTGACCCACAACCTGCACAAGACTCACAACATACGTACAACTGACCCACAACCTGCACAAGACTCACAACATACGTACAACTGACCCACAACCTGCACAAGACTCACAACATACGTACAACTGACCCACAACCTGCACAAGACTCAAAACCTAAGTACAACTGACCCACAACCTGCACAAGACTCACAACATACGTACAACTGACCCACAACCTGCACAAGACTCACAACATACGTACAACTGACCCACAACCTGCACAAGACTCACAACATACGTACAACTGACCCACAACCTGCACAAGACTCACAACATACGTACAACTGACCCACAACCTGCACAAGACTCAAAACCTAAGTACAACTGACCCACAACCTGCACAAGACTCAAAACCTAAGTACAACTGACCCACAACCTGCACAAGACTCACAACATACGTACAACTGACCCACAACCTGCACAAGACTCACAACATACGTACAACTGACCCACAACCTGCACAAGACTCACAACATACGTACAACTGACCCACAACCTGCACAAGACTCACAACCTACGTACAACTGACCCACAACCTGCACAAGACTCAAAACCTAAGTACAACTGACCCACAACCTACACAAAACTCACAACATACATATGACGTTGGTGTAGGCCCTTATGGGCAACTCTCAAGCATTTACAACTACACTACTACTTACCTGGCGTCCTAGCTCGCTGGGTTTGCTCGATTCCATATCTACCTACGGCTCGACCTAAGACAAAAAATCAAACTTCATTAAAATCAAGCTTACATTTACCAATTCACTCTTAAACTAATATTTCTAGGATAACCCAACTAATACCCTACTAAACGGGCCAATAATTTCAGTTTGGTAAAAACCGTCCTGAAACTTTGGACGCGCATAACTTTTGCATTGACTAATGGAATCGAACGATTCCAGCAGCCACGTACTCCTCTAATAACCTAGTTTAACTTGCCAAAAGGAAATTTAAAACAAATAACCGTAACTAGGTCAAAAACCCTAAAAACAGAACTGGGACTTAAGGTTCAAAATTTCCTCTTTCGGTTTTTCATCGATTCCCACCCGTTTCCTCACCAATCAACCATATTTACCCTCAATTAGCATAATCTAACCAAAATTCCCAGGCTACACACAACAAAAATCAAAATGCCCGAACCGGGCTTGCTGATTTTTGCCCAAGCAGGGCTCTTCACGGCCAGGCGACCATAGCTAGTCAAAGGGTTGGCAAACCCACACCGGAAGCAACCAATTTCGGCCGGTGATCAGAGCTCAAACCAGCTCGTCACCCTCGACGACGAACAGAACCGAAGTAGGGCAAAAAGGAGGACTTACCGTTTGGTCCTGTGATCGAAGACGGCCGGAAATGGCAGCCCTAGAATTGCCAACGTCATCTGGCCGAAAAACGTCAAAAATCACCGGTGAATAGCTCGCCGAACATCGCTCGCGTCTCCCCTCTCTGTTCTGCTCTCCCGCGCTTGAATGACTGAATGGCTTCTTCAAAGCCATTCTGTTGTTTTTTAAAAAAAAATTCCCTATTAAACATTAATAAAATAACTTTTACCATTTTGCCCTCCCGTACATTCGGTCTCTTCGAAACCTCGTTAAATTTCATCCTTAAATTATAAATTTTCGTAAATTGACCATCACCCCGTACTCGGCGTAAGTTCTCCACTGGGAATACCCAAACATAAATTAATTAACTGATTAGTTCAACCGAATTTATTAACTTAAATCGCTAAAACATTTCCAGGGTATTACATCACTGCTTTAATTGGAGGTTTGAATTGCTGAGAAATTGACAAGTTGGAGGAACCGGCTTACTAAATTAAGTCTTTGAACATTTGGACCTCGGATTATTAAGCTTTGGGTTTATTGGATTTTAACCTATTGTAAGTTCACTCGAGGTAGGGGTTTATTTTATTTTCGGTTAAGTATTATTTTTAATTCATTAATTAAATTCATTTATTTAGCATAAATTGTTTATTTAACTTTGTGCTATTATTTCATTCACACATTTATCAACTGCGTATTTTATCATTGATAAAAATTGTGTGGTTTTAAATAAAAGTAATAAGACAGCTGAAGAGCCATGTTCTTGGGCGCGAAACCCTAAGCTTGATCAGGGTAATTATGGCGTGCGACCGCCTTATGTCGATATTTTGGCCTATGGCCCAGTGTGATCGGAGTCCATGAGAGGCTCCAATTTCACCGAACATCTATTTAAATTGCATAACTTCATTTTTATTAAATTTATGCATAATATTTTATGACTGTTGGAAATAAACTCTACCCCTATTGAGTTTAGTCGACTAATCCCAAACGACTACTATTTTTTTCAGGATCAAATCAAAATGAATTCTAGTTATCAGCGAGGGAACAAGAATTTTCTATAGGTTTCATTTTAAATTTTTAAGGTTAGAGACTTTTGAAAAAATTGTAAGCCGTATGCTATTTGTTATCTCACTTGGACGCATATCATCACATTATCTGGTGTCTCTTGTTGGAGCGGTTTAATTTATATTTTGGACTCTTACTTTATATTACTTTATAAATTTTCCGCTGCGTGTTCTTTTTAAGTGAGTAAGATTTAGAGTCAGACAGTTGACTCGATTTTTGTGTCGGTCGTCCCTCGTTCTGTTGCGGTCCCATTTGGGGAGTGACAACTCTCTAGTGAGGACTTATCTTACATTTGGATTTGTATAAGATTAACTGTTTGGATTTCGATGCTTAGACCTTATTGAACTACTTTTACTTTTTTGCACTATTATATCTATAATCACTGTGTGGATCTTAGCTTTTGATTCATGTTCTCAAGTCTTCTACTGTGAACCAAGCCTTGAGTTAGACGATCGAGTCCTCTCTGAGAATCAGGTCGTCCGACTCAACGTTTTTTTAGGTTTGCCTCCGGGTCGTGACACAACTACTCTATTTACATGTAATTTGTTCTTCAACACCCATTTAGTTCCAATAATGGAATGTTGTTTTGGCTTTGAAACTAGTTCTCATACTTTGTTCCTTTGAAATTGATTTAACTAATCTTGCATGGCCAAATCTAATTTTCCTCAATCTCGATTTCATCAAAGTTCTTAGGTTTTATTTAAGAAATAAAGGTTATGTTTGCACAGTAGTTCTTTAGGGAGGATCTAGTTCTAACACCCTAAGATAGATCACCTATAATATCGTCTATGGGATGACTCTTAACATACCACCAATCTTTTGGAAAACTTCATTATCATTTTTTATTGTTGTTGCTTCTAATTCCATAGGAAGGGTTTATTGGGGTGGGCTCTGTTGATTAGCACTATCTTATCTCCTAAATTGAGGGTTTCCATTCCCCTAACAATATCTTCATTCAATTCTACATTGTTTGACAGTTGGATGGTTTCAATGAAAGTCATGTGCATAGATTCTTTCACAACCAAATTTTTTTTATTAAACACTCTATAAGCTTTGCTAGTTGAGGAATAATATAGAAATATCTCATAATCCATCTTGGAGTCAAACTTGACTAAGTTATCTTTTGTGTTCAAGTTGAAACACTAGCACCTAAAAGATTTAAAATTGCTAATATTTTGGAGTTCTACAACTCCAAAGTTCATAGGGATTTTCTCAAAAATTGGCCGAATAAACATGTCGTTTCAACGGCTTCAGCCCAAAAATATTTAGAAAGACTATTCCCATTTTGCATAGTTTTAGCTAACTCTTGGAGTGATCTACTTTTTTCTCTCAACAACTTCATTTTGTTGAGGGGTTCTTGGTGAATAAAACTTATAATGTCATATTTGTTCATAAAGAAGCACAAAAATTTTTCTTTTGAATTCTCCACCATGATCAATTCGAATTACAATGATAAATAGGTCCTTATCATTTTGCATTTTCTTCCTAAAGCCATAAAAGATTTCGAATGTTCATCCTTTGACCTTACGAAGAAAACCCAAAGTCAATATAGAGAAGTCATCCACAATGGCATAAGCATAATGTGTTCCTCCAAAGCTAGCAATCTTTGATAGATCAAAGAGATACATGTAAAGTAGTTGAGGGTTTTGAAACAAGATACCATATTTTTAGAAGCAAACAAACTCATTTTCTTTTCCATTTGACATATATCACAAACTTTATCATTTTTAAAGGAGATTTTGGGGAGACCCCTAACTAGATCATTTATAGAAATCTTAGTTAAGGTATCATTCTTACATGCCCTAATCTTCTATGAAAAGACCAACAATAAAAATAAGAATTTGGAGCAAAATATTTTTCATCAAAATAAGAAATATTCTTCAAATCAGTGATGTAAAAGTTTTTATTTCTATAACTAATAAACAAAACTTTTTCATTTAACCTTAGGTCAAAAAAATTTTAGATTCAAATATAACTTTATAGCCTTTATAACACAATCGACTAATAATCAAGAGATTATGTTTCCATCCATTAACTAAAAGCCATTTTCAATAGTAGGGCTAGAGGCATTAACTATATTTCCAATACTAATAATGTTTTTTTTTATTATCTCCAAATATGAAGTTTCCTTTCTTCTTGGTGATGAAAGTAAACTCTCAGAAGTCTCTTGTCCTGTGTCTTGAGCATCCACTATAAAGATACAACTGATCCCTCACGGGAGAATCTCCAATCTACAAGAGAAAATTAATTATTTTTCCTCGTACCCAAAACTTTTTGGGTTTTTCAGAGTTGATCATGGTCTCTTTAGGAACCCATATCAAATTTGTATTTAATTTCTTATCATTTAATTTTAATGGACAAATAATGAATTTATGATCTACTTCATTACATATCCTATTTTGACTTTACCAAAGGTTACTATTTTGTTTTTCCAATAACATATTCAAGTTTTTACTGCCATTTGTGAATTTAACCACAATATTACTCAAATCATTGTTCTTCTTTTTTCAAATCACTTATCTCTTTCTCAAATGATAAGATAAAATTGTCATGCTCGTTCACTAAATTCCCTTTTTCTTTCTTCAACAATTTATATTTGTACTTAAGCACATTAAATTGTTCAACTAACTCATTACAAGCATTCAATAATTCATTTCCATAGATACTTTCTTCCAAGTCACAAAAAGAGTAATGTACCTCATTCTCTTTAGCAACGAAGCACATGTGAGACACCACTTCAGCCCTAGATGATGAATCTTCTTTATTATCATCCCATGTGACCTTTATTCCATTCTTCTTGAAAGTTGTTGATGTCTTTTTAGCTTGGATGCAATCAAATTTTTAGTATCTCAACTTTCCACATTCCAAAGTAAGTGACTTACTTATCTTTTTTTAGGTCAATTCACATTAGTAGATCTTCTCTCTTTCCACTTTCCTCATTGAAGGAACTTGTTGAATTTTTGAGTCGTGAAAACAATTTCTTCATCATCTTTCTTCTTCAATTTAACTTGATTACCAGTTTACACTTTTAGAGCAATGTCTTTCTTTTTAGAGACTTCTCTCTCCTTTCACTCTTCTTTCTCAGAGGCCTTTATGGTGATTTCATATGTCATGAGAGATCTAATAAACTCTTCCATTTTAAGAACTTTGAGATCTCTTGCTTATTTGATGGACGTCACTTAGGTTCCCATGATCTTGATACGCACTGAGGATTTTCCTAACCAACTTTTTTTGGGATAAACTCTAAAAAAAAACTTTCAAACTATTAGTAATGTTAGTAAAACATGTAAACATTTGACTAATAGCTTCATTCTTTGGCATAGAAAATAATTTGTATTCATGCCAAGACATGCTTAATTTACTTTCTTTCACTTGGATAATTCCCTCATGTGTGATCTCTAGATGCCAAATTTCATGAGCATTATCACACTTTTGCACTTTGTTGAATTCATCTTTATCAAGAGCACAAATTAACATGTTAATTGCCTTAGCTTTTAAGTTTACTCTACATTTATCATTCTCATCTTACTCAAAAAACACTTTACCATTTTCAAGTTTCACAAGTGTATAAGGATCATTTTCGATAATATACCACAAGCTATAGTTCACAGATTAAATAAAGATTCTCATCTTAGCTTTCGCATACAAGTAGTCATTATTATCAAAAAGAGAATGCCAAGAAAAATGAGCATCTAAAGTTTGAGCACGTACATTTTGATTCCTCTAACACGTCCTTCAGATTTCTAAATCAACTAGTATTAGGATCACATTTTTGTTCCTAAGCATACAATAGTTGAAAAATCAAGAACTAGAGTGACGACGTGTCGAAGGTTAAACTGTAAAACCTTGTATTTTCATGTTTAATTTAAATTTCACTTGTCAATTTTTTCATTATTAACTAACGGCGTATCAAAGGTTGACTTGGTTGTCTTTTAATTGTCACGTTAGATTTTTTGAAAATTTAGAGTAAATTTTTTTAATTTGGGAAATTATCGTGCTGTTAAATTGAAGTAAATTGGTATCAAGTAATTAAGATTTTTACTTTGATTATGAGTTCCGTTTGACACTCAAAAGATTTTTGCTAATTTATAGTATGGGTATTTAAATAATTTAATGAAAATGAGGGGTCAAATGGTAAATAGAGAAAAATATTGATAAAAGGGTTTGGGAAACCCTATTTTCCTCAATTAGAGTCCCCGCATGGTGAAGAGAGGAGAGAAAGAACGGCAAGGTTGGTGTGCAAAAAGTCGACTTTCAATGGCAAGGAGACGTTGCCAGAACAACCATCCTCAACTTTTGAAAGACATTTAGACGGTAAACCGTTTTAAACCCTTTGTTTTAGGTTAGAAGATAGGGTTTTGGTTTGGGAAAGGTGTCGACGCCTCAAGTGTCGACCGCTAGTGCATTTTTAGTTGAAACCTGAGAGGTATAGAGTGTCGACCACTTTGGTCGACTGCGGGCCAATCCGATCGTTAATAATGTGGACCTGTGGGTCGACCCCGACTTATAAGTGTCAACCAGTACCCTTTAAAGTGTCAACTGCACAGCTTGTATTTTCTGAAAACATGCCTCAACAAAGTTCGCAGTCGTTTATAGTGCTGTCAAATTGGGTTCCTAGTACCGGCATAGGATCCACCCACGTGTCTCCCTTAGTAGATGAGAGGATTTCTTGCCATTGGTTTTCCTTATAGAATCGAACTAGTTTGTTGATTTTGAGTCGGTGCCAAAGGTTGCTGCTCTTGTAAGAAAGATGAGTAGTCATCATCGAGGTAGAGATTTTATGTTTTCTGCATTGCATTACATTGTTTATCGTAAACTATTGTTTTTGGTGGGTTACCACTTGTAAGAGTATGATGGGGCCTGGTCGCCAGCACATCGATTTTATACGTATATGTACTTATGGTTTTTTTCACATTTAACTTTCAACATTACATAATCTTAGTTTTGCTGTGCTATGTTAGGAGAATAAATCCTCTTGGTACTTTGAGCAGTCTTGTCGTCAAAGTGTCATGAGGCTATAAAGTTACCCCTTTTGTTGAATCTAGGTGATTTTGTTTGCACGTACGAAAAACTGACAATAATGGGGTCATGATGTGCTCATTTGGTTTCGAATCTCTAAACCTGATCAGGGTGTGGATGTTTCAGGTTGATGTCGTGGCTGACTGTCGGTTGTTAGTGACTCGAGTGATGGGCTGGATCTTCGGATCACCGTCATAGTTTCCTCTCTCCTCGTGAGACATTGTTGAGTCTTCGGATCGCCGTCTTTCTGTGGTTTGTGCCAAAGGGATTCTTGTGTGACTTTCCATTTTCACTAAGGATGTTTTCTATGGAAGACGGTGAGATTTATTTTTATTGTATAGCCACCTATGTACGTGAGTGGTTTTATAACTACCTCATTGAGAGCTCGTGAAATCGGTTTTGATAAAAAAGAAGGAAAAATGTTTACTTAATAGTTTTACAACATCATACATAGTTTTGAAATGCAATCATATTTTGAAAGGAAGATAAAAACCTATTTTTAAATCGAGATGCATTAGACATAACTTTTCTACTGAGTTAGTCACTCACTCAAATGACCCTCTCTCAATCCAGGTAAAGAGAAGAATGACTAGCTTTTGTAGAGACTTAGGAGAGCCTACCAATATTTCATTTTCTTTTAGAACTCTGTTTGTTATCCTTTGTAAGGATTGAGTTGTTTAATTTGGATATGTAAACTTAACACGTGGATTGGATTTTGTTTATTTTCTGCACGGTCAGATATTATTGTGTATTTTTATTTTATATTACACTATCTGCTTGAAATTTCATTATGTGGGCTTGGTTGTGTGTTCGTTCTAAAGACTTTCACTGACAAATCTCTTCTTGGGAATCGGGTGCCCGACCCGACGTGTCTGCTCTGGTCCGTCCCCGGGTCGTGACATCAACTAAGTCTAAGTATGATTGATATCGATATCAAAAATAATTGAAAAGAATAGTTTCCAAGCAACAACATCAATAACTTGATGTCGATTTTATTACATAGGTGCACTTATTGTTTTTCTTAGTAATAGTGATTTAATATCAGAGATCGTTAAATGGAGAATTATCTAGTTAGTTTACATAAACCAAATTTCGGATCTTTTTATAATCTAAATTAATTGAACATGTAAAAATCAAAATTTTATTGTAACGACTGAAACCAGAGATGGTGAACCCTTGGTTATGAAGCCTGGGAGCCAGGGTTCGAGTCTCTGGGAAGGTAAAAACTCCCCTCAAACCAGGTGGGGGGAGAAGATCGTGAGTACACGTGATGGGCCTGTGTGGCTGCCACGTGGCAGTGCTTGGGTGTAACGCCCCGAATTTTATAAATTCGATTCGCTACTCATAACGCTGAACAAAACTAAGACAATCTGGGAAGATTTTAAAAAACTTCACTCGACGGTCAAAATTTGACCTTTATTTAAAAACATCAAGAAAACTTGCAGCGGAAATTCATTTGTATAAAATAGGGTTAAAATAAAACACCAAAACAATACTTGTGTAACGATTAAAATAATAGAAACAAACGGTCAAAAGAACCGATGCATAAATGTGTTGAATATTTAAATGTCTTAAATTCGAACACTTCTTCCGCCCAATAGTCTATTCGGTAAGAGCAAAAACAGAAGACATCTTCCGCTAAACAGTTCCAACGGTAGAAGTAGAGACAGAAGAGTCTCAGCAGTAGAAGCTGAACAAAATACATCCACCGCTTGCATCCACCGATCACAAGACGACAAAATTTACTACCCACATCTACCGCTTGCATCCACCGATCACAAGACGACAAAATTTACTACCCACATCTACCGCTCACATCAACTTATCACAAAACGACAAAATTTACTACCCACATCTACCGCTCACATCCACCGATCACAAAACGACCAAATTTACTACCATATCTACCGCTCACATCCACCGATCACAAAACGACAAAATCTACTACTCACATCTACCGCTCACATTCACCGATCACAAAACGATAAAATCTACAACTCACATCTACCGCTCACATCCACCGATTGACTTTGACTTCTGTCAAACGACAGCATCTACCGATCAACAGTAACACTCAACATCTACCGATTGACTTTGACTTTTGTCGAACGACAGCATCTGCCGATCAACAGTAATACTCAACATCTGCCGATTGATCTCTGTCATTCGACATCTGCCGAACGACGCAGAACCACATTAGCATTTACATTCCAAACCATCAGACAACTCTGCCTACTGAAAGAACTTATAAATTTTACTACAATCATTCAAAACAACTTAAAACCACAACTTTCTAAAAATCCAGAATAGCAAGCTACAAATAAACCAATCGTGTTTTCATAGTCAGGATAATCCCAAAACATGTCAAAACATTAAAACTACTACTATCATTAAAATCTTCAGCACATTTCAACAACACACTTATCCACTAAGACTACACATACTGACATTTGTTAAACCGCCTCATCAGTGCACCAAACCACGGCATAGATGTGCTCCATCAACATCACCTATTCTTCTGTAAACTCAGAGAAATCACCTGTTGGAAACTCAGCACCTACATCACAAAACTCATCTATTAGCCTAATACTAAATAAGTAGAGCATTACTGAAATGAAATGCTGAAACATAAATCTTATTCATGTAATTTCTACTTTCTCAACTCAGTTGTGATTTCATTCGTTCATGATCTTATCCCTCTATTCGATGGGAAGTGGATCAGTCTTCCCAAAGTCAAATGTTTTTTAATAGTTGTATCGTTTCATGATCTGATCCTTTTTACGATGGGAAGCGGATCAGTTTTCCCAAGGTCGAATATCATCTTAACTCGATTAAGGGGCGGATTGGTTCTCTTAATGGCATGATCTTGATCCATTTTTACGATGGGAAGCGGATCAGTTTTCCCAAGGTCGAATATCCTATTAACTCGATTAAGGGGCGGATTAGTTCCCTTAATAGCTGATCTGTTCATGCCTTACCGTGTCATTTCATGTAAATTCATTTTCGTTTCCTTTCAAAATATGATGCATAACATTCTGAAAACATACAAAACATGCATAAACCCTACTGTTTTGTGATGTAGGCTCGAAGGCACACACATACTCTACTTACCTGGTTTCCCGAGAGATTCCTGGTTATATGCTACTTCAAGAGTTGGCTCACCTAAAACATAAGCACTACATTACTTAACTTTATTCTAAACTATCCAGAAATTTAAGAGAAACTAGTTTGGAGGCTTTGTTCTTCGTACATTCCCAAATCACTACAAAACCTGAACTCAACTCCCACTCCTAGCATTCTAAAAATACGCATATACTACCCTCACTATTACCTATAATCACTAAAACAACGAGAGAATCGAAGTAAACTCACCTAAGTCGAAGAAGAATCGGAGGGGTAAATGTTGGAGAAGAATCTGCTCTGCTGAGCTGAGCTGAATGCCGAATGAGGAAATGAGAAACAGTGGCAGCTAAACCTTTATTAAACTCTCCATTTATAACACTTGCTTCACAATTACTCAAATGCCCTTGGTTAACCAACTTTAACTTATTTAAGCAACCAATCAAATTTACTTAATTTTATAAAAATACAAGTCACAAAATGTTACTAATAAAAATGAGGGCTGACAATTACCGGTTGCTACAATCTACCCTCCTTAAAAGAATTTTGTCCTCAAAATTCAATGCTCAAACAACTCAGAATAACGGTTCTTCATGTCCTACTGGCGTTCCCAAGTTGCCTCCTCTACATTCTGATTACGCCATAACACCTTCACAAGCTGAACTTCCTTGTTACGCAGCACTTTTGTTGCATAGTCCAAGATTTCCACTGGTTTCTCTTTATAGGTAAGGGTAGGATGAATTTCAACGTTCTGCTGTTCCACAATCTAAGTTGGATTCTGCATACACTTCTTCAGCATAGAAACATGGAACACATTGTGAATTCCCTCCATAAAGACTGGTAACTGTAACTGATATGCTGTCTTCCCAATCCTCTTCAAGATTGCGAAAGGTCCTATGTATTTAGGATTAACTTGCCTTTCTTCCCAAATTTGACAACTCCTTTGAATGGTGAAACTCTAAGAAAAACTTCATCACCAACTTCAAACTCTAATTCTCTACGTCTTCTATCGGTATAACTTTTTTGTCGACTGAGCTGTCAAAATCCGCTGTCGAATAAGAGCAATCTTCTCAACTATTTGTTGCACAATGCCAGGACCAATTATTCGTGCTTCTCCAACTTCATCCCAGTACAGTGGAAATCTTCACTTTCGTCCATATAATGCCTCGTATGGTGGCATGCCTATTGTTGCCTGAAAACTATTGTTATAAGAGAACTCCACTAATGATAAATACTTACTCCAAGAACCCTGGAATTCTAATACACATGCACGAAGCATATCCTCCAATGTTTGAATAGTCCTCTCGGATTGTCCATCTGTTTGAGAGTGAAAAGCTGTACTAAAGTTAAGCCGTGTACCCATAGTCTTATGTAAACTCTTCCAAAACTTAGTTGTAAATCTAGAATCTCGATCTGAAACTATAGTAATTGGAACTCCATGCAATCTAACAATCTCATACACATACAATTCAGCAAATTAGTCCATCGAGTATGTCATCTTAATGGGCAGATTTGGATAGACGATCAACTATCACCCAAATTGCATCATGTCCCCTTGCTGTTCTAGGCAATCCTACAACAAAGTCCATCGTTATTTGTTCCCATTTACATTCGGGAATTGGTAAGGGTTGCAATGTTCCTGCACGTCTCTGATGTTCAGCTTTAATCTGTTGGCAAATCAAACACGATCCAATGTACTCCGCCACACTTCTTTTCATATTTGGCCACCAATAATGTTGTTTAAGGTCTCTGTACATTTTTGCACTTCCAGGATGAACAGATAACCTAGAAGAATGAGCTTTCGAAACGATCTTATTTCGAAGTTCTTCATTTGTTGGAACAAACCATCTATTCCGAAACTTGAGAATTCCATAAGTAGAAAAGTTGAAATCTGAATTATCAGGAGAATCCATGCTTAACTTGTACTTATTGCATTCATCATCATTTACTTGGACTTCTTTTATTCTCTCCAAAACAGTAGGCCTCAAGGATATGGCAGAAAGCATGACTGACACGCTGAACACAGCTTCTAGGTCAAATCTTTGGAATTCTATCTCTAAGGCTATTGGTATGTCAAGAATCAATGTCGAGGCTGATGTTGTTACTCTACTCAATGCGTCAGCCGCTACATTCGCCTTGCCGGGGTGGTATTTGATCTCAAAATCGTAATCCTTGACAAACTCCAACCACCGACGTTGCCTCATGTTTAGCTCTTTCTATGTGAAAATATATTTCAGACTTTATGAGCTGAGAATATTTCACAAGATTGTCTATACAAGTAATGCCTCCAAATCTTCAACGTAAAAACTACTGCAGCTAATTCCAAATCATGTGTAGGGTAATTCTTCTCATGTGTTTTCAGCTGTCTAGAAGCATAAGCTATTACTTTTCCATCCTGCATCAAGACACAACCAAGACAAACTTTGGATGCATCACAATAAATGCTTAACTTTCCATCTTCAACAGGGAGTGTTAATATTGGGGCATTGCATCACAATAAATGCTTAACTTTCCATCTTCAATAGGGAGTGTTAATATTGGGGCATTGGTCAGTTTCTGTTTCAAAGTCTGAAAACTAATCTCACATTCCTCAGTCCACACATACTTCATGTTTTTCCTTGTTAACCGAGTAAGGGATGTGGCAATCTTCGAGAATCCTTCAATAAACTTCCTATAATATCCTGCTAATCCAAGGAAACTCCGAATATCTGTAGCATTCTTTGGTTGGGGTCATTCCTTAACTGCTTGAACCTTGGCTGGATCGACAGATATCCCATCTCCCGAGATGACGTGACCTAAAAAGTGAACTTGGTCCAACCAAAACTCACACTTGGAAAACTTGGCATAAAGTTAGTACTGCTTAAGTACTCCTAATACCAAGTTCAAGTGTTTTGCATGTTCATCCTCAGTACATGAATAGATTAAGATATCATCAATAAACACTATAACAAATTTATCTAGATACTCGTGAAACACTCTATTCATGAGATCCATGAAAGCTGCTGGTGCATTAGTCAATCCAAAAGACATAACCAAAAACTCATAATGTCCATATCTTGTGCGAAAGGCTGTCTTAGGAATATCTTCTGATTTGACTTTCAATTGGTAATAACCGGACCTAAGGTCAATCTTAGAGAAGACTCGTGCACCATTAATTTGGTCAAATAGATCATCAATCCTTGGTAATAGATATTTGTTCTTGATAGTTAATTTGTTCAATTCTTGATAGTCAACACACATGCGCAATGATCCATCCTTCTTTTTAACAAAAAGGACAGGTGCACCCCACGGTGAAAAACTCGGGCGTATGAACCTTTTCTCCAACAATTCCTCCAACTGTGTCTTTAGTTCTCTAAGTTCTGTTGGTGCTAATCTTTAAGGATTCTTAGATACAGGCTCCGCGCCTAAGTAAACATCTACAACAAACTCAATTTCCCTATCTGGTGGCAAGCCAGGAAGGTCATCTAAAAATACTTCTGGAAAATCTTGGACAACTAAGACATTTTGAGGACTTGCTTTTCCTACTAGTTGTGTGTCTAAAACACTGACCAAAAAGCACTAATATTCTCCACATGGGGAGGGTCTAGCATCGATAGAAGTTATAACAGTCATTTCCTTACTCTTCTTCAAAGCTTGAAAGGTATGTTTCAAACCACCAGGGGGTTGAAAATTAACAATTCTAGTCCTACAATCGATTGTGGCATAATGTTTAAACAACCAGTCCATTCCTAAGATTACATCAAATCCCATTATCCCCATGATAATGAGATCAGCAGGCAGATTCACGCTTCTTACTGACACCACACTCTTAAGCATCACTCGGCTAGAGTGCATGCATTCACCAGAGGGTATCGTGACATTAAACACATGTTCAGTTGGCGTAGGCTGTACATCTAACTTAACAGCAAATGCAGACGCTATAAAAGAATGCGTTGCACAAAAATCTATTAAAGTGAATGCAGGCATAGAATTGATCAATATAGTACCTGACACTACCGCGGGTTGATCATCATCACCCGACTCCATCATGGAGAATATCATCGGCTTTAACTTAGCAGGGTCACTCTTTAAGGCTGGACAGTCTCTGTTAATACGGCCAACTTTGTTACAGTTGTAGCATCGGGTGACCCTGGGCTTTGGGCAATCCCTGAATGTGTGTCCAACTTCTTCGCAGTTGAAACACTTCCCCATCCCGAATCTGCACTCGCCCGGGTGATTCTTCAAACACTTCGGACATCGAGGAAACTTCCTATCATTCTGCACCTTCTTTTCCATTCCTTAGCTACCCTAGCCTTCACTAGGCCTCTTCACCCCTCTCTGTTGGTGTGGCTGAGTAAACTTTCGTGGGGCTTCCCTAGATCCAGTACACTTCATTTCTGCTTCCTCCACCTCCAATGCCGTGGACACAACCTCAGCATAAGGCAAACCTTTAATACCCGAATACTTGACTCCTCTGTAAATCTCTGGCTTCAGTCCATGCATAAATTGAAATACCTTATCCTCATTCCTGTGTACAAGGTGCCCAGCAAACCTGGATAGGGACTCAAACTGTCTATTGTACTCAGACATGGACCCCGTCTGCTTCAAGTTCAGAAACTCCACCTTCTTTTTAGCCTGGACGGTGCTGTTAAAGTATTTCTCATAAAAAGTCTCCTTGAACTGTGTCCAAGACATTGCTAGAGCATCAGTGGTGGTCTCCATAGTTTACCACCAAAGTACAGCATCCCCCGCCAAGTGAAACATAGCTAAAGTGATTTTGTCTCATTCTCCAACATTGGCACATCTGAACATACTCTCAATCTTCCTAAGCCATCCCTCAGTAACGATCGGATTTGATGACTGTCCATCAAATGTGGGCGGTTGCAATCTCCGAAATCTGTCTCCTACTTGCTCATTTTTGGAACACGAGTTGGCACTCCCTTGCACATCTCGGTTCAAAAGTAATCCCAGTTGTTCAGACTGCTGACGTACTAAAGTTGTCAGCTCCCTAATCACACTAGGATCTTCCCCAGTTCTCAAATTTGGCATCTCTCTTGGTACTCTTGGTACTCTTGGTCTTCCTGATCGTCTAGCCATATTGCTATATTCCTGTACAAGGTTAATTACTCTCATAAATATCTAGCAACTAGGGTTAACATAAACACGTACATTCGTTGGAGTACTCCCATGCGACGATCGGTAATGATTAGTGATCTTTTGAACGGTTTAACAAAATGTCTCTGATACCAAACTGTAATGCCCCGAATTTTATAAATTCGATTCGCTACTCATAACGTTGAACAAAACTAAGACAATCTGGGAAGATTTTAAAAAAACTTCACTCGACGAAAAAAATTTGACCTTTATTTAAAAACATCATGAAAACTTGCAGCGGAAATTCATTTGTATAAAATAGGGTTAAAACAAAACACCAAAACATTACTTGTGTAAAGATTAAAATAATAGAAACAATCGGTCAAAGAACCGAGGACATAAATGTGTTGAATATTTAAATGTCTTAAATTCGAACACTTCTTCCTCCAAATAGTCTCAGCGGTAAGAGCAGAAACAGAAGACATCTTCCGCTAAATAGTTCCAACAGTAGAAGTAGAGACAGAAGAGTCTCAGCAGTAGAAGCTGAACAAAATACATCCACCGATCACAAAACGACAAAATTTACTACCCACATCTACCGATCACATCCACCGATCACAAAACGACAAAATTTACTACCCACATCTACTGCTCACATCCAACGATCACAAAATGACAAAATCAACTACTCACATCTACCGCTCACGTCCACCGATCACAAAACGAAAAAATCTACTACTCACATCTACCGCTCACATCCACCAATTGACTTTGACTTCTGTCAAACGACAGCATCTACCGATCAATAGTAACACTAAAAATCTACCGATTGACTTTGACTTCTATCGAACAACAGCATCTGCCGATCAACAGTAATACTCAACATCTGCCATTCGACATCTGCCGAATGATGCAGAACCACATTAGCATTTACACTCCAAACCATCGAACAACTCTGCCTACTAAAAGAACTTATAAATTTTACTACAATCATTCAAAATAACTTAAAACCACAACTTTCTAAAAATCCAGAATAGCAAGCTACAAATAAACCAATCGTGTTTTCATAGTCAGGATAATCTCAAAACATGTCAAAACATTAAAACTCATTAAAATCTTCAGCACATTTCAACAACACACTTGTCCACTAAGACTACACATACTGACATTTGTTAAACCGCCTCATCAATGCACCAAACCGTGGCATAGATGTGCTCCATCTACATCGCCTATTCTTTAGTAAACTCAGAGAAATCACCTATTGGAAACTCAGCACCTACATCACAAAACTCATCTATTAGCCTAATACTAAATAAGTAGAGGATTAATGAAATGAAATGCTGAAACATAAATCTTATTCATGCAATTTCTACTTTCTCAACTCAGTTGTGATTTCATTCGTTCATGATCTGATCCCTTTGTTCGATGGGAAATGGATCAGTCTTCCCAAAGTCGAATGTTCTTTAATAGCTATATCATTTCATGATCTGATCCTTTTTACGATGGGAAGCAGATCAGTTTTTCCAAGGTCGAATATCCTCTTAACTCGATTAAGGGGCGGATTGGTTCCTTTAATGGCATGATCTTGATCCATTTTTACGATGGGAAGTGGATCAGTTTTTCCCAAGGTTGAATATCCTCTTAACTCGATTAAGGGGTGGATTAGTTCCCTTAATAGCTTATCTGTTCATGCCTTACCGTGTCATTTCATGTAAATTCATTTTTGTTTCCTTTCAAAATATGATGCATAACATTCTGAAAATATACAAAACATGCATAAATCCTACTGTTTTGTGATGTAGGCCTGAAGGCACACACATACTCTACTTACCTGGTTTCACGACAGATTCCTGGTTATAAGCTACTTAAAGAGTTGGCTCACCTAAAACATAAGCACAACATTACTTAACTTTATTCTAAACTATCCAGAAATTTAAGAGAAACTAGTTTGGAGGCTTTGTTCTTCGTACATTCCCAAATCACTACAAAAATCGAACTCTACTCCCACTCCCAGCATTCTCAAAATACGGGTCTACTACCATCACTATTACCTATAATCACTAAAACAGCGAGAGAATCGAAGTAAACTCACCTAAGTCGATGAAGAATTGGAGGGGTAAATGCTGGAGAAGAATCTGCTCTGCTGAGCTGAGCTGAATGCCGAATGAGGAAATGAGAAACAGTGGCGGCTAAACCTTTATTAAACTCTCCATTTATAACACTTGTTTCACAATTACTCAAATGCCCTTGGTTAACCAACTTTAACCTATTTAAGCAACCAATCAAACTTACTTAATTTTATAAAAAACAAGTCACAAAATGTTACTAATAAAAATGAGGGCTGACAATTAACGGTTACTACACTGGGCCTATGTGCGGACTGCACGACTGGGCCAGGGGAACCTGGTCGGTCGTTACATTTACTAATTTAATTAATTTAAAAACCTTGAATTTCAATATCTCCACATTTTTTTCTCCAATTTCAATTTTCCCTTGTTATTTAAATCCTCATCGCAAATTATTATTTAAGATTCAAAATTATCTTACAACGCTTCTAGTATTTTACAAACTATTATTTCTAATTAAATTATCATATTCCTATGTTGAACCAAATTATATTTAACTTATAAAATTACAAACTTTATTGACTACACGTGTCACACAACTATATTCTTGTGTCATGTAACAAATTATTTGACTAATGACCTCACAATATAACATAACAAAATAGGACTTAATAAAAAATTATTTGAGTTTAATTCATTACAAGGAAAATGAAAACTCATTACATGAAGGACATACAAGATAGGGTTCATGTGTTACATGAAGGACACATAGGAGGTTTTTTTCTTGATGGGAAAAACATCGTGGCATTTTGGATAAGAAGCTGCGGCTCTTTTAGCTTGTAGTGACACTTGATTCTTTCTAATTTTGTAAAGCCATGGCATTTTAGATGGTAAGCCGAAACGCTTTTTCTCAGGTTGACTCTTTTATTTTTTTATCGTTTCATGTGGCTTTGGCTTCCATTTGGTAACTACACG
Source organism: Begonia masoniana (assembly GCA_022432975.1). Lineage (NCBI taxonomy): Eukaryota > Viridiplantae > Streptophyta > Magnoliopsida > Cucurbitales > Begoniaceae > Begonia > Begonia masoniana. Next base: position 33,107,220 of record CM039509.1, read on the forward strand.
GTTTTACTATCAAAATTATGACTCTAAGATTTCTTTTCCTTTACTTTATCCACTTGTGATCTTCATACATACTAGAAAAAAACATACATAAGTGACTACGAGACTTGACTTTCCGCATTGATAGAAGTCCTCAGCAAAATAGTGTTGCTGATGGGAGGAACAATACTTTACTCAACATGGTGAGATTCATGATAAGTTACTCTTCACTTTCAAAATTGTTTTGGGGATATGATATACAAATAACAATGATGCACTAAAAGAAGCAATCACAAGATCTCAGACCAAAGAGTTTTCTAACTTATTTGCTTATTTTGTAAGAGTCACATTTCATGAACAATTAATAGATGAGTCAATTGCAAAAGGCAAGGAGAAAGTCATTGCACGTGCTCATTTAGGAACATAGCACGGAACCCAAGCTATCCCAAAAGGATAATCAAATTCATTACATGGAAGAAGCTTAGCGTGGCCGAGTCAAGTGTAGCATGTGATCCATTTCTTTTCTCATATTTTGTAAAACTTAAGAATGACTGATGTTTAGTAGTAAAAGGAAGTCAAAAAGGTATCTTTTTGGAGGGAGAAAGCATGTTCTTGAAAAATGACCAAGATCTAGGTCCTCGACTTTTTGCTTAACCAAGTACCTTTCTCCTATTTTATTTAGTTGTTGTCTAGATTTTTTTGAACAGTAATTTTCATCTTAAGATATGGTATTTAAACCATCCTTAATTCCCCATTGAGAGTAATGAACATGAACAACAATTCTTAATTTCAACTTAGAGAAATTCTCTGAACTGACCGCCTCCTTCTCAATGAGTGACATTCGTGAGTGAGTGTGTGTGAAAGTAAATGTAGCGACCGAGAATTTATCGGCTTAGTTATAATGAACTCTTGGGAATTTATGATATGATTGGAGATTTAGTAAATGTTAAGTATTGAGTTTAATTGAGTAGAGTAAAAGAGTGTGTTGCTGTGGGTTAATTAATGCGATAAAAGGGTATAAATGTAAATTGGCTTAATAAAAAAAATAGAGAAGGAAAGAAAAGAGAGACTTCCACGTGAAAGGGGGAAAACAAAAGCTATTCTTCTTCTCTTCTCTTTCTCTCTCTACGGCGATTGCAAAAAGCTCTCTCTCTCCCACGATTCTCTTCTGATTTCTTCAATCCAAGGTACCTTTCTCTCTAATTTTTCTTAGGTTATTAGTTTTCTAGCTAGAGAAAAGATTTAGGAGTCGATTAGGTTGAGTATTAAGTGGGTTTTAAGTTATGGTTTTGGTGAGGAATTTAGGGATGCACGAAAATAGTGAGGGAATTGCTAAATTCTCCTTTTTATTGAGTGTTTAAAGATGATTAGAGATAGTGTGGAGGGATGGTTGAGTTTGGAGGAAACCAAAATTCTAGAGTGTGCAAGGCAGTTCAGTTTTTGTGAAAAACGACCTAGCCAATTGTGTTATTTGGTTAAACGGTCCTAACCTTTTAGAAAGTAGACATCCTAAGGAGTCCGTAGAGCATTGAATCGTCCAAAACGGATAAGTGTAGGATTAGTTACGCAATGTTGAAGTTAGACAAAAAATGGTGGAATTTTGAGTTTTGTGAGTTTTTGGTGAAGCATTAGCTTTCTTTTGAGAGTATGATGAATGAGTTATAGTGAGGATTAAATTAATAACATGTGTTATGATTTTAGATTCGAACGATTTCCCGACGTAGCGTACGAGTAAGAGGTTAGTTAAGGAGGCTAAGCAAGTAGTGTATGCTTGCGTTTTGCCTTCGGGCCTACATCACAGATCGTTAGGAATGTATGTTTGTGGTTCGTATGTATGCATTGTATGTTTATTGTGTATGTTGTTGGCGTGTTTGATTTGGTATGTATCATGTTTTTCGAAAGATACGTTAGTAGACGAAAATGAGTTTCCATGATTTTTATGCATGGCATGGTACGATGTGAACGAAACCTAAAGTACGTAAATAAATTAAGAGATGTTGTATGCTCCGCGAATCCCGGGTTGAACTTGGGCTAGAGGGTGATGTGCTTTGCGAATCCCGAGTTAGACTTGAGTCGGAGGGTGATGTGCTCCGTGAATCCCGGGTTGGACTTGGACCAGAGGGTGATGTGCTCCGCGAATCTCGAGTCGGACTTAGGCTGGAGGATGACGTGTCAGGGTTAAAACTCTGCGGATCCCATAGTGTTGGGCCGGAGAGTAAGAAAAAGAGAATGAACGAATAAAACAAAAACAACAATGAGTAAGAAACGAGATTGCATGTGTTAGGGTGTGAGATGTTTTAAATCATAAATTGCATTACTTGCTTAGCGTTAGGCTAATAGTTGAGTTCTTTGATGTAGGTGACGAAGATTTAGCAGGTGAGATCTAAGAGCATGACTAGGACTAAGGTGGTTGGAGGAGTGCTCCCACCCGACGATAAGGCTGTTTGTTAGGGCGACTTAACCCGGGATGTTGCATGATTTTGGAAGTAAGGTTTGAGGTGTGTTTTGTGTTGTAAAAATGATTTGGAATAACATTTTGATTTTTATAGGAAAGATGAATTGTATAGTTTTTGAATCGTTTTGATGTATAAACGTATTTTGGAATTTTTTTGAAAAAATTGGGTTTGAAGTGTTGAAAATGTAGGTTTTGAGTTTTAAGTATTTCAAACGTGATGTTGATAAATTTTTCTGAAAATTGGGAGGTTTTTAAGTAAGGTTAATAACAGTCAGGAATAGGGTGTCGACCACTTTAGTGCAGGATGGGTTAAAGTGTCGACCCGAGCCTGCGAGTGTCGACCCCTCTATGTGAAGCCAATAAAAGTGTCAACCCCAGGCTTCGACCGACAGAAACAGAGGCTAATGAGGTGTCGACCTGTGCCTACAGGTGTGGACCGATTAGGCTAGGTGTCGGCCCCAAATTTCGACCGATGAAAATAGAGAGTAATGAAGTGTCGACCAGTGTATTCAGATGTCGACTGATGCCCTCAAGTGTCGACCCACGTGAATAGGTGTCGACCGAATAGCCTGAATAAGCGCGCCATGCGTGCGACGTGTGCGCCAGGTGAGCGCGCACGCATCGTATGGGCGACGCGTGTGCAGCTCGGCCGCAGTGTAAACTTTTCTCAGATTTTATTTCCCACCCTTTTTATTTCCAACTTCAAACGAGTGTTTTTCAACGCATTTACAAAATAGTCTTCCGCTATAAGTGTTTTTAAGCAATGACGTTTTAAGTTGACAGATAAAGTTTTAAATTTGTCACGTATTTTATCGTACGAGTATGTAGTATGAGTAGTGAACTGGGTTCAGACAACTCGAGGTACTACAGTAACTCTTATCATTGTGAGCGTAGGTGGCTTTTACTCTATACTACAACCTTCTTCCTCTTCCATGGTGGAGTGGAAAGCTTCAACAAGGTCGTAGACGCTCTCAAGTCCATTCTTGAATTCGTCTCATCCGCAAGTTGATGAAAAGGTCATTGAAACAAAATTATCTTGTTTAAGCTAAGAAGTGAGTCTTCCATCAAGAACCATTTCTTCATCTCATCGCATCTTTGCATGATTTTTGCAGGATCATCTCCTCACTCCTAGTGGGTGAAGCTCACCAAATAGCAGCCTCTAAGGCATCTTGCAGCTTGAGCTATACCTGTTGGAAGTCACCCTAATACGAACTAAGGAATCGCAAAAATTAAAGCTTCCATCAAAGATTTTTCAAAAATATGTAAAGATTCATTGAAGGAAGGTGAAGTCCTTAAAATTTAAAAAGAGGCGTAGAAGCCCAAAAGATGAAGTTAACCAAGTGAAAAACATGAAGTAATGCAAGTAGCGAGGCGGTGGAAGTGCTAGAGGCGTGACTGGGAGAGCAGGGATGCTGCAGTGGGTGCATCGCAAGCGCAAGGCACGGCAGCATGCGTATCGTACGTGTAAGGCACGACAGCGTGCGCGCCGCACGGCCAGCGCAGCACCTAGCACAAAACTTTCTAAAATTCAAGTTTTTTCAACTTTTTGACAATTTAAGGTTTCCATATTTTGTATTTTGACACTTATTAGGATTTACCATAATTTAATGATATTTTAGACTATTTACTATTATTTTATGGTTTGTTTGTATTCTATTTAAACACAATGTTTGTAACCCTTCCGGAACAATTATTATAAAATAAACTAAGTTTTTATGAGAATTTTCTCTTGTATTTTTTGTGAAGAACTAGATCTTCTTCAAGGCAAAACTTGAGAGATCAACTTGATAGCTTTGGTTCTAACAACAAGTTCCGTTACGAGTAAAACTCCTTGTTTGATAACTTTGGTTTCGTTGACAAGATTCGTTTAGGCTCAAGTTTCTCATACTTGTTCAAATACATTTCTGAGTTTCTATTCTGCGTTGTTGAAAGGTCTCGAGTTTGGTATACCCGTGGTTCTTATCACACCCCTTGAGCGGTTAAGGGTTCCTTCTAGTCGAACCATTTGCAAGTTTGCGCCTTCATCTATTTGGAAACAAATCATTTGGTATCAGAGCTCCATTATTTACCTGCTAATTTCATACTTTTTTATGGTGTTCCTTTCATGCCAAAATTATAACAAGGAGTGGAGCAAATGCTACTCAAACACCCACGACACCACCATTGACGGAAGAGGCAAGCTTGATATGCTTAGGAGGATGTTTGGTTCTCTTCACCAACTCTTGATGGAGACAAGGAACCAACATCTAAGACCCCCTCAAACGCCAATGCCTAGGAAAAGGCTCGGAAGTCCATGGAGAAGAATCACCCAAAGTGAGAACATTGAAGAGGAAGAATCAGAGGAAGAAGAACTTGTTAGCCCACGGCCAAGACATGACCCTAGTGATTAAATGAGACATGTTAAGGTATTCATTCCTCCATTTAAAGGTCCTTTCACTGGTGATGAATTTTTGGATTGGATAGACAAAGTAGACAAGGTATTTGATTTCTATAACTACTTAGAAAAAGTGAAGTTACGATTGGTGTCTTTTGAGCTTTTCGGTTATGCTAGATTGTGGTGGGATAACTTAAAAATTCAAAGAAGATATGATGGAGATGACGATGTTGTGACTTGGAGGGTTATAAAGTCCTTCATGAAAAGAAGATTCGTGCTAAGCCACTACAAGCAAGAGTTGTTTTTATAAATTTAAAACCTAAGACAAGGGACATTCTCGGTTGAAGAGTATTTGACCAAATTTGAGACTCTAAAAAGTAGAAGTGGATTGGAGGAGCCAGAAGAGCAAACATTGCAAGATTTATCAAATGATTGAATAGAGAAATTGAGGATGTTATAGAGTTGCAATCCTTTGATTCAATGGATAGTGTCATTCAACTTGCTATAAAGATTGAAAGGCAAAGGAAGAGAAAAGGCAAGGAGACAAGTTCTCAGTTCTCACCTAAATCCCTTATTGTTTATAAGTTGCAAGCAAAAGTGGAAGAGAGGACCTCAAGCATGAAAGGTTGGCCCACTAAATGAGTAGAAGAAATGAAAGTTGTGGAAGATACCACTAGACCAAGGATAAGAGAGATTAAATGTTGTGGCTCAGTTTGGGGCATATTGCTTCCCAATGTCCGAATGAACGTGTGATATTGCTTAGAAAGGGCGCTAATGAGGTTGAAAGTGTAGAGCAATCAAGTGAGGAGAATGAAGCACAAGAATAAGTTTTTCATGCTCAAGAAGGGCCACTTTTTATGATCATCTGAAGAGTATTAACTTCCCAAGCCCGCGATTGGAAAATATTTTCCACAGTCGTTGCTTCATCAAGGAGAAAGTTTGTTCTCTAATCATTAATGGAGGAAGTTGCATCAATATTACTTCCAGTGACCTAGTGGAGAAGCTAGGTTTGGAAAAGACATTGCATCAACCCCTTACAAATTGAGATGGTTGAACGATCAAGAGGATGTAAAGGTTTCAAATTAAGGTCCTTTGTGATGTGGTGTCGATGATTGCAAACCACCTTTTATTGGGAAGACCGTGGCAATATGATAGAAAGATCTCTCATGATGGATACACTAACTATTACTCCTTTAAGTTTGGAGGGAGGGTTACCAAATTAGCTCAACTTAAGCTAGAATAAGTGGTTCAAGATAATGAGTTAACAAAGGAAGGAAATGCTAAGTCTACTCTTTTCATGTCTAAGAATAAGTTGAAAAAATCTCTCCTTAGTGGAGGACCTACAATCTTTTTGATGTTTCAAGAAAGAATAAAAGAGTTGGGAGAGATTCCAAAAGTAGTCTAACGACTTTGGGATCAATATCATGATGTGTTTCTGGAAGAGCTTCCTCAAGGGCTTCCACCCCTTAGAGGAATTGAGTACCAAATTGATCTACAACCCGGAGTGGTGCTTCCAAACCTACCATCCTATAGAATGAATCCGGAAGAAGCAAATGAGCTACATAGACAAGTTCAAAAGCTCCTTGACAAGGGCTACATTCGAGAGTCCATGAGTCATTGTGTGGTGTCTATATTATTACTTTCAAAGGAAATGGGAATATGAGGATATGTGTGGATAGTCAAGCCATGAATCAAATCACCATCAAATATAAGTTCTCCATTTCTAGACTACAAGATATGTTGGATGAACTTAATGGTGCTTCAATCTTTTTCAAGGTTGACTTGAAGAGTGGCTATAACCAAATAAGGATGAAAGAGGGGAATGAATAGAAGAAGACCTTTAAGACCAAATAAGGGATTTTTGAATGGTTAGTTAATCCTTCTGGCCTATCAAATGCCCCTAGTACTTTCATGAGACTTATGCACTTTGTTTTTAAATATTTCTTGGGAAAATTTGGTAGTAGTATACTTTGAAGATTGTTTGATGTATAGATTGGACATTTCTTTACATTTGGAGCATCTTATAATTGTATTTGATACCTTTTGAGAAGCAAAGTTATATGGCAATCTTAAAAAGTGCTCATTTGTTTAAGAGATGGCACACTTCCTTGGTTTCATCATCACTAAGCATGACATGGAAGTGTGAATCCAAGATCGAAGGCATTAGGATTGGCCGACTCCAAAAGAGGTTTCGGAAGTAAAAAGCTTCCATGGTTTAACTCATTTTACTAGAGATTTATTCAGGATTTTAGCTCAATTGTGGCACCTATGACTTATTGCACAAAGAAAGAAAAGGAATTTCATTGGACTCAATATTGTCAACAAAGTTTTGAGTTGATTAAGGAGAAGCTTTGCAATGCTCCTATCTTTATGCTCCTTGATTTCAACAAAGTTTTTGAGGTTGAAGGTGATGCTTCCGGTTTGGGAATTAGAGCCTGACTCATGCAAAAGGGTAAACCTATTGCATACTTTAGTGACAATCTCAATGGAGTAGCTTTGAACTATTTTACTTATGATAAAAAATTCTTGGTTGTTATTAGAGCTCTTGAGGTGTGGCAACACCACTAGCTTCCTATAAAATTTATCATCAATACAGATCATCAAACCCTTAAGTATATCAAGAGCCAAGAAAAGTTAAATAGGAGACATGCTAAATGGGTGGAGTTCCTTGAACCCTATCAATACATCATGAAGTACAAGAAATGATGTGTCTCAAAATGGGGGAACTTCATAGCACATGAAAATCAAACTTGTGTTGTTTTGCTGAAAACAGACAGCAACGTTGAACATCAATAACTCAAGCTGTACTTGGCTTTTAGGGTTGAAATTTTAACATCTAGCCTTGGATATTGGGAATTAAACCTCAAAATATCACAGCCTAACTCGATGTGGAACAAAAGTTATGATTAAAATACTGGAGGTCACCGGAGCTCAGATTATACTGCTCTAGCCGAGAACAATGTATCAAATTTGGAGAGGTATAATTCTCTCATTTGAAAATGAATGGATGCGATTCTTGTGGAAGGTTAACGTTGAATGTGTGGAGGGGGTGAATAGATGGGAATGAGAAGATATGGATGAAGAAGTGCTTGTTGGTCGGAAGGTGATAAAGAGGCACATTCTCGGGTCTTTGTCTCTTCTTGAGAAAGAGCTCTCCAACTTGCTGTAAAGTGAGTTTTGTACACTCTTGCTGAATGTTCTACCTTCAAGAAAGAGGTAGAGAAGGGGGCAACAAGATGGATTCCACTACACTCACAAAGGTGGAAGCTGAAAACACACACTCAGATATGATCCACAGAGAACATGTGGTTCCTTGATGCTTTGGAGCTTCAAGGCTGGGACGAAGATGGTCCCCACCTTTTCATTTTAAAATGTGTTGAAGACTACATACCTTAAGGAGGGTATAAATAATGCTCCAAGAGAATTCTTGTTTCCACCTTAAGTTCTTACAAAACAAGTAAAAATTCAAAAGGAAGAAAATGGGGAAAATGAGTGTTCGACCAAATAAGGAAACCAATCACTTTATGGTCTCTTCTTAACCTAAGATAGTCCCCACCAACATAATGTTCAGCAAAGATTAAAAAAAATACAAACATAAGCTAAAATTAAAGTTCTAACATCTTTTAGAAAAGAGGAGGTTGAACTCGGATTGTCCTTGGTCTTGGACTTCTTTGTGAGAAAATGCATCACTGTAATTGGACTAGTTGGCCAACCAAACGATGTCCAAATTTCACGATTCAACCCATTATAGAAACCTTGAATGTCAGCTACAATATTTAGGAAGCTCATGTTTCCAAATAAAATAAATAAGGCTGCTCAATATTGCAATTACTCCTCAAAGGTCAGTGCGAAGGCAGATATTTGGAAAATCGAATAATCCTTCGACGTGTGCTTGATCTTCCATTTATGCCTCAACGAGATAATGTCCACCAAGCATTATCCACATAATTTCATGTCTTTGATGACTTCATCATACGATCTTCCTACAAAATATAAACTTGAAAATTAGTTTGAAAAATTCCATCGAATGATTGAGTAGTGACGGATCTGTGGCACATCATCCTCCCGGGATTGGAAAGAATTTGACCTCAAATCCAAGGCTTCCTTTAACTCATCTTCAAGGAAATATTGTTGCAAGTTAGTCCCGAAACTCCAAGGAGGCTTCTTTTCGGGACGATAAACTCTTATTGAAAAAAATAATCCCACTTCATAGAACCTAAGTCCCATGATGTTATTTCCTCTTTTTGGCATTTTCATTGGCCAAATGATCAAGCCAATAATCAAGGAGTGTTTCTACCATAAGACTAGCCAATCTCCATGCCAAGTAGAAGCTACCAACCTTAGGTTTAATTGCCAAGACATATCTAATAAGCCACATGTCTTCAACGTCAAGATAAGTGTTCTATCTCCCATTTAAACTTTCATTTGCTCATTTATCCTACAGAAGGTGGCGCCACAAATCAAGATTAACAAACCAAATATCCTTGTACAATTTTTTTGACCCAAAATAAGTTGTCAATTCTTTGATTTGAATTACTCCAAAGAATAAATCTTGGCCACCACTATTTTGCAAACCTAGCAAAACAAACCAATTGGCAACAAACTCAAAAGGACAAATGTTCTTTCCAAAACGAGTATCTTCTACCAATTGTCTTGTACACGGCCACACCTTGGGGTTCTCAATCTTAATTTTATCCACAAAGATAAATGTCAATGATAAAAAACTTCCAAAGTAAGTCCATGGTTATCAACTTGATTCACAAAGTAATTAACTTCAAATAGAAATAATTAGTAACTCATCATGATAACATAAAGTTGTAATTTATTTAACCACCAACAAAGTGCTTGCATAGTATTTGAAAAGCTTTATATAAACTTCATCACTTAACTTTAATTCATTCAAAAGTAAAACAATTTCTTTGAAAACACTTGAAGGGTGTCACGGGATCATAGTGTAAAATGGATCCACATAACGCTTTTAGGTTCAACTCCAAGTAAGTTTGGGCTCATTAAACGTCTAGCTTCAAAATTAGGCAACCAAAAATTATAAATCGCTAATGGAAACCTTTTGTCTTTGTAATCGTCATTCTCAACCACAACACCAAATTTTTCTTCCCAAAATTTTAAATCAATACCAATACCAAAACAATCTCCAATCCAACCAATCCTAAGAAGCCAAGTAACCAAAGTATTTAATGGCACATACCTTGTGGGTATAGCAATCACCTTGGTTGTTTCTTGTTGGGTTTGGAGAACCGAAACACTTTTAGGCACAAAATGGAGGGGTTCCTCTATGGCATAGAACACCTCATCATTTTTGTCTTCTCCTTCAATGGTTGCTGCAAATGACTCACCTTCATGCTCCAATATGTATGTTCCCTCAATTATATTAGGTGCTTCTTGTAACGATCCACCATGGGCCGCCACAATACCTTACATACTTGACATATACTTCGACACATTTTTGGAGGTAAATGTTTTTTTTTTTTCATTGAAACTTGAAATCGGTTTCGAGGCCTTAAAATACTTTAGTAATCCTTAGAAAACGTGTTTAAAAGACTCATTAGAGGTAGGGTTGAATTACATTTGAAATCAAAATTTTAAAGAAAATCACCAAAATAGGAGTGTCTGCCGGTCGACACTCAGATAGAACGGTCGACACTTCAATCGACTCTGTATTTATAGGTCGACATTGCGGTTGACATATTGTACACTTTTGTACAGACCGGTCAACACCTACACAGACAGGTCGACACTTTGGTCCACTCTGCTCTCACTGGTCGATCCCGGTGGTCGACACATTGTACACTTTTGTACAAATCGGTTGACACCTGCACAGACAGGTCGACACTTTGGTCTGCTCTACTCTGACCGGTCGATCTTGGTGGTCGACACATTGTACATTTTTGTATAGACCGGTCGACACCTGCATAGACAGGTCGACACTTTGGTTTGCTCTGCTCTCACCGGTTGATCCTGGTGGTCGACACATACCAAGTACGGTCGACACCTGAGGATTTCGATCGACACTTGCAGGCAGAATGTCGTCCTTATTACGCCTATCACCTCTTTTTCCTCCCACACTTAACCATTTTTACATTCAACTCATCTTCTAATCACTTCCTTTCATCTCTAAACATCCTCCAACTCTTATAACCTAATACATCCACTTAAAGCTCTTCCCAAAACATAACTCCAACTTCAAAATTTGTAAAAATGACTAGAAAACACGTAGCAGAACATAAAACACTTGGAAAACCCTTTAATTCAAAACATTTGTTTCAAAACATGGCATCTTCCAAGCAAATCCCTAAATCATCAAGACCTACTATCCATTTTTCTAAATAAATAAACGTGTACCAAAAAAAAACTTGCTTGGAGCATAACCCACGGGTCAGAATCGACTTGCCTAGCCCAAAATGCCCGCCACGAGTATCATCCATCAACCGACCTATCCATCAACTTCAAGGAGAACTACCTCGCCTTCAAATTCTTTCCCTACATCACAAGGTTCAAATTATAAGCCTAATGCTTATAAAAAGGTGTACATATACAGATAAAATGCTCACGTAATGCATGCTCGAAAAATCATGTTTATTTACTTGTTTCTTGTTTTTTTTTTTTCACTTGACATGGATTAAGGGGGGCTTCCGTGTAGGGAAGTAGGCAGTGGTTCGTGTACATGGTCCTTACAGACGGGTTTCATGGTCCATTACATGGAGAAGTGACATGGTCCCTCGAGAGATACGGAAATCATAGCCATAATACCCCAACCCACACTTAATCATTACGTACATTTCATATTCTTGTTTTTCTTTACATTTCCTTTACATAAATCATACATGTAAAACATTTCGTATGCTTCTTTGGGAAAACGTGATGCGTGTGACATGAATATGCATATATGCATAATTCTTAAACATTAACTATAACCTACTCAAAGAAAACTCATCATCAAATATCCTCAAACAATTCACAATAAAACATCGAAACCATCATCAGACATAACATCCTAGTACCCTTGCGAAGTAGGGCCCTATTGGTCGAACATCTAACACACACTTACCTGGAATCCCTTAGCAATTCATGCACTTTTCAAGTCACATACACCTAAAACATCACAATCCCATCATCAATATTGTTCCAATCACAACATAATGCACGAACGAATTTAAACTTCCTATAGCATCGCCTTAAAATTTCCAGCATAACCTCATTATGCATTTTCCCCAAATTCCAAAACAAATCAACAATAACAATAATCCAATAATATTCCAACAATTCACAATTTAACATATCCAAGCCCTAAATTCCTCGACCAAAAATCAAAAGGGGAGTTGTCTTACCTTAAATCGTCGAGAAGTGGAGGGAAATTTGTGGAGCCTTCGAGGAAGGAGAGGGGGGATTTCTTGGAACCCTAACAACCACCGAAATTCATGAAAATCAACTCAAAATCTAACCCTAATCCTAAAACTCACTTCATAAACCTTAATGTTACCTTAAATCTTCAATATCGGAGGAGGAAAAACTGAAGAAATCGGCGTGGAGGAAGGGAGATCACCGGCGCTGGCACGAGGCGAAGAGGAGAGAAAGAGAGAGAGAGAGTGTGTGTGTGTGTGTGTGTGTGTTCTATGTGGAATGAGAAGAGAAAGAGAGAGAGTTTTAATAAAATTAAACTCATATTACCATTTTGTCCTTCAATCCTAATTTCTAACTAATAGTTTTGTAACCCGTTGGTTTAAATTTTTGTAAATTCTTCGTTCAATTTAGCCTCACAATACTCTTAAAGCTCCAATAAAATTTTGCAATCCTAAAATTACGTTAAAATTCTCAAATTCCGGGCATAAATTGGAAATCAAAATGTTGAAAATTCTGGGTGTTATACTTATCTTGCTTACATGGTGGGAAGCATCTCATTCACACATTGGTGAGATTTCTCCAAAGTCATGGGTTTTTCCTCTTGAGGATAAATCTCTTCCTCAAACTCGGTTTCTTCTCTATCATCTTCAATATTTTCTTCCACTTGTTTTATCTCAGTATGAGTAGACTCACTAATCAACTTTGACCACATTACAAGACCACGACCAATATCAAGTAAAAGTGAACAAATTTTATCATCATCTTCTTGAAAAGTTGGTGCAGAATTTTCCATAAAAACATGGCTCAGTTGATCAACAAAATCATAACTGTTTTGATAAAACTTTGGACGACTTTTTCTCAACATTTTTCAACAACAAAACACTCAAAATAAAGTAAAAAATCAACAGGAAAGAAGGGGGCTCTGATACCAAATGATGTGCCTCAAAAATGGGTGAAGCTCGAAGCACATGAAAATTGGACTTGTGTTGTTTTGCTAGAACAGACAACAATGTTGAACATTAATAACTCAAGCTGTACTTGACTTTTGGGGCTGCATTTAAACAGCTTCTAGCCATGGATGTTGGGAATGAACCCTCAAAATATCATGGCCTAAGTCGATGTGGAACGAAAGTTATGATTAAAATATTGGAGGTCACCGGAGCTCAAATACTACTCTAGCCGAGAACAATGTATCAACTTTGGTGAGGCACAACTCTCTTGTGTGAAAATGAATGGATGTGATTCTTGTGGCAGGTTGACGCTGAATGTGTGTGGTTGATTGTGTCTAGAAAGGAGGGGGTGAATTGATGAGAATGAGAAGATATGAATGAAGAAGTGCTCATTGGTTTGAAGGTGATAAAGAGGCATATTCTCAGGTCTTTAGCTCTCCTTGAGGAAGAGCTTTTCAACTTGCTATGAAGTGAGTTTTGTACACCCTTGCTAAATGTTCTACCTTCAAGGAAGAGGTAGAGAATGGGGCAATAAAATGGATTTCACTACACTCGCAAAGGTGAAAGCCAAAAACACATATATACTCAGATATGACCCACCAAGGAGATGCGACTGTTTGATGCTTGGGAGCTTCAAGGCTTGGACGAAGATGACTTCAATTTTTCATTCCAAAATGTGCTGAAGACTACATGCCTTAAGGAGGGTATAAATAATGTCTCCAAGAAAATTAAGGTTTCCACCCTTAGTTCTTACAAAATAAGTAAAAATTCAAAAGGAAGAAAAGGGGGGAAAAGGAGTGTTAAGCCAAATGAGGAAACCAATCACTTTATGGTCTCTTCTTAACCTAAGATGGTCCCCACTAGCATAATGTTCAGCAAAGATTAAAAAAAATACAAAAATAAGCTAAAATTAAAGTGTTAACATCTTTTAGAAAAAAGGAGGTGGAACTCGAATTTGCCTTGGTCTTGGACTTTTTTGTGAGAAAATGCCGCTCTGTAATTGGACTAGTTGGCCAATCAAACGATGTCCAGATTTCATGATTCAACCCATTCTAGAAACCTTGAGATGTCAGATACAATCTTTATGAAGCTCATTTTTCCAAAGCAAATAAATAAGACTGCCCAATATTATAAATACTCCTTAGAGGTCAGTGTGAAGGCAAATTTTTGGAAAGTCGAATAATCCTTCGACGTGCGCTTGATCTTCCATTTATGCCTCAAAAAGATAATGTCCAGCAAACTTGTTCCACATGATTTCATGTCTTTGATAGCTTCATCATACGATCCTCCTACAAAATATAAACTTGAAAATTTGTTAGAAATTTCATCGAATGATTGAATAGTGACAGATCCGTGCCACATCAAGAAAGGAGAGACCAACATAGTGGTCGATGCTCTCTATAGAAGGTATGTCCTCTTAAGTGAAATGAGTACTAAATTATTTTAGTTTGATTTGTTAAAAAGGGCCTATGAAAGGGGCAATCACTTCAGCCATTTGTATGAATTGTGCACCAAGAAAGCCGAGTATGATTTATTATATCATGGATGGATATATATTCAAGGGAGAAAAGCTATGCATTCTGAGTGTCGTTCTTCGAAAGTCCTTGATAAGAGAGGCTCATGGTGGCGGTTTATCAAATCATTTCAGGGAGAAGAAGACTTATGTTCCTGTTAAGGAGAATTTTTGTTGGCCAAATTTTCTTAAAGATATTCACAAGGTATTGGAGAAATGCATAGTGTGCAAAAAGGCCAAGAGCCGAGTACTTCCACAATGGCTCTACTTACCTTTGCAAGTTCCAAGTCATCCTTGAGTTGAGGTAACCATGAACTTTGTTTTTGGGCCCCCACGTACAATTAGAGCAAAAGAATCCATTATGGTGGTGGTAGATAGGTTTTCAAAGGTGGCAAATTTTATAACTTGTTCAAAGACAGATGATTCAAGCCATATTGTCGTCTTGTTTCTTAAAGAAGTGGTGCGCATGCATGGAATCCCAAAGTTATGTAGAAAATTCTAATGGGAAAAAATCAAAGGCTGGGGAGAAATTAACTAACTCAAAATCAAGGTACAAGTGAGTTTTGCAACTCAAGCATATATTTATAACATTAAACCATAACCCTAAAACAAGATTTTCAATGCGAGCTCAACCAACTTGGCTCAAATACAATTTGGGTCACAATTAATTTAACAATCTCCACAATGGTGTGAATTCTAATGCATGACATATATCTTTCAAAACTCCAACAAGAAAATAACTTCTTCTTCAATGAAAGACCTTGAAGGGTCAACTCAACAACTGATAGTGACCAAGTTTTAGTAGTTAAACTTGAGAGGCATACTCAAGAAGAAATCTCATTTACTTCTTTATGGTATCACCAAACTGTAATAATCGTTACAAGTAATTGCATCTAATATGTAGAAGACTTCTCACTAAAATAAATTCCTTCAAACACATTCAACGTATAATCTACGTAATTAGTTTCACCATATCACTTTGGTGGTTTAAACTTTTTCTTAGATCTGCCTTTTGCAAAAGAACTCTGATGTGAAACCAAAAATTGTGATGATGTGGTGACAACATGACCCTAAATATCTAAATTATGCTGACATATCGGCTCTAATATAGATATAGATTCCAACTTAAATTTCATATTAGAACTTGACTTCTTTTAAATCTTCTAAAAAAAAGCTATAGAATGTGAGTTAACAAACATAGCAGTCTCATTAGCACTAAATGTAAAACATTGGAACATATACAACTTTAAAAGCATTTTGTGTTCCTTCAACATAACGAGAGCATCTCTAATTTACAATGGTGCAATTATACACTTTCAAATCAAGAGTACTCAACGAGATCAGATGGCGTCACACATTACCAAGTGTCATGATAACTCCATCAAATATTCTAATTCTAAATGTACAAATATCAGTCATCTTACCAAGTGTGTTACTACCCATCAACACAGCTCCTCTAAACACATTCTCATATCAAAAACCAATTCTAATTGAAACACATATGATATGAAAAATAAATCTAGAATCCAATTCTTATTTTGCTTTGAGTTTCCTTTAGACACAACTAAAATATCTCTATCACTGTGGTCTTCTTCTTTGCAACATCAGCTTCACCAGGCTTCTGCAGGTTGTGTTCTTTTTTATTCAACAGCTATTTTAATTTCATCCTACAATTTACGTCATTAAGATTTAATATCTCTTCTCCTTGACTTTGAGCTACCCTTTGAATCCTGAACATTATCCTTGTCTTTCTTGTTCTTCTCTTATGTTCTAAATTGGACACCAAGCGTCTCTTCTCGAGACTCTAATATAACAACATTTTGCTTCATCTTCTCTTTTGATAATAAATTACCATAAGCTTCTTCCAAATTTAATGTATCCCAACTATACAGAGTAGTCTCTCTTAAAGTATCATATGAAGCATGCAATTAATACTAGAGAATCAATCTCAAATTCGTATCATCGTATTTGAATCTTGGTCTCCAAATTCGAAACTATGTTCTTAAATGTGGTCAAGTTTTTTTTCAATAGAAGTATCATCCATCAACTAATGAAAATAAAGTTGTTGCTTTAAATGCAACTTACTATTTAGGATTTTCTTCGTACATAATTGTTCCAACTTTAACCATAATACAACAATAGTTTTCTCCTTCAAGACATCCAGCAAAATGTGAATACAGACTTATTAAAGAGAAGAATTTTTGATCCTTATGAATTTTCTCTTCCTTATTCCATGACGTGGACATTAGATGGAGCCATAACAACCATCATCTAATTCTATATGTATGAGCACATCTCGAATCTTCACGTGCCATATTGAAACCTAGTATTTCAATCTAAGAGTGAAATATAAAATTGCAACGAAATCATATCCGAATTTCACCAGAATTATCAAAACCCAAAATATGTAAACCAAATTCCAACGCAAGTACTTTAGAAATCCAGATATCCCAAAAAATCCACGCAATTTGAACAAAAATTAAACAATAGAAATCGAATAAAATTCCCCAAAACCTTTCACGAAGAAGAAAAGGATTTCTTCCACGAAACGAAGGCAGGTGTTCTTTGTGCATGCAACTAGATTTTTCAAAGTAGGACAATAGTCAACAATGTGGGATGGCAGCTGGCAGTGAGTCGACGAGAACTCGACAAACTGGCTGGGCCACAACGACTTGTTGCTTGGACAATCGGTGACGGTGACCAAAGATCTAGTGATTCGCAGTGAAATCAAGCTTTGATGATGGTCGGATGACTTCTAATCAAAGGGAAGACGTTTGCGTGTGAAATAGAGGACGACCGATCAACCTAGTCATCAGCTTCTGGGCACCAGATTGGCGACGACTCTTCTGTAGAGGAGGCATCGGCAGTCTCTCCCATAGGGTTTCTTTTTCTTTCGTCAAGATGAAACGAGCAACAAAACAATTATTCGATTCGTAGAACCATCAATGAGAATAATGTTTTCCTACGGGCTATGATATGCATTGTTGAAAATTGAACGTGAATTGAAAAAAGAAAAAACACATGAAAAACAGTAACATCACGATTAACACAGAAAACTCTAGCGAGAAAAAACCACGGGTAAAAGAAAAATTTATTAACTTAAAATAAAAGTAAGAATGTTTTGTGACTCAAGTATATATTTATAACTTTAAATCAAAATCTTAAAACGAGATTCACAACTCGGACCCAATTGGCCCGGCGCAAATAAATTTGGTCACACCAAATTCTAACCTTTCACTTGATCAAGAATCTGTTGATAAAAATGGTACAGAATTTTTTTGTTATAAACGTATCACTAACTTTCATGACAAGGAAAATATTGTATTGAGCTGCAACTATCACAATTTTAAGAAAAGAAGCACGGCAGATTTTGCTAATTGAGTTGAATAACACCGTGTTTCTTACTCTATTATTATTAAATTTGTGTCTAGTAATATTTGGATTCTGAAACTTCAAGTTATTTAGATGGATAATCATAATGATATTTTTTATTTGTTTTACTCTTTTTTTAAAACAAGCTTGTTCGTTGGAGTGCACTTTGGTGGGAACTACGACTGATGTCAAATGTAATTGGCTTTGTTTATGTTTCTTTTCGACGAGTTTGGGTTCGGGAGGGTCAACATTAAACTGTCCAACCAGTCTACAAATCGATTCCACTGTTCAACCTTCTATTACCAGTTGGGTTCAAGCTTCACCATATAATCTAGAGAGACAGACACAGGGAGAGAGGAGAGAGAAAGTGAGAGTTAGAATAATGAAAAAGGGGCAGGCATGCAAAAGAAGGCAAGCAACGAAGAAGCAGTCCTAGAAAAGGACAATGGCAGGAGATAGAGGCTGCAACTCTTTCTCTCTCTCTGCATAAGTTGAAAAAGTGAAAGCCACCAAACAGGCGCATGATCCAAGATGATTTAAACTTGCATCTTTATTTTATATCTGTGCAGGGACTGAAAGAGAAACCTAGAGAAAGAAACGAATAAAGAGAGAGAGTGAGAGAGGCCGCCATGGGTTATTAGTACTGCAATACAACGCACTGTCTCAATGGCATTCAATTGCCCTTGTGCCGCCCATCTACAATTGCACTATTATTTTTCACTACCTTTCTGTGCAAGTTTCGAATTTATATGGTATTATGCTAGTAGAATCTCTGAGTAGGTTTAGAGTTAGTGTTCTATAATTTATATAGTCTTATTGCACTCTAATCTACATGGGTTTTTCTTAATTATATTGCCTAAGTAAGCAGTAATTGTTGATGTCCTTACCTTTGTTGAAATGGTGAAGTAAAAATGGAGAAAGCTGAACGTCAGGTCAACATCAATGGTGTTTCTGAACAACACTGATAGACAATTGATTGCGCATGGTTGAGAATTCAATCAAATGGTAGCCCACTTAGCTACCCAACACGCTGTACACTCACGGAGACAACCAGTAAATTCAAGAGAATGAAAGAGAATACAAAACCTTACTTTATCCCACTCCAAAAATATCGATTTTAGTTTTTTACACGTGAATGTTCTGGTCATAAAAAACACTTGGGGTTTCAAGGCTGCCAAGTGATGTTACCGTTCATCAATCATGACTATCTGTATTGAAAATATAAAGAAGTTAGTTTAGTTGATTAGATCATACTCCTCCATTTGATGGTGCATTGTCTCTGTATAACAATATTCTATCGATGGGTCTTAAAGTACAAAAGAGAGGTGTTTAGAAAGACGGGACGAGAAAATAGAAGTCACAAAAATTAGGGTTTGAGATCATTATCATGGAAATAAAGATGGAAATCTTCAATCAGGATGATCATATGAGAAAAGCGACTTTGAACTAGACCCAGCAAGTGGAGCTCGAGGGTTGTCAATGTCAACATTCTCAGCCATGAAAAAAGATGAATTTCTCTGTAACTTTTCAAATTTCTTTGATACTCTTTTGCTTTCGAAAGAAGAAAAAGAAAATTGAGAAGCTTTTAACATAGATCAGTAAAAGTGTTGGAAAAGCATAGTAAAGCAATCAAAATAAAGGAAATTGAGATAAACAATACCTAAAAAGTTCTTAAAGAAAAACCCTCACCGACCAATATTGATATGTAAAACTGTGAAGTTTTTAAATTATTTAATTTGGTTTTGTCTCTGTCAGTGAGAACAGCCATAGAATGACAGGCGTAGGCTCTTTCTGCAAAAGGGATTGATAATTATTTTTCTTGCATTAATGAGCTTTACCCTATCAACCCATCAAATCCTTTTCAAATTTTATTCTACGGATCGATAGAGAAAGATAAACGAATCATTTAAAATCTAATTCTTCGGGAAAAAAAAAAAGGGAAACTCTTAATATTTCCACACCTTTTATGTTCGTCTCCGTATTGTCCACATTCATATTGAGCAGTATCTATCAGTGAGTGGGAAACCAATTACTAGAGACAGCTATAGCACTTGAACACGTAATGACTTGAGCTATCATCTCAGACAACTTGCTTCTCCCTCTCTCTCTTTCTCTCTCTCTATGAAAAAGGAAAATATTCGTCTGATTGCTTTCATAGATTGATCTGGAAATGTCTCTCTCTCTCTCTCTCTCTCCAAAAATTAGGGTTTGAGATCATTATCATGGAAATAAAGATGGAAATCTTCAATCAGGATGATCATATGAGAAAAGCGACTTTGAACTAGACCCAGCAAGTGGAGCTCGAGGGTTGTCAATGTCAACATTCTCAGCCATGAAAAAAGATGAATTTCTCTGTAACTTTTCAAATTTCTTTGATACTCTTTTGCTTTCGAAAGAAGAAAAAGAAAATTGAGAAGCTTTTAACATAGATCAGTAAAAGTGTTGGAAAAGCATAGTAAAGCAATCAAAATAAAGGAAATTGAGATAAACAATACCTAAAAAGTTCTTAAAGAAAAACCCTCACCGACCAATATTGATATGTAAAACTGTGAAGTTTTTAAATTATTTAATTTGGTTTTGTCTCTGTCAGTGAGAACAGCCATAGAATGACAGGCGTAGGCTCTTTCTGCAAAACGGATTGATAATTATTTTTCTTGCATTAATGAGCTTTACCCTATCAACCCATCAAATCCTTTTCAAATTTTATTCTACGGATCGATAGAGAAAGATAAACGAATCATTTAAAATCTAATTCTTCGGGAAAAAAAAAAGGGAAACTCTTAATATTTCCACACCTTTTATGTTCGTCTCCGTATTGTCCACATTCATATTGAGCAGTATCTATCAGTGAGTGGGAAACCAATTACTAGAGACAGCTATAGCACTTGAACACGTAATGACTTGAGCTATCATCTCAGACAACTTGCTTCTCCCTCTCTCTCTTTCTCTCTCTCTATGAAAAAGGAAAATATTCGTCTGATTGCTTTCATAGATTGATCTGGAAATGTCTCTCTCTCTCTCTCTCTCTCTCAAAAATTAGGTGTTTCTTAGGAACCTGAGCTGGTTTTGCAGCGATCAACTGCAAGAAAACAAGGGGCCACAGGATAGATAGTGGGCTTTGAGCCCAATAGGTGGATTGAAACCCATGACATTGTAAAATAAGAAACCCAACCCAGTTGGTCAAGTTGAGGATTTAATTGTTTCAGATTCGACCACAAAACTTGAAGCGTAAAAGATTTGGCATTGGAGATATCCAGCCGTCGTATATGGATTGACTCAACGTCGTGAAGAGAGTGCATAATTTCTATGAGCTCAAGGAAGGCAGCATATAAGCATACTTGAATGCCTAAAATTATCAGCAATGGTAAGAATTGATTATTTTTTTTTCTTAAGGTTTTAAAGGTAAGGGGAAAATTGTCCACATGTAATTGAATTGAATTATGTTGAGTTCGGATTGTTGACTTTTAGGGTACTACTCATTTAAGAAGTCGTAGGCTACCAAATAATGTATGTGATTATCAAAATTGCAAAACTAAGGGAATAAGAAAATTACCCTTATATCAAGCTTTGCACTAGTTCAAAAAAATGAAGTACTTCGTTCTCATCTTAGAAACTAGGTACTGGCAAACCTATGCAATCTTAGACTTCTCTTTTGACACGGTCCGGATCTAGAAAGGACCCGTGTTAAACTCACAAAAAGATGAAGAGTGGTAGTATGTGTAATATGAAGAACAGAATAATAAAATAATTATAAAAATAAAAAGAAATGAAAACCGCAGACCCGAGATCTATCTTATGTTATGCTCACGGGTGCATGTTTTTCCGTAGGAAAACAACCACTACCGGACATTGGTTCGGCCCCCTCATAGATCAAACTTCAAAGGAAGAATTATGAGAAAGATCAATACGAGCTTACTCTAACAACTTTGATCTAGTAAGCAAGGGAGACCTACTCCTTTCACGGATTGAAAAATCTGTGGCTTACCTTCATTAAAGGTAAAAATGTTTCTCTCTTTGGAAGACAAAGGTGACTCATGTATTGAGAAATTGGCAAAAGTTTTTTTCCAATGCAACTAAGCAATACCTACAAATAACCCCTAATGGTAGCGGCTAGGGTTTGGATGGAAGGATGAAAAAGTGCCGTTGATGAAGGATGAAGATGGGCGTCCAAGCCTTGTCAGCACGCGCCCTAGATCCGAAGGTGGAGATGGCAATCTGCGCCTCTTCTAATCCATGGTGTTGCTATGCCATGTCATCAATCTTGTGAACAATCCCTAGTTGTCCTTGCATGGGCCTAATCCCCTTCTTTTCTAGAAGCCCACTAATCTTCAACCCAAAATCAACCATCATGCATTCATATATCCTTAACCAACAATCTAATACATGATATGAGTAAGGCTTATAGATATACCTTACTCTTACAAATAGGGCTAAATGTTTGCCAAAGAAAGAAAAAATACAAAAGTGTTCAAAAGAAAATAAAGAAAAGAAAAATATGCATAAAATAAATTGTTACACGTTTAATATGTCGGGAAGACAAATTCCCGTCTGATAACGCTCTGAATCCATCCGTGTATCTCATACTAGCATGTGGATGGGCTGCTTCATATCCACTGAGCTAATCTCCCAAGTGGATCCTTCTAAAAGATCAAGACCTGCAAAAGAAACACGTAATAAGTAAAGAGAATAATTAAAGTTTGGACCTTTATTGGATCTTCGAGAGATTGGGCTCCTAGGCATGTCATTCTCTCAGGGTGATTTGAGGATTTGACCTCAAATCTATTAGTTGACTTCTTCCCAAAGTTGTCTCCTCCAAATTTTGGTCCAGTGGCTTCATCAAGATTCTCTAAGCGCTTGAATTTGAATGCATCGAAGGTATAATATGCCATTAGCATATAGAGTTAAAAGCCCCTCATCTACCAATAGTCTTCTTTATATGGTGGTTGGGTGGTCTTACTAAAAAGTTCTTTGGTAAATGTGGGAAGATTGAATTCGAGAGCTACTTTGAAGGGCGTTTGCTCGGTGATGGAGTAAAGGTTTCGAAAGTAGTCAAATTCTCAACGTGGTAGCACAAGGTTCCCATTATACTTCTTCGTCCAAAGAATTAATTCTTCGAGCTTTATGACCACAAATATAGGCTCAACATTCAAATGAATCTTGAGATATTATTGGCTCTAACCAATCTTAAAAAGTCAAGTTATTAAGTGTTCGAAGGGCAAATATCTCATTGTTACCCAAGATTTAAGTTCATCATGACCATACTCCTTACTCCAACTTATCATTAGAATCCAGGTGGTCAAATGGCCGGATGGCAGATATCTTTTGGCTACCAAATCAACCGATTCCTTTTCCTTTGTTGGATGGTAAAATTTGTGAAAATCACATGGAAAGGCTAGTTGGGTTGATTGTTCACCTAATTGTAAGTTAAGAAATTTAAGGGATGCATTAGGTGTAACTATATCATAGGTTTGCCTAAGTCCACGATGGATAAAAGCATCAATAGTTATAAGAACGAAGACATAGGTTAACTCCTTCAAAAATTGGTGTGAAGGGGAGTTTATTCTTCTAACATATGGGATGGAGTGAGGTGGACCAATGATCATACTCTCAATCCCATAGATACTCTCCTCACTAAAATTCTTCTTTTTTTTATAAGGCAAATGTCATGTTGACACTTCCTTCGAGGGTTAAGGCTTTTCTACTTTAACCATCGTTTCTTCTCAATATTCATTGACTTTAAGAAAGGGTATTATTGAAAGTGGTGGTGTGGGTACTTCATCGTAGAAGGAATTATAGTACCACTTGATGTGAGAGTATTCTTGGGTTGAACAATCCAATTGGTGGCCGATACCACGTATGGGTTGTAGTCCTTGTGGCAATGCCTTCTTTTCTTGGCGTAACAAACTTTGGCGGGGGGTGGAAGGTTTATCTCCAAAAAAGGTAGTTTTCACTTAAGTTCATGGTCTTGTCCTCTTGGTCACACTCCTCTTCTAGCAAAGTTCCTTCATTTTGCTCATTAAGTCAACCATCATTATTAGGTTCGGTTGAGGTGAGCAATCCTAAAAGTTTGAGGTCATTTCCAATTCTTTCTTCATCCACTTGATTGTCCATTACAAGAAGTGAACCTTATTTGGAATGACTATCAACTTCTTCTATTATCTGTAACACCCGAGATTTTTCCTCAAGGTGTATTGCTTTAGATTGAATTAAGTTATGGATCTTAGAATTTATCTAAATTACGAAGGAAGGATTGGAAAGTCAATGTAATACCCTGCTTGTACGGATTTCGGATTTAATATATTATATTATTATTTTATTATATAATGGTATTTTTGGTAAATATGTCAAATCAAGTCCGTTTCACGAAAGGAAAGCGTCATTATGATCCTAACGATTAATAGGAATTTTAAGAAAATTATGAGAATTTTCGGAGATTAAACGTTATATTCCGAGTAAATACATTTCTCGTAATGTAAAAGACGTTCTCGTAAAAATAGCAAACGAGGTCCAAATTGCGAACGGACAGTTTTATTAAATCCTAGATATTAAGTTGGACTTATGGGTGAAGTAAGGAGTTTGGATGAAACTGAATAGCTAGACGATTAACGAACCGAATGACGAAATGAATATAAAAACTATAGAGGGGCATTTTAGTAATTTGCCAAATAAAATTTTATAAAAATAACCTAAATCTATTTCTTTCTTCATTCTTCCCTGCGTTCTTCGATTTCCAGAGAGCAAACCCTCTCGGCTTCTCCTCTGCCACGGCGATTTCTTCGACGATCCGACCTCCATTCGTTCCGTTTCCTTCACGCTTTCTCCTCTAATCAACGCTCTAGGTATGATTCTAAAGTTTTAGAGCGTTAAACTTCGAGTTTCGTAGAGTTTTGCGTTTAGGGTTTTCGTTAGGTTTTCGATTAAAAATGAGATTTAGGGTTTGTAATTAATAGGTTTGCCGTAATAAAGTATATATTGGACGTATTGAACGTTATTGGACGAATTTGATTGATTTAGGGCGAAAGTTAAAAATTAGGGATTTTCGAGATTTAGGGAAAAACTCGTAAATTGAAATTTAAGGTGCTGAGCGAGTATTGTCCAATAGAATAGCTCGATGAATTGAATTAAAGTTATAGGAAATTTCTTTAGTTAAGGTTTTATTTATTTGGATGTTAAGTACCTTAAATTAGTTTTAACGGCGAATATTGTGTTTTGCTTCAGACAAACAACGCTCGTGGACGGAGCTTGAGCTGCTTTGGACACGAGGTAAGTTCTCGTGATCTTCTTTGGCCGATTGGCCTACACCGTACGTCGAATGTGGTCTCGAGGAGTTTTGGAGATACTTTTGTTTCATTGTACTTGGTTTGGGTAGCTAGGTTTTAGGGGTTTATAGTTTACGCTTTACAGTCTTGATGGTACACGTTATTGTTTGTTTACTTTAAGATATTGAACTGTTCACGCATCACTTGTTTTAAAGAAAAGCATGAAAATGAACTTCCGCACAGAGCTTTAAAGATAACGTAAAGCATAGCATTGGCCAAAAGGCTTATTGGCCGAAAGGCGTATTGGCCGAAAGGCGTATTGGCCGAAAGGCGTATTGGTCACGCGAGGTGGGGCTCAGGCACGGCTGTACGTGTTGTAAGTGTGCACCCCCGCCTCTAGCTAGAAAGAGTAGTCCGCCCGCTGGATGAGCTCTCTCTGGTTAGAGGGATAGGATCTCGGTGACACCTATCGTGCATTGTATAGTAAAGAAAACATACATGATTAATGAACTCATTCGCACAGCATGCATTGCATTTACGTAGAGCTTACTGGGATTTCATCTCATAGTGTGTATATGTATGGTGTAGGTGATCTAGATATCGAGGAACCAGGTGAGGATGAGATCCCTCCTCCTGAGGCTTGAGTCCAGTTGACGGAGGATTACTACGGTGGTGTGCTGGCGCAGTTGATGCTTAACCGACCCGTGGGGGAGTATGTATAGATTTTGGGATTATTGAGATGTTTTGAGTTGATAGTTGTATAGAACATTTTAGGATGCTTGGTACTGGTAGTTGATAGGTTTATGTTCTATGGTTCAAACGTTTTGGTAAATTGTATACAGAAAATGTTTTGGTTTAAAATGTTAATTAAATATTATGGAATGTTTTGATTATTTTAGGATGGTTATGGATATGCTCGACTTTTAGAGCAATCCACGCAGTTGGATTTCGCAAAGTCCGCTGCAAGTTGGTTCAATTTAGAAAAAGTTTGGGTTGAGATTAAGTTAGAAGTTGATATGTTGTAAGATGTATTGCTCTCTGGAATTCAATTCCAGAGAGCACTTGTAAAATAAAAACAGAGAAGAAGAGAAAGCAGGAGGAGTGACGAATGTTCGCTTGAGGAGTGTGGAGCGATCGCTGCATGGTGTGCAGCGATCAATCGCTGCAGCAAGCAGCGATTAGTCGCTGCTCGCTGCAGCAAATGCAGCGATCAGTCGCTGCAATGCTGCAGCGACTGGTCGCCGCTCGCTGCAGCACATGCAGCGATCAGTCGCCGCATGTAGCAGCGACTGGTCGCTGCCCCCTTTTGCCACTGGGCTGGACAGTTTTGCCCTCCCTCCATTGTTCTGTTTTTAATTGATTTTAAGGATTTTATTTAATTAATTTTATATTTGTTTTAAAAGGTTTAAAAAGCTAGATTTAAATTCCGATTTCGATTCTGGTTTCGATTCGGTTTAGTTCCCGCTTAGAGTTTATTTAAAGTATAGAGTTTAAAAAAAAATAATAGTACAAAAAATACGAGTACAGTATTAGGGTCGCTACATTTATGGTATCAGAGCCCTCGGGTTTTAAAATCGGTTCTGTAGACTGCTCGACTGCACAGCCACTACGCAGACAATCTTCATCAACTGTAAGTATGTTTATAGTTTTATTTGATTTCTAGTTTCTTAGAATATTTGTTTTAACTTTTATATAGGAATTTTATAAATATGGTGCGTCCACGAAACGACCGAGATGACCGCGACGATACGATTGACACCTTAAGGATTTTATCGCCCAGCAGTCTCAGCATATGGAGAGACAGGCTCAGCAGAGGGAGAGACAGTCTCAACAGCTGGGTACTTTGATAGACCGCGAGGGCGTTAGAGCCCGAGAGACAGCTATTCCGGTCAATTGGGGGATGGAGAGATTTCAGAAGCTCCAGCCTCCGATATTCAACGGGCAATCTACGGATCCCACTTCAGCCAAAGAGTGGATTCGTACCATGGAGGACATGCTGGCGTATGCTAGCATAGAGGATGGAGAGAGGGTGGTGTTGGTGACTTACCACCTAGCTTTAGATGCCCGATTCTGGTGGGACACTGTGAAGACGACCACCGATGTGACTATTATGGGCTGGGAGAGATTCAGAGAGTTGTTCTATGACAAGTATTTCAGCTATACCGTACGAGAGGCAAAGATGGTTGAGTTTATGCAGTTGCGGCAGATTGGTTCTATTGCCGAGTACGTGAGGAGGTTTGAAGCATTATCCAGATTCGCCCCACGACAGGTCAGCGTTAACGAGGACAAGGTACGCCGATTTTTACAGGGACTTAGTCGGGAGTTCCGGATGCGCCTTACCATATCTGGGGTACGGAATGTATCCTATGACGACATTGTGGCTAAGGCACTTGATATTGAGGCAGTTGATCAGAGTTCTGCCGGACCGAGGGAGCCATCTAAGGGCTTCTTCCGGGAGATTCGACCTCAGTCACTGAACCGAGGTTGGCCGCCCAGAGCACAGCCCCAACACCAGCAGAGGGGTGTGAAGAGACCTCTTGAGGGAGGTAATGACCGAGGGAAAGGCGAAGCAAGTACAGGGTGCTTCTCAAATGCCTCTTTGCCCTAAATGTCAAAAGGAACACCGTGGCCAGTGTAGAGTGGGCACAGATGTATGCTATTGGTGTGGAGAATCAGGCCATTTTGCTAAAGACTGCCCGAAGCGGGGTCGAGATTAGCCAGCCAGTGATCAGAGGAGAGTTATGCCCAGGATTTTCGCTTTTATCGAGCCTGGTGATGTTGATAACGAGGATCAGCCTGCCGTGATAGCAGGTACTATATTGGTTACTGGCGTTCCTGTATTTTCTTTATTAGACACGGGGGCTACGCATTCTTTTGTTTCCACTTCTTGTGTGTCAAAATTGAGGCTTGCGCCTGAGTTAGCAGAATGCGAGTATAGTGTGATGCTACCTTCAGGAGAGCGTATGCAGTCAGGTCTTATTGTCCAGGGCAATATTATCTCGATTGGGGATCGCACCCTCTATGCTCGCCTTATTGTTATGGGCATCGAGCACTATGATCTTATTCTAGGGATGGATTGGCTATCACAGCACTTTGCCACCATCGATTGTCGATCCGGGATTGTGACCTTCCGACCCCCGGATAGAGCCGAGTTTTCTTATCAGGCGATGAGCAGATTGAGTAGCTCGCCTATTTCTTATTCCATGAAGGTCAACGAGCAGTTTAAAGGTGCATGCTCTATTTATTTGGCCTCTGTATTTGATTGTCAGTTGCTCAGCGTAGAAAAGCCGAGCGACATTCCTATTGTCAGAGAGTTCTCTGGGATCTTTCTTGATGATCTTCCAGGGTTACCACCAGACCGGGAGATCGAGTTCACTATTGATGTCTACCCAAACTCCGCGCCGAGGTTTAAGAACCCGTATCGATTGGCACCAGCTGAGTTGAGAGAGCTGAGAAATCAGCTTGATGAGTTGTTAGAGAAGGGATTTATTCGACCCAGTGTATCGCCTTGGGGTGCGCCCGTTCTGTTTGTCAAGAAGAAAGACGGGACCCTCAGGATGTGCATTGATTACAGGGAGTTGAACAAATTGACGGTGAAGAATAAGTATCCACTGCCTCGGATTGGTGATTTATTTGATCAGCTGCAGGGTGCCCGAGTATTTTTGAGGATTGATCTACGCTCGGGTTACAATCAGCTGAAGGTCCGGAAGGATGATATACCGAAGACGGCATTCCGAACGAGGTATGGGCATTATGAGTTCATTGTTATGTATTTCGGACTTACTAATGCCCCTGCAGCGTTTATGGACTTGATGAACCGTGTCTTCAAGGAGTATCTGGACAAGTTCGTGGTGGTTTTCATTGACGATATCCTGATTTACTCTAAGACGAAGGAAGAGCACGAGGAGCATCTGAGGATCGTTTTACAGATTCTGAGTCAACGCCAGCTATATCCCAAGTTTTCGAAGTGCGAGTTCTGGCTTGACAGAGTGAGCTTCCTTGGCCATATCATATCACAGGACGGAGTTTCTGTGGATCTGAGCAAGATTCAGGTGATCAGAGATTGGCCACAGCCGAAGAACGTACGTGAGGTGTGTGGATTTCTCGGATTGGCTGGTGATTATCGGAAATTTATAGAGGGATTCTCGAAGATCGCACTTCCCCTCTCACGATTGACTCTGAAGAACGAGAGGTTTGTATGGTCGTCTGCTTGTGATGACAGTTTTATGGAGTTAAAGCAGAGATTGACCACCGCTCCAGTACTAGCGCTACCCGTTGAAGGTGTTAGATTCAGTATTTACTGTGATGCGTCTGGTGTGGGACTCGGTTGTGTATTGATGCAGGAGGGGAGAGTTATTTCTTATGCTTCTCGGCAGTTGAAGCCGTACGAGCAGAATTACCCTACGCACGACCTTGAGTTAGCAGCTGTGGTCTTCGCACTGAAGTTATGGAGACATTATTTATATGGGCAGCAGTGCGAGATATTTTTCGACCACAAGAGCTTGAAGTACTTGTTTACGCAGAAGGAGCTGAACATGCGACAGAGACGATGGCTTGAGTTCGTCAAAGATTATGATTTTGAAATCAAGTACCATCCGGGGAAGGCGAACAAGGTTGCTGATGCCTTGAGTAGAGTGCCTTCTGTGAGTCAACCTTCATTAGCAGCGATGTCAGTTACGCTGCGGTCTGAGATTGAGAAGTTCGACGTTGAGATAGTGGCAGAGTTTTCCAGTATGCTCACCAACATTTCACTCAGGCCGACTATTCTGTATTGGATACGTGAGGCTCAGCAGAATGATACGGAGTGTGAGGAGCTTCGATCCAGCAGGACATTGGGAGACTCGTCGGATTTCCATTTATCGGAGGATGGTATTCTGAAGTTCAGGCATAGGTGGTACGTGCCTAGCGACGAGGATCTGAAGAAGGATATATTGGCCGAGGCACATTCTTCGGCGTATTCTGTGCACCCGGGAAGTACTAAGATGTACCAGGACCTAAAGCAACATTTCTGGTTGCCGAACATGAAGAGGGAGGTTGCCAAGTACGTTGAGACCTGTTTAGTATGTCAACAGGTGAAGGCAGAGCATCAGAGACCGGCCGGAACGTTATTGCCACTGCCGATTCCGGAGTGGAAGTGGGAGCAGATCTCCATGGATTTCATTGTGGGGCTCCCGAGGACGACGAAGGGCCATGACGGCATATGGGTTATTGTGGACCGATTAACAAAGTCGGCCCACTTCTTGTCTGTGAAGATGGCGTCTTCTATGGATCAGCTCGCAGAGCTCTATGTACAGGAGATTGTGAGATTGCACGGAGTTCCAGTTTCGATTGTCTCAGACAGAGATCCTAGATTTACTTCAAAGTTCTGGAAGAGCCTGCATAAAGCTATGGGGACTCAGCTTAATTTCAGCACTGCATTTCATCCTCAAACTGATGGTGAGACAGAGAGGACGAATCAGATTTTGGAGGATATGCTCAGAGTATGTGTGTTGGAGTTTCAGGGATCGTGGAGCAGATATTTGCCACTGATCGAGTTCTCTTATAATAACAGCTTCCAGGCTACCATTGGCATGGCACCGTACGAGGCTTTGTATGGTCGGAAATGTAGATCTCCGTTATATTGGGACGATGTTGGCCAGGCCAGCATCGTTGGTCTTGAGATTCTACAGCAGACGGCAGAGAAGATTGCCATTATCCGACAGCGTATCGAGGTAGCTCAGAGCCGACAGAAGAGCTATGCTGACACTAGACGGATAGAGCTAGTGTTCGAAGAAGGTGATGAGGTGTATCTCAAAGTTTCTCCGTTCAAGGGCATTGCGAGATTTGGAAGGAGGGGTAAGCTAAACCCTCGTTATGTGGGGCCCTTTCCTATTCTGAAGAGGATCGGGAAGTTGGCGTACAGATTGTAGCTTCCGGCTTCTATGGAGGGTATCCACGACGTATTTCATGTATCCATGCTTCGGAAGTGCTTGCGCGATCCGTCGCATATCGTGGAGGCTACAGAGATCGAGGTACAGCCTACCTTGAGCTATGAGGTGAGGCCGGTACGTATTTTGGAGACTTCCATCAAGATTTTGCGCAACAAAGAAATTTCGCTAGTTAAAGTTCTATGGCGGAATCATGAGGTGGAAGAAGCGACGTGGGAACGACAGCAGGATATGATGGCTAAGTATCCTGATTTGTTTGTATAATTTAATTTTGTGGACAAAATTCTAAATAAGGTGGGTGGAATGTAATACCCGGCTTGAACGGATTTCGGATTTAATATATTATATTATTATTTTATTATATAATGACATTTTTGGTAAATATGTCAAATCAGGTCCGTTTCACGAAAGGAAAGCGTCATTACGATTCTAACGATTAATAGGAATTTTAAGGAAATTATGGGAATTTTCGGAGATTAAACGTTAGATTTCCGAGTAATACGATTTCTGTAATGTAAAAGACGTCTCGTAAAAATAGCAAACGAGGTCCAAATTGCGATACAGACAGTTTTATTAAATCCTAGATATTAAGTTGGTATATTGGGTGAGTAAGGAGTGTTGGATTGATGTGCAAAACCGAAGCTAGACGATAACGAATGCTCGAATGACCGAAAAGACTATAAAAAACTATGGAGGGGCATTTTAGTAATTTGCCAACTCAACTTTTATAAAAATAACCTAAATCTATTCTTTTTCATTCTTCCCTGCCTTCTTCGATTTCCAGAGAGAGGCAAACCCTCTCGCTTCTCCTCTGCGCGGCGATTCTTCGACGATCGACTTGATCGCCGCTCCTGCGCACATGCAGCGACTGGTGTAACACCTGACTTTCGGCCAGGTGATTTCTGACCATTTTCATTGTCACCCTCTTATTTACCTTATTCTTAAAATTTTAATGGTTCAGATACAATTAGTACAAGTTGAGTAAAACTAGGTTGGGTGGCAGTTTTGTAATTAAAATTGATGGATTAGGTATAAATAGGAAATGGAAACCTTAAACCTCATTTATTACCACTGTAGCCGACATTCCCTCTCGGCGATTTCCTTCTTTCCCAAGTTCTTGCTCTCGGCTACCAGAACTTCCCTTTACCGACGGCTGGTTTCGAGCTTGCTCTCCTCTGCAAATCCACACCCGAGGTATGAAATGGACAATGTAGTCATTCATTAGTAAATAGAGCTCTGTATTCAGCTCGGCACTGAGTTCGGATTTTTTTTAACAGTGGCCGAGTAGTTTAAGACTTTTTAAAATCTGAGAGTAGAAATGTCATCCCGAATCGATTCTGAACATTTTAGGTAATCAACTCGGATTTAACTAATGGTAAAACCTGTCCACCTAGTTTCGGATTTCAGACTGCAGTGTGTCAAACAGAGGAATCGGAATGACTTTAGCTATTAGATCCTAGGATGGTTTATGATTAGGACTATTAGGACTTTGTTTAACTACTGTATGTACATGTTTTAGTGAAGAAGTTTAAAGGAAAGAAGCTCGGATTGCTAAGGAATCCAGGTAAGTGAATGTGTTAAGATTTCCGGCCACTAGGGCCCTACACCGCAAGGGTATTAGGAAATCACTGAAATGTTAACTTTGTTTGAACTGATTGGTTATTCCCACGACATGAAGAAGTTGTGTAAGTAAATGTAAAGTTACAGGATGTTCTACCTTGTCATTATGTATGACTTTTCTTTATGAACTTTATGTCTATGCACGGTGTCCAGTCATGATTAAGTAGAGAACATGAAAGTATATGTAACCATGATTAAGTGCAGACGGATAACGAAACGTATGTATGACTCGCGAATTCTCCCACTGGTGGAGGCGAGTTAATGATATGTATGGCTCGCGAATTCTCCCACTGGTGGAGGCGAGTTAATGATATGTATGGCTCGCGAATTCTCCCACTGGTGGAGGCGAGTTAATGATATGTATGGCTCGCGAATTCTCCCACTGGTGGAGGCGAGTTAATGATATGTATGGCTCGCGAATTCTCCCACTGGTGGAGGCGAGTTAATGATATGTATGGCTCGCGAATTCTCCCACTGGTGGAGGCGAGTTAATGATATGTATGGCTCGCGAATTCTCCCACTGGGGGAGGCCGAAGTGATGTATCATGATTGCCGCGATAGGCAAATGATTATGTACGACTGCCGCGATAGGCAAATGACTATGTACCCCTGTCTTCCTCCCTCGTCTCCTGCCTTAATACATGTTATGTAAATGATAAAGATGAACATGAATGAAGAATGGTTTATGACGTATGTCTCTCTAAATTGTGTACTCCTGTAATCTGTCAGCATGCATTCCTTACTAGCCTTAGGCTTATAGTTAAACCTTATGGTGTAGGTGAAGAAGGTTCTGGTGAGGATGTTATGTTCAAAGAGGATGCTTAAGGTGGTGTGGAGGATGCTCAAGGTGACAGTGCGGGACTGGAGAGGCGATTTATGACCCCTGGTTAAGACTCTTATGTTACAGTATGTTAAAGAATATGGTAGTTTAAGTAGGATGAGACTATTTTAAAACGTTGAGCTTTGAAACTGTCTAGTGGATCACTGAGTCAGGGAATGATTATATAGATTTATAAATGATTTGTTGCTTAAGTCTTCCGCTATATGCATTTTGAATGAGTTGTGTTTTCTTTCTGTTGGAAGGAGTCATTTGATGATTTAGAGTTCTCTACCGTAAGACGGAAGCTGGAAGAGGTAGTCTTCCGGCTGACGTCATCGGCAGATGCCGAAGGATAGTTGTTGATGGTTTAGTCTTCCGGTTGACGTCATCGGCAGATGCCGAGAGTTAATTGTTTGATGGTTTAGTCTTCCGGCTGACGTCATCGGCAGATGCCGAGGGGTAGTTGTTTGTTGGTTTAGTCTTCCGGCTGACGTCATCGGTAGATGCCGAAGGATAGTTGTATGATGGTTTAGTCTTCCGGATGACGTCACCGGAAGATGTAAAATGTGTTTTTGTCGTTTAGCGACCGGAAGATGTAAAATGTGTTTTGTCGTTTAGCGACCGGAAGATGTAAAATGTGTTTTGTCGATTAGCGACCGGATGATGTTTTAATTTAGCACGCGAGACCCACGTGCCCACCGGAAGACGTCTCCTTTTAGGTGATGTTAAGCGAGTCACGCGTAATGCACGTGATGACCGGACGACTAAATTTTTGAGGGTTGTCAACGCATGCAACCCATGCAAACCCGAGTGGTATTATGTTAAGAGGATTGAGGGCACCTCCTCTTTTCCCGAAATTGTCAAGAAGCCAATGACCGAGTCTAGTCGCTCGACTCTGTGAAAGTTGAGCCGATGAGGTATGGGAAGTCGGGCACGAGAGGGTTCGTTTTTCCTTAATGGTTCTGCGTCTCTATTACCAGTTTAAAAAAAAAATACATGTAAAATGTGAAAGTCTGTTGTGAGATAGTAAGTGAATATAATAATAGTAAAAGTCAAACAAACGGTTAATGAAAGAATATGGATACGTGACGGCTCCTGGCCGGGGTCGTTACAACTGGTCGCTGCCCCCTTTTGCCACTGGGCTGGACAGTTTTTCCCTCCCTCCATTGTTCTGTTTTTAATTGATTTTAAGGATTTTATTTAATTAATTTTATATTTGTTTTAAAAGGTTTAAAAAGCTAGATTTAAATTCCGATTTCGATTCTGGTTTCGATTCGGTTTAGTTCCCGCTTATAGTTTATTTAAAGTATAGAGTTTAAAAAAAAATAATAGTACGGAAAATACGGGTACAGTATTAGGGTCGCTACAGTCAATTTATAAAAATTTAACGGTCGAAGAATGGAAATTTAACGGGTTATTTAGTTTATTAAAAACTTGCGATTTTATTTGGAAGAGGGTTTCTAAAATTTTAGGTCGAGTGGATGCGAACTTAACGGAATACGGAAGTTCAAATATGTGAGGGCAATTTAGTCATTTAACTAAAAAAAATAAAAAAATAAAAAATATATTGAAATAGAATGGCTTCACGAAGAAGCCATTCTGCTTCGCTTCTGTAACCCGAGCCCCGACGAGAGAAGAGCGCGAGCGACCTCCCTCCAACGGCTGACCATGCGATTCCGGCCACCGTTCAAACGAGCATACTGCGGCGAGCTGAAGCCAGAGCTCAGTTCGGCTTTTTCCGCACCTGACCCGACCAAAAACAGGTAGCTTCTCCTCCCTGTTTTCTCTCTGTTGCTCGGCCGAGGGGTAGTCTGCGTGTTGGGTCGTTTTCTTGGTTGTTTTGTGACGAAAATTTGGGGGCTTTTAGTGGTGTGTGAGGGGCGATTCACGGAGGGTTGGAGTACCCCTGTTTTCTGAGTGAAAACCGTGAGGTGTGTGCTGTGAATTTGGGGATTCTAGATTTGGAAACTTTAGATTTCATTAAAGTATGCATAATAGGTTAGAATATGATAGATTAGTGAGGAATTGAGTGATAATTGATGAAAAACCAGAAAAGGAGAATTTTCCGGTTAGGGGCAAAATCGGATTTTGCTATTTTTGATCTAGTTACAGTCGTTTGTTTTAAAATTTCTTTTGACAGGTTAATATAGGTTATTAGAGGAGTACGTGGCTGCTGGAATCGTTTGATTCCAATATCCGATGCGAAAGTTATGTACGTTTGAAGTTTTGGGTCGGTTTTTACCGAACCCAAATTAGTTGCCCGTTTAGTTAAGTTTTAGTTGGATTAGGATGGAAATAATAGTTGAAGAGTAATTGGTGAATGTAGGCTTGTGTCTGATTTTTCTTTTGGTAAATTATTGGGGTTAGAGTGAGCCAAGTAGCGCACCGAGCCAGGGTGGGTTCGGGGGCGTTACATTATCTCTTCCTCCTCTTCACTTAAGCTAGGCGTTTCCTCTTCGATCTCTTCATTCTCATCCTTGTAGGAACTGATATTGTCTAAGAGGGGGGGGAATTAGACCTTTTTAAATTTTAATTTCAAGTCTAACCAAATTTCTCTCTTGAATAAAATACTTATAAATTAATAGCAGACAAACAAATAAAGTAAAGAGAGAGAGAGAGAAATTCGACACCACAGTTTTTAACGTGGTTCGGCCAAACTGCCTACGTCCACGCTCCAAGGCTCCCCCTTGAAGATTCCTTACTTCTCCTCAACGAGAAATGTTGATCGAACTTTGCGGGCTTCGATCCACAGCCTTACACAATCCTAGATTGAACTTTACAGACGTCAATCCACTGCCTTACAGGGTTTTCAGATTTGAATGACAGATTACGCTAATCTACAAACTCTCAAAACAGAATCTCAAGTTTTGGAATAGAGAGATGTAGATAAAGAATACAGAGTATGATTCGCACGTTAGGGCTCAGGAAATCAAATTCGCAAAAGTCATTTTTCAGTGCTCTAACCTCGGCTTAAATACTCTGTCTGCAAATCGGCTCGACTTCAATGCTCCTTATCCAATAATGGAAACTTAGTTACCGTTGGAGCAGCTTTCGTACAAATGCAGGTAGTTGTTGCTTTCTGAAAGCGCAAATCGCCCGACGCCATTAATTCTCTGAGCTTTAAGCTTCTGGGCAAGGTACACTGTAGCTTTCGCGGTATATTTTAAAATCTGGCGGAAGACGTTGCTTTACAATGCTTGAACCGGCTTCGTTAGATGTAATGTTGTGAAGCTTGAGCCGAAACGGTGGATGCAGCTTTAGAAGTTGAACCGCTGTCGGAAGATGCAGCATTAAACAACTGAACCTCTATCGGAAGATGTAGATATGAAGTCTTCTTCCTTTGTCGTTTAGTGACCGGAGGACTTCGTCATTTAAATCATCTGCCTTCGTCGTTTAGTAAGGGAAGGAGGTCTTCTTCGAAGTCTTTCGCCTTTGTCGTTTAGCGAGCAGAGGAGGTCTTCATCGAAGTCTTTCGCCTTTGTCGTTTAGCGAGCGGAGGATGTCAACCTTGAAGGAATGCTCTGAGGATTTCTTCTTTTGTCGTCTAGCGATCGGAGGACGTAGTCATTAAGAGCTTCGCCTTTCTGTCGTATTCCTATCGGTGGACTTCGGCGTTGAACAACTTCTTCTTTTGATATATTAAATCACCGGTGGACTTAGGCATTACACTCATCCGCCTTTGTCGTCTTCCCATCGGATGATGCAGCGTTAAACACCATCGGATGATGTAGTACTTTGTTTATCAATTTATATTTTACAGCCCTGTTTTCATATTAAGAACATGTACACTTAATATATTCATTAGATAACTAAAATACCCTTTTTCAATGATATTTCCAACAGATAAATCTCATATTCATAAATCATTAGTTTCAAACGTAATAAATATAATCAAATTACTTTAACATATAAACACATCATCAAAAACATATTTAGACTTAAACACCATTTAAGTCAACAATCCTCACTTAGGGATTCTTCATCAAGTTCATTACGCTTTTGGGGCATAGGAGGTGGTGGTCTAGGGATTGTTAGTGATTTTGTAATTTTCTCCAAAGATTCTTTTACTTCTTTGTCCAAAAATTGGCTAACAACTTCTAGTTTGTGTATAACCTTATCTAGTTACCTTACACACCTATCATCAATTGGTTTGGAAGATAAAATTGGTTGATGATTGATCTTATTCCTTAACCTCATTTTATCCTTCAAGTTTTCTCCATAAGTGGATGGATAATCATGACTATATTGATTCTTAAAATTTGAAGAGTTAGGATAATACCTTGAGTGGTCTTCCTTAATCATTTTATCTCTTGTTGAAGGAACATTTCTTTTGATCCTAAAATAGCTCAATTGATATCTATTGTCATAAGTTTTTAGATATAATTTGTCATGGATGTTCTCATCCCTCTAATCGACAAAGAGACTACGGTTGAGTTCATCAAAATCAAATTCTCATCGGATAATTCTCCTCCTAGTGTTCACCATTTTGTTGATAAGGTATGCCTAAACTAGTGTAGAAGTTTGTGGCTTAAAGTTTTAGGAAGGTTTCTTAAGGAAATGTGTGAACTTTAAATCTTTGGTATTTTGGAAGGAAATTTTAAATTTAATTTAATTTAATTAATATTTTCTTTACATTAAAGTTGATTACTTTAAAAGGAATTAGGGATGTGATTATCTAATTAAGAGGTTAGGAATACTTAATTAAACTAAAAAGCAATAAAAAAATCTAGAAATTAAAACAACACAAAACACAAGGCAATTAATGAGCACATTTTCCCATGTAGTTGATTTGATTTTTAGCACCCTTAAAATAATTTAATTTTTCCCAAATTTCATGACTTTACGCCTTAGTTAGATGATATCAATTTAGTACAAGACAATAGGGTTCAAATATGGCAAAATTAAACAATAAAGTTGATAGAAATTTAGGTACTAAAACAAGTTCAAAATCGGTTTGCTCTACAAAATAGTTTTGCTAATTTGAGAAGTTATGTAATTAAATTCATTTATATTACCAAATGAGCAATTGGACAAGTCATATTATGCATGTATTTCAGTTCTCAGGTGCTGAATAGATTAATTGGGCAGAAACAAAAGGAGTAAAGTAACAAAAAATAGAAATAAAAATTATAAACAATGCATATATGACTAATCAATCAATTTTATCAATCAATTTGTAATCTCCTTAATGCAAATACCTAATCGGTCTCCTTAAATGTGATACCCGAATTTTCTTAAACAAGTACTTACAATTCAAAAACAGATCTGATTCAATTCAAAAAATAAATCTGGAAATTAAAAACCGATTAAAACCGATTACACTAACAAGTACGATGATTATAGAATGAAATATCTTGCTAGAACGTAAATAAAGGAAAAGAAAAGAAAAACTAAATAAGGGATAATAACAAAAATAAAGAAAAGAACAAAAATCGAAAAGAAAAGGAAAGGGAATAACGTTCTTACCTTTGGCAACTCTCAAATCAGCTTCAACACATATTCAATATTCAATAGGTTATTAAGGGACAATATTCTAAACAAAAAGAACTAAAAATAACAGGAAAAAAAAAAGAAAAAACTTGCTTAAAATCGTATGAAAATTGAAGAACACAGCACACACAAAGCAAATTTTAGGGTTAGAGAAATGGGCGATAGAATGAAAAAAAATTGTCACCCAATTTTCACAACAAAGCAGCCAATCAAAGGGTGTTCCAACTCGACCAAAAGCACTCAGAGGAAGCCTACTATGCTCTAATACCACTTGACACGGTCCGGACCTAGAAAGGACCCGTGTTAAACCCACAAAAAGATGAGGAATGGTAGTGTGTGTAATATGAAGAACAAGATAATAAAATAATGATAAAAATAAAAAGAAATGAAAACCCTAAGCGGACCCGAGAGCTATCTTATGTTATGCTCACGGGTACATGTTTTTTCGTAGAAAAACAACCACTATCGGGCACCGGTTCGGCCTCCATGTAGATCAAACTTCCAAGGAAGAATGATGAGGAAGGGCAATACGAGATTACTCTAGCAACCTTGAGGTAGTAAGCAATGGAGACCTACTCTTTTCACGGATTGAAAAATCCGTGTCTTACCTCCATTGAAGGTCAAAATGCTTCTCTCTTTGGAAGACAAAGGTGACTTATGTATTGAGAAATTGGCAAAAGTTTTTTTCCAATGCAACTAAGCAATACCTATAAATAACCCCTAATGGTGGCGGCTAGGGTTTTGATGTAATGATGAAAAAGAGTCATTGATGAAGGATGAAGATGGGCGGCCAAGATGAGAGGCCACTTGGGCAGCCAAGCTTTGTCCCCGCACTCGCCCTAGATCCGATGGTGGAGATGGCAATCAACCCCTCTTCTAATCCATGGTGTTGCCATGCCATGTCATCAATCATGTGAGCACTTCCTAGCTGTCCTTGCATGGGCCTAATCCTCTTCTTTGTTGCCTTCTCGATGGTCGAGTCCACTAGTCTTCAACCCAAAACCAACCACCATGCATTCATCTATCCTTAATCAACAATATAATGCATGATATGAGTAATGCTTATAAATATACCTTACTCTCACAAATAGGGACTAAATGTTTGCTAAAGAAAGAGAAAATACAAAAGTGTTTAAAAGAAAATAAAGAAAAGAAAAATATGCATAAAATAAATGGTTACATGTTTACGATACTGGGAAGACAAATTCCCGTCTGATGACACTCTGAATCCATCCGCGTATCCCATACTACCATGTGGAGGGGCTGCTCCATATCCAATGAGCTAATCTCCCAAGTGGATTCTTCCAAGATATCAAGACCTGCAAAAGAAACACGTAATAAGTAAGGAGAATAATTAAAGTTTGGGTCTTTATTGGATCTTCAAGAGATAGGGCCCCTAGGCATGTCATCTTTCTAGTATCTTCACTCAAAATGCATGTGTGAGCATGGATAATCACATAGAATACTCTTTCTAATTTGGTGAATGAATACATACTCCAACATATAATATGACCATTTTTATAGATAATGTTTCTCGACACAACATAGAAAAACATATTTTTCTCACTCAAATAATCAAATCTCAAAAACTCCAACAAATCCTCTTCACGAGGCCTCGGATCCTCTTAAATAAAAAACAATGGTGTTAGAATCCCTAAACAATCTAAACGTGCTTTACCAACGGGAATTCATTTAGACCAAATTGCGGATAATGAATTTTACCTCTCGCCATTGATGTCTGAAAATGGAGACAGCTATTTTTCCCTCCGAGATTAATCGTTTCTAAACCTTTATCAATCTTCAATTTGAGTGTGTATTGTCTGTATGAGATTGCAAGTTTAGGAGACTTTTCTCTTATTGTTTTTGTGCATGAAGTTTTCCACACACTTCTATATTCTTCTATCAAGAATATATAGGCAGAGAGAACTCAATGGGCATGACCAAGCTTACAAACTTCAACAAGGTCCATAGATCTTGCTGAAGAAAGAATGATGAAGCAATAGGGTATGGCCATGGGTATAGGTAGGGCCCCTTATCATAAAGAGGGACCTCACAACCAGACAAACTAACTTTCTCCCACGTGGTCTGAGTTTAACATAATTTTCTGAGTAACTAAACACAATACATGAATCATAGCAACGAATTCTCTTTATATAATAGAGAATTATCTTCCATATATCACAATGCATTATGTTCTTCTTTGTTGCCCATAAACTTAAAAAATAAATCTTGTTTATTCCAAGTCCATTACTTAAGTATATTTCTCAAACATAAATGTGTACACAAATTGTACCAAAATGAGAAATATCAGTTGAAGAGTTTATCAACCTTCGTTTTTACAACGAAAAATTTCATAGGGGAACCAAGCCTCATTTTCTCTACATGATCCTTAAATTTCAAAATTGACATGCCATTAGTTAAAGGATCGACTATCATCAATTCAGTGATAATGTGTTCGATGACCACTGAAGCATCTTTAACACATTACCTTATGGCTAATTACTTAATGTTGATGTTATTATTTTGACTACCACTTTTGTTGTTTTTAGCCATAAAAATAACAACTGAATTGTCACAATCTATCTTTAGTGACCTGAAAATAGAATCCACAATTCTAAACTCTGAAATAAAACTCTTCATCCATACACCATGTGAAGTAACCTCAAAACATGAAATGTACTAAGCTTCCATAGTGGATGTAGCAGTCAAGTCCTGTTTTGCATTTCTTCAAGATACAGTTCCACCGAAAAACATAAAAATGTATCATGATGTTGATTTATGTGAATTAAGACAACCAACAAAGTCTGAATCTAATTAGTCAATCACATCCAAGCTATCAGCTCGTCTGTACATAAACATGTAGTCTTTTGTTCCTTGAAGATACCTCAGCACTTTCTTTGCAATAATCCAGTAGTCTTTACCTAAATTACTCTGATATTTTCCCAACATCCAAACAATAAATGCAATGTCAGGTCTTGTGCATAAATAAGTATACATCAAGCTTCCAACAACTGAAGCATATAGAATGTTCTTTATTTGCTCCCTCTCAAGATCGTTCTTCGGGCATTGGTTCTCATGGAACTTGTGTAACACCCCGAGTCTTCCAGACCCGGTTTTGCTACCCAAAACATTGAACTGAACTAAGAGAAATTACGAAAAAATGTAAATTTTCTCTCAGTGATGATAATTCTATCTTTAATCCTCGACTTTACAGCGGAAAACTCAATAAGTAGAC
Organism: Begonia masoniana; assembly: GCA_022432975.1. NCBI lineage: Eukaryota > Viridiplantae > Streptophyta > Magnoliopsida > Cucurbitales > Begoniaceae > Begonia > Begonia masoniana. Next base: position 33,149,570 of record CM039509.1, read on the forward strand.
AGCGTTTATAATTAGACAAAACGTTAAGACATTTGGCCGAAGGGACAACATCTACCGATCGCAAAACGACAAAGCATGATGCACGCTCCTACCGATTGACACATGCATCCCACGTGATTCATTAAACTTCATCCGATCACAAAACGACAAGACTTAATACATACTCCTGCCGATAATGGAAAACCTACATCTACTGATTGACACATGCATCCCACGTGATTCACTAAACTTAATCCGATCACTAAATGACAAGACTTAATATCGGCTTCTACCGATTGACACATGTATATCACGTGACTTATTATACCTCATCCGATCACTAAACGACAAAACTTAATATCGGCTTTTACCGATTGACACATGCACATCACGTGACTCATTAAACTTCTTCCGATAGAAGACATCATCCGATGGAAGACATCAGCCGATAGTAGACATCATCTGATAGAAGACATCATCCGATGGAAGACATCATCTGATAGAAGACATCATCCGATAGACAGAAAACTTTCAGACTTTCACAAACTTAAACATGACTAAATAACAACTTCTACTTAGTACTCTTGTAATGTAGGGCCCTAATGGCCGAAAGTCTTACTCACTCACTTACCTTGTTTTCTTAGCAACTTGAGCACTTCTCTTCAAACTTCTTCACCTAGAAACATTTCACATCACAGTGTTAAATCAAAATCCTAACTAAAAGTCATCCTAGTACCTAACATAAATATTTCTAAATCTTCCTAGTCGAGCGTCTAATATGTATAGATTAAACTTCCAGAACCTAAATAACCGGATTAAGTCTAACAACTAAACACGGTCTGTTATCTTAATGTCCAGAATCGAATTGGAAATGCCATTACTAAACACAGATCATGATTGTCACTACCATTACTCTGTTAGTGAAGAATCCGAAACCTCAAGTTCTAGCTGAAGACAGAGCTCTAAGTAACTACCCAGTAACTACATTGTCTAAGTCTTACCTAGAGCGTGGATTGCCGAAGTGGAGGCTGATGAACTGGTCGCCGGCGAAGGAATAGCTGGCAGAGAGGGAGCTCTAGAAGGAAGGGAATCGTCGAGAGAGGAAATATCGGCTACAGCGAGGTTTTAATGAGGTTTAAGAATTCCCATAACCTATTTATACCAATTAAAATCCACCTTAATTACAAACTTGCCACCCAACCTAGTTTCACTCAACTTGTAATAAATAAGTCTTGGCATTAAATTTAAAATCATAAAGGTCAATAAAAGGGTGACAATTAAAATGGTTAAGAAAATCACCTGGCCGAAATTGTCGTGTGTTACATCCACCCCTCCTTAAACAAAATTTTCGTCCTCGAAAATTGATCAAACAAAGAGCTCTGGATATATGTCCAACATGTCCTGCTGTCGCTCCCAAGTGGCTTCTTCAATGCCATGATTCGTCCACAAAACTTTTACAAGAGGAATTTGTTTATTCCGTACAGTCTTAACTGTAGATTCCAAAATTTGTACAGGTCTCTCTTCATACGTTAATGTTGGCTCAAACTCAATTTCCGTTGGCTTAACAACCTGAGACGGATCACGTATGCATTTTCCTTAGCATGGACACGTGAAAAACATTGTGAACCTTTTCCAATGATGGAGGTAACTGCAACTTGTAGGCTGTGCTGCCAATCCTTGCCAAGACAGGGAATGGACCAATGAATCGTGGAATAAGTTTTTCCTTCTTGTCAAATCTTAAAACTCCCTTAAACGGTGAAATATTTAAGAAAACTTCATCTCCAACATCAAATTCAAGATCTCTCCTTCTTTGGTCTGCATAACTCTTCTGTCGGTTCTGTGCAGTCATCATCCTTTTCCTAATTATGGCAATCTTGTCTGACATCTGCTGTAAAATTTCAGGGCCTAGAAGTTTTGCTTTGCCAACCTCATCCCAGTATAAAGGTGATCTACATTTCCTACCATACAGTGCCTCGTAAGGTGTCATACCGATAGTGGAATGGTAACTATTGTTGTAGGAGAATTCCACTAAGGGCAGGTATCGACTCCAAGATGTCTGGAAATCCAGCACACACGCCCTCAACATATCTTCAAGTGTCTGAATTATTCTCTCTGATTGGCCATTTGTCTGAGGATGAAAAGCAGTGCTGAAAGATAACTTTGTACCAAGCGTGCCTTGAAGACTTTGCCAAAACCTCGAGGTGAACCTGGGATCACGATTGGAGACAATGGATATTAGAATCCCATGCAATCTCATAATTTCCTGAACATACAAATTAGCAAGCTGGTTCATCGTGTACGTTGTCCTTACAGGTAGAAAGTGAGCTGATTTCGTCATTCTGTCAATTACGACCCAAATATCATGACCTTTAGTTGTCTTAGGTAATCCTACAACAAAATCCATGGCAATGTTTTCCCACTTCCATTCGGGAATCGGTAAGGGTTGAAGGGTACCTCCTGGACATTGATGTTCTGCTTTAACTTGTTGGCATATCAGACATGATTCCACATACTTGGCAATATCCCTCTTCAAATTCGGCCACCAATAGAGTAACTTCAAGTCCCAATACATCTTGGTGCTGCCAGGATGTATAGAAAAGGGAGACGAGTGCGCCTCGGCCAAGATCAAATTACGTAATTCCTCATCACTTGGAATATACCACCGGTTCCTAAATTTCAAAATACCATCCTTGGAAAGGCTAAACTCAAAGGAGGCGTCCTCCAACTTACTCATCATGCTCTTATTTTCCTTTGATTCGTTTTGTTGTGCCTCCTTGATCATATCCATGATAGTTGGTCTAATAGAAACATCGGCAAGTAAGGCTGACAGTTCAGAAACAATCTCCAACTCGAACTTCTATACTTCTATCCTTAAAGGTATAGACATGGTTGACACCGCGAGCTGCATTGTCATCGACATCCTGCTTAATGCATCGGCTACCGCATTAGCCTTACCCGGGTGGTACTTAATTTCAAAGTCATAATCCTTAACAAACTCTTACCAACGTCTTTGTCTCATGTTCAACTCCTTTTGGGTAAAAAGGTACTTCAGGCTTTTATGGTCAGAAAACACTTCACACTGCTGACCATACAAATAGTGTCTCCAAATCTTTAATGCAAAAACAACTGCGGCTAATTCCAAATCATGAGTGGGGTAATTCTGTTCATAACTCTTCAGTTGCCTGGAGGCATATGCTACAACCTTGCCTTATTGTATCAAAACACATCCCAATCCCACTTTAGATGCGTCACAATAAACACTAATCTTCCTTCTTCAGTTGGGAGTGTCAAAAGAGGAGCTGTAGTCAACTTCAGTTTTAGTGTCTGAAAACTATCTTCACAAGCTTCAGTCCAAGAGTACTTGGTGTCCTTCTTAGTTAAACTAGTTAAAGGCTTAGCTATCATAGAGAATCCCTTAATAAACTTCCTATAATAACCTGCCAGACCAAGGAAACTACGGACCTCGTTGGCATTCCTTGGTTGTGGTCAGTCCTTAACAGCCTGAATCTTGGTTGGGTCTACGGATATGCCCTCAGCAGAGATGACATGACCTAAAAAGTTGACCTTATCTAACCAGAACTCACATTTGGACAACTTGGCATAGAGTTGTTGTTGTTCTATTGTCGTCAAAACTATTCTTAAGTGTTTTTCATGGTCATCTTTGGTCCGTGAATAAATTAGGATATCATCTATAAACACAATCACAAGAAATTCATAGTGTCCATATCGGGTTCTGAATGCTGTCTTTGGTATATCTCCCTCCTTAACCTTCAGTTGGTAGTAACCTGAACGTAATTCGATCTTTGAAAACACTTTAGCTCCTTGTAGTTGGTCAAACAAGTCATCAATTCGGGGTAAGGGATATTTATTCTTGATCGTTAACTTGTTCAGTTCTCTGTAATCTATGCACATTCTAAGAGAACCGTCTTTCTTCTTAACAAATAGGACAGGTGCACCCCAGGGAGAACAGCTGGGGCGTATAAATCCCTTGTCTACTAATTCCTATAGTTGGACCTTCAATTCCTTCAACTCAACAGGTGTCATGCGGTAGGGGTTCTTAGACACGGGTAAAGCCTCGGGATATGTATCGATTACAAACTCGATTTCTCTATCAGGTGGTAGCCCAGGCAAGTCGTCCAAAAATGCATCTGGGAACTCTCGGACTATGGGAATATCTTGAAGTTCTACCTTACTCTTTACTCGGACATCAATTATACTAGCTAGATAACTCTCACAACCACCTTTCAGTAACCGTTGAGTCTCTAGCGAGGATATAATTGACATTTTACTTATTTTTGGAATAGCTTGAAAAGAATACCGACCTCCGTTCGGGGGTCGGAACTCAACCAATCAAGATCTACAATTTATCGTGGCATAATATCTGAATAACCAATCCATCTCTAGTATAACTTCATATCCCTTCATGTCAATTACGATCAGTTCTACGTATAACTTCTTATTTCCTAATGACACAACATCACCTTTTATTATCCGTTCGGAATATAAGGACTTCCCTGAAGGTAACATGACATTAAATGACCTCTCGACTGGCAAGAGTTCTAATTTATGCTTACATACAAACATGGTTGATACAAACGAGTGTGTGGCTCCCGTATCTATAAGTGTATAAGGAGAAATTCCACAGATCATAATTGTACCTGTTATGACCGTATGCTGCACCACATCCTCATCCTCCATCAAAGCATAGACCCTAGGCGCTACTCTTGTCGGTTCGGGTCTAGGTTGTATGGGGCAATCTCTGACTATGTGTCCTAACCTTGTCACATTTATAGCAACGGCCAGAATATAGTTTACATTTGCCATGGTGATTGGAACATAGGGGAGCTAGAGGTCGCTTTCCTTTTCCTTGATCATCTTTTGGATTGAAGGGTCTCTTCACACCCTTCTGCTGTTGTTGCGGTCCCCTATTCGATTGTGGTTGCCAACCTCTGCCCTGGCGCGGTGGTGGCTGAGTATCCATGATGAACTTCCTTGGTGGTTCACGTTGTCCTTGTACTGTTAACTCAACTTTCTCCAATTCCAAAGCCTTAGCAGCCACTTCGGAATAAGGTATGTTATGGATCCCTGCAGTCTTTACTCCCTGGAAGAGGCTCGGCTTCAGTCCATGGACAAATTGGTGGATCTTATCTTCCTCATCATCCACCAAACGGGGTGCAAACCTGGACAAGGCCTCAAACTTACAGATGTAGTCGGCCACAGAACCGGTTTGGCGCAGCTGCATGAACTCCACCTTTTTGCTGGCCCGAACAGCTCGGCTAAAATACTTGTCATAAAAGGCCGTCTTGAACCACGCCCAAGTCATAGTTTTCACATTCGTAGTGCTCTGAATTGAATTCCACCAGTGCCTTGCACCCAATGCAAGATGAAAAACAGCACAAGTGACCTTGTCCCCTTTCATCGACCTTGGCATACTTAAATATGTCCTCAATTGTCCGAATACACTCCTCAGCATAAATAGGATCCGAAACTTGACCATTGAAGACTGGAGGTCAAAGGCGGTGAAAACACTCGCTCCCATTGTCGTGAGTCGTATTTGAGCTAGAATTCCCTTGCTCATCCCTAGCAGTCACCCACTGCTCAATTTGGCGAGACTGGCGAATAACCAACTCGGTTAACTGAGCGATGGTGTTACTATCCTCATTGCTCTCCCTTTGTTGACCTCTTACCATTTTGAGATTCCTAAACAAGTAATTATAAACACATCTTAACGTAATGACATTACTAAAATCGTAAATACTTATAGTTGCTGAAGTGTACTCAGGTGGCAATCAGTGCTGGAAGGCAGTTTACAGAATTGATTTTAGAACCCGGTTTCGCTCTGATACCATAATTGTAACACCCCGAGTCTTCCAGACCCGATTTTGCTGCCCAAAACATTGAACTGAACTAAGACAAATTACGAAAAATTTTAAATTTTCTCTCAGTGATGATAATTCTATCTTTAATCCTCGACTTTACAGCGGAAAACTCAATAAGTAGACAACGTTTATAATTAGACAAAACGTTAAGACATTTGGCCGAAGGGAATTGGAAACTCAAGGACATCTACCGATCGCAAAATGACAAAGCATGATGCACACTCCTACCGATTGACACATGCATCCCACGTGATTCATTAAACTTCATCCGATCACAAAACGACAAGACTTAATACATACTCCTGCCGATAATGGAAAACCTACATCTACCGATTGACACATGCATCCCACGTGATTCACTAAACGACAAGACTTAATATCGGCTTCTACCGATTGACACATGTATATCACGTGACTTATTATACCTCATCCGATCACTAAACGACAAAACTTAATATCGGCTTTTACCGATTGACACATGCACATCACGTGACTCATTAAACTCCTTCCGATAGAAGACATCATCTGATGGAAGACATCATCCGATAGTAGACATCATCTGATAGAAGACATCATTCGATAGAAGACATCATCTGATAGAAGACATTATCCGATGGAAGACATCATCCGATAGAAGACATCATCCGATGGAAGACATCATCTGATAGAAGACATCATCCGATGGACAGGAAACTTTCAGACTTTCACAAACTTCAACATGACTGAATAAACTAACACACAGAGGGACCATAATCTCATCTAGAATACGTGTAGCGAGAGACTCTAACAAAACAGATCATTCTATCATTTCACAATCATTCTCAAACTCAGAAGTTAATCAGTCAGGTTTCAGTATACATTGTTTTAAGAAAGCATCCTACATAGACCTCAGTATTCATAACCTTACTAATATGATAAGTGTAGTAACCCGGAGTTGAAATCGCCTTCCAGCCACACACTGACAACCTGAACTCCTTCCAGCAACCAGCCTTAAACATCATCATTAGACTTCAAATCCTCACCTGGTAGTTCTTCACCTACATCATAAGGTTTAAACTATAAGCCAAATACTTAGTAAGGAGTGCAATGCTAACATGTATGCATGAATGCACAATTTAAAGGAAACACATGTTCATGATCTTTTCGTGTTCTTGTTCTTGTTCATGTTCATCGTTTTCATCATATGGATTAAGAGAGGATTTGTGCCGAAAAGGGGGTTGACAGTGAGAGTGTACATAGTCCCTTGCGGGCCGTATTCATGGTCTTTCTTTTGGACAGTGACATACGCCAAACTGCCCCCAACCCTCTCTTAATCCTTGTTGCATAAGTTTCATATTCATATCTTGTTCATAGGAGAAATCATGCACTTAAAACATTTTCATATGCTTGAGAAATATTCATGATGCATAAGCATGAGTAAATCTTAGTTCATCAGACTATTGAACAGACCATTCATTCATCAAAGGATCATAACATCAACTCGAGCACAGAAGACAACCAGACGTTAGCACAGGTACTTTTAACATCATAACAACTTCTACTTAGTACCTTTGTGATGTAGGGCCCTAATGGCCGAAAGTCTTACTCACTCACTTACTTGGTTTCCTTATCAACTTGAGCACTTCTCTTCAAACTTCTTCACATAGAAACATTTCACATCACAGTGTTAAATCAAAATCCTAACTAAAAGTCATCCTAGTACCTAACATAAATATTTTAAATCTTCCTAGTCGAGCGTTTAGTGTGTATAGATTAAACTTCCAGAACCTAAATAACCGGATTAAGTCTAACAACTAAACACGGTCTGTTATCTTAATGTCCAGAATCGAATCGGAAATGTCATTACTAAACACAGATCATGATTGTCACTACCATTACTCTGTTAGTGAAGAATCCGAAACCTCAAGTTCTAGCTGAAAAAAGGGCTCTAAGTAACTACCTAGTAACTACATTGTCTAAGTCTTACCTAGAGCGTGGATTGTCGAAGTGGAGGCTGAAGAACTGGTCGCCGGTAAAGGAATAGCTGGCAGAGAGGGAGCTCTGGAAGGAAGGGAATCGCCGAGAGAGGAAATATCGGCTACAGCGAGGTTTTAATGAGGTTTAAGAATTCCCATAACCTATTTATACTAATTAAAATCCTACTTAATTACAAACTTGCCACCCAACCTAGTTTCACTCAACTTGTAATAAATAAGTCTTGGCATTAAATTTAAAATCATAAAGGTCAATAAAAGGGTGACAATTAAAATGGTTAAGAAAATCACCTGGCCGAAATTGTCGGGTGTTACATCCACCCCTCCTTAAACAAAATTTTCGTCCTCGAAAATTGATCAAACAAAGAGCTCTGGATATATGTCCAACATGTCCTGCTGTCGCTCCCAAGTGGCTTCTTCAATGCCATGATTCGTCCACAAAACTTTTACAAGAGGAATTTGTTTATTCCGTACAGTCTTAACTGTAGATTCCAAAATTTGTACAGGTCTCTCTTCATACGTTAATGTTGGCTCAAACTCAATTTCCGTTGGCTTAACAACCTGAGACGGATCACGTATGCATTTCTTAGCATGGACACGTGAAAACATTGTGAACCTTTTCCAATGATGGAGGTAACTGCAACTTGTAGGCTGTGCTGCCAATCCTTGCCAAGACAGGGAATGGACCAATGAATCGTGGAATAAGTTTTTCCTTCTTGTCAAATCTTAAAACTCCCTTAAACGGTGAAATATTTAAGAAAACTTCATCTCCAACATCAAATTCAAGATCTCTCCTTCTTTGGTCTGCATAACTCTTCTGTCGGTTCTGTGCAGTCATCATCCTTTTCCTAATTATGGCAATCTTGTCTGACATCTGCTGTAAAATTTCAGGGCCTAGAAGTTTTGCTTTGCCAACCTCATCCCAGTATAAAGGGATCTACATTTCCTACCATACAGTGCCTCGTAAGGTGTCATACCGATAGTGGAATGGTAACTATGTTGTAGGAGAATTCCACTAAGGGCAGGTATCGACTCCAAGATGTCTGGAAATCCAGCACACACGCCCTCAACATATCTTCAAGTGTCTGAATTGTTCTCTCTGATTTGGCCATCTGTCTGAGGATGAAAAGCAGTGCTGAAAGATAACTTTGTACCAAGCGTGCCTTGAAGACTTTGCCAAACCTCGAGGTGAACCTGGGATCACGATTGGAGACAATGGATATTAGAATCCCATGCAATCTCATAATTTCCTGAACATACAAATTAGCAAGCTGGTTCATCGTGTACGTTGTCCTTACAGGTAGAAAGTGAGCTGATTTCGTCATTCTGTCAATTACGACCCAAATATCATGACCTTTAGTTGTCTTAGGTAATCCTACAACAAAATCCATGGCAATGTTTTCCCACTTCCATTCGGGAATCGGTAAGGGTTGAAGGGTACCTCCTGGACATTGATGTTCTGCTTTAACTTGTTGGCATATCAGACATGATTCCACATACTTGGCAATATCCCTCTTCAAATTCGGCCACCAATAGAGTAACTTCAAGTCCCAATACATCTTGGTGCTGCCAGGATGTATAGAAAAGGGAGACGAGTGCGCCTCGGCCAAGATCAAATTACGTAATTCCTCATCACTTGGAATATACCACCGGTTCCTAAATTTCAAAATACCATCCTTGGAAAGGCTAAACTCAAAGGAGGCGTCCTCCAACTTACTCATCATGCTCTTATTTCCTTTGATTCGTTTTGTTGTGCCTCCTTGATCATATCCATGATAGTGGTCTAATAGAAACATCGGCAAGTAAGGCTGACAGTTCAGAAACAATCTCCAACTCGAACTTCTATACTTCTATCCTTAAAGGTATAGACATGGTTGACACCGCGAGCTGCATTGTCATCGACATCCTGCTTAATGCATCGGCTACCGCATTAGCCTTACCCGGGTGGTACTTAATTTCAAAGTCATAATCCTTAACAAACTCTAACCAACGTCTTTGTCTCATGTTCAACTCCTTTTGGGTAAAAAGGTACTTCAGACTTTTATGGTCAGAAAACACTTCACACTGCTGACCATACAAATAGTGTCTCCAAATCTTTAATGCAAAAACAACTGCGGCTAATTCCAAATCATGAGTGGGGTAATTCTGTTCATAACTCTTCAGTTGCCTGGAGGCATATGCTACAACCTTGCCTTATTGTATCAAAACACATCCCAATCCCACTTTAGATGCGTCACAATAAACACTAATCTTCCTTCTTCAGTTGGGAGTGTCAAAAGAGGAGCTGTAGTCAACTTCAGTTTTAGTGTCTGAAAACTATCTTCACAAGCTTCAGTCCAAGAGTACTTGGTGTCCTTCTTAGTTAAACTAGTTAAAGGCTTAGCTATCATAGAGAATCCCTTAATAAACTTCCTATAATAACCTGCCAGACCAAGGAAACTACGGACCTCGTTGGCATTCCTTGGTTGTGGTCAGTCCTTAACAGCCTGAATCTTGGTTGGGTCTACGGATATGCCCTCAGCAGAGATGACATGACCTAAAAAGTTGACCTTATCTAACCAGAACTCACATTTCGACAACTTGGCATAGAGTTGCTGTTGTTCTATTGTCGTCAAAACTATTCTTAAGTGTTTTTCATGGTCATCTTTGGTCCGTGAATAAATTAGGATATCATCTATAAACACAATCACAAGAAATTCATAGTGTCCATATCGGGTTCTGAATGCTGTCTTTGGTATATCTCCCTCCTTAACCTTCAGTTGGTAGTAACCTGAACGTAAGTCGATCTTTGAAAACACTTTAGCTCCTTGTAGTTGGTCAAACAAGTCATCAATTCGGGGTAAGGGATATTTATTCTTGATCGTTAACTTGTTCAGTTCTCTGTAATCTATGCACATTCTAAGAGAACCGTCTTTCTTCTTAACAAATAGGACAGGTGCACCCCAGGGAGAACAGCTGGGGCGTATAAATCCCTTGTCTACTAATTCCTATAGTTGGACCTTCAATTCCTTCAACTCAACAGGTGTCATGCGGTAGGGGTTCTTAGACACGGGTAAAGCCTCGGGATATGTATCGATTACAAACTCGATTTCTCTATCAGGTGGTAGCCCAGGCAAGTCGTCCAAAAATGCATCTGGGAACTCTCGGACTATGGGAATATCTTGAAGTTCTACCTTACTCTTTACTCGGACATCAATTATACTAGCTAGATAACTCTCACAACCACCTTTCAGTAACCGTTGAGTCTCTAGCGAGGATATAATTGACATTTTACTTATTTTTGGAATAGCTTGAAAAGAATACCGACCTCCGTTCGGGGGTCGGAACTCAACCAATCAAGATCTACAATTTATCGTGGCATAATATCTGAATAACCAATCCATCTCTAGTATAACTTCATATCCCTTCATGTCAATTACGATCAGTTCTACGTATAACTTCTTATTTCCTAATGACACAACATCACCTTTTATTATCCGTTCGGAATATAAGGACTTCCCTGAAGGTAACATGACACTAAATGACCTCTCGGCTGGCAAGAGTTCTAATTTATGCTTACATACAAACAGGGTTGATACAAACGAGTGTGTGGCTCCCGTATCTATAAGTGTATAAGGAGAAATTCCACAGATCATAATTGTACCTGTTATGACCGTATGCTGCACCACATCCTCATCCTCCATCAAAGCATAGACCCTAGGCGCTACTCTTGGTCGGTTCGGGTCTAGTTGTATGGGGCAATCTCTGACTATGTGTCCAACCTTGTCACATTTATAGCAACGGCCAGAATATAGTTTACATTTGCCATGGTGATTGGAACATAGGGGAGCTAGAGGTCGCTTTCCTTTTCCTTGATCATCTTTTGGATTGAAGGGTCTCTTCACACCCTTCTGCTGTTGTTGCGGTCCCCTATTCGATTGTGGTTGCCAACCTCTGCCCTGGCGCGGTGGTGGCTGAGTATCCATGATGAACTTCCTTGGTGGTTCACGTTGTCCTTGTACTGTTAACTCAACTTTCTCCAATTCCAAAGCCTTAGCAGCCACTTCGGAATAAGGTATGTTATGGATCCCTGCAGTCTTTACTCCCTGGAAGAGGCTCGGCTTCAGTCCATGGACAAATTGGTGGATCTTATCTTCCTCATCATCCACCAAACGGGGTGCAAACCTGGACAAGGCCTCAAACTTACAGATGTAGTCGGCCACAGAACCGGTTTGGCGCAGCTGCATGAACTCCACCTTTTTGCTGGCCCGAACAGCTCGGCTAAAATACTTGTCATAAAAGGCCGTCTTGAACCACGCCCAAGTCATAGTTTTCACATTCGTAGTGCTCTGAATTGAATTCCACCAGTGCCTTGCACCCAATGCAAGATGAAAAACAGCACAAGTGACCTTGTCCCCTTCATCGACCTTGGCATACTTAAATATGTCCTCAATTGTCCGAATACACTCCTCAGCATAAATAGGATCCGAAACTTGACCATTGAAGACTGGAGGTCAAAGGCGGTGAAAACACTCGCTCCCATTGTCGTGAGTCGTATTTGAGCTAGAATTCCCTGCTTCATCCCTAGCAGTCACCCACTGCTCAATTTGGCGAGACTGGCGAATAACCAACTCGGTTAACTGAGCGATGGTGTTACTATCCTCATTGCTCTCCCTTGTTGACCTCTTACCATTTTGAGATTCCTAAACAAGTAATTATAAACACATCTTAACGTAATGACATTACTAAAATAGTAAATACTATAGTTGCTGAAGTGTACTCAGGTGGCAGTCAGTGCTGAAGGCAGTTTACAGAATTGATTTAGAACCCGGTTCTCGCTCTACCATAATTGTAACACCCAGAGTCTTCCCAGACACGATTTTGCTGCCCAAACACATTGAAATGAACTAAGACAAATACGAAAAATTTTAAATTTTCTCTCAGTGATGATAATCTATCTTTAATCCTCGCTAGAAGACATCATCTGATAGAAGACATCATCCGATAGAAGACATCATCCGATAGAAGACATCATCCGATAGAAGACATCATCCGATAGAAGACATCATCCGATAGAAGACATCATCTGATAGAAGACATCATCTGATAGAAGACATCATCTGATAGAAGACATCATCCGATAGAAGACATCATCTGATAGAAGACATCATCCGATAGAAGACATCATCTGATAGAAGACATCATCCGATAGAAGACATCATCCGATAGAAGACATCATCTGATAGAAGACATCATCCGATAGAAGACATCATCCGATAGAAGACATCATCTGATAGAAGACATCATCTGATAGAAGACATCATCCGATAGAAGACATCATCTGATAGAAGACATCATCCGATAGAAGACATCATCCGATAGAAGACATCATCCGATAGAAGACATCATCCGATAGAAGACATCATCCGATAGAAGACATCATCTGATAGAAGACATCATCCGATAGAAGACATCATCTGATAGAAGACATCATCTGATAGAAGACATCATCTGATAGAAGACATCATCTGATAGAAGACATCATCTGATAGAAGACATCATCTGATAGAAGACATCATCCGATAGAAGACATCATCTGATAGAAGACATCATCTGATAGAAGACATCATCCGATAGAAGACATCATCTGATAGAAGACATCATCCGATAGAAGACATCATCTGATAGAAGACATCATCTGATAGAAGACATCATCTGATAGAAGACATCATCCGATAGAAGACATCATCCGATAGAAGACATCATCTGATAGAAGACATCATCCGATAGAAGACATCATCCGATAGAAGACATCATCCGATAGAAGACATCATCTGATAGAAGACATCATCCGATAGAAGACATCATCCGATAGAAGACATCATCTGATAGAAGACATCATCCGATAGAAGACATCATCCGATAGAAGACATCATCCGATAGAAGACATCATCTGATGGAAGACATCATCCGATAGAAGACATCATCCGATAGAAGACATCATCTGATAGAAGACATCATCCGATAGAAGACATCATCCGATAGAAGACATCATCCGATAGAAGACATCATCCGATAGAAGACATCATCCGATAGAAGACATCATCTGATAGAAGACATCATCCGATAGAAGACATCATCCGATAGAAGACATCATCTGATAGAAGACATCATCCGATAGAAGACATCATCCGATAGAAGACATCATCTGATAGAAGACATCATCCGATAGAAGACATCATCCGATAGAAGACATCATCCGATAGAAGACATCATCTGATAGAAGACATCATCTGATAGAAGACATCATCCGATAGAAGACATCATCTGATAGAAGACATCATCCGATAGAAGACATCATCTGATAGAAGACATCATCCGATAGAAGACATCATCCGATAGAAGACATCATCCGATAGAAGACATCATCCGATAGAAGACATCATCCGATAGAAGACATCATCTGATAGAAGACATCATCCGATGGACAGGAAACTTTCAGACTTTCACAAACTTCAACATGACTGAATAAACTAACACACAGAGGGACCATAATCTCATCTAGAATACGTGTAGCGAGAGACTCTAACAAACAGATCATTCTATCATTTCACAATCATTCTCAAACTCAGAAGTTAATCAGTCAGGTTTCAGTATACATTGTTTTAAGAAAGCATCCTACATAGACCTCAGTATTCATAACCTTACTAATATGATAAGTGTAGTAACCCGGAGTTGAAATCGCCTTCCAGCCACACACTGACAACCTGAACTCCTTCCAGCAACCAGCCTTAAACATCATCATTAGACTTCAAATCCTCACCTGGTAGTTCTTCACCTACATCATAAGGTTTAAACTATAAGCCAAATACTTAGTAAGGAGTGCAATGCTAACATGTATGCATGAATGCACAATTTAAAGGAAACACATGTTCATGATCTTTTCGTGTTCTTGTTCTTGTTCATGTTCATCGTTTTCATCATATGGATTAAGAGAGGATTTGTGCCGAAAAGGGGGTTGACAGTGAGAGTGTACATAGTCCCTTGCGGGCCGTATTCATGGTCTTTCTTTTGGACAGTGACATACGCCAAACTGCCCCCAACCCTCTCTTAATCCTTGTTGCATAAGTTTCATATTCATATCTTGTTCATAGGAGAAATCATGCACTTAAAACATTTTCATATGCTTGAGAAATATTCATGATGCATAAGCATGAGTAAATCTTAGTTCATCAGACTATTGAACAGACCATTCATTCATCAAAGGATCATAACATCAACTCGAGCACAGAAGACAACCAGACGTTAGCACAGGTACTTTTAACATCATAACAACTTCTACTTAGTACCTTTGTGATGTAGGGCCCTAATGGCCGAAAGTCTTACTCACTCACTTACTTGGTTTCCTCAACTTGAGCACTTCTCTTCAAACTTCTTCACATAGAAACATTTCACATCACAGTGTTAAATCAAAATCCTAACTAAAAGTCATCCTAGTACCTAACATAAATATTTTTAAATCTTCCTAGTCGAGCGTTTAGTGTGTATAGATTAAACTTCCAGAACCTAAATAACCGGATTAAGTCTAACAACTAAACACGGTCTGTTATCTTAATGTCCAGAATCGAATCGGAAATGTCATTACTAAACACAGATCATGATTGTCACTACCATTACTCTGTTAGTGAAGAATCCGAAACCTCAAGTTCTAGCTGAAAACAGGGCTCTAAGTAACTACCCAGTAACTACATTGTCTAAGTCTTACCTAGAGCGTGGATTGCCAAAGTGGAGGCTGAAGAACTGGTCGCCGGCGAAGGAATAGCTGGCAGAGAGGGAGCTCTGGAAGGAAGGGAATCGCCGAGAGAGGAAATGTCGGCTACAGCGAGGTTTTAATGAGGTTTAAGAATTCCCATAACCTATTTATACTAATTAAAATCTACCTTAATTACAAACTTCCCACCCAACCTAGTTTCACTCAACTTGTAATAAATAAGTCTTGGCATTAAATTTAAAATCATAAAGGTCAATAAAAGGGTGACAATTAAAATGGTTAAGAAAATCACCTGGCCGAAATTGTCGGGTGTTACAACTTGTCACCCTTCACAATTGGAGTTTTACTAGGTGAAAATCTTTCATCTGAAATCTCTCTAAAACTTTATTGATATAAGTTTTCTTGAGACAGACCTAAAGTTCTATGGAATCTATCTCGAAGAATTTTAATACCAATGAAGTAGGATGTATCACCCATGTTATTCATATCAAAGTTTTCAAAGAGAAATTGTTTCACCTCATGCAATAAACATTTATCATTAGTTGCAAGTAAAATATCATCTACATATAGTACCAAGAAACAAATCTTACTCTCACTAACCTTCTAGTATATATATTGATCCATGATATTCTCTTCAAAACCGAAGAAAAAGATTACATCATGAAACTTTAAATACCACTGATGGGAGGCTTATTTCAATTCATATATGAATTTCTTAAGCTTGCACAATAAATGCTCACCATCACTAGAGGAGAATCCTTTAGGTTGTTTCATGTAAAGCTCTTTCTTTAGCTCTCAATTGAGAAAAGTCGTTTTCACATCCATTTGTTATAACACAAAATCATAATGTTCAACCAATGCCAAAATAATGCGAAGAGAATCTTTCTTAGATACAAGAGAAAAAGTATCTTTGTAATAGATTCTTTCCCTTTGAGTGAATTATTTAGCAACGAGTCTTGTTTTATATCTTTCGATGTCGTTCAATGAATTTTTCTTAGTTTTGAAGACTCATTTACATCCAATGGCTTTTACACCATCAGACAACTCAACAAGATCCCAGACTCTGATTGAATTCATAGAATTCATTTCATCTTTCATGGTATTATACCATAAACTTGATTCACTACAACTTATAGTCTGTGAAAACATCTTAGGATTGTTTTTGGTTCCCACATTATAGTTGATTATTGCAGATACGTCACAAAATCACTAAGAATGACTGATTTCCTTTCTCTAGTAGATCTCTTTAGTGTTGTTCCAACATTTTCTTGAGAAATTTATTGTTCAACAAGTTGACCAACAATTTCTACAACTTCCTCAAGAATTCGATCTGCTAGATTATTAGCAACTTGTGGAATCTCATTTATTGATTGTCCAAAACTCATTTGAACTTGATGGTTTTTATTAACAACACTCAAGCTTTCACTTTAATTAGAAGGTTGAACATTAATGTGATCTCTTTTAGAAACAATATCGTGAAATCGATCACTCTCACTAATCAAATTATTCTCAAGAAATTTTGCATTTCTTAATTCCATAATCCTAGTGCTGTGAGATAGACAAAAGAATCTATACCCCTTAGACCTTTCAACATATCTAATGAAATAGTCACTAATGGTACTTGGGTCTAGTTTCTTTTATTGTGGGTTATAAATTCTTATTTCAAACAAGCATCCCAAAATGCGTATATGTCGCAAACTCGATTTTCAACTTTTCCATAACTCAAATAGCATCTTTTCGACAGTCTTTGTTGAAACTCGATTTAATATATATCTAGTCGTCTTAAGAGTATCAGGCCACAACAAATCAGAAAGCTTGGAGTTGCTACGCATACTCCTCACCATGTCCAATAGTTTTTTATTTCTTCTTTCTATCACATCATTTTGATCAAAAGATTCAGGCATGGTGTACTAAGATACAATACTATGCTCTTGAAGAAATCTATCAAACGGACTAGATGTTTGTCCATCTTCAGTATATCTATAGTAATATTCTCCACCTCTATCAGTCGTCATGATCTTGATTTGTTTATCATATTGTTTCTCTATTTCTACCTTGAAAAGCTTAAAGGCATCTAATGCTTCATTTTTATTTTAAAGCAAGTAGAGATACATGTATCGAGAGTAATCATCAATGAAAGAGATGAAATATTTCAGACCATTTGAGTCCATAAATATCTCAATGTATGATCTCTCTAAATTCATCTTTTCACTTTTCTTAGACTTGTTGATCTACTTTCCCTTAAAGCGTTCCAAACAAGTATCAAAATTAGTATAATCTAAAAGTACTAAGTATTTTATCATCTACTTATCTCTTAATTCTCTGAATAGAGATGTGTCCCAATCTCTGGTGCCACAATAGAGGAATTTTCATTTATAACACATCGTTTCAAACCAGTATGAACATGCATAGTATTATGATTGGTATCATTTTGTAAATCAAAGAAAAATTCATCAGACATTTTACCATTTCTAATAAGTTCAAATTTTTATAAAATAAACTGAAGTTTGTATCTGAAAAATTAAAAGAAAAACTCAAAGGTATAAGTCTCGAAACTGAAATTTAGTTCCTAGAAAAAGTACGAACATACAAGGTATTTTCCAAAACAAAAATAAAATCATTGTTAACAACTAAACTGCATGTTTCAATAGCTTCCAAATGTGAACACATCTTACTTCTTGAATAGATGCATTGTTCACTTCCCACAGGTTTTCGAAGGTTTAACATACCCTGTAAGGTATTTGAAATATGGATTGTAAAACTAAAATAAATCAACCATGTGTTATAAATAACATTAACCATATTAGATTTATAGCAAACACACGAGACTGATGTACCTTTCTTTGTAAGCTATAACTTAAATTTGGTAAAATCTTTCTTAACGTGTCCCTTCTTTCCACAGAAGTAACACTTAAGGTTCTTCTTGATTTCACTACGTTGGATCGGTATTTTACCTTTCCTTTATCTTTCTTTTTTGCTTGATTCCTTTTCTTTCCATGAGAAATCATCAATTCATTATCACTTATCTCCATCGTCAGTCTCCCTTTCTCTTGAAACACATGGTTAGTAATTCATTGATAGATCATTTATCCTTATGTGTGTTATAAGAGATCTAAAAGAACCGTATGACTGTGAAAGAGTGTTCAAAATATAATGCACCAAGAAAGAATTAGGCAAATCAATTTCAAGTGTCTAAAGTTAAGCCTCAATGTCTTTTATTTGCATGATGTGCTCACGCACATCAGTCACTGAAGTGAGCCTTAAGAATGAAAATTTAATAATGAGGGTACTGACAAGTGTTTTATCTGAAGTCTCATATTGCTCATCAATAGCCTTCAGTAATATTACGACATCATTATTTTGGTCGACAAAAGTAAGGTCTGTATGAACATCACACTAAGGTCATTTGAACGTTCCAAACATTCATAAAGAGGAAGTTCATCAAAAGTGTTGGTCGATGTAATAAATGTTTTGTCTTTCAGTATAACATAATCGATATCCATATACCCCAAGTGAAGAAGAATCATCTCCTTCCACACTTTATAATTATCACCCTGAAATTCAGAATTATCGCATTTGATATCAGAACAACTCAGAGAATGTGTAGCTGCAAAATTAAATTACATGTACTTAAAATTGAGACTTAAACTGTAAATCATATTTTACCAATATAAATCATGCTTAAAATATAATGAATCTAGTGACATAAAACTTATATGTGGGCTAAAGCTTCAACTCAATAAGATTCATAAAAATTTATGATAAAACTATCAAATTATTTTCCTTTTCTTAACACATGTGGGTAAATTAAGAAATATAATTTGATATTTTATCATAATAAATTATAAAAAAATATAATAAAAATTCTTGTGGAATAAAATCTATTATATTTATG
The DNA here is from genome assembly GCA_022432975.1 of Begonia masoniana. Taxonomy (NCBI): domain Eukaryota; kingdom Viridiplantae; phylum Streptophyta; class Magnoliopsida; order Cucurbitales; family Begoniaceae; genus Begonia; species Begonia masoniana. The sequence goes on from CM039509.1 coordinate 33,169,046, forward strand.
TAATTTATCATAACAAATGTCATAATGTGATTTAAAACGCTTAATATATAATTTTACATAATCAAAGATGTTTTGACTACTTTTTAATTAAATAAAATTATATTAATCATTCGACATTTAAATTATTACAAACTTTGATTTCATGTTATTATTTATATTATTTTGCAAAACATAATAAAAACCAAAATATGTATGCAAAACAAAATAAATAATTTTAAACTAAATGAACATGAAATTTAGTTTTAACTTAACATATTCATATTTATTTTTGTACACATGATATAATAAACTATGCATACATGACATACATAAATTTATATAGCATGTTGAATTAAACAGCAAAGTTGCTTCACCCTAATGGCTTAGGCTCACCCTTACACATGTAGTCATAGGGGTGTTCGAACCGAACTGAAACTGATAAACCGAATCAGAACCAAGCAATTCGGTTTGGTTTGAATTTTTTTTGCAGTTCCCTTTTTTTAGAACCAATAAAATCTGTTTGATTTTCGGTTTGACAGATTTAAAACTGATGTCTGTCAGTCAGGTATTGACCGTCATTTAGCAAAAGCAGGAGGCGTCTCTTAGAGACGCTTACGAGAAGAAGAGGTTTTTGCATCTCGATCTGCGCCCGAAGAAAACCAGGTCAATTCGCAAAAGGCTTGCGAAGCACCAAGGAATAGCTTTAGTACTTGTTTAGTTTCGAGGCAAATTCTATTTTAATTTATACAAAACTAATTATAGATATATGCCCTATACGTGAATAAACCCCAGCAATACTTATTCGTTCCTTGAGTCTAAGGTATCCAAGTATCAATTCTATGTGATTTTCTATAACATATACAGTTGTTATGTATTATGTTCTGCCCTTTTTTTTTTCAATATCATTTAATAACCCTCTCGCCTTGTTGTATTTAAAATAAATAATTTATCTTCTCCACACTAGAGGCCCTCGACTTACAATAGACATTAATGTTTAGGAAATATGCAAAAAAAAGAAAAAAAAAAACCTTTGGTTTTAGGCAAAAAAAAGAAAAAGAAAACATGTTTGAAAAAATAGGCAAAAAAAGAAAAATGGTCGGTTTTTTGTTTTAGGCACGGCGAGAGGTCAGCTGGTCCAATCGGACTGGTCGGCCTCTAGTTTTTTTTTAAAAAGACAAAGGAGAGGCCGACCGGTCTGATCGGACCAGCCAGCCTCTCCTTTGTTTTTTAATAAAAAAAATTGAGAGGCCGACTGGTTCGACGACCAGCCCGCCTCTCATATTTTTTTAATAAAAAACGGGAGAGGCCGGCTGGTCTGATTGGACCGGCCAGCCACTCCCCCCTATAAAAATCTCCCTCCTCCCAATTTAAATTCACACCTCCAAACATCTCTATAATATTTTCGCTCGAATATTTTCCTACTCCCGTGATGTTTTTCCTCGTTCCGAATGAATGGTAAAATTTTTTGTTTTAATTATATATTTTAAATTTTTGATATTTTTCTTCGTTCCGAACGAAAGGTATAAATGTATTTTTTATTTTATTTTATTTACGATATTTCTAAATTTTAATTTTTGGTTATTGATTACTTATAAATATATCAACTATTAATTTTTTTTTCAGGTAATTTATTTTCGTAGTAATGTAATTGTGGTGTGTAAGTAAGTTCTGTCTAAGGAGACTGGAATTAAGTGGGTCTGGTTGTGACTCATCCAGCCTTTCCGGGGAACTTACTTGGAAAAGTAATTTTGTCTAAAGAGATTGTCCAGTATAATCTTTTTTGGGAATTACATCATTCCAACACTAAAATCAATCTTTTGATATCTTTGGCTTTAGATCATCGGGTGGAAGAGATTGATTTTGCAATATTGAATGTTGTATTTCGAAAGACTGTATTTCAATATTGCGGAAATCTATTTCTTGATGTTTACTAAATAGTTGATTTTAGCGTTTGATAAAATACTCGCATGATCACTGCTACCAAAAGTAAGATGTATTTTATGAATTTCGTTAAAAGAATATGAATAATTCAAGAGATTTTTAATTTTTAATTTTATTTTATATAATTTACTTATTATTTATTGTGATATTGTAATTATTTAACTTTTTTTATGTATAAATTTTCTAATCAATAACTTTTATTTTCTTCTATCCAAATAAAAGATAATTTTTTTTTATATTTACGATAATTATTTATTTTAATTTTTGATTATTGTATAATTATAAATATTTCAACTATTTAATTTTTTTTTGCAGGTAGATTATTTATTTTAACAGAATAATTTTTTCCTGAGAATTATCCTGCTTAAAAAAAATCCATGCGGTGTTTTAAAGTTGTATGTCATCTAATGACAAAGCAACATAGGAAGAAAAATAATAAAGTTGTATGTCATCTACACAATAAAGTTGTTTTTTACATGTATCTATATTTTCTTCGATCCAAATAAAAGATAAAATTCGTAGATTGCAAAATTTTAGAAATTAATATCGTTATTTAACATTTTTTTATTGTTTTGACAGTATCTTGCCATGGAATTATTTTTTAATGAACATTGCAAAAGTAAGTTTGACAAAGATTTGGTGAAACGTAAAATTATTACTTGCATGACTGTTTGTAACGCCCCGAGTTTTCTAAACTCAGTTCGTTACTCATAAACTCGAACATAACTAGGAAATTTCTGACCAAATTTAAAACTTTGCTCGAAAGTCAAATTTGAACGTTTCCTAAAAACACAAAAACTTGCAGCGGAAAATCTTTGAGCAAAGCAAAGTTAAGCAAAGCTATAAAAACAGTGTTCGAATATTCAGTTAAAAATATTAAGAAAAGAATTCGGCCGGAAGAGACGAAGGCTTACGCGTGAAATACTTAAAGTTCATAAAAGTCAAACACATCATCCGCTGAACGAAGTCAACAAAAAGGGCAGAAATAAAACCGAAGGTTCCCGCCGATGACGTCAGCCGGATGAATTGTTCATCCAACCTCTGCCGATCGCAAAACGACAAGTTTTGCTACTCGCAACTACCGATGACGTCAGCCGGATGATTCGTTCATCCAGCCTCTGCCGATCACAAGACGACAAATCTTTTACTCACGTCTTCCGAAAGAACAAACTGTGTACACCGATCACTAAACGACAAAACTTTTACTACATCATCCGATAGGTTTAATACCCGACATCCACCGATCACTAAACGACAAAACTCCTACTGAAGACATCTTCCGGTGACATCAATCGGATGATTCAGTCCTCCAACATCCGCCTGTGGACAAAACACCCAACTTCTATCAATAGACAACATCTACCGGTAGAGAACAGAGCAATATTTCAACTACTCTTTTGCTATATCACACAACTCTAACTACAGAAAGGAATTTGCTTACTTCACTGAAACCATTCAGAACCAACCCAAATCCTTACATTTACTCAAAAATCCAGTGAGAGCTAACGTTAAAAACCAACAAAGTGCTATTATCAGAAAAGTCTCACCAACGTATTCAAAAACATTAAAACCACTTCTGTTATTAGAAAACTCAACAAAACTTAAAATGAATCATGGTTCACTAAACCTTCTCATCTACTGACACCAGCTAAACCGCCTCATCAGAATCACTAATTCGTGGCATTGAAGTGCTCCCCCAACAGCCTAACCCTCAACATGTTCAGAGAACACACCTTCAGATGCTTCTTCACCTACATCACAAAACTCATCAATTAGCCTAATGCTAAGTAAGTAAAGCAATAATGAAATGAAATGCTGAAACATAAATTCCTAACATTCTGTTTCTACTTTCTCATCTAAGTTGTATTTGCATTCGTTTCTGATCTGATCCCCCTGTGAAATTGGGAGTTGGATCACTTCTCCCAAAGTCATACATCCTCTTTCTTGATTAAAGGGGTGGATTAGTTCCCTTAACAACTGTTCAGATCCCCTGTGAAATTGGGGTATAGATCACTTCCCCCAAAGTCATACATCCTCTCTCTTGATTAAGGGGCGGATTAGTTCCCTTAACAACTGTTACGGTCTGTTCATTCCTTACCATGCCATTTCATGTAAATTCATTTTCGCAAAATTTTCAAAATATGATCCATGACATACAAACATATTCAAGCATGCACAACCCTACTGTTTTGTGATGTAGGCCCGAAGGCACAAGCATACTCTACTTACCTGGTCTCCGGGAAATCGCTCGGCTGTAAGTCGTCTTAGAAGCTCACACACCTAGAGTCACAAACAGAGCATCAATCAAACTCTCACTAAGCTCCACCAGAAATCAACCAGAAATTTAAGGAAACTAGTTTGAAACTCTGCTACCCGTGCATTCCCATTTATCACCAATAACCCGAACCTACTGTCACTCGCAGCATCCTAGAAATCCTCACATTGCACTCCCTCGGTCATCTAACTACTAAAACATAAGAAAATGAGGAAAACATACCTAGGTTGAAGGAAAATCGGGCGAGGGAATCGCCTAGAGGGCTCTGCTGCTTGAGCTGAAGACCGAGAAAAAACAAATAGGGGAAATAGTGGCGGCTACAGTGCATTAATCACAAAACATCTTTCCTTAAATAGGTTATTCATTAAAAGTTCTCAATTTACCCCTATGCCCTTACATAGTCACTCATTAACCTAATTAATATTTCCCTCAATTTTCTCCACAACATGCTTACTATTAAATAATGGAATAGAAATTGGTTTAATAGAACCGGGTGTTACACTGTCGACTTCAGTGATTAGGAGTCTATAGGAATAAAAGAAATGTTTGACAACATTGGCTTACACTGAGTGCATGCCTTGGAAGGCTATATATGCGAAAGTTTAGTTCATTTTTTCTACGCAAACTTGACACCAATAGAGAGAGATGGAGTTTTTATTGGGTTGAGTATGCGCGTTCTTGGTAATGACTTAATGTTATTCTCAGAGACAATGAATGAATTGCTGAGATTTGCCATTGAAGAGGCCGAAAAATATTATCATACTTCAAAGGACTGTCCTTTTTTTCATATTGCCCGAGGGAGTCGAATTCTTTTGTCAAATTCACATCAATCCAATTATTGGTGTGTTCTCGAAGCCACAAACACGGCATTTGAATGTGAGAGATCGGATTCTTCACAGCATGTCTGCCAACTTCCTTCCACCACGTACTGGACATCGAAATCTTGTGAGCTGCATGGACTTATATGTCATGGAGAAGTTGTGCAATGGAAAGTCTTTTAATCTTGGCTTTTTTATTTTAAATCACATGATTAAGATGAGTCGGTTATCCTAAACGGGTTTTCCGTACGGAAAATTGATTACGAAGATCATCGAAAGAGCCGGAATTCAGCTTTCGAGAGGCGAGCAGAGCATAGTTACCAAATCCACTGATCAATTTGACACCACTCATTTGACTCGAATGGGTCTCACAGAAGACAATGGCGCTTGGATTATAAAGAGCGTTCAGGGGCATCCACCTCACAAGCAGTGCCGATGGAGGAGACTACATCGGCACTACTGTCCCCACATGAGGAGGACGGTAGGCCCTGAGATATGAGACAGTACATGCGGCAGATGCATGAGACGCAGTAGGCGAACCACCAGCAAATGTTTGAGACGCAGCAGGTGAATCACCAACAAATGTATGATATGCATCAAGCGAACCACCAACAGATGTATAAGCGGTGGCAGCAGACAAACAGTCAGATGTATGACATGCAGCAGAAGATACACCTGATTCATCAGATGCACCACGCGGACCTGCAACGTATTATAGAGATAGAACAGAACCATCATGAGAATTACAACTCCTCAGAAGCTGGGCTGATGAGCAAGATGCTAGATGGAGACGCCAACACAGACGAAAACAAGGACGAAGAGACAAAGAGAGCGACGGAGAAGGTGACGGAGGCAATAATGAATAAATTTCAAAAATTTGACTCGCCTAAAGTTAATGTTATGAATTATATTTCGAAATAAACTAAAATAATGAATTACAACTTGAATCACCTTTAAAAAATAACTAAATTAAATAATTATTACACTACAATCATGTATTTCCTCTGCCGCGACAGTGCACCGAAGATTTCTGCACATAATGAAATAAAACTATAATGAAAATAAATATTGTGTATTTATAGGAGAAATGTGTCTAAATGTACTTGCGTATCGTCGAATGGGTAAAAACCCATGAAAGTGTCTTGCGAATCCGCAACGCCTGAATTTAATCATCTGGTAGGACAAGTGCGAGAATTATGCCCTACCTGCCGACATGTACGACACCTAATGTTGGCGTTCCTCCTACTCGATCTCATTCTCGAGCTTGAAGGCTCGTCGGGTTCTCACACTCTTGTCTTTTTTGGCCTACCAGGTTGGCGTCTTCTTGTGGGTGGGAGGATTTTGTTCAGAAGTGTACCATCGGGGCCTACGGGCGACAACCACATTGTTTGCCCGCCAATTGGATGAATATAGTGTGAATACATCTGCAGGTAAGTTACTTTGTGATAGTATTCATGCACATACTGTTTCGGGTCAACTCTCATCTTCTGCATGCAGGGAATGGAATGGACGCACGAGATTCTAGTAAGCTCCCACCTGGTACATTTGCACACACAATTTTCCATGTCAACATGGAATTGTTCGAATCTGTTGCTGACCTCATATCGATAACCTCCTGTATGCTGGGCGCGCCAATACCGAGCTGCTTCTTTTAGCTTCCCAAATCGCACTCTGGAATGGAAGAGAATGCATGAGTCGCCCAACAGCGAGGATCTTCTCCTCAAAGACATGCTTCTACCTCCGGGCTAATGTCACGTAATTTCCCCATTTCATGCTCAAAATATTTACTCGTGGGTGCTCTGGCCGCACTCCACATTAGATCTTTGTACGCATCGCCACAAAATACGCTTTTGAAATTCTAGTACAATATGTTGGAGGCAGAAGCGGTGTTCGACGTCTCGAAATTAACGTTGCACAGTATTATTCAACCCTTGAAATTTGAACAAAATACATCATCAACATAAAACTATATAACTATCACGAATGTTTGAAATAATAAATAGAAATTCAATATACCTTTTGTCGATCTGACATAATTGTCCACCCACGTCCCGATTCAATTTATAGGTCTCCCTTTAATAAATGCAAAAACCACTCCCATGAGTCTGCACACTCAGATTCGATGTTAGCAACAACAATGGGATATATTCCATCGTTGCCATCAATACCGACGGCTGCGAGTAATTGACCGAGACACGGGCCCTTCAGATGACATCCATCCAAATAGATTACAGGCCTACCGAACCGCATCAAACTTTTCTTGCAAGCAGCCATGCACATATACAATCTTGTAAATACCATTGAATTTTCGCCCACTGCGTACCTCAATTGCTACTGTACTACCCGGATTTAATCTTAATATTTCGTTTCCATACGACCACAGTTGGCCGTACTGTACGTCCCACTTTCCTTCATTAATAGTTCGCGCTATGCTTCTTGCTGTTCTAGCAATATTGTTTGAAATATCGACCATGTGTTCCATCTTCTAATGATATTTCAAACAATATTGCTATAAGAGCAACAAGCATAGCGCAAACTATTAATGAAGGAAAGTGGGACGTATAGTACGACAAACTGTGGTCGTACGGAAATGAAATATTAACATCAAATCTGGGTAGCATAGTAGCAATTGATGGTACCCTGACGGGCAAAAATTCAATGGTATTTTAAAGATTGTTTATGTGCATGGCTGCTTGCAAGGCAGGTTTGCTGCGGTTCGGTAGGCTTGTAATCTGTTTGAATGGATGTCATCTGAAGGGCCCGTCTCCCTATCAATTACTCACAGCCGTCGGTATTGATGACAACGATGGAATATATCTCATTGTTGTTGCCAATATCAAATCTAAGTGTGCAGACTCATGCGAGTGTTTTTTGCATTTATTAAAGGGAGACCTAGAAACTGAATCGGGACACAGGTGGACAATTATGTTAGATCGACAAAAGGTATATTGAATTTCTATTTATTATTTCAAACATTCGTGATAGTTTTATGTTAACGATGTATTTTGTTCAAATTTCAGGGGTTAAAGAATGCTATGCAACGTCAATTTCGAGATGCCGAACACCGCTTCTACCTCCGACATATGTACTAGAATTTTAAAAGCGTATTTCGGGGTGATGCATACAAAGATCTAATGTGGAGTGCGGCCAGAGCACCCACGAGTTAATATTTCGAGCATGAAATGGAAAAATTACGTGACATTTGTAGCGACCCTAATACTGTACCCAATTCCCGTACATATTTTATTTATATATATATATATATATTTTTTATCTCTATACTTATAAGTTTAAATGGACTAAATTAACCTTTCAACGGAAATCTAGTTGAAATCGAAATCGAAGTTCGTTTAAAAAATCGTTTAAAGCAAATGTTAAAACAATTTAATAAAACAATTCAATAAACAATTATAAAACAGTAAAAACATTTAATTATTTAAAAAGAGGAGCATGGGCAAAAAGAGGATTTCTCCTCGGTTTACCGTAGGCGACCGATCGCTGGCGGCGATCGGTGCCACAGCGACCGATCGCTGGCAGCAATCGGTGCCACAGCGACTGATCGCTGGCAGCGATTGATCCCTGCTCCAGCGATCGATCGCTGCCCGCTCTAGATTTTTCCAGAGCGAGGCGATCCATACTCTTTTCCTTCTTCTTCTTTTTTTTTTTTAAATGCTCTCTGGAATCCGAAATTCCAGAGAGCAAAACACCACTTTCTTTCATACAATTTCACATCCCTGCACATCACACTTCTATACATTCTCATTCCCTCAACATTAAAGCACTGAAACATACATTTAACTCCGCCTATCACTAAAACCGACTCAAAATAATTGTAACGCATAACCAAATTTCATAAAACAAACTGCGTGGATATGTTTAAAACTATACTTTCCAAGCAGCTTATAAAAACAGTTATAACAAATTTCAAAACATTTAAAACATCAAAATATAACTCTATCAACTATCAGATCCAAACATCCTACAATGTTCTAACTATACAACCATTAGCCCGACAATTCCCAAAAACCCTCAAAACATCTAACCATGAGTCCCACGGGTCAAAATACGCCTCGACTGCGCCAACACACTCCCGCGACCATCCTCCGTCAACTGCATCACTCCTCAGGTGGAGGGATCTCATCCTCACCTATGTCGAAGTCACCTACATACAGACACCTATGAGATAAAAATCTCAGCAAGCTCTCGTAAATGTAAATGCATGCTATGCATATGAGTTCAGAAATCGTGCAACATTTTCCTTATCTTTACTCTGTGGGTGTCACCGAGATCTCAGCCCCCTAACCGGAGAGAGCACATCCAGCGGTCGGACTATTCTTTTCAGCTAGAGGAAGGGGTACACGCATATAACACGTACAGCCGTGCCTGAGGCCCATCTCGCATGACCTATAACTGTATAACTGTATGAGTACGTGTTAGATGTGGTATTGTGACAAACCCGTAGTCGATCTTCACAATAGATCAAAGCCCCTCTCCAGGCCACATCGCCATTTTCTTTAAAACATCGTGCAAAAATTCATTTTCATGCTCTTTTAAAACACGTGATGCGTGAACAGTTCAATATAAACATAAGCAAGCAACATGTGTACCATCAAGACTATAAATGCATAAACAATAAAACAAATCAACCTAACTACCCAACCAAAACCATTAAACAAGCACATCACCAAAACTCCTCGAGACGACCTCAACGTATGGTGTAGGCCAATCGGCCAGAGAAAATGACGAGAACTTACCTCGTGTCCGTTGCAGCTCTAGCTCCGTCCACGAGCGTTGTTTGTCTGAGGCAAAATACAACATCGACGTTAAAACGAGTTTAAGCTTCTAAACGTCCAAATTGACAAAACCTTAACTAAAAAAATTTCCTAAAGCTTTAATCCAATTCATTGAACTTTTTCATCGAGCAATACACGCTCGGCACCTTAAATCCATATTACGAGTTTTTTTCCTAAATCTTGAATTTTTCACAAAATCTAACATTCGTCCTAAATCGATTAAATTCGTCCAATAACGTTCAATACGCCCACTATATCCTTAATTACGACAAACCAATCGATTTCGAACCCTAAATCAGATTTCTAACATAAACCCTAACGAAGAAAACCTAACGATAAACTTCATGGAAATTGAGAACTAACATTTTGAAATCATAGATTCGTACCTAGGGTTGCGAGAGGAGGAGAAAGCACGGAAGAAACTGTTGACTTAAATAGAGTTTAAGTCTAAATATATTTTTGATGATGTATTTGAAAGTTAAGTATGTAATTTGATTATGTTTATAAAATGAGAATATTGAATTATGCATTTGATTTTAATCTTTTGGAAATACCCTTAAAAAGGGTATTTTAGTTGTCTAATGAATCGAGTTAAGTGTACAGGGCTGAAAAATTGGTAAACAAAAGTTACATCTGTCGATTACGTCTGCTGTTTTAGTTCTTCCTGCCGATGGCATTTGAAGACAACTCAAACCGATTGCTAAACGACAAAGGCAAAGTACTTAAATAAAGACATCTACCGATGACGTTCAAGTCACATCTATCGATGGCATTCAATGCTCACATCTGCCGATGGAATGTCAAGATGCTTCTGCCGATGAAGTTTGAAAGCATGCATCTGCCGACGATTTTTCAAGGTGCATCTGCCGATGGAATTCAAAGCCTGCATCTGCCGATAACTTTCGAGCTCCATCTGCCGATAACATTCGAGCTGCATCTGCCGATAACTTTCGAGCTCCATCTACCGATAACATTCGAGCTCCATCTACCGATAGCATTCCAAGCTGCATCTGCCGATGGAGTCCTCAAGATTGCATCTACCGATGGCATTTTGAAGATACTCATGCCGATAGCTTTTAAAGCTGCTTCCACCGATGATCTTCCGCCAGAATTCAAAATAGCCGCGAAGCTACAGTGACGTCGTTTTCAGCATTAACTCCAGAACTTTAATGGCGACGACGACTTACAACTACAGACGGCAACGGCTACCTGAAATTGTACGAAAGTTGCTCCAATGGTAACAAAGTTTTCATTATTAGATGAGGAGCATTGAAGTCAAGAGCCGACTAACATACAGAGTATTTAAGCCAAGGTTAGAGCACGAAGGAACAACTTTTGCGAATCTTACTCTTGAGCCCTAATCTGCAAAATCATTCATACTCTGTATTTCTTCTACACCTCTCTACATTAACTTGAGATTTAATCCTTGTGAGAGTGTAGTCTGAGCTTACCATTTACGAACTCTACAATCTGTATAAGGTAGTGGATTGACGCCCGTGAAGTTCAATCCTGAATTGTAAAGGCAGTTGATCGGAGCCCGGAATTCCTATCTGTTTTTCTCGCTGAGGAGAAGGTTAAGGATCTTCAAGGGGTGAACCTTGAAGCGTGGATGTAGGCAAGGTTTGGCCGAACCACGTAAAAATCTTGTGTTGATTTTTTCTCTCTCTCTCTGTTATTTGCATTATTGTGTTTGCTTGCTGATTAGTTTAAGAAAATTAAAAATGTCTAATTCACCCCCCCCCTCTTAGACAATCTCGATCCTACAATTGGTATCAGAGCAAGGTTATCATTATCTAAGCTGTGTTTAAACACTCTGTGTTATATATTTTCACAATGGCATTCAACACTAGCACTACACAAATAGAAGGTCAAGCAACAAATAGACCTCCCTTCTTTGATGGTAGTGATTATGTCTACTGGAAGTCTAGAATGAGAATATTCGTTCAAGCGGTGGACTATGAACTATGGAATAATATAGAAAATGGTCCTTACATTGCTGTCAAAACAGAGAATGGTGTGAAGATCCCCAAAGCTTCACACGAACTAAATGATACAGATAAAAAGAACTTGAGCTTAAATGCCAAGGCTATAAACACCCTGTACTATGCTCTGAATAGAGACGAGTTTAATAGAGTACAAGGGTGTGAGAGTGCCCAAAAGATTTGGCACTTATTAGAGGTCACACACGATGGCACAAATCAGGTGAAAGAGAGCAAGTTAAATATGTTAGTACACGAGTATGAACTTTTTACCATGTTAAAGGATGAGTCTATTTCATCTATGTTTACTCGGTTCACTAACATTACTAATGGTTTAAAAGCTCTCGGTAAGATTTACTCAGGTGAAGAACAGGTAAGAAAAATTTTGAGATGTCTACCCAGAGCCTGGCAACCAAAGGTGATAGCAATACAAGAGGCTCGGGATCTAAAGGTGCTCAAGCTGGAAGAGCTCATTGGCTCTTTTATGACACATGAGATCACTATGAGGTCAAATGAGAAGGAAGACCTTAAGGAGAAAGAGGTTACAAAAAGAAAGGATATTGCTATGAAAGCCTCTTCCAGTAAACAAGAAGTATCTGAAGAAGAAGAAGATGATGATGATGAGGATATTGCCCTCATTACAAGGAGGTTCAGCAAATTCCTCCAAAGAAAAAGGATGCAAGGAAGGAGATTTCCAAAGGTTGAGAAACCTCAAAAGGAGAAAGAAATCACATGTTTCGGGTGTGGCAAGCCTGGCCACATGAAGGCAGATTGTCCATAGGCCAAGAAATATCCCAAGAAATTTAAGAAGAAGGCAATGAAGGCCACTTGGGATGACAGCGAAGGTGACACCTCTTCTTCTGAAGATGAAGAGGTTGTCAATCTGTGCTTTATGGCACATGAGGATAAGGTTTGTACTTCTACTCCTACTACTGTAAGTGATAGTGAAAGTGATAACGATGATGGTGATCTAATTGACGCTTTTAATGACTTGGTAAAACAGTTTAGCATGTTAAAAGCTAAATACAATTCATTGAAAAAGGAAAATACAAGTCTAATAGAAAAGCATGCAAAGGAAAATAATCAGCATGAACAAGAGGTCTCTGAAATTAGAAAGAAAAATGAGACGTTGAATAGACTTGTTCTGAATTTCACTGAAGGTAGTAAAAATTTGAACATGTTGTTAGGAAGCCAGAGAGTCACTTTTGATAAAGCTGGCTTAGGATATAATAAATTTAGCAAAAAGAAAGTATATAAGAATTTCTTTGTCAAACCGTCTACTTGTCATGCTTGTAATGAGATAGGACATAAGTCATTTGAATGTCCTTTAAAAATAGATAAGAAGTCAAGTAATAAACTTCAATGGGTTCCTAAGGGAGCCAGACCTAACACTAGGACCCAAAAGATTTGGGTACCTAAGAAGACCAATTGATTACTGTTTTGCAGGTTGAGTACTCTCCTGGAAAGAACCAGTGGTACCTCGACAGTGGATGCCCGAGGCATATGACAGGAGACTCAACCATAGTTGCCGCTGTCAACAAAAAGAAAGGAAGTGTCACTTTTGGTGGAAACCAAAAGGGAAAAATAGTTGGCATCGGCAATATAGGTAACAGTCTTAATCCTATTATTGAAAATGTGCTTTTAGTTGAGGGATTAAAGCACAATTTGCTTAGTATTAGCCAGTTATGTGATAAAGGTTATGAGGTGATCTTTAAATCAAACTCTTGTTTAATTAAAGATGCATCTAATGACAAAACTCTGTTCACTGGCTATAGGAAAGAAAATATCTATATTATTGACTTGGATGTTATTGAGCATGTTGATGAAAAATGCTTTGCTGTTAATTCTTCCCATGATTCTTGGATTTGGCATAAGAGATTAGGACATGTAGGGATGGATACCTTAGCTAAGATTACTAAGGAGAATTTAGTTAGAGGAATCCCTAAGATATCCTTTGAGAAGGATAAGGTCTGTGAAGCTTGCCAAATGGGTAAGCAGATCAAAAGTTCTTTTGCATCGAAGAATGCAATTTCTACTTCTAAACCGCTCCAACTTCTTCACATGAACCTCTTCGGTCCTTCCAATATAGCAAGCTTAGGAGGCAAATTTTATGCCTTTGTTATTGTAGATGACTTCTCTAGATTCACTTGGGTTTTCTTTCTGACGTCTAAGGATGAGACTTTTGATACCTTTTCTAGCTTTAGGAAAAGAGTTCAAAATGAAAAGGAGCTCACCATTGTTGCTATCCGTAGTGATCATGGTGGAGAATTTGAAAATGAGAGATTTGAACTCTTGTGTCTCAAGTATAGAATTGAGCACAATTTCTCCTCTCCTAGAACCCCTCAGCAAAATGGTGTTGTTGAGAGGAAAAATAAGTCTCTCCAAGAGCTTACCCGAACCATGCTTAATGAAAATTCCCTTCCTAAGTATTTCTGGGCTGAAGCTGTTGCTACTGCTTGTTATGTGCTAAATCGGGTCTCTATAAGACCTATTCTTGAGAAAACTCCATATGAGCTTTGGCATGGAAAAACTCCATCTGTTAAATATTTTAGAGCCTTTGGTAGTAAGTGCTTTATTCTCAAAACTAAGGATAACTTAGGAAAATTCGATTCCAAATCTGACCTTGGAATTTTTCTTGGTTATTCACTTTCCAGTAAAGCATATAGGGTATTCAATAGGAGAACTCTTGTTATAGAGGAATCAGTACATGTCAACTTTGATGAGTCTCCTCAGCCCACAATCAATGTGGATGAGGATGATACTTTGGATAATCAACTGGATTCTCTTTCTTTAGAAAAGCGTAGTGACCCTCATCAAGTAGAAAAACCTTTAGAACTTTCTTCTACTTCCCTAGATATTGTTCCTATCAAGGATAAAAATCCTGCTCTTCCAAGAGATTGGAAGTATATAAGAAACCATCCAATAGATGAAGTCTTAGGTGATCCTTCTCTAGGAGTTAAGACTAGATCCTCTCTTAGGAATCTCTGTGTCAATGTAGCATTTATCTCTCAAGTAGAGCCTAAGAAGTTTGAAGAGGTCGAGAATGATGAGTATTGGATTTTAGCTATGCAAGAGGAGCTAAATCAATTTGAAAGGAGCAAGGTATGGGAACTTGTTCCACGGCCTAAGGATCATCCCATTATTGGAACTAAATGGGTTTACAATAACAAATTAGATGAAAATAGGATTGTAGTTAGAAATAAGGCTAGACTTGTTGCTAAAGGTTACAATCAAGAAGAAGGAATAGATTTTGAGGAAACCTTTGCACCTGTTGCTAGATTAGAATCAATTAGGATGCTTTTAGTCTATGCTTGCTACAAAAACTTCACACTCTTCCAAATGGATGTGAAGAGTGCTTTCTTAAATGGTTATATTCAGGAAAAAGTTTATGTAGAGCAGCCCTTAGGATTTGAAGATTTTGCAAAACCCGATTATGTGTATAGACTTAAGAAGGCACTTTATGGACTTAAACAGGCTCCTAGAGCTTGGTATGATAGGTTGAAGAATTTCCTTGAGGAAAGAAATTTCAAAAAGGGAAATTCTGATTCAACTCTATTTACCATGCAAAAGGATAATGACATTCTGTTAGTTCAAATCTATGTTGATGACATTATTTTTGGATCAACTAATGTCATCATGTGTAATGAGTTTTCCTCCCTCATGCAAAGTGAATTTGAAATAAGTATGATGGGGGAGTTAAAATTCTTCTTAGGTTTCCAGATCAGTCAATCTCCTGATGGGATTTTCTTTTGCCAAGAAAAATACATCAAGGAGCTCTTAAAGAAATTTGATTTAGATTCTGTCAAATCTTCTAGAACTCCCATGAGTACCACAACAAAATTGGACAAAATGAAAATAGAATAAATGTGGACATAAAGAAATATCGTGGTATGATTGGATCTTTGCTTTATCTGACTGCAAGTAGGCCAGATATTCTTTTTAGTGTTTGTTTGTGTGCTAGATTTCAAGCTGCCCCTAAGGAGTCTCATTTATCTGATGTAAAAAGGATTTTCAAATATTTGAGTGAGACTTATGATTTAGGTCTATGGTATCCAAAGGGCACCTCTTTTGATCTAATTGGATATTCAGATTCTGATTATGCAGGTGGTCTAGTTGATAGGAAAAGCACTAGTGGCACCTGTCAGTTTTTAGGTGAATCTTTTGTCTATTGGTACTCTAAGAAACAGAATTCTGTTGCATTATCAACTGCTGAGAGTGAATATATTGTTGTAGGCAGTTGTTGTGCACAAATGCTATGGATGAAACAAACTCTAGAAGACTATAATCTGTTTTATGATAGGATTCCTATTTGGTGTGATAACACCAGTGCTATCAACATTTCCAAAAATCCTATCCAGCACTCTAGAACCAAGTATATAGATGTTAGATATCACTTCATCCGTGATCATGTTCAAAGAGGTGATATATCTTTAGAATTTGTTAATTCAGTAGATCAACTAGCAGACATCTTTACAAAACCTTTGGATAAGAAGACCTTCAATAACATAAGAGTAAGACTAGGTCTCATTCGGGTTAAAAAAATCCAAGATTCTTTCTCTGTTTGGAAAATTCCTGAGTGTTAGAGATTTTCTTTCTGTAAAGGCATCAGTAGATGCTGCGTTTTTCAATAGGCATCGGATGATGTTTTGATACCGGTAGGTATCGGCAGATGCATATTTTCTAAAGGCATCGGAAGATGTATTTTTAATCTGCCGACATGTGTGACGCATCAGGCATATCAGTTTTACATGTGTGACTTCATCCCGTCGGGCGAAGCCCTCATCCTTTTAAACTAAGTTTCTTTTCACAGACGCTTTACTTTTCGCGCTCTTTCTGAAAAACCCTGCCCTACCAGTTCTCTCTCTCGAGTCCTATTCCTCCAATGGATTTTCCAGGTTCATCTTCTCGCGCTGCTAAGGAACCTGCCAAGAAAAAGGCCAAAGTATCAGCTCATCCTCCACGAGAGATTCCTCGTGCCAAAGAGTGGCCATCTCTCTTCTTTCTCTCTAAGGCTGCTGAGTTAAGGTACCATGACGACTATAGGTACAAAACTTTAATCCCCAGTCGAGGGATTTACTTTGATGACTTAGCAGGAATGGATATTATAGAACCCTTGAAGGATCTTGGGTTGTTAGGATTATTTGAAGTAGAATCGTACTATTACCCAGAGGCAATCAGAATGTTCTGTGCTAATATGAGTTTTACTTCTGATTTCTCTATTATTAAGAGCTATGTGTATAGCAAGCATATAGAGATTACTCCTCAATTTATTAATGCCCTTTTGGAGTGCTCCCATTTAGATAGCCGCCCTTTCCAGTACATGACCGGCTCTGAGCCCCCTTTCTTTGGTACCTCTGAGGGTCTCAGTTTTCTACAGCTTATAGTTCTTGACCCAAACCATACCCCTGATCCTCTTAAAGGCAAACACCTGACTGCAAGAGCCAGGTTGTTTAATCAGATGATAGGATACAATATTATCCCTAAGGGTGGTCACCATGATGAGGTGAGTGCAATGGAGCTTTTTGTTCTGTTTGCACTGTACCAAAAGGCCCCCTTCAATCTTGGATATGTTGTGGTTCGAAAGATGATTCAGGCTGTGACATCCAGAGCTACCTCTTTTCCTTACAATTTGCTTCTCATGAAGATTTTTATGCATCTTGAGGTTGTCTTTCCAGAGGATGAAGACCCCTTCCGTCTTCAGCCCACAAGTTTCTATTCCAAAACCACTTTGACCAAAATGGGAATAAAGAGAACCAGAACTGGGGAGCTTGTTGTGAATGCTCCTAAGAGAAATACTGCTAAGGCAGCAGTTGCCAAAAAAGGAAAGAGAAAACTTAGCCTGCTAGAGGAGTCCACTGCTGAAGGAGGGGATGACTCTGAGATACCTGCATTCGATAATTCCCCTTCTCAATCTCAGGCTTCTAGCTTCCAACCTCCTCTTGTGCGAAGGCGTCCAGCCCCTTTCTCACGGGCACTTATTTCAGAGGAAATCTCTACTCCCTCCTCTGTGCCCCTACCCCTTCCAGAGAATCCTCCATCTCCTCCACCTGTACTTCCTTTGCCTGTTCTGCTTCCTCCAGCTCCTCCCTCTCCAGTCCAACAGGATATAGCTCCTCCATCACCAGTCCAACCACCTCCTACAGTCCAATTACCTCCTCCAAGTCCAACTGCTTCTCAAGTCCCAATCCCTTCACCTCCTTCACCTGTACTTTTGATGCCTTCACTACCTGCCCTTCCACCTATCCCCCTCACTCCTCAAGTACCAGTATTCTCACTCATTCCCTCAGTACCACCTGCCACTCCTCTAACTTATCAGAGGAGATTTTTGATGAGTGAGACTCAGTATAATGAGCTGAAGGTCTCTATTGCCTGCATCGAGACAGCTCTCAGTTCCATGGAAAGTAGGCTTGACCAGTCTCTCGATGCCAAGCTAGCCAAGAATCAAAAAGACATGAGCAAGGATTTAGATATCGGTCTTGGTCTGTTGTCTCAAAAACTGGATGCTGATAGGCGCATGGTTGTCAGGGAACTTGAGTCTCTCCGATCTTCAGTTGACGCTTTGACACCTGAACCTGAACCCGAACCATCTAGTTTAGTTAGTGTTCCAGAGGCTTGCTTTGAAGATCTGTTTCCTCCCTTTTCTGGGCCTGAAGTAGCTGAGGATGTGCGCTTAATGTCATTGGATCTTCAGGAGGCTGAACTAGCACTCTCTCCTCCTGTGGTTCCTACTGCTGGTTCATCTGTCGCGCCTCCTCCATGTATGGACATGGTGGTGTTCTCAGATCCTTCTCCATCTCCGGCTCCCTGCTTGGATATGGTGGTCTATCAAGGCCCCTCTACCTCTGCTGCTCCTCAGCCAGCGCCTACTCCCTGCCAAAGTTTAGTACTCTATCATCCACCCGTCCCTCAAGCTATTGCTTCCCTCCAAACACTCGTGGAGGCTTACTTCTCCTCAAACCTTGCAGTGCCTACTTGGATTAACCAAGCTTTTTGGAATCATTTTATAGCCTTTTTTAAGTAGCTGATACTCTCTTTAATGTCTCAACTTTTCTTATTTTACTAATGCAATTACTTTGATGTGTTTCTGAATTGTGTTGAATGCTTCTGTTGTCTCTCTGATTGTTTTTGATAATGTCAATGGGGGAGAATGGTATAAATATATTTGATCAATGATTTATGTTTTGGTAATGGTATAAATATATTTGATCAATGATTTATGTTTTGTGCCATTGCTACTATGTTTTTGGAAATTGGAAACTCTGGTATGCTCTGTGTTTCTTTCTGGAAGATATGCATTTACTATGGGGGAGCTAAGATTATGGGGGAGAGTAATGGTTAATCAAATTTTATACTCATAATTTGACATCATCAAAAATGGGGAGATTGTTGACTTAAATAGAGTTTAAGTCTAAATATGTTTTTGATGATGTATTTGAAAGTTAAGTATGTAATTTGATTATGTTTATAAAATGAGAATATTGAATTATGCATTTGATTTTAATCTTTTGGAAATAC
Source organism: Begonia masoniana (assembly GCA_022432975.1). Lineage (NCBI taxonomy): Eukaryota > Viridiplantae > Streptophyta > Magnoliopsida > Cucurbitales > Begoniaceae > Begonia > Begonia masoniana. The sequence continues at coordinate 33,188,346 of CM039509.1, forward strand.
CCTTAAAAAGAGTATTTTAGTTGTCTAATGAATCGAGTTAAGTGTACAGGGCTGAAAAATTGGTAAACAAAAGTTACATCTGTCGATTACGTCTGCTGTTTTAGTTCTTCCTGCCGATGGCATTTGAAGACAACTCAAACCGATTGCTAAACGACAAAGGCAAAGTACTTAAATAAAGACATCTACCGATGGCGTTCAAGCCACATCTACCGATGGCATTCAATGCTCACATCTGCCGATGGAATGTCAAGATGCTTCTGCCGATGAAGTTTGAAAGCATGCATCTGCCGACGATTTTTCAAGGTGCATCTGCCGATGGAATTCAAAGCCTGCATCTGCCGATAACTTTCGAGCTCCATCTGCCGATAACATTCGAGCTGCATCTGCCGATAACTTTCGAGCTCCATCTACCGATAACATTCGAGCTCCATCTGCCGATAGCATTCCAAGCTGCATCTGCCGATGGAGTCCTCAAGGTTGCATCTATCGATGGCGTTTTGAAGATACTCATGCCGATAGCTTTTAAAGCTGCTTCCACCGATGATCTTCCGCTAGAATTCAAAATAGCCGCGAAGCTACAGTGACGTCGTTTTCAGCATTAACTCCAGAACTTTAATGGCGATGACGACTTACAACTACAGACGACAACGGCTACCTGAAATTGTACGAAAGCTGCTCCAACGGTAACAAAGTTTCCATTATTGGATGAGGAGCATTGAAGTCAAGAGTCGACTAACATACAGAGTATTTAAGCCAAGGTTAGAGCACGAAAGAACAATTTTTGCGAATCTTACTCTTGAGCCCTAATCTGCAAAATCATTCATACTCTGTATTTCTTCTACACCTCTCTACATTAACTTGAGATTTAATCCTTGTGAGAGTGTAGTCTGAGCTTACCATTTATGAACTCTACAATCTGTATAAGGCAGTGGATTGACGCCCGTGAAGTTCAATCCTGAGTTGTAAAGGCAGTTGATCGGAGCCCGAAATTTCGATCTGTTTTTCTCGCTGAGGAGAAGGTTAAGGATCTTCAAGGGGTGAACCTTGAAGTGTGGATGTAGGCAAGGTTTGGCCGAACTACGTAAAAATCTTGTGTTGATTTTTTTTCTCTCTCTATGTTATTTGCATTATTGTGTTTGCTTGCTGATTAGTTTAAGAAAATTAAAAAGGTCTAATTCACCCCCCCCTCTTAGACAATCTCAATCCTACAGAAACGAGTCGATCGGAGGAAAAACGGAGGTCGGAAGTGGAGAACTCGCCGTGAGGGAGAGGAGAATGCTCTCTGGTTTTTCGTGAAAGCCAGAGAAGGAAATGAAGAATGAAGAAGAAAAGAGTTAAGTGGTTTTAAATAATATAAACTTTGTAAATTACTATTTCGCCCTTCCTTTGTTTTTATATTCGTTTCGTCTTTCGTTTCGTTAATCGGCTAACTATTCGGTTTCACCAAATCTCCTTATTTCACCAATAAATCCAACTTATTATTTGAGATTTATTAAAACTGTCCGTTCGCAAATCGGACCTCATTTACTAGTTTTACTAAAACGTCTTTTATATTATGAGAAACATAATTACTCGAAATATAGCGTTATTACTCCGAAAATTCTCATAATTTCCTTAAAATTCCTACTAATAATTAGGATTCTAATGACACTTTCCTTTTGTAAAACGGACTTATTTTAACATATTTACAAAAATGCCATCATATAATATAATATTAATATCCCGTAAAGCCGGGTATTACAACATTAGCCCGGAGACAGAAGCATATCTTCGAGGAGAAGATCCTCGCCGTTGGGCGACTCATGCATTCTCTTCCATTTCAAAGTGCGATTTAGGCTTAAACAATCTGTGCGAGTCATTCAATGCAATGCTATTGCCTCTCAGAAACAAACCAATTTTGACCATGCTCGACGAGATTCAAAAGAAATTGATGTTTCTCATTGTTAAAAATTATGAGAAGATGGTCCAAGAAGACCACCTCTTGTGTCCTAAGATAATTAACAATCTTGCAAAGCTAAAAGAAGCAGTTGGATATTGGCACGCCTAGCATACGAGAGGTTATCGATATGAGGTCTGCAACGGATTTGAATAATTCAATGTTGACATGGAAAATTGTGTTTGCAAATGTACCAAGTGAGAGCTTACTGGAATCTCGTGCGTCCATTCTATTCCTTGCGTGTAGAAGATGAGAGTTGACACGGAACAGTATGTGCATGATACTATCATCGAGTAACTTACCTACAGATGTATTCACACTATATTCATCCAATTAGTGGGCAAACAATGTGGCCGCCACCCGTAAGCCTCGATGGGACACCTCTGAACGAAATCATCCCGCCCACAAGAAGACGCCAACCTGGTAGGACAAAAAAGACAAGAGTGTGAGATCCCGACGAGTCTTCAAATCTCGAGAATGAGAGCGAGTAGGAAGAACGCCACCATTAGGTGTCGTACATGTCGACAAGTAGGGCATAATTCTTGCACTTGTCCTACCAGAGGATCAAATTCAGGCGCTGCGGATTCGCAAGACACTTTCATGGGTTTCAACAGATTCGACGATACGGAGGTACATTTAGACACATTTCTTCTATAAATACACAGTATTTTTTTTAATTATAGTTTTATTTCATTATGTGCAGGAATCTTTGGTGCACCGTCGCAGCAAAGGAAATACATGATTGTAGTGTAATAAATATTTAATTTAGTTATTTTTTAAAGGTGATTCAAATTTTAATACATTATTTTAGTTTATTTCGAAATATAATTCATAACATTAACTTCAGGCGAGTTAAATTTTCAAAATTTATTCATTATTGCCTCCGTCACTTTCTCCGTCGCTCTCTCTGTCTCTTCATCTTTGTTTTCGTCTGCATCGGCATTTCCATCTAGCATCTTGCTCATCAACCCAGCTTCTGAGGAGTTGTAATTCTCACTGATGGTTCTGTTCTATCTCTATAATACGTTGCAGGTCCGCATGGTGCATCTGATGAATCAGGTGTATCTCCTGCTACATGTCATACATCTGACTGTTTGTCTGCTACCACCGCTCATACATCTGCTGATGGTTCGCTTGATGCATATCATACATTTGTAAGTGCTTCACCAGCTATGTCTCAAACATTTGCTGGTGGTTTGCCTACTGCGTCTCATGCATCTGCTGCATGTACTGTCTCATATCTCAGGGCCTACCGTCCTCCTCGTGTGGGGACAATAGTGCCGATGTAGTCTTCTCCATCGGCACTGCTTGTGAGGTGGATGCCCCTGAACGCTCTTTATAATCCAAACGTCATTGTCTTCCACGAGACCCATTCGAGTCAAATGAGTGGTGTCAAATCGGTCGGTGGATTTGGTAACTATACTCCGCTCGCCTCTTAGAAGCTGAATTTCAACTCTTTCGATGATCTTCGTAATCAATCTTCCGTACGGGAAACTCGTTTGGGATAATCAACTCATCTCAATCATGTGATTTAAAATCAAAAAGTCAGGGTTAAAAGACTTTCCGTTGCACAACTTCTCTATGACATATAAGTCCATGCAGCTCACAAGATTTCGATGTCCAGTACGTGGTAGAATGAAGTGGGCGGACATGCTGCGAAGAATCTGACCTCTCACATTCAAATGTCGTGTTTGTGGCTTCGAGAACACACCAATAATTGAATTGATGTGAATTTGACATAAAAATTTGACTCCCTCGGGCAATGTGAAAAAATGACAGTCCTTTGAAGTATGATAATATTTTTTCACCTCTTCAATGGCAAATCCCAGCAATTCATTCACTGTCTCTGGGAATAAAATTAGGTCATTACCAAGAGCGCGCGTACTCAACCTAATAAAAACTCCATCTCTCTCTATCAGTGTCAAGTTTTCGTAGAAAAAACGAACTAAACTTTCGCATACATAGCCTTCCAACGCATGCACCCAGTGTAATATAAAGAATGAAGTAGCCAAATATGTGGAGTCTTGCATGATATGTCAACAAGTCAAAGCTAAACATCAACGACCGAGTGGAATGCTTCAGCCTCTTCCAATCCCTGAATGGAAGAGGGAGAATATCACTATGGACTTCGTTGTTGGCCTACCGAGGATGACTAAGGGCCATAATAGCATATGGGTCATAGTAGACAGATTGACGAAGTCGGCCTATTTTCTACCTGTGAAGACGACGTTCTCCATAGATCAGTATGCAGAGCTATACATTAGCGAGATCGTCTAGCTGCATGGGGTGCCAGTATCAATTGTATCTGACCGGGACCCTAGATTCACGTCGAGGTTCTGGAAAAGCTTGCAAAACTCCTTGGGTACCAAGTTAAATTTCAGCACTGCATTTCATCCACAAACTGACGGACAATCCGAGAGAATGATTCAGATACTGGATTATATGCTAAGGTCGTGCGTGCTGGAGTTTCATGCTCCTTGGAGTAGAAATTTGCCGCTTGTGGAGTTCGCTTACAACAATAGCTACCAGGCTACGATCGGTATGGCTCCATATGAAGCGCTTTATGGCAGGAAGTGCAGATCTCCATTATGTTGGGATGAAGTTGGAGAATCCAGACTCGTCGGCCACGAATTATTACAACAGATGTCTGGGGTGTTAGCTGCTATCAAACAAAGAATTCGAACTTCACAGTGTCGGAAAGAAAAGCTATGCAGACCATCGGAAAAGAGACTTGGAGTTTGCTAAAGGCGATGAAGTATTCCTGAAGGTGTCGCCTTTCAAGGGCGTGATAAGATTTGGTAAGAAATGGAAGCTAAGTCCAAGGTTTGTTGGGCCCTTTCCCATCTTGAAGAAAGTAGGAAGCATGGCTTACAGGCTGCAGTTGCCAGCGTCTATGGATGGAGTTCACAACGTCTTTCATGTTTTGATGCTGAGAAAGTGTGTTCGAGATCCAACTCAGATCGTGAAAGCGGTGGACTTTGATATAATGCCGACGCTGACATATCAAGAAAGACCCATACAGATATTGGATACTTCACTCAAGGTGTTGCACAACAAGGTAGTCCCATTGGTGAAAGTTTTGTGGCGCAATCATAATGTGGAGGAAGCCACATGGGAAAGACAAGAAGATGTTAGAGCCCAATATCCAGAGCTATTCGCTTAAGCAAATTTTGGGGACAAAATTTTGTTAAGGTGGAATGTAACGCCCAGCATTTTACCTATGTAATTATTCCCCGAACAATTAAGCGGAGTTATTCTGATGTTAATGCAACGACTATTTTTAATGAAATTTTCGACATGTTCAATTGAATAAGGTGATTCGTAAAGCCGATTCGACAAACTAAATAATAATTTAGTTAAAAACCAATAGTTAGAAAGTCATGGAGGGACAAAATAGGAAGCCAATTAAGGTTGGTGGGAGGAAGCCAATGGATAATTGACACTTGGCAAACTTATGGAAGAAGCCAAACATTCTTCTTCCCTTCTCTTCCCCTCTACGTAAAACACTTTGCATTTTCTTCTTCTCCTCTCTATTTTCTCTCTTCCAGGCGACTACGTTATTTCCAAAAACTTCATTTCTCTTGTTTTCTCCAGTTACAGGTAACCTTCTACGATAGTTAAAGAGTTTAGGTTAAATGTTAGTTCTTTTTTTGAAGTTTAGGTTAATGTCCGATATTTTTTTTGCGTACTCTAGGTTCGCGACCCACAGTTGTCGTGCGTGCAAAGCTTGCTGCATTTCGGACAACAGGTAAGTTCATGCACATAAGTTGGCCCTTAAGCCCCTACAGCAAGGAGACACTAGGTTTTGGTTCGGGTAGTTAGGTTGTAGGTTGTGCTTTAAGTTAAACGTGTTCTTTGTGTTCTGTTTCCCGTAGTTTTTATTCTGTCACCTGTATATGTTGAGTTTAAGCATCATACCTGTTCATGCATTCATGTTTTCTAGAAAACCCTGTAAATGTTTTCAGCACCGGATTTGAAGTTAAGAAAGATAAAACCTGTAATGAAATGTATGGTTAAGTGTGGACGAGGACTGGCATCCTGTCATGTACTCCTGTTATGTCCTGTTGTGACATGTACTTCTGTTGCGCCAGCTCTTCTTCCCACTTATACCTTCCTGTCTAGTGAAACATAATGTAATGTAATGTAATGCTCATGCACAGCATATGCATCAATGCATTTCATGTTCTTACTGAGCTTTAGGCTCATAGTTGAACTCCCTGTTGTAACTATGGATCCTCCAGATGAGGACTTTGTGCCTCAAGTTGATGAGTTGGGGAGGTTGGCGGATTGAGCTCATGGGATTTGGTTGCTGCAGTCAGACGTATTTCTGTCCTGAGGTTTAAGTTTTAAAGTGTTTCGTTTTAAAACTCTGTTGGGATTTTTGTAATATATAGGTTTTGGTGTTCAAGTTTTTAAACCTCTGTAATTGACAGTTGAATGCATATTTTGATTTATTCTGGAACTGCTTGGACTTCTCCTCTTTTAGTTTGTGCATGGATGGTCTCGAGTTTTAGAGTTATCCATGCAGTTTGATTTCTTGCACTTCCGTCATGTTTTCTAACTTCTGTCATGTTTTCATGCATGTTTTTAAAACTGTCTTCTGAATCAGGTTTTGAGGATTTGAAGTTTTTATGTCTTCTGTCCTTGTGCCTTCGGTTTATAAGTTCTTCTGTTAAATGTTGTCTATTCTGCCTTTCAGTTTCTGTCTTTCGAGTTTTCAGGTATTTGGCTTAGTGTTAGTCGTCCACGCCTTCAGTAAAACAATTGTCATTCTCTTCTGTAAAACAGCCGTCGGTCTATTTTGCCTTCGGTCTCTGTTCTTTTATTCGGCTAAGTGTCATCGTCCAAAGTTATCATCCACGATAACGTCACCGAGAGTCGGCCTGTTAGTTTAAAAGTCCAAAGTCTGACTCTGATTTTAAACGTCCACGGACTCCTGTGTCCACTGTTTTGTCTTTTAGTGCAAACGTCCACGGACTCCTGCGTCCACGGACTCCTGCGTCCACTATTTTAGTCTTTTGTTGTAAACGTCCACGAACTCATGTGTCCACTGTTTTTTTTTGTCTATTAGTGCAAACGTCCACGGACTCCTGCGTCCACTATTTTAGTCTTTTATTGTAAACGTCCACGGACTCCTGTGTCCACTGTTTTTGTCTTTTAATGCAAACGTCCACAGACTCCTACGTCCACTATTCTAGTCTTTTATTGTAAACGTCCACGGACTCCTGTGTCCACTGTTTTGCCTCTGTTATTTTTAAACGTCCACAGCCTCTGTTATTTTAAAAGTCCACAGCCTCTGTTGTTTTAAATGTCCACGGCTCCAGATTGTCCACGACTTCTGTCATCCACTGTAGCCTTCCACGGTATGTTTTCCAGTTTACGTTTTCCACTTTTATTTCCTGTTTTATTCTGCTTATTCACTCCAGTCGTCCATTTCTGTTTCCTGTTTTTCCCTAGTTTCTTCTGTTATTCACTCATGTAACCCAGTTTTAAATTAGTTCTCGTTCTCTCTCTGTCATTCTGTAATTCTGATATTCACCGTAGTTTCTCTCTCTGTAAAGTGTTTTTTTTAGGGTTTTCTATGTTTCTTCTTGTTGTCTTCTGTCGTCTATTTCTGTAGCCTAAATATTAATATGTTTTCTGTCTTTGGATTCTGTTTTCTGTTAAAGTTTTAAAAGTAAAGAAAAAAAATATATGTCATGTTTTAAAATGTCCGGAGTGATGGCTTGGCTCTCGATCCCGATCGGGATCGGGTTTCGGGCTGTCACAGAAATTGTATCAGAGAGAAAATCAGGTTTTAAAAGCGATTCTGTAAACTGTCTGACTGCGCAATCCGCCACGTGAGATCGCTCCACCAACTGTAAGTGTTTAAGTTTCTATACTCATTCTGTTTATTAAGTTGAGTTCGTTAATATGGATAAGATTTTCTAGAATGGTGAGAGGGAATCAAGGTGATGCAAATGACAGATGTGACGCCCTCGATCGTTTAACCGAGCTGGTCGGCGTTCAGTCACGTATGATGGAACGCATGATGGCCGATAATGGGAACAACCATGCAAACGCTTCACGTGACTCTAGTGGAGAGAGATTCCGGCGACTTCAGCCGCCTGTTTTCGATGGATTATCAACAGATCCTACCCACGCCGAGGAATGGATCCGAGCGATAGAGAGAATGTTCAACTATGCCGAAGTGGAGGAGAACAAGAAAGTGATATGTGCGTCGTTCTATCTCACCAAAAATGCTAGATTCTGGTGGGACACGGTGCAGTCTACTACTGTGGCATTGAGCTGGGAAGGATTAAAAAGAGTTTTCTAGAGAAATACTTTGATTGCAGCGTGAGGAAGGAGAAGATGATCGAGTTTGCTAGACTCCGGCAATTTGGTTCAGTGGCCGAGTATGTTCAGAGGTTCGAGTCGCTATCCCGCTATGCACCTCATTTGGTGGCCACTCAAGAAAACAAGGTGCACCAATTTATTCAGGGTTTGAAGCTGGACCTCTTACGGGGGATTACATACGGGGGATTTGACGAGGCCCCGTATACGAAGGTAGTGGCCAAGGCTTATCAGTTGGAAGCCTTAGAGGCGAAGTCTCAGAGATATAGAGATACATCAAAGAGAATCTTGCGTGATGCCCCTCTACAGCAACAACAACAAAAGGGTCAGTTTGGGCAACCACAACAGCAACAGAACAGAGGTATTAAGAGACCTAATGAAGTTGCCATTTATCAGGACAAGGGGAAAAGACCTATGGGAACTCCTCAGCTTCCTGTATGCCCACGTTGCCAGAGAAATCATACAGGGGAGTGTAGACTCTTTACTGGCCGATGCTTTCGATGTGACAAGGAGGGCCACCAAGTCCGGGATTGTCCGGTACCTGACACGAGGCCGATTCGTGCCGTGCCAAGAGTGTTTGCTATGATAGAGGAAGATGATGACACCCAGCACACGGCGATTACAGGTATGATATTAATCTGTAATGCACCTGCATATACTTTGTTAGACACGGGGGCCACAGATTCATTTGTGGCCATGGACTTTGCGGGTAGAGAGAACTTATGTATTGTGCCGTCAGATCAGTCCTACAGCGTTATGCTACCGTCTGGAGAGTTTATGCACTCCGAGCAGGTTGTACGGGGTGATATAGTGTCAGTAGGAGACCAGAAGCTGTATGCCAACCTTATCGTCATCAGTATGAAAGGATACGAAGTAACTCTGGGGATGGACTGGCTGTTTCGACATCATGCCACCATCAACTGCAGGTCCGGCTCGTGTCTTTTAAGCGCCTGAACGAGGTAGAGTTCTCCTATCAGGCAATACCAAAGAAACACCGTATGCCTGTTATATCTTCCTCAAAAGCTCAACAGCTGATGAGGTCAGGATGCATCGAATTTCTTGCCCACGTAGTAGATGTTCAAAGGCAAGGTGAGGTGGAACTTCAAAATATTCCGGTAGTACGAGACTTCTCAGAGGTTTTCTTAGATGACTTACCGGGATTGCCACCTGATCGTGAAATCGAATTTGAGATTAATATATATCCTGGTGCTGAACCAGTATCGAAGAATTCATACCGTATGGCGCCAATAGAGCTGAGGGAGTTGAAGGCTCAGCTAAAGGAGTTGGTGGACAAGGGCTTTGTGCGCCCTAGTTTCTCTCCGTGGGGTGCTCCCGTCTTATTTGTTAAAAAGAAGGATGTGTCCCTACGTATGTGTATTGACTACCGTGAGCTAAACAAGTTGACTATCAAGAATAAGTACCCATTGCCGAGGATCGACGATTTATTTGACCAACTACAAGTGGCTCAGGTATTCTCGAAGATCGATTTGCGCTCCGGTTATTACCAGTTGAAGGTCAGGGCTAATGATATTCCAAAGACCGCCTTCAGGACCCGATACAGGCACTATGAGTTCTTAGTGATGTCGTTTGGGTTAACTAATGCTCCGGCAGCATTATGGACTTGATGAACAGGATATTCCAAGATTTCTTGGAAGAATTTGTAATCGTCTTCATCGACGACATCCTAGTTTATTCCAAGAGTGAGGCCGAGCACGATGAGCACTTGGCAATTGTACTATCAACTCTGAAACAACACCAACTATACGCCAAACTGTCAAAATGTGAATTCTGGTTGAGCAAGATCAATTTCCTAGACCACATGGTGTCTGCAGAAGGAGTTTCGGTGGATCCAGCCAAGATTCTGGCAGTGAAAGAATGGCCGAGGCCGAGGAATGCCAGTGAGGTACGGAGCTTTATCGGGTTAGCTGGTTATTACAGAAAGTTTATCAAAGGATTTTCGGTGATAGCGAAACCTATGACCAGCTAACGAGGAAGGACATCAAGTTCAAGTGGTCGGAAGCATGTGAGGTGAGTTTTCAGTCACTTAAGCAGAAGTTGACCACTGCTCCTATGTTAGTATTGCCTGTTGAAGACGGCAAATTCAGCGTATACTGTGATGCGTCCAAGGTCGGCTTGGGATGTGTGTTAATGCAAGAAGGGAAAGTAGTGGTATACGCATCTAGACAATTGAAGAATCATGAGCAAAACTACCCTACACATGACCTCGAGTTAGCAGTGGTTGTGTTTGCGCTGAAAGTATGGAGACACCACTTGTACGGGCAATCATGTGAGGTGTATTCTGATCACAAGAGCCTGAAGTACATATTTACCCTGAAAGAGCTGAACATGAGACAAAGACGGTGGCTAGAATTTGTGAAAGATTACGACATCGAGATTAAATATCATCCTGGTAAAGCTAATGTGGTAGCCGATGCACTGAACAGGATGCCAACTACTATGCAACCAGCTATGCCGGCCGTATCAATGCCTTTGAGGATAGAGATTCAGAAGTTCGATATGGAGATAGTTTCTGGGCTATCGGCCATGCTAGGGGACTTGACACTATGGCCTACCATCCTGGACCAAATTAAAGAAGCCCAAAAAACCAATTCAAAAGAGATGGCTGATATAGTAAGCAAGTTACCTATGGATTCTTCCGATTTCAGTTATTCGAGAGATGGTATTCTAAAGTTCAAAGATAGGTGGTATGTTCCGAGAGACGAAGAGCTGCGAAGGGACATTTTATCGGAAGCCCACTCGACTTCTTTCTCTGTGCATCCTGGAAGCACGAAGATGTATCAGGACTTGAAACTTAACTTCTGGTGGCCTAATATGAAGAATGAAGTGGCCAAATATGTGGAGTCTTGCATGATATGTCAACAAGTCAAAGCTGAACATCAACGACCGAGTGGAATGCTTCAGCCTCTTCCAATCCCTGAATGGAAGAGGGAGAATATCACTATGGACTTCGTTGTTGGCCTACCGAGGATGACTAAGGGCCATAATAGCATATGGGTCATAGTAGACAGATTGACGAAGTCGGCTTATTTTCTACCTGTGAAGACGACGTTCTCCATAGATCAGTATGCAGAGCTATACATTAGCGAGATCGTCTAGCTGCATGGGGTGCCAGTATCAATTGTATCTGACCGGGACCCTAGATTCACGTCGAGGTTCTGGAAAAGCTTGCAAAACTCCTTGGGTACCAAGTTAAATTTCAGCACTGCATTTCATCCACAAACTGACGGACAATCTGAGAGAACGATTCAGATACTGGAAGATATGCTAAGGTCGTGCGTTTTGGAGTTTCATGCTCCTTGGAATAGATATTTGCCACTTGTGGAGTTTGCTTACAACAATAGCTACCAGGCTACGATCGGTATGGCTCCATATGAAGCTCTTTATGGCAGGAAGTGCAGATCTCCATTATGTTGGGATGAAGTTGGAGAATCCAGACTCGTCGGCCCCGAATTATTACAACAGATGTCTGGGGTAATAGCTTCTATCAAACAAAGAATTCGAACTGCACAGAGTCGACAGAAAAGCTATGCAGACCATCGGAAAAGAGACTTGGAGTTCGCTGAAGGCGATGAAGTATTTCTGAAGGTGTCGCCTTTCAAAGGCGTGATGAGATTTGGTAAGAAAGGGAAACTAAGTCCAAGGTTTGTTGGGCCCTTTCCCATCTTGAAGAAAGTAGGAAGCATGGCTTACAGACTTCAGTTGCCAGCGTCTATGGATGGAGTTCACAACGTCTTTCATGTTTCGATGCTGAGAAAGTGTGTTCGAGATCCAACTCAGATCGTGAAACAGGTGGACTTTGATATAATGCCGACGCTGACATATGAAGAAAGACTCATACAGATATTGGATACTTCACTTAAGGTGTTGCGCACCAAGGTAGTCTCATTGGTGAAAGTTTTGTGGCATAATCATAATGTGGAGGAAGCCACATGGGAAAGACAACAAGATGTTAGAGCCCAATATCCAGAGCTATTCGCTTAAGCAAATTTTAAGGACAAAATTTTGTTAAGGTGGGTGGAATGTCACGCCCGGCATTTTACCTATGTAATTATTCCCCGAACAATTAAGCGGAGTTATTCTGATGTTAATGCAACGACTATTTTTAATGAAATTGTCGACATGTTCAATTGAATAAGGGTGATTCGTAAAGCCGATTCGACAAACTAAATAGTAATTTAGTTAAAAACCAATAGTTAGAAAGTCATTGAGGGACAAAATAGGAAGCCAATTAAGGTTGGTGGGAGGAAGCCAATGGATGATTGACACTTGGCAAACTTTTGGAAGAAGCCAAACCTTCTTCTTCCCTTCTCTTCCCCTCTACGTAAAACACTTTGCATTTTCTTCTTCTCCTCTCTGTTTTCTGTCTTCCAGGCGACTACGTTATTTCCAAAAACTTCCTTTCTCTTGTTTCCTCCAGTTACAGGTAACCTTCTACGATAGTTAAAGAGTTTAGGTTAAATGTTAGTTCTTTTTTTGAAGTTTAGGTTAATGTCCGATATTTTTTTTGCGTACTCTAGGTTCGCGAACCACAGTTGTCGTGCGTGCAAAGCTTGTTGCATTTCGGACAACAGGTAAGTTCATGCACATAAGTTGGCCCTTAAGGCCCTACAGCAAAGAGACACTAGGTTTTGGTTCGGATAGTTAGGTTGTAGGTTGTGCTTTAAGTTAAACGTGTTCTTTGTGTTCTGTTTCCCGTAGTTTTTATTCTGTCACCTGTATATGTTGAGTTTAAGCATCATACCTGTTCATGCATTCATGTTTTCTGGAAAACACTGTAAATGTTTTCAGCACCGGATTTGAAGTTAAGAAAGATAAAACCTGTAATGAAATGTATGGTTAAGTGTGGACGAGGACTGGCATCTTGTCATGTACTCCTGTTATGTCCTGTTGTGGCATGTACTCCTGTTGGGCCAGCTCTTCTTCCCACTTATACCTTTCTGTCCAGTGAAACGTAATGTAATGTAATGTTCATGTATTTGAAAATGTTCATGCACAGCATATGCATCAATGCATTTCATGTTCTTACTGAGCTTTAGGCTCATAATTGAACTCCCTGTTGTAGGTATGGATCCTCCAGATGAGGACTTTGTGCCTCAAGCTGATGAGTTGGGGAGGTTGGCGGATTGAGCTCATGGGATTTGGTTGCTACAGTCAGACGTATTTCTGTCCCGATGTTTAAGTTTTAAAGTGAATTTCATGTCTGGAAACTCTGTTGTGATTTTGGTGTTTTCGTTTTAAAACTCTGTTGGGAACTCTGTTGGGATTTTTGTAATGTATAGGTTTTTGTGTTCAAGTTTTTAAACCTCTGTAATTGACAGTTGAATGCATATTTTGATTTATTCTGGAACTGCTTGGACTTCTCCTCTTTTTGTTTGTGCATGGATTGTCTCGAGTTTTAGAGCTATCCATGCAGTCTGATTTCTTGCACTTCTGTCATGTTTTCTAACTTCTGTCATGTTTTCATGCATGTTTTTCAAACTGTCTTCTGAATCGAGTTTTGAGGATTTGAAGTTTTTATGTCTTCTGTCCTTGTGCCTTCGGTTTATAAGTTCTTCTGTTAAATGTTGTCTATTCTTCCTTTTAGTTTCTGTATTTCGAGTTTTCAGGTATTTGGCTAAGTGTTAGTTGTCCACGCCTTCAGTAAAACAATTGTCATTCTCTTCTGTAAAACAGCCGTCCCCGTCCATTCTGCCTTCAAAATAATGGTCTATTTTGCCTTCGGTCTCTGTTCTTTTATTCGGCTAAGTGTCATCGTCCAAAGTTATCGTCCACGATAACGTCGCCGAGAGTTGGCCTGTTAGTTTAAAAGTCCAAAGTCTGACTCTGATTTTAAACGTCCACGGACTCCCGTCCACGGACTCCTGTGTCAACTGTTTTGTCTTTTAGTGCAAACATCCACGGACTCCTGCGTCCACTATTTTAGTCTTTTATTGTAAACGTCCACGAACTCATGTGTCCACTGTTTTTTTGTCTTTTAGTGCAAACGTCCACGGACTCCTGTGTTCACTGTTTTTGTTTTTAAGTGCAAACGTCCACGGATTCCTACGTCCACTATTCTAGTCTTTTATTGTAAACGTCCACGGACTCCTGTGTCCACTGTTTTGCCTCTGTTATTTTTAAACGTCCACAGCCTCTGTTATTTTAAAAGTCCACAACCTTTGTTGTTTTAAATGTCCACGGCTCCAGATTGTCCACGACTTCTGTCATCAACTGTAGCCTTCCACGGTATGTTTTCCAGTTTACGTTTTCCACTTTTATTTCCTTTTTTATTCTGCTTATTCACTCCAGTCGTCCATTTCTGTTTATTGTTTTTCCCTAGTTTCTTCTGTTATTCACTCCTGTAACCCAGTTTTAAATTAGTTCTCGTTCTCTCTCTGTCATTCTACAATTCTGATATTCACCGTAGTTTCTCTCTCTGTAAAGTATTTTTTTTTAGAGTTTTCTATGTTTCTTCCTATTGTCTTCTGTCGTCTATTTCTGTAGCCTAAATATTAATATGTTTTCTGTCTTTCGATTCTGTTTTTTGTTAAAGTTTTAAAAGTAAAGAAAAAAAAAAATATATCATGTTTTAAAATGTCCAGAGTGATGGCTTGGCTCTAGGATCCCGATCAGGATCGGGTTTCGGGCTGTCACACGGCCTCTCCCGTTTTTTTTATTAGAAAAATCCGAGAGGCCGACTGGTCCAATCAAACCGGCCATTTTCTTTTTTTTTTGTCTATTTTTCAAACATGTTTCCTTTTTTTTTTTGCCTAAAACCAAAATTTTTTTTTTCCTTTTTTTGCCTATTTCCTAAACATTAATGTCTATTGTGCATTTTTCTCAATTTTTTTAAGTTGTATTCAACCTTCAATTGGGTCAACTCGACCCTTTGACCCGAATAAAACCAGACTATTTCTAACCATTTTGGACACCAAATTCAACATATTTATTTTCAAAATACTCGTATTCAAATTTTCAAATGATTCGTAATGTTTTTATTCTTCCAAAACTACTAATCTTAGGATTGAAAAATAAAAAATAAAAATATTTTATTTATTTTTTCAACAACACCAAGACAAAGACAAGATACAACCCTGATACCAAATGTTAGAATCCTTAAATGATCTAAATATGTTTTACTAACGGAAATTTAAAGCATTTAGACCAAATTGCAGATAACAAATTTTACCTCTTGTCATTGATATCTGAAAATTGGGATTGTAATTTTTGTCCTTCGAGGTTAGTCATTTCTAAACCGTTATCAATCTCCAATTCAATGGTGTATTGTGTGTATAAGATTGCAACCTCAAGGGAATTTTTGGTTAATGTTTTTCAACGTAAAGTTTTACACACACCTCTATATTCTTCCATCAAGAATATATAGGCAGAGAGAATTTAATGGGCATGACCTAGCTTACAAACTTTAGCAAGATCCTTATATCTCGCTGAAGAGAAGAATGGTGAAGCAATATTGTATGGTCATGGTTATGGGTATGTGCCCTTATCATAAAGAAAGACCAACCAACAAATGGACGACAAATTTTTGAAATTCAGTGATAAAAAATGTGATAATTGCAGCGTAAGTATATGATATGAGAATTTTAAGATCTAAAAATTTAATTTTCTCCCACTATTAGTGAATCAGTTACAAATTTGAGGGATTATGCTGGTGCAAGTAACCAGCACCACTTCTTCAAGCAGAGCAACATTTCTCTTCTCTGCGAAAGGATTTTCAGGCGGTAATGAGGTTGTTTTCTTCTTTCTATGCGGGGTTGAAGAGATCTTTCAAAAGTTGTGCATCATTTCGAAAGATCGAAAAGTAAAGCGGTGTAATTGGATGTAAATTGGTTGTGGGGTTATACGAGCGGAACTGGTTTAACATCAAGGAAGAGAACTCTTGAGGGTGAGGATATGACTTTATAATTTTTCTTTGAAATTAATTCAAGGTTTGGTTTTTGACATGCGAAATTACTTTTAGGAACCAAAAGTTTGAAATTCAAAGGATAAACTAGGGTGCTATTTGCTGAGTTTTTCAATTTTCGATGGTAAGCCATATCTGAAATTTTTCCTCCTAAAATTATTGGTATGATTTTGATATTTCAAATGTAAAGATAGATTTTTTTTTTTTTTTTTTGGGTTCATGCAGGTTGTGGTTAAAAACTTGTGCTAAGAGGTGTTCATGTGAATTGTTGACAGTTTGGGTGAAAGTCCGTCCATAAACGATGAAAATTCAAAGAAATAGGGTGGACGCATTGGGGAAGACAACATCGAGCTGCGGCCTAGGCCCTATTTTGGGCCATGGATCGGACCACTTGGGTCTCGACCCAGGTCCATTTTTGGCCCCAATTTAGATTTCCAGCCCAATTATTAATGAGTCGTTTCATGGTATGTTTTTTTACCCGCATTGTACTTCCGACTCATTCTTTCTTGGGTCATTAAGTTTAAAAATTTCAGATTTAAGAATGAAAATTCAAAGTTGATTTTTTTATGATATTATGATTAGGTACTGAGACTTGGAATTTGGGCTCGACACATTATTAGAGTTTCTTGTATTGTTTGGGCTTTGGTTATCGGTAGATTATTTTTTAATTTTATATTTAGCGTAACATTATTTTTTAAAATATTATTCTGAGATTTGTTCTAATATTAAATGACATATCTAAATTTAAGGCTCATCGATTTTTATATTATCTATGTAGTTTTTACCAAATATGTTTTTTATTTGAGCGTGTACATTTATTTTATTGGTCATATGAACTAAGTTTAATTGACCCATTGGGAGTCATGGGAGTCATTTTTATTACGCACATTCGATCCTTAGAAGATATGTTTGTTTGTCGTTAAATAGAGTAATGGAACACCTTAAGGTTGTGTCTGGGGCACGAAACATTAAACCTAATCAAGGTCGTTGTGTTTGTTGCGATCGACTGAGTATGGTCGTTATTTATTTGTGTTATTGCTTATGGGTTAATGTGCCCAAGGTCCGTGATTGCCTTGATTTTCAGTAAAATTATATACAGTAGAGACTTATTTTATATATGTATCACACTATAGTAGAAAGTTTTAACATTTTCCTACCATAAGTTTTCTAACCATTTCTAGTAAAAATATTTATTAAATTAGTATGTTCATACATTGTCTTGACTTTAATCTGAATATAAAACTTCACCCATATAGAATTTAGTCGACTTACTTCAAACAACTCTCACATTTAGGTATTAATCAAAAAACCACTTATTGTTGACGAAGGAGTAATCTTCGCTATTTATATTTCTTGTTTAATAATTTCATTTGAGAGTTTAATTTTTTAAAGATTAAACCTTGTTAAATAACTTTATTTTAAATCTATTTTATCACAAATATTATAGATTCATATTATTATTTTATCTCGGTGTCATTTATTGAACTCGATTTAGCCTGCCTTTTTTTTTAGGACTAAACGTTTCTTTTTAATCAAGTCTTTTGTTGTTAATTAAGAATTTAAAGTTAATGGTAGAACAGTTTGATCTGTTTAGGTCATATCGTTCCTCATTCTGTTTTGGGTTCCTCCAAGGTTGTGACAAAATTTTTAGTACCAGAGTCGGGTTGACATCTTGAAAGCGACATATCTAAGATAGATATTATGATAATATACAAGAGATTTTAAAATTTTTGTTCTCAAGGACATAGTGCTAAGACCTAACTTTAGTTTGTAAATAAACCTTATGCTATCCAAAAAGAACACTAGGTATGTGCATAAGCAAATAAGTCATAGCATATTGATTTATTTGTAGTTTTAAGAGTTGAACTACCAATTTTATCTAAAGACGGTAGGAAAAATGAGCATGAGATTGTTGCACGTGCTTATTCCTGATGATTAAAATTTTATAATGTTTGAAAATGACTTGATCTATAATTTAAAGAATCGATGTTAAGTAGTAATCAAGACATGAAATACAAGTGGTTGTTGGTAGAGTAAAAGATTATTTCTGTCGCATTTTTTTTGGATGTGATGAAAAGATTTAACAATTGACTACGTGGAGATTCTGTAATATCGATTGAGGTGTGACTTGTCACAACTCGTGGACGGGCTGGAGCATAAACGTTAGGTCAGGCGACTAGATTCTCAGGAGAAAATCCGATCGTTAGCCCAAGGCTAAGTTTGCATGGAAGTCTTTAAAATAAATAGAAAGTCAAGTTCACATAGTAAAATCTCAAATAAATAGTGCATTACAATAAATACTTAACAATATTCAACTATGTTGGAAAGTAAAGAATCCAATCCACCAATTAGGTTTACAAATCTAAATTAAAAACATAAATCCTTACCAAAAGAAACAAATAAAGTTCTAATAGAAATAAAATAACAAGCAGCCTCTCCCCAAATCTCCTCTAAAGCTAATCGCTCTTCTCATTTCCTAGATTGGTATGCAATCGTTGGGGTAAGTGACTACTGAGTTGAAATATTATAATAAATGCATCTTCATTTAAAAACAAATTTTATCTTCATTTCTAATTGTGATTAAAGTTCAAAAGTATGCATGAGTTTACAAAACTGTTAAGAAAACATCTTCCCTTCCTTTTGTCAAAACCAGCATCACAATCCTTTAGTGAGCTAGTTATAAAATACGTCATGTAGAAACCTCACTGTTATCCACAGAAAACATCTTCAGTGAAAAAGGAAGGTCGCACAAAGACCACTCCGGCACAAACTATAGAAAGACGGTGATTTGGAGACCTAACAACATGTCATGAGACCAAAAGAAAATCATGACGAAAATCCGAAGATCTATCTCATCACCCGAGTGATCCTCGACTGACAGTCAGCCACGACACCACTTGCACAATTAACACCCTGATTAGGTTTAGGGATTTGAAATCTAAAGAGTGGGTCATCACCATCTTATTGCCATTTTTCGTACTTGCAAACAATATAACCTTCACGCAACAGAAGATGTAACAATCTCGTGATGCTTCGACACTGAAACCGTCCAATGCATCAAGAGGATTCACCCTCTCAACATATCACAACAAAAGCGAGTATCATGTATACTAAAAATAAAAGTGAGAAAACTATAAGTACATATACGTATAAAATCGACGTGCTGGCAACCAGGTTCTGTCATACTTTTTTACGGGTGGCGACTCACAAAAATAATATTATTCAAAAAACCATGCAATGTAATGCAGAAAGTATAAAATTCATACATCAACGATGGTTGCTCCTCTTACGCACATGAGCAACAACCTCTTGCACTGACTGGAAGTCTGCGAATTCGTCCGAGCCTAAAAGAAAAATTAGAACCATAAATATCTTTTTCAAACATTAGGAAAATGTGGAGGGGTTCTATACCAAGACTAGTAACCATATTCGGTACACTATAAATGGCTACAAACTTTGACAAAATTTTAACTTAAATACTCTACACGACAACCATACGTTGCAGGGGATAAATGTTAGGACAAGGGTCACAGTAATAGGCAGAGGTCAACCCACCAGTTGACACTTATAGGCAGGGGTCGACACCTTCAAGCAAGGGTCGACCCTTAAACCTCTCAGATCTTGGCAGTGGTCGAAATTCACCAATGTGGTCAACACTTTAGGTGTCGACCAACCTCTCAAAGAGGTTGACACCTCGACGTCTCTATTTCCAGCAACAGAGTTCAAAGTGTCAATCGGTCATTTATAGCGATCGACACTTTAGCAATTTCCAGTGACGAAAAGTCGCAAAAACCACCCCCTTTTGGGGTTTCTCACCACCAATCATCCAAACAACTAACCTAAAACTTAAATCCACTCATATAGCATTGAAATAAACCAAGGATTCAAGCTCCTTTGCTTGAATTCTATTTTTCACAAAAATCTTGTCTTTAAAACTAAAAATGGAGAAGTTATGACAACTTACTCTCAAAGCATCTTCACAAACGTTGGTGCTCGTAGTCCCATGAGTCCCATGAAAGCGATTCTGACCTTCGATCACGACGATTCACTCACAGTCGTCCCTCCCTCCCTCTTGTTTGCATCACCAATGTGAGGAAACAAAGGGTTCTCTTACCCTTTTGTAAAAAAAATCTTTATTCCATTTTTAAAAAAATATTTAATTAATATACAAAATATAATTTAATATATTTTATATATTAACTAAAAATCCTTAAATTTCATATATTTTTCCAAACTTGACATGCCTAGGGGCCCAATCACTTGAAAACCTGATAAAAACCCAAATTTTATTTATTCTCCTTACTTATTATGTTGTTTCTTTTATAGGTGTTAATCTAGTTAGAGATGCCACGTGAGATTTTAGTTCGTTGGACATGGATGCCCCATGGGGAGCCTAGCTATATGGATGCCCTCTTGGAAAGCTCGGAACGGAATGAAGACAACACTAGAGCACCAGTTGGAGTATCAGAAGCCAGAATTTGTCTTCCGGGGAACAAATTGTTGTAATTTTCTTTTGCTTGTTTTCTTTGTTATCTCTTTTTTGGCAAACTTTTAACCATTAGTTTTTGGTATCCATACATTGGTTTTGTTGGTTAAACTTAGTCACATTTTGATGGCATGGTTGTGGGTTGAAGGCCACAAGTGGTTAGGCCCACTACTAAGCTCACTACTTGGCCTACGTTTGGAATCATCGCTTTGCCCATATTTGGAAGCATCACTTGGCCCATATTTGGATGCAACAGCTTCATCAAATAGGCTCATGAAGAGCCAACCCAAAAAAGCCCAAGCTTGAAGATTTGGCCCATGCAAGTACATCAAGCAGTGGTCACAAAGATGGATGACATGGCCATTTAGTACCATTGATCAAGCAAAACAAGGACAGCACTTCAACCCTTGGCTGAAGTACATGGATTGCAATCTTGTCCCTTCATCTTGGTCTTTATCAACGGCTCCAATCTTTTACATGGAAACCCTAACTTCCACCCTAGGTCTACATAATGCATGCATATTGTTTGCAAAAATCTTTTGTCAAATTTGAATAGAATTTCGTTTTCTTTTTTAGCGTTGCTCTTGGAGTCCACGGTTTGTGCCAAAATCGTGAAGGAGTGAGATCTCCATTGATATCCAAGCATAAAGGTGCTTGAATATCTCTTATCATTCTTCTTCCTCTCTCTGTGGAGAGTATATAGGTTGAAGAAGACAAACCTTCCCCAAGGTGGTTGGTGTTTTATTTGGGAAAGCATATTTGCCTTAAAGCAAAACATAAGATAACTTTGAGGGCCTCCAAGGGGCTATCATTCACTATGATTTTTCATCTATTTTTGTTTATTTTTTCGTGTTGTCATTGTCACGACTTTTCTTCCTGACACACTCCTTTACATTTCATCCTTTAATTGCATTTCATTTCGACCTCATCTTCATCTTCATTTTTGCACAAAGCCGAGAGCACATTATCACCCGAGCACCTTTAGTTCTTTGTGGATTTTGAGCTACCTCTTTTTGGAGATTGGTTCATCAAAACTTTTCTCTTGAGTAAATTTCAAATTACTCCATATCAATTTTCTTCAAATTTAACCACAGCAATTTTTCAAATTATTGTTTTTACTCAAAATTTCTACAAAAAATCTAACATGATTAAAAAGAGTCAACCCAAAGACTCGCTAGTTAATAACACAAAAGTCGACTTGTGAAATTTTATAAATTTTAAAAATATGAGTTTTTTAAGGATCAATATGTCCCACAATTTTACCATGGATAAGTTTACAATTTAGGTGTATGTCTCAAACTTTGTAAGGTTTTGAATATATTATTTACCATGTTAAGACTCCTTTTGATGTATGTTTTGGTGAGTATGAGGAAGAATTGACAAAGAGCAACCCAGTGAAAATGAGGAGAGTAGGGAGAACAAACGAAGAAGTTCTGTCAGGATATGATTATGTGATCGACGGTACATATGATTGGATTAGACAGCGTCGTTGATAAATAACTTTTCTTTTGTCATTTTATTCGTCATGTGTTATGGAATATTTAACATAAATGCTAACACATTAATTTATTACATCCTACTGAAATCTTCGCACAATACACTACACAACGACCCACGATCTCATTATCATTTTTAAGTCCTGTCAACTTTCCTGACTCAAACATCTCAACCTTACACATCCACATGAGATTCCTAATATAGTAGGCATCATGCTGATCCATGACCTTACCACTGTTTTTTTAGATCTCAATAGTCGTTTCAATGACCGATAATCTCTTTATCATTTTAGGCTCAAGCTGTTTCCCTCAGGCAATTGATCAATATCTATAAATTCTAATATTTTCCAAGTGATCACATATCCACTCATTCTTTCCATTATTTAACCACCAATTACAACATTTAAAATAAAATAATTTTGTTTCAAACAATTTTAAAAAACATTCCACTATATTGTGGTAAACAATAAAATAGTGAAACTCTTGTGGAGTTTAAAAACCATAAATAAAAAAGGAGGCACTTGGAGTCTTCTAATAACCATGTGGAAGGCATGTGAGGAAAAAAAGTGATCCTTAGATGATCACAATGTAATTTAATAATATTGATCAAGTTATGAATTCACACAAAAAGATATGACATAGCCAGTTATCCCAACACTCTATACACGAAACATATAAACACATTCTCAAACTACGGAACGTGCATATCAAATAATAATTCTCACTTGGATCAATCAAACTGATGAGTCATGACAACGATTGGTTTCGCTGATGGTGTCGTAGGTGCATTTCTTGATATTCTTCATTGAAGCTCAGTCTTGAGAAGAGGCTGCCTTGGAATTCGGGAGGAGTTCTTTTTTTTGACAAGAGGAACTTGTCATTCTGATCGTGCGCAAGAAGAGCTTGCTATACACGGATTCCGGGAGAAGCTATCTGCGACAAGGGAAACTTGTCGCGTTTAGATCCGGGAGAGATTGTTCTTAAGTAGAGGGGAGCTCGCAAAAACAGTTTCATTAGTAAAGGTTGGAAGAGGCTGTGTTAATGTTAAGAGGAAGTCTTACTTTGAATTAGTCCGAGTGTGTCTTGTAACCTTGTTCAAACTCTTGAAATGTTTTTATATCTGGGTGTGGCCCCGTAAACGTAGGCTGATTGCTAAACTACGTTATCAATCTTCTGTCTCATTAATTTCTGTAGTTTAAATATTGTCTAATATCGTATTAATTATCGATGTCACATGAAGTGTTACAACCCTTTGTAATATCGAGTTGCTAACCTAGATTTTTCACACTACTCTAGGGTTTCTGAAATTCTGCACTAGTGTTAGAATGCTTTTGATGGGCGCTATAGCATTGAGGCACTATTAGCATTTTTCTACAGACGTGTGCTACAATGCTCGAAATGAGAGGTGCAGTGCTCACTCATTGGTTACGACGCCAACTTCTTTAAGCACTACAACACTCTAAAGAGCATTGTACTGTTGAGTTTTTTTGAAATCTATGGTTTTATCATCACAACTTATACTCTGCTTTGATCAATTTATCAATCCTGTCATGATAAAAAAATACAAAAACTCATGTACGGAAGTACCTAATTCCTCCGTTGGGATGCAACCAAACAACACACTGATAAAATAACAAAAATCAATCAGAACAGTCTATTATAGACCGAATGAATAACAACTTACACCACATGAAACTATGGTTGAAGAATAAATCACCCGAATGAATAAGGACTTTTGGCTCTCAAGAATAATGGCTTCAGCAACCCTTAATTGTGAGAGAAGAATTCATAATATATTGTCCGTCGAATATTTCTGTTTTTGATCTTCTATACTTTCTTCAAACAGAGCGCATAGAATAAAGAAACCGAATCCCATGAAAATTAGATCTATGACACCGGGTGTGACATTTATGGAAAGTGATGCCTACTTAATAGGAATGGATCCCAACGAATTAGTAATGGATCCTACAATTGTTGTGATCATATATCTTTCTATAATCCAGCAAACAATTATCAAATCAACTATCCAAAAATGATTTTCAAAAATAACACATATGAAAATTCGAGCAATCGACGAGCAAACAAATCGGGATCAAATCTCTTAGATGTTGTGATCTTGAATGTCGCTGTAATCCAGCTTAACAAACTCATAATCTTCAAATCTACTTCCGAAATAACATGAATTCTATAATGTCGAATATGTTAACAAGAGCTTGTTTTCTAAGTAACATCCTTCCAAAAAGATTTGATCTTCCGAAAATAACAAACTTCCAAAATTCAAAAGTTCCAATTTTAATTTCCATAGATATCTTCTTGCTCTCTAAGATCTCTAAGAAACTACTTTTCAAAATATAAATAGATAATTTCTTAATTTCCAAGAAACCACCTTCCTTGCACCGCAAGCTTCATTAATTAAGCTTCCAAATATTATTTTGCTGAATATAAAATAAATCGCAAGTTTCCTTAATTACTCATTGCCAAAAATCAATGCCAATAATATTTGCATTTACAATCTCCCCATTTGGCATTTTTTGGCAAAATCACAAATCCCCCCTGCATTTTGGCAATTAACCAGAACTCCCCCTTAATCAGAAATCACTTGTAACATTGCAAATAATACCAACGCCATAATACTTGCAAAATACTCTCCCTTTTGCCATAAAAAGACAAAAGGATATAAAAATAAAGTATCTATCATTGTAGTCACTACACAGAAATATCAAGGCATATAACTACAATAGCAAAATATCCATTAACAACGAAATATTCATTACACAGATTCATCATCATACGAAACTAGTCCCGATTGTAATTGTTGGCAACTGCTCACTAGCATCATTTTCCTTGGACAAATTCTCCTTCAACACGAAACACTAGAGCTTCCTCCTCTGCTACCCCAGGAACATCTTCAATGACATCTTCAGTGACACCAGTAATAATATCAGGTGTAACACCTGATTTTTTTTTAGTAACATTAGCCTCCTTAAAACATTCATTCACATTTGCAGATTTCTTTCTCTCGAAGATATTATTAGCAACTTCCTTAGCAGATCTTTTTCCGACAAGGTGATCAAGCATCCAGTAACTACTATCTGTCTAATTTCAATTGTCATTTGCTGATCATTCAAAAATTTCAGCTCATGTTCAAGTACCTTGATGAAATGAGATAACAATGCAGAATCAGAAGCATTGTCGGAATTAGAAACATTATCGAGAGCTGGAACACCCTCGAGAACACCTTCCAAAACATTAACCTGATCACCTGCCAGAAGCTTGTAGCTATTCTTAATCTCCTTCTTATCCATATCAATAATTTTTTATCTCAAATCACAGCTTGTTGAGAAGTTAGAATACCATAATTTAAACAAGGAAACAGAATAGCTGACCTTTCATTCTTGCAATCGACATGATTCACAATCAATTCTCTGAGAAGTAAGAGGACAGTTTCTTCTAGCAATCTTGTGCAGGATAGCATACTTGATAGTAAGTTGTGAGGCAGGAAAATCTTTACCACGAGGCCACACGCGTCTGACACTACTAGTGACATCAGTAATTATCTTGTTGAAATTAGGAGTAAACTCCTCATAATCAACCCAGTGACTGCTCAGATGTGTAAGTCGGTGTCGGAAACTCTGCAAGTGACATCTCTAATATTGGGGGCACTTGACCCGAATTACTTCCAAGATTTGGCTCAGAAACCTTATTCACAGGTACTTCTTCAATAATCACCATGGAATCAGAAAAATTAAATCTTGAGAAGGAGAATATTCGTTTGAGTTTATAGAAATAAATCATAAATCCTCATTTAAATTGGAAAATAAATCTAAAATCTCATTCAATTTGGAAAATAAACCCTAAATCTTTAAATAAGTTGGGAAATAAATCCAAGGATATAGCCACGATCAAATCCCATAAAAACCTCCATCAATATATTTGAGATTAATTCCAAATTTCCATAAAGACCGCTGAAATGACCAAAGAGCTCAAAAGAAATAAAAGAAATCGCCTAAAACAAGTGGCAATTTTTTTTTTATTTTTTTATTTTATGAAAGCAAATAAAAAAAATTACAATACAGAAGAACCTCTTCACATGACACAGAGGCCTAAGACAGACCTTAGTTCTTCAAATCTTAAGTTATCCAAGGCTTTTGTAAAGACATCGGCAATTTATTTTTCAGTCACCATATGCTCCAAGGTAATAATTTTGTCTTCGACTAATGATCGAATGAAGTGATATCTGATATCAATATGTTTTGTCTGAGAATGCTGAACCTGATTCTTGGAAATATTGATGGCACTCATATTATCGCAATAGAGTGTCATGACATTCTATGAGACACCATAGTCTTTTAGCATTTACTTCATCCAGAGAAGCTGAGCACAGCTACTACCGGCTGCAATGTATTCTATCTCGGCAGTAGAAAGAGATATAAAATTTTGTTTCTTGCTGAACCACGATACTAAATTATTTCCCAAATAAAAACATCCACCTGATGTAATTTTTCTGTCATCAACACTTCCAACCCAATCAGCATCACAATATCCTACTAGATTTGTATTAGTGTTAAAAGAATACCAGATTTCATAATCGGTTGTCCTACAAATATATTTTAGAATACGTTTCACTGACGCTAGGTGTGACGGTTTAGGATTTGCTTGAAAACGTGCACATAATCCAACGCTATAACAAATATCAGGTCGACTGGCTATAAGATATAAGAGACTCTCAATCATACTTCTGTATAAACAACTGTCAACTGAGATCCCTTTCTCATCTTTAGAAATTTTTTCATTTGTCCCTATTGGAGTTCTCCTCAGTCGAGCTTTCTCCAATTTAAATCTTTTTAAGAGATTCTTTGCGTATTTGCTTTGAGAAATAAAAATACATTCTTTTCTTTGTTGAATCTAGAGCCCAGGAAAGTAGTTGAGATCACCTACCACACTCATTTTAAATTCACCGGTCATTTGAGCAATAAATTCGTCTACCATTTTCTGTGACACAGATCCAAAAATATGTCGTCAACACAAATTTGAGCAAGTAAAAACTGACATTTATCACGGTGAATGAAAATGATTTTATCTACTCCCCCTTGCTCATATCCCTTAGATGATAGATACTCCATGAGACGTTCATACAATGCTTGAGGAGCTTGTTTAAGTTTGTATAAAGCTTTCTCAACTTGTTTACGTAATAAGGATGATGAGGGTCTTCAAAACCCATTGGTTGAGCAACGTATACTTCCTCATTGAGGTGACCATTTAGGAATGTATTTTTCACATCCATTTGATATAGTTTGAACTGCATAACACACATAATGGCTAATAAAAGTCGAATGGATTCAAGATGAGCAACCGGTGCAAATGTCTCAACAAAATCAATTCCTTCAATCTGTAAATATCCTTGAGCAACTAGCCGAGCTTTGTTACGAATGATGTTTCAGCGCTCATCACTTTTGTTCTTGTAAATCCATTTAGTTCCAATAAAATTTGTATCGGAGGTACTAAGTCTCATACTTGATTTTGAGTGAATTGACCAAGTTTTTCTTGCATAGCATCAATCCAATACTTATCAAGCAGGGCTTCTTTGATATTTTAGGCTTGAACGTCGAAGTGAAGCATGTCATTTGGATCATTTCTCGATAATTTACTCTCGGCTTGTCTCTAGTTCTAATACTATCATTCAAACCTCCAATTACTTCATATGTATGATGATTCTTTTGGACATGTGTAAATGGTTGTCTGTTATCAGAATTAACTTCCTCCCCAATATCAATTGAGGCAACTGGTCAGAGACATTTTCTATGACATTGTCTGGAACGCTAGACGTTTCTTCGTTTAAAGTCTGATTTAAATCCTTTATGGAGATATCTACTGATTTCAGGGAATCATCTACTTGAACATTAGCAGATTCAATTACACTTCGAGTCCTTTTGTTGTAAACTCGATAGGCACGGCTATTTGTAGCATAGCTCAGAAACATATCCTCATCACTCTTGGGATCCAGCTTCCCTCTATGCTCCCTGTCATTAAGCACATAAAACATACTATCGAAAGGATGAAAATAATTAAGATTTAGAGTTTTACCTTTCCATATCTCATAGGGAGTCATTGTAGTTCCTCCACAAAGATACACCCGATTGATAGTGTAGCAAGTTGTGCTCATAGCTTCAGCCTAGAATCTTTGAGGAACATTTTTTTCGTGTAACATTACGCATGACATTTCTGCTATAGTTCGATTTTTCAGCTCAACTACTCTATTTTGCTGAGGAGTTTTAGGTGCAGAGAATTCATGAGAGATTCCAAGTTGATTGCAGAAGTTCGAGAAATCTGAGTTCTCAAATTCTCTCTCATGGTCACTACCAAATAACCTTCACCATGACACAATCTTTCTCACGTTGGAGCCGAACACATAAGGCTTTGAAAGCGTTGAAGGTGTCGGATTTTTCTCTAAGAAACTCCACCGAAGTATACCTTGAAAAATCATCAACCACCACATAAGCATATCGTTTTCCTCCGATACTTTCCACAGTCATAGGACCCATTAGATCCATGTGCAACAACTCAAGAATGCGATTAGTTGCTGGTGCCTAAGACATTTGGTGTGACACTTTGATTTGCTTCCCAATCTGACATGGACCACACACTCTGTCTTCATCAAAGTTTATCATGGGAATCCCACGGACAGCTCATTTTGAAATAATCTGCTTTAACATCCTAATATTTACATGACACTTTTGATGCCATAAAATGGAATCTTTCATGCTTGATCGAACACATGTAGATAAGGATGAGATGAGATAGCAATTGTCAGAAGACCTTATTCCTTCAATGATGCATTTGTACTTATGATCTAATACAACACATTTACTGCGAGTGAAATGAACCTTCAGATCTTGATCACATAACTGACTAATGTTGATCAGATTCGCTTTTAGACCTTTTACTAGAAGAACATTTTTCAATGTTGGCTGCCCTGGAAAATCTAGTGTTCTTTTTCCAATGACATTTGCTGTGACATCATTGCTAAATGTTACTTTTCCCCATCCTCTTGATATAATGTTCTTTAAAAAAATTTCTTCACCAGTCATATGTCTAGAGCACCCGCTATCAAAGTACCAAACATCAATCGTAGTGTCCTTAGAGAAGTATGTGCAACATTGCACTTTAAGTTGATTTTCTTCATCCATATTTTTTGGAGAAACCTGGAGGAAGAGATAAATCTAGCAGTACATTTTCTCAAGTCATTAAGATATGCAAAGTATCTAGGACAAATATGACATTGACGAAAACAGTAGTGACAAATTGGAATAAATCTGTTACCTTTAGCACTGGTAGCACGAGAATTTGACTTCTTCTGATAACAGACTTTAGAATTTGACTTCTATTCAGTTTTTGCAATAGACACCGCAACTTTCTTCCTTTTATTGTCAACATCGGTTACTGACACTTTCTGTGACATTGAGCATTCTTCTTTGTAACCAATCCCAGAGTTATCATCACTCGATCTTCTGGCCATTAGAATATCATCCAGGATAGAGGAACCTGAATTTAGCATTCTGACATTTTTCTTCATGTGATTCAATTCGTTTGAAAAACGCTTTACCTAAATCTGACTTGTTTTCAGTTTGACTTCTAAATAAGTAACATAATTTTGAAGATTTCCTTTTTCATTTTTCAAACCACCAATCTGATTTCTAAGATGTTGGTTTATTTCAACCAATTCGGTCCATTTTTCATGAAGCGTCTTATATTCAACGATGAGATCTTCTTTTGTGACTTCTTTTTCATCTTCATCGCTAATTTCATATATACTTGCAGAGACATTTTGAGTGACGCTACCATAACTTGTATGTTCAGCTTTAGCAACAAACGCTAAATTTTAGTTTGCGATTTCATCTTTTTTATCTGAATCATTCTCACTCCAGGTTGTGTTGAGAGAGTTCTTTTTCTTCTTCAAGGTATTTGCCACATTCTGCCTGAATATGCCGAAAACCATCACATTCTCTACATTAAATTCCTCTGTTCTTGAAGAATTGATCAGCAGTTTGATTTTCTTCTCTGTACTTCTTATTACTTGTAGATTCATTCTTGGTGTTAGTGACATTTTGTCTGACACCACGATTATTTTTAACCCCCCCGAACCCACCTTGGCTCAGTGCGTTACTTTGCATAACAATCCCGCGGTTAAAACAAAATTTAAAATAATTTTTGATAAAATTTTGACTCAGTTTTTGGGTTTTTCGAACCTTAAAAAACGGTTGAAAAATGTGCCTAAAATACGTTTAAAATACATTGGAAAAGGTTGGGTTAAAACAATTTAGAAAACCGAAATTTTTTAAAAAAATCGGGCTGGTCCGGTCTGGGCGGCGCGCTCAGCAGCACCCTCTCGGGTGCGCGATCTATTTCAACAGTAAAGCGCCAATCGATCGGCACTGTATGCGCCTGCCGCGCGCGCCCAGCAGCGCCCTGCGCGCCTTCTTCGACCTTCAACCATCTGTGCTTCTTGCACGTTAACAACGAGACATTCAACCATCTGTGCTTCTTGCACGTTAACAACGAGACATTCAACCATCTGTGCTTCTTGCACGTTAACAACGAGACATTCAACCATCTGTGCTTCTTGCACGTTAACAACGAGACATTCAACCATCTGTGCTTCTTGCACGTTAACAACGAGACATTCAACCATCTGTGCTTCTTGCACGTTAACAACGAGACATTCAACCATCTGTGCTTCTTGCACGTTAACAACGAGACATTCAACCATCTGTGCTTCTTGCACGTTAACAACGAGACATTCAACCATCTGTGCTTCTTGCACGTTAACAACGAGACATTCAACCATCTGTGCTTCTTGCACGTTAACAACGAGACATTCAACCATCTGTGCTTCTTGCACGTTAACAACGAGACATTCAACCATCTGTGCTTCTTGCACGTTAACAACGAGACATTCAACCATCTGTGCTTCTTGCACGTTAACAAAGTACATCACCTCATACTGCTACATCACCAATTGGCGCCCGCATGCTTAGCTCTCCTCAAAACTCTCACCTGCAATGACGTCGTTCACCTACACCACAGAACACAAAACATAATTCTAATGCTTAGCAAGTAGGAACCATGCAATTCAAAACAATGCTCATGGCACACACACCCTCACACACAAACAGAACCATGCAGTTTTGCTACGCGTTCTGTTGCACCTGGTTTTTATTCACTCTGTTGCACCCTTGCACGTTAATAACGAGGCATTCAATCCTCTGTGCTTTTTGCACGTTAACAACGAGACATTCAACCCTCTAATATTTTCTGCACGTTAACAACGAGACATTCAACCATCTGTGCTTCTTGCACGTTAACAACGAGGCATTCAACCATATAATACTTTTTGCACGTTAACAACGAGGCATTTAATCCTCTAGTGCTTCATGCCACACATTTCATGCTTACCACTTAAAATCATGCACAAAACTCGTTCGTTTCATAGTTTGAAAACAATGATGCATGACACACAGTGCTCAACACAAAACAAAACACAACAACAAGCAAACAATCCCTACCGTTCCATAGTGTAGGCCTGAAGGCAAAACACATACACTCCACTACTTACCTGTCTGCTCCGCACGTGATTGATCCCTTCGACTAGACTAAAAGCTCGCTCATCAACCTAGCACGTTAAGGAAAATACTTAGCAACCTTCTAGAAATCCCAAACTAAGTCCAATCAACACAATTAACCACAATTAAAACAAAACATCACAAAAACCCAAAATTCCTACAATTTCTATCACCTAACTTCAATCGGCCATAACTCCCTCGTTTGTCATCGGAATTAAATGTTCCACTCCAATCCGTAAACCTCTCCATGTCTAATTTCCATTAAAACAATCAAAATTAACAACCAAACACTTATGGCCGATCGAACACAGCAAAATAGAACCGGGTATCATCGACTCCAAAACTAGTTTTTACACAACTTTCACCCATTCTCCAATCTAACTCTAAAAACTACCTAAACCAATTTATCATAAGCTTAAACCATCAAAAACATGAAGAAAACTCACCAAGAAACCAGAATTTCGGAGCACTCTTTTAGGGTTTCTCAAACCTTTTCAAAACTCACTCAAAATATACCTAAACCATAAAAAATATTCACTATTATGTATTTATAGCAAAACCCATTTAAAATCTTACCTTACACCTTGCAAAAGCTTGATGAAAATGAAGAAGAACCCTAGCAATGGTGGCTGAAATCGTGGAGAAGAAAAGGGGGAGGAAAATAGCTTTTTACCATTTTAACACTAAATCCCTCTAATTTATACAATCAACATTTCACCTTTCTTTTTCCACCAATTTCTCACTTTTTATAAAACAACCCTCACCCTTTATTTCGCTCCTCTTCTTCACGTGGACAATCCTTCCCTACAATCACTTTTCTCTTCTTTCCTCTTTTTACCAAGTTCGACTTAATCAACTTCACTTTCCACCTTCACCTTTACTTTTCAACATCTTGACTTTTCAAACATAATTTCCATCTCTTCATTACACTTCTTCATTCACGTTAACACCTCACTTGTATTTCATTCCTTCCTTGCTTTCCATTTTTAACTTTTTGACTTTTCAACTTTGCATAAATGATTAACACAAAATCCACATTTTCCTTATGTTTCATCCCACCAACGCCACTTCTCACTCTCTTTTGTGCTTTGACTTTTCAAGTTCACTTTAACAATTGCACTTCTAACTCAAAAGCTTAGGAACACTCTAGAATTAATGCTAAACACCTCTGATCGTCTAATCTAAGGGTTACTCACTTTGTAGGAAAAAATTTCCCGGGTGTTACATTATTTCTACCAAATTTTTTCATAATTCTGCTAAATTTCTTGATAACAGTGCTAAAGATTCTTCCAGATCATCTTTTTCACATTCTTCAGAATTTTGTATCTCCCTTTTTAAAGCCAGCTTTTCACCTTCTTTGTTTCCATGTTTACATCGAGATTCATCTCAAATGTTCTAAGAGAACCCATCAGTTCTTCTAACTTCATCTTGGTGATATCTTTTGCTTCTTCAATTGCAGTAACTTTGTAAGCAAAACGTTGGGGCAGAGACCTTGGAGTTTTTCTCACAAGCTTCTCTTCATAAAAAATTTCACCAAGAACGAATGCCTTATCGGTAATGTCACAGAGTTTTGCATTGAACTCGGCAATGTTCTCATCGTCATGCATATTCAGATTTTCAAATTTTGTTTTTAATATTTGTATTTTTGATAGCTTTACCACTGACGTCCCTCATAAGTAGTCAGAAGAATGTCCCATGCCTTTTTAGCTAACTTACACATTGAAATAAGTCTGAATTGAGTTGGATCAACACCATTGAAAATAGCATTAAGAGCCTTTGAGTTACTATTTGCTAGAACATCGTAGCAAAGGACCAACTTTCTTCAGGTATGAGAGATGTGATGCCTGCTTCACTTGTAGTCATTGGAGGATTCCAACCTGTTAGAATAGATTTTCAGGCTTTTTCATTAACAGCCTTAATAAATGCTTTAATTCTAGCCTTCCAATAAACATAGTTTTTTCCATTTAGCAAAGGTGGATGCATTGTTGAACCTCCTTCCTTCATAGATTCCATCGAAGTAAAACCAAGGTCAAGTCCCACGGATCTCGCCTAAGATATAGAGATGATCCGCTTTGATACTAATTGAAAAATCTAGGTTAGCAACTCGGTATTACAAAGGGTTGTAACACTTCGTGTGACATTGATAATTAATGCGATATTAGACAATATTTAAACTGTGCAAATTAATGAGACAGAAGATTGGTAACACAAGTTCAGCAATCAGCCTACGTTTATGGGGCCACGCCCAGATATAAAAACATTTCAAGAGTTTGAACAAGGTTACAAGACACTCGAACTAATTCAAAGTAAGACTCCCTCTTAACATTGACGCCGCCTCTTCCAACCTTTACTAATGAAACTTTTTTGGGAGCTCCCCTCGACTTAAGAACAATCCCTCCCGGATCTAAACGCGACAAGCTCCCCTTGTCAAATATGACTCCTCCTGGAATCTGTCTATAGCAAGCTCCCATTGTCAATAAACAGAACTCCTCCCGAGTTCCAAGGCAACATCCTCCCGAGACTGATCTTTAATGAAGAATATCAAGGAATGCACCTATGACACCGTCCGCGACACCAATCATTGTCTTCGGATGCAACCAAACAACACACTCATAAAATAACAAAAATCAATCAGAACAGAGTGTGTAGAACAGTCTATTATAGACCGAATGAATAACAACTTACGCCACACGAAATTGTGGGTGAAGAATAAATCGCCTGAATGAATAAGGACTTTCGGCTATCAAGAATAATGGCTTCAGCAACCCTTAATTGTGAGACAAGAATGCATAATATACTGTCCATCGAATATTTCTGTTTTTGATCTTCAATATTCTCTTCAAACATATCATACATAATAAGAAAATCGAATCCCATGAAAATCGGATCTGTGACACCGGGTGTGACATTTATGGAAAGTGCTGCCTACTTAATAGGAATGGATTCCAACGAATTAGTAATTGATCCCACAATTGTTGTGATCATATATCTTGCTACAATCCATCAAGCAATTATCAAATCATGTAATGTCTCCTTTATCTATACCTTAAATTCTCATAATTTTTTTTTGACTTTATTTAATGATTTTATTCATTTCCTCAAGCGACATTATTTAAAATATTAAACTTTAGTAGCGGAAAACTATCGTGCGTGGAAGACTCGTTATAAAGTAAAATTAACCAAAATCCTAAGTTTGACACAGAACCCCGGTTGACACTTCGGTCGACACTTCATACTAGTGGTCGGCCCCTCTTAATAGGGGTCGACACCCTATTT
The DNA here is from genome assembly GCA_022432975.1 of Begonia masoniana. Lineage (NCBI taxonomy): Eukaryota > Viridiplantae > Streptophyta > Magnoliopsida > Cucurbitales > Begoniaceae > Begonia > Begonia masoniana. Next base: position 33,223,414 of record CM039509.1, read on the forward strand.
GTTTCTGGTTTTTGTTTGTACTGAAACCGGTCGACACTTGGTAACAGCGGTCGACACCTTGTCTGGCAGGGGTCAACCCCTGCAAGCACAGGTCTACCCCTTGCCTGGTAGTGGTCGACCCCTGCAAGCACATGTCAACACTTCAAAGGCAATTTTCCTATTTTTTACACATTCAACACCTCCACTCTCCTCCATACTTAACCAACTCTACATACTCAATATCAACTCACTCCCTTTTCTCTTTTCACCTACACTTCATTCATAAACTTACTTCAATTCTTTCCAAACATAAAACACCTCAAACCCCAAAAACCCGACTCAAAATCAGTACCAAAAAACATAGGGAAAATTCATGAAAACGAACTACATAGGTCGCTTTGAAAACTAAACATATCCCTACGAGTTTAAAACCTCCAAGCAGTTCCAGTACATTTCCAAAATAAAAATTTCACTTCCTATACATTCTAATACCATAACATTCACATCAAAAACTTGTCTTTGCATACACTTTTCCATCAACTTTTCTATACACTTATCCACAAAACTATCTAGAAAATCGTCATCAAAACAATATCATCAAGCTAGTTTCTAATCAACCTAAAATGGCTTTCTGTACTATTTTCATATCAATTCTATCTAACATACCCAAAATATCTATACATTGTCCCCACGGATTAAAATCGCACCGACTACACTAGCGCACTCTCACGGGCATCCTTCTTCAACCTGTGTGTTCATCTAATGTAGGAACGTCTTCCTCACCTTCTTCAAGTTCACCTACACCATAGAGACATTCTATGAGTAAAAGGCTCAGTAAATCAACGTAAATGAGAATACATGTTATGCATATACAGTTCATAAAATCATGCAGTCATTTTATTCATTACATTACATAACAGGATGTCACCAAGAGTTCGCTCTCAGTAGATAAAAACGGCACATCCTGCGGTTGGATAGCCCTATTCATCTACCCGAGGGGAAAGAACATGCTTCACCTGTAGGACAGTCATGTCTAAACCTCACCCCAACGTGACCGGGATTACGTGCATTCATATCTTTTTATTAGTTCTTTCCTTTTCATGAAAACGTATGCGAAAGTTTATTTTTCATGCTATTTCAGAAAACGTGATGCATGGACATGTACGATGTATTAAATGTAATTAAAACATAGAACAAACAATGGACGTTAAACATTCAATAACTTAAACAAAACCAAACTACCCATCCTATTCACACTAAAACAACCTAACTCATCAAATCCTCAAACGATAATTTTTCTTGTGGTGTAGGCCAAATCGGGCAAACAAGTCACGAAGACTTACCTGACGTCCTTAGCAAGCCGAGCACCCCGTTTTGAGCTTCGTTACCTAAGACATTTCACAATTTGGTTAATAAAGCTAATTTTCAAATAAATCGTTCCAAAGACCAAACGAAACTCTTAGCTAAGACAACTTTTCCTAAAACTTTCATTTACCTCATTGGGGCATTATATCGAGCAATTCGCGCTCACAATTCTACAAACCTCCATTAATGGTGTTTTTCAACCTCTCAACCACCAAATCCAACAAAAACCATTAACTTTCAACCTAACTGTCACCAATAGTCATAAATACGGTAAATCTAATAATTTCTAACGTAAACTGACAATTTTAACAAAACTCTAAACAAAAACCCTAACCGTTTTAAACTCTAAAACTCGGAAACTAACCGTCCAAAACCATAGAATCTTACCTAGAGTGTCGATTAGGGAAGAAAACAGAGGAGAAATAGTTGATTGGAAGAGGAACAAAGGTTGGCGTTGAAGGAACGGAGAGGGAGGCGTCAAAATCCCCAAGGAGGAGAAACCTCCCTTTCTACAGAATGAACCACGAAGAGGGGGAGGAGTTTGGCTTTTATTAAAAATTTTAACTTGGCAAATTATTAGTTTGCCCCTCCATTCTATTTTCTACTTATTTCGTTAATTCATCTATCGATTTGGTTTCTCCAAAATTTTCTTATTTCTCCAAATATTCCAGTTTATTCCTAGAGTTTTAATAAAACTTCATGTTCACAAAACGGGATTAATTTGCTATATTTATGAAAATACCCTTGTATAACAGGAAAATTTGAAAACCTGAAAATCCAGGTGTTACAAATCAACTTTCTAAAAACGATTTTCGAAAATAACACATATGAAAATCCGAGCAACGGACGAGCAAGTGAATCAGGATCAAATCCCTTAGATGCTGTGATCTTGAATCTCGCTGTATTACAGCTTAACAAACTCGTAATCTTGAAATCTGCTTTCCAAAATAGCATCAATTCTGTGAGGACCCGAATGTGAACGTATGTGTATGACTATGGGGCAAACCTCGGGTTGCGGGGCAAACCTCGGGACCTAAGCCGAGTGTAGGCCAATCCCGGACTCGAGTATAGGCGAATCCCTGGTCGTAAAGAGAGCGTTGTCACAATCCCACATCGCTTGGGGAAGTACATGGAAATGAAACATATGTAAGAGATCCCTCCCAATATAGTAAGACACGTTTTGGAGCACGATTGGTAACGGATCTCATAAGAACTCCGAAGTTAAAAGTGCTTCGGCGAGAGCAATCCCAGGTTGGGTGACCTTCCGGGAAGTTCTCGCCAAACAAAGTCGTGAGAGGAGGATATTGTGCTACGGCCCAATCCCCAGAGCGGACAATATCTTGCTGGGAAATGAGGTCGTTACAAATGGTATCAAAGCCTGTACCCAACCGAAAATGTGGCCAACGAGGACGTTAGGCCCCCGAGGGTGGGTGATTGTGATGACCCAAATGTGAACATATGTGTACGACTGCGGGGCAAACCTTGGGTTGCGGGGCAAACCTCGGGACCTAAGCCGAGTGTAGGCGAATTCCGGGTCGTAAAGAGAGGGTTGTCACAATCCCACATCGCTTGGAGAAGTACATGGAAATGAAACATATGTAAGAGATCCCTCCCAACATAGTAAGACGCGTTTTGGAGCACGATTGGCAACGGATCTCATAAGAACTCCGAAGTTAAAAGTGCTTCGGCGAGAGCAATCCCAGGTTGGGTGACCTTTCGGGAAGTTCTCGCCAAACAAAGTCGTGAGGGGGGGATATTGTGCTACGGCCCAATCCCCAGAGCGGACAATATCTTGCTGGGAAACGGGGTCGTTACAAATTCTATAATGCCGAATATGTTAACAATAGCTTGTTCTCCAAGTAACATCCTTCCAAAAAGATTTGATATCTTCTGAAAATAACAAACTTTCAAAATTTAAAAAGTTCCAATTTTAAGTTCCATAGATATTTTTTTGATCTCCAAAATCTCCAAGAAACTACTACCTTTCAGAATATAAATAGATAATTTTTTTATTTATAAGAAACTACATTCCTTGCACCGCAAGCTTTATTAATTAAGCTTCCAAATATTATTTTGCTGAATATAGAATAAATTGCAAGTTTCCTTAATTGTCCATTGTCAAAAAATCAATGACAGAGTGATACAACCTATCCTAAAGTTCTATTTCACTCCCCACATATTTTCCCAGTGCTAGAAAACTAGTGTGTGATATAACGCTAGCACGAGAAAATTAAGTCAAAGAGACAATTTAATGGCAGTCTATGAATAAAAACAAACCACAACAACGAAAAGAGGTTGGAGACTCAAAAGCATGACTGAAAATAGAGTTTTTATTTGTTAACAATCTCATGGACACTACAACGATGCAGGACATATTATCGAGACAAAGAGCGTTACCTAGTTTTATCTCTCTGTCATTTCTCTCTATTTTGTTGTGGATATCATTAATATATTTTTTAGTTGTTTCTGGATTTGCTATGAACTAACTCATTCTTACAAGGTTACGTTTGAACTTTAAATGTAATCTAAGTTTTAATCTCATGGACACTACAACGATGCAGGACATATTATGGAGACAAAGAGCGTTACCTAGTTTTATCTCTCTGTCATTTCTCTCTATTTTGTTGTGGATATCATTAATATATTTTTTAGTTGTTTCTGGATTTGCTATGAACTAACTCATTCTTACAAGGTTACTCATTCTTACAAGGTTACGATTTGAACTTTAAATGTAATCTAGTTTTTTATTTTATTTTTTTTAGTTTTATTAGTTATGTTTTAGTTTGTTTATTCTATCTAGGATTAATTCTTAATTTGATTAGCAGTTATTAATTAGATTAATTTTATTACATGTAAAGAATTTGAAAAAAATGACTCACATGTTAGATATGAATAAAATAACATACGAAAAACTGTGAGTTTATGTTGAATAGGAATATATTTGCATAACATGTGTAATCTATTTTGTATTTAAACTTAATCAATCATTGTCGTTTTATTCACATAGTAATATAATGAATAAGTTTTCTCGATTAACAAACTTGCATGAAATAATTAATTGAAAATGGTAGATAATTTAATTAGGTGAAACTTAGAGGGATAACTGTAATTTTGAGTTTGAATTTCATTGAAATTTTAGTAATTCTTTTTTGTTGTTGTTATTTTTTCAATTTCCCCAAAAATCACATTTTTGTTGTTTAAATAAAGTTGAAGTGAAATTATAGTGCTAGTTAGAGATTATCTTTATCAATCTTTGGGTTTGACACTGTATTATACACTATATTTCTTGAGGATATACATACACTTGCGTTTTAAAATAACCAACACAAACCCAGTACATACAACTGACATGATCAACAATGTTCAGAATGGATGCACAAAATTTACAAAATAGCAAAAAAAATATACATATATGATAAACACACATGTCGTAATACATGACATGTCATATGAACTATGAGACATACCTCAAAATAAGTTTTAGAAAAATTATTGCGTGCGCAAATGAATATAATAAATAAACCTCCATCTCAATCAAAGTATCTTTAAAGTCCAATAACAATTCAAGCCCGGGTACCTATCATAATATTATCATCAATAGGTTTTTAAGACTCTCAAAATGTATGTTGGAGCCTATAATTGGAATAGGAACCAATTCAGAGACTCGTAAGAAAAATCTCTATAAAGTGGGCAAAATGGCCATGGCGTCACCACTACCGAATAGAGCAATGGGGCTTCCAACTTTGGACGTTGCAACGCCATGTATCGTGGTGTCACTAGTCGACGCCACAACGTCCTGACCTTGAACACCCTAACGTAACGCATGTCAGTTTTCTGAGCATTTTGGAAAAACATCTAGCGTCGCAGCACCTTGTTCTAATTTCTATGACGCTTTGGCTTCCATCATAATCTTTACGGCACCTAGGTGTCATACGTATGATGACTCCGATGCTAACAAGCTACTAATCAAGTTCTAAAAACTAGATCTTTATGAGATTTTCCAACACAATATGATATTACACTCAAAGCATATCAATTTAACATTGATTTCGTCCATAGTTTCTAAACTTTTACTCACTAATTTCAACTTTCCAAGAAAAATAGTGTTTTAGGTCAAAAATTCAAACTTCGCACAAAAGACTTTAAACTATTAAATTTGAATTACCTCTGAGATACTTTAATTCCTTGTCATTGAGCACTCTAGTATTTCTGATCTACCACCATTCAGACATATTTCTAACCTAAATCGGCTCCCTGAAGTTAAATGTAAAAAACTCAATTGAATTTTTAACGAAAAGAGTGATAATTTCGACTTACCATTTGACGATTCCTCAAAGATTTTGTGAATGCACACGTTCAACGTTTAAGCCTATTGTTTTATTAACAAGATTTTCGAATTCCTAGATCAAATCTAAATTAGATTATTGAATCCTATGATCGAAACCATCATGAATTTCAATAATCAACTTGCCTCCAATCTTTATCACATTTTATACCCTTAAAATACTGACTTAAAACTGGAATTGCGTAAGTCACGTTACTAGAATTGCCTCCTATCTTAATGTGAAGTCTACAACACTTCCATATGTCACTTCTTCTCGTCACATCCATTTTTCAGAATGATCTAGTCTCAGGTTTTTACTTCTCTTCAGTGAAAAATTTGTCCCCAGGTGCAGGCCAAAAGCTTCTGTAGTTGAACTCGTTAGAGAGGGCTTAGTGGTCTTAAGAACGTTGAAGGCAAGACATAAAATGGGTAAGTAACCTTATTGACACTAACTGATTTTAAATGTTGGATTTTGCACCTAATATGTTAAAGTGAAATAAGAGTCTTTTAGACAAATTAATGTCATGTATGTGAAAATAAATGTTCTTTATTAAATATAAATTATTAGAATAATTTAATTTCATCTATTCAGCGTTATACAATCATATTATATAATTTATATTCTGATTCTTCCTTGCACCGATTCTGATTCTAGAATTTAAAATTTCGAATATTCTGAACTGGATCGTGCCCACCCCTAACATATATGGCCTCTATTGGACTACTCATTTTCAATAAAATGATTTATATTTATGATTTTACATTATTCCATAATAATTACATAGTTCATGACTTTGAATAAAATAGAAGTATAAACTTATCAATAAAATTATATATTTATTACAAAAAATGGTTCATATTATTTCCTTCTTGGCATAAAATAATCATGACGTGAATTAATAGCGAGGGAAGGGACCACATTTGAACGGCAAAAGTCGGAAACTGCCTAAAAAAAATTCATCACCGCTTTGCCTCCATCCCCATCTCCTGCCCGCCCAAACTGAAATTCCTTTCTCATTTCTTCTTTCCCGCGGGTTTGCAATTTAATAAAAATTTGAAAAATAAAACCCAGAAATTATATCCAGTCCTTGCAACATTTTGCTTCCCTCCCACTCCCAATTTTCAGAAAAATGGAGAAATCTAAACTCAATTCGCCATTCCCACCAAGTTTAAACCTTTACCCAACCTTACAAATACTTCCGTCGGCCTTGTTCTTCCTCAGCCTGACGATTTCTCTCTCTCTCTCTCTATCTCTGTCTCTCCATTTTGCATCTCAAATGGAAAGTATTGTTCCTCGCGATCGCAACAAGGAGAATCTTTCTCCCTTCTTTCAAAAGCACATCAACAGCCCAGAAAGTGCCATGTTTTCTAAGAAACTCAATAGAAGAAGATGCGGTAGAAAACCTCTAGCAGACATAACCAGCCTCGTTGTAGTTACAGATCAATCGGGTTCGGCTCAAGAGATGGACTTTTCGTCATTTTTGACTCTTCCTGTCCCAGTGGCGACTTTCAGAAAGAGAAGACTGACCGATGAATATCGTTTGGATCGGGAAATGAGGTCCAGGTCACTGAGGGTGGGTTTCAGATGAAAAGACAGACACCAAAGCTTTTTGTTTTTCCCAGTTTGATTGTGATTTTCAAATCATCATCCCGATCATACTAATTGAAATTCTTCTACATCAGTTTGATCCAGTTAATCGGAAGGTTTATTGGTAAATTGTAACATTTGTGATTCTAAACTAAAAGCCAAGATCATCACCAATTGAAAGACTGCTGTTTCATGTTTGTTGAAATCACTGAACGATTTGGAGTCCATGAAGTTGGAAATTGGAGTGGGCTTTACTTTTCTTTCTAATTGGGGAAAGGGAATAGTGTTTTACCTGAATAAATAAATATGGAGCCCACATACGCAATAAAAGTAAATTTTGTCTAAATTTATCTAAATGACATTTGCAATTAACACGGTTAACATATATAGCTGTATATTCATTATTTGTTTTATTAGAGGAGCACTGCGTTATTGTTATTTTTGTTATATACGGTGCATTAGTGGTCAGACAATACTGCAATTTCTATATATCTTTTTATTTGTCTTCTGCATAATACAGAGAATACAATATATATTTTACAATTTCTCCTTGTCGTTCTCTTTCTGCAAAATCTTCATTTCCTAACTTGTTATTGGACCCCTAATGGCCTCCTTCACTCCAGCACCATCGTACCATCCTTCCCTTCTATCTTATTTACTCTTCTACCATGTTTTTTTGTAAATTAGTCTTTCACTATCAAACTGGACTTAACGAACTATCTTGTTTGGAAAAATCAATTTTTTAATGTGGTCATTTCAATGAGTTCGACAGTATTCTTGATGTCTCTCAATCTCCTTGTTGAAAAGCCGAACTAAAAATCAAAAAAAAAAATGAGAAACTGTGGACATCAAGATTTACGTGGAAACCCTAAAAGAGAAAAAACCACGGGCAGAGGAGAAATCACTATGTAAAATCAAGGTACAATAAGTTCTGCCACACTAGCATATATTTATACAAAGCATAAAATCTTAGTCATCTTGATATTCACAACGTGGGCCAAACCGGCTGGTCCAATCAAAAATCAGGTCACACCGAAACTAACAATCTCCACCTTGACACAAATTCTACTGCATAAAAATATACTCCAAAACTCCAGCAAAGCTTCTCCACCATAAAAGCCCCTCAGGACGAAATCAGCAACTAATACCAACCAAGCTCAAACAAAGTTTGAACTTAGATGTGGACAAAATCTTGGTCATCATATCAACAGGATTATCATGAGTACTAATCTTACTCACTGCGAAATCACCACGAGCAATCACATCGCGAACAAAATGATAACGAATATCTATGTGCTTCGTCTTCTCATGAAACATCTGATCTTTGGTGAGAAAAATAGCACTCTGACTGTCGCAAAATACTGTGGAAATCTGCAATTCTTTATTGAGCTCACTGAACAAACCTTTCAACCATATGGCTTCCTTGTATGCTTCTGTAATAGCCATATATTCTGTCTCTGTAGTAGACAACGCGACGGTATCTTGTAAAGTAGCTCTCCAACTGATAGCACAACCTCCAACTGTAAAAACATATCCTGTGAAAGATCTCCTCTTGTCAAGATCTCCTACATAGTCAGAATCAACGTATCCAATTACCGGATCTCTATTTCTTCCAAATTGAAGACATACATCACTAGTCCCCCGCAGATACCTAAGAATCCACTGAACAGTTTTCCAGTGTTCCTTTCCTGGATTAGCCATGTATCTACTTACTGCACTGACTGCATAAGATAAATCTGGACGCGTGCAAACCATAGCATACATAAGCGATCCCACTGCACTAGAATATGGAACTCGTGACATATAATTAACTTCTTCATCTGACCGAGGACATAAAATAGATGAAAGTCTGAAATGAGCTGCTAATGGAAAACTAATAGGCTTAGATTTATTCATGTCAAACCTGTAGAGAACCTTCTGAATATACCCTTTCTGTAACGCCCGGGTTTTCGGATTTTAGGATTTTCTAATGTCTTAGATAATTTTCGTAAATAGCAAATTAAAGTATTTTCTTGAGCGGGATGTTTCCTTGGAGCCCTAGAAATTTACGGGAATTTTTAGAGGAATAAGTGAAATTTTAGAAACCCAAATTTAAAAGAGTAATGCTAGAGTTCCCGTTTTACCCTTTTAGTATGTTAATTCGTAAAAATAGCAAAATAAGTCCGTTTTGGGAACGGTGAGTTTTGTTAGAACTCTAATATTAAATTGGAATATTTGGAGAAATAAGGAAAATTTCAGAGAAACCGAATCGATAGACTAATTACAGAATTAAGCATAGAATTGAGTTAAGGGTATTTAAGTAAATTAATAAGTAAAAATTATATAATTTTTATAAAAATAATTTTTATAAAAATAACGGAATGGCTTCACGAGGAAGCCATTCCACCCCGACGTCGAGCAGCGAGAGCGAGGGCAGGGAAGGGCGAGCGCGACGACTCTTCTCCGGCGACCACCCGGCTCCGACCTCCGTTCTGACGAGCAAACGCCGACGAGCTGAAGCTAGGGCTTGGTTCGGCCTTCTCCGCGCCAGACCCGACCGAAAACAGGTAGAGTTCTTCCCTGCTTTCGTTCTGTTCATGGCCGACGGTGGCGAGCTCGATTGAGCTCCGTCCACCGGCCTTTTTTGGTTGCCTTAAACGTCAATTGGCCGAGCTCGGTGCTGGCATGGATTGCCGAGCAATAAGGAGCTCGGATTTGGAAAAAAACCGAGGGGCTAGGTTTTGGGATTTCGGGTTTTCTGAATTGGAACTTCGATTTTAGGTTAGTTTATGTTAATTGGATGTTAGGAGGATAGATTAGTGAGGAATTGAGAGAGTTTTGATGAAAAATTAAAAAGAGAAATTTTGGGAAAAAGGGGCAGTTCGGGTTTTGTGATTTTTGACCTAGTTCCGGTTATTTGTTTTAAAATTCATTTTGGCAGATTAGAATAGGCTATTAGAGGAGTACGTGGCCGCTGGAATCGTTCGATTCCGATAACCGACGTAAAAGTTATGCACGTTTGAGTTTCGGGTCGGTTTTTACCAAACCCAAAATAGTGGCCCGTTTAGTTAGATTTTAGTTGGAATAAGCTAGAAATAGTAGTTTAAGATGTTTTTAAGAAAATAAGAGTTTAGTTATGCCGAGCGAGTTCTAATGCAATTTTTTGATATGTTAGGTTTTTCAGGTTCCACGGTTAAGAGTCAGAATTCAGATAAATTGCTAAGGACGTCAGGTAAGGAGTGTTGCATGCGTGTTGCCTTCGGGCCTACATCACAGAACGTTAGGTTATGTTGCATGTTTTTTTATGTATGTTTAGCTTTCTCACGCATCATGTTTTAAGTAAAGTACGAAAATGTTTTAGCATATGTTTTCACGATTGAATGTAGAACAACAACGATGTAAAATGAAAATGTAAAGTGTCTGAGGGAAGTGGTTCACCCTTCAGATGTAAATTGTGGAACGTCCAGAAAATGTAAAGTGTCTGAGGGAAGTGGTTCACCCTTCAGATGTAGATCGTGGAACGTCCAGAAAATGTAAAGTGTCTGAGGGAAGTGGTTCACCCCTCAGATGTAGATTGTGGAACGTCTAGAGATGGAGAAACTAATCCGCCCTCCATTGGTAGAGGATTACATGTATGTATGTATGTACGATGAAACGAAACGAAACGATTATGTACGATGAAATGAAACGAAACGAAACGATTATGAACGATGAAACGAAACGAAACGATTATGTACTATGAAACGAAATGAGACGTTTATGTATGATTGAAACGATAGAAACTGCATATGTTAGGTTAAATGTTTTAAATTCATATTGTCACTACTTGCTAAGCATTAGGCTTATAGTGTGAGTTCTGTGATGTAGGTGAAGAAGAACAGGTACGGTGAGATTTCATGAGCATGCTAGGATCATGGACGCAGTTGGAGGAGTACGACCATGGCGGCAACCCGGCAATATTGTTAGGGCGATTCCGACCGTGGTTAGTAGATGTCTGTGGTTAGTAAGTGGACGTGTCTGTTTTGGGTATGTTTATGTGTCGTTTTGATTAAGAAAGAGAATGGAAGTTTTATGTATGTGTATAGAGATGTGATGAACGAAAGTATGAAAATGTTATGTATGTGGATCGATTAGTTTTGATAGAAAAACGTCTGAGAGTAGAGTTTTTGATGTGTATGATGTGGTAGTAGAATGTCTAAAATGTGAAGTCTTTATTTTGGAGAATATACTGGAACTGTTTGGGTATTTTGAACTGTTTGGTCATTTTAAAACAGGTAAGGATACGCTCGATTTTTAGAGCGATCCATGCAGTTCGTTTTCTTGAGTTTTCCGAAATTGTAGGTTATACTAGTGTTATGTTTTGACGATTGACGAATGAGTGTTTTGTTTTAATTGATCTTACTTTAATTGTTAATTGTTTTAAAAATGGTTTTAGTCTAGTTTTAAATGTTTTAAAAGTCGAAATGTTTTACGCTCAAAATAGGTGGGTCAATTGTCTAGGTTCGGTTTATTTTATAATGTCGAGTGAAAAAGAAAAATTTTATTCGAAAACACGAGGGCTTAGGTAAAGGTTATGTCAATGTAAAGTCAGGTCCTGTGACGGCCCTACGAGGTTGGGGTCGTGACAGTTAGGGTATCAGAGACACGTGGTCGCAATCGTTCAGTTGATTACCTAACAATGCCACTCGCCCCATGGAAGTGCTTTGCCAACTGTAAGTGTTTAAGTTTAAGTAATTGTAACACCCGACATTTCGGCCAGGTGATTTTCTGACCATTTTCATTGTCACCCTCTTATTTAACCGTTATGATTTAAATTTAATGTTAAGACAAATTTATTACAAGTTGATTAAAACTAGGTTAGGTGGCAGTTTTGTAATTAGAATTGATGGATTAAGTATAAATAGGAAATGGAAACCTTAAACCTCATTTACTACCACTGTAGCCGACATTCCCTCTCGGCGATTCCTTCTTTCCCAAGTTTTTGCTCTCGGCTACCAGAACTTCCCTTACCGACGGCTGGTTTCGAGCTTGCTCTTCTCTGCAAATCCACACCCGAGGTGAAGAAGTTTAAAGGAAAGAAGCTCGGATTGCTGAGGAATCCAGGTAAGTGAATGTGTTAAGATTTCCGGCCACTAGGGCCCTACACTGCAAGGGTATTAGGAAATCACTGAAATGTTAACTTGTTGACTATGATTTGTTATTTCCACGACATGAAGAAGTTGTGTAAGTAAATGTAAAGTTACAGGATGTTCTACTTGTCCTTATGGTATGACTTTTCTCTGTGAACCTCATGTCTATGCATTATGCCCACGTTTATGATTAAGTAGAGAACATGAAAAGTAAATGTAACCATGATTAAGTGCAGAACGGGGAAAAGACTACGCTATGTATGACTCGCGAATTCTCCCACTGGTGGAGGCCGAGTAGTGATATGTATGACTCGCGAAATCTCCCACTGGTGGAGGCCGAGTAATGATATGTATGACTCGCGAAATCTCCCACTGGTGGAGGCCGAGTAATGACATGTATGGCTCGCGAATTTTCCCACTGGGGAGGCCGAGTGATGTATCATGGTTGCCGCGATAGGCAAATGATTATGTATGACTGCCGCGATAGGCAAATGACTATGTACCCCTGTCTTCCTCCCTCGTTCCCTGCCTTAATACATGTTATGTAAAAGATAAAGATGAACACGAATGATGAATGGTTTATGAACTTATGTCTCGTTAAATTGTGTACTCATGTATATCTGACAGCATGCATTCCTTACTAAGCATTAGGCTTATAGTTAAACCTTATGGTGTAGGTGAAGAAGGTTCAGGTGAGGATGTTATGTTCAAGGAGGATGCTTAAGGCTGGTTGCTGGAGGATGCTCAAGGTGACAGTGCGGGACTGGAGAGGCGATTTATGACCCCTGGTTAAGACTCTTATGTTACAGTATGTTAAAGAATATGGTAGTTTAAGTAGGATGAGATTATTTTAAAACGTTGAGCTTTGAAACTGTCTAGTGGATCACTGAGTCAAGGAATGATTATATAGATTTATAAATGGTCTGTTGCTCAAGTCTTCCGCTATATGCATTTTGAATGAGTTGTGTTTTCTTTCTGTTGGAAGGAGTTATTTGATGATTTAGAGTTCTCTACCGTAAGACGGAAGCTGGAAGGGGTAGTCTTCCGGCTGACGTCATCAGCAGATGCCAAAAGAGTAGTTGTTGATGGTTTAGTCTTCCGGCTGACGTCATCGGCAGATGCCGAAAGAATAGTTGTTGATGGTTTAGTCTTCCGACTGACGTCATCGGCAGATGCCGAAAGAATAATTGTTTGATGGTTTAGTCTTCCGGCTGACGTCATCGGCAGATGCCGAAGGGTAGTTGTTTGATGGTTTAGTCTTCCGGATGACGTCACCGGAAGATGTAAAATGTGTTTGTCGATTAGCGACCGGAAGATGTAAAATGTGTTTTGTCGATTAGCGACCGGAAGATGTAAAATGTGTTTGTCGATTAGCGACCGGAAGATGTAAAGTGTGTTTTGTCGTCTAGCGACCGGATGATATTTTAAATTAGCACGCGAGGCCCACGTGCCCACCGGAAGATGTCTTCTTTTAGGCGATGTTAAGCGAGTCACGCGTAATGCACGTGATGACCGGACGACTAAATTACTGAGGGTTGTCAACGCATGCAACCCATGCAAACCCGAGTGGTATTAAGTTAAGAAAATTGAGGGCACCTCCTCTTTTCCCGAAATTGTCAAGAAGCCAATGACCGAGTCTAGTCGCTCGACTCTGTGAAGGTTGAGCCGACGAGGCGTGGGAAGTCGGGCACGAGAGGGTTCGTCTTCCTTAATGGTTCTGCGTCTCTATTACCAGTTTAGAAAAAAAAAGTATATGTAAAATGTGAAAGTCTGTTGAGAGATAGTAAGTGAATGTAATATTAGTAAAAGTCAAGCAAACGATTAATGAAAGAATATGAACACGTGACGGCTCCTGGCCGGGGTCGTTACAGTAATGATCTATAGATTTTTATAGTGTTTTGTGTTTTCTAACATGTTTAGGTACAAGAAAAAGCCATGAGTACTTAAGTAATTCCGAATGGATCCCAATAGTCAGTTTATGGACATATTACGCCAACAGTCAGAACAGATAGGGGTTTTGTTGAATCGAAGTGGACAGGGCAACGATTCTAAGGACAAAGGTGGAGAAAGATTTAGGCGGCTTAGGCCTCCAACCTTTGATGGACAGTCTCCGGATCCCACTTGCGCCGAACAGTGGATTCGTAAGATTGAGAGCATGTTTGCTTATGCTAAGGTAGAGGAAACCGACAAGGTAACCTGTGCGGTATTTAACTTGGATAAGGATGCCATTTTCTGGTGGGATACGGTGATGGCCGCTATGGATACGAAGGTTATGACGTGGGAACAGTTCAAGACGACATTCTACCACAAGTATTTTAGTCGCACTCACCGAGCCAACAAGAGAGTAGAGTTTTCCAAACTACGCCAAACGGGAACAGTGGCCGAATACGTGCAAAGGTTTGAGTCACTATCTCGGTATGCTGGATTTATGATCTATGAGGAGGAGGACAAAATTCACCAATTTGTACAAGGTTTGAAATTAGAAATTCAAAAAGGGGTGATGACGGTGGATGATGAAGACATGCCTTATCATAAAATAGTGGAAAGAGCTCTTGGACTTGATGACATCGAGATGAAGCTTCAGCGACAAAGAGAAATGTCGAGGAAGCCTTTCAGAGAATCTATGACTCAACAAAGTGACGAAGAACAACAACCACTGTGGGGCACAAAAAGAACGAGTGATGAAGGAGTTAGTCAAGGAAATGGAAAGCGTGCCTCTGGTTATTCACAGTTCCCTCAATGTCCAACGTGTAAGAAGTTTCATGACGGGGCGTGCAAGGCAGGTTCGGGCCGATGTTTTATCTGTAACGAGCAAGGTCATATTTCTACGGACTGTCCAAGGAAGAATCTAGGAAGGTGTTTCAAGTGTCAAGAGATAGGACATCACTCTAGAAAGTGTCCGAAGAAAGGTAAAGGGCCGTGTTTTGTTTGCAATAGGACGGGCCATCTTGCCAGAGACTGCCCGACACGGAACAAGGGACTCACAAGTGTATCTCCAAGAACCTTCTCCCTCAGCAGTGCAGACAATGAAGAGCAGCTTACCGTAATTACAGGTACGTGTCATTTTAAATATCTATAGGAGATACTAATGTAGAAATGTTAGAATATAATCATGTGGGAATTGGTGTGGATGTGAATTAGGCTTGAGGACTTAGGGAGGTAAGGAGATTTGGATTTAAGGCGTTAAATTATCTGCAACAAGTTTGCTAACAAGGAAGCCGTTAGAGGAATTGATGTAAAAGATTGAGTTGAATACTTATGACCCTATTGTCTTAGAAAATAAGAAGGTTGTTGGGCAAATTGTTGTGGAGTAGTGTGGGGGAAACACTTAGAACCTGAATTTTGAGGATTAAAGAGAAAATATATTAGCTAGTAAAAACTTAGTGAAAACCTTGTGTGAAAATAGATATTTTTACAAGTGTTGGAGCCTTAGAGGAGAAGTGTAAATGATATTGCGAAGTTAAGAGCTAGGAAAGAGAGGATTGCTAGATGAGAAGGAAGGTTAGAAGTTGAGGTTTAATTCATCAGAATCTAGTGACGTGCGATCTATGAAAATATTTGGAATTTCTTTTAATGAGGAAATTAGAGACTAAGCGACGTAAGGTGAAAAAAAAAAGGGTAGTTGGATAGATTTAGAATTGTGTATAGATTTATAAGAGTAAGTTTAAAGGCCTTTAGGTTTACTTGAGAGTTAAAATAAGAAGGTTAGCATTTAAGTATATAGTGGTGAGAGGTTTGAGGAAACATATGAACTTTTGAATGAGGAGGATGGTCAAATGCATTAGGGATGAGGTTAAGTTAGAGAATTTCAAGGGTTTGCTAGTAAGTAACGAAGTAAAGGCCGACGATTTCGTAAGTAGCTAGGGTTAAGATAAATGAGCTTAGGTATGGAACGTAAATTCCAACTCGAGAAACATAAAGTCTTTAGAAGATCGTTGATCGAGGATATGGATGTTAGCTTATATAAAAGATTCATACCGTGAGGGATGGTTCTTAGTTCATGTATGAAGAAAAACGGAGACTATGTGAGGTAAGATAAAATGGGCGATTAGGTAGATTTTGGACAACGTCATAAGGGTAAATAATAGATTTATTAGAATAAGTGAATGGTCAAAATAAGAGTGAAACATTAAGGGTTTGTGATGTTGAAGAATTTAGAAAATATTGGATGAAAGGATAGAAAGTTGCACGGAGATTGTGCAAGTGGACCTAGAAGTGAAGATAAACCTGTAAGTTTAGGAAAGATTCGACTCGTAAGCTAAGTCGAAGTGTTTATGCACCATTTAAGGCATTGGGTGAATAGTGTAATTAATTAGTTAGATTTGAGAGCTTGATATTGTTTGGTGACAATTGAGGTGAAAGTTGGATAGATCGAGTATTTAGACATAAGTATAGAAACTTAGAAAATACTTCGAAAGAAAAAGGGATAGATTTAAGTATTGATAGCCCTAAGTACAAGGACCGTGTTATAGTGACTCATGGAACGTCATGAATGCCCATTGTCCATGGGTGTAAAGGATGTGTGTGATGGATTAGAAATGAGATAGTAAGGTAGAGAGGACTTGGAATAGAAGGAAATAGTATAAGGAGGCTATGTAATAGGTCCTTAGTATTAAGCAATAGTTGAAGCTTTGAGAGATTATGATGTTTTTGATGCGTTAGATTGATGTTGTATGAGAAAAGTAGGGAAACAATTGAATTAATTCGAGGAAGACTATAATGAAGTTTGAGTTGGGAGAGATTTGAGAGATTAAGTGATGATGGATTAGGTTGAAAGCAATGGACGTATGAGTGAATGAGTTACAAAATGCATAGTTAAGAGAGTCATAACTTTGGAGATTTAGGAATTTTCATTACCCGATGAGTGATTAAGGCCTTAGAGTAATCAAGATTTAGTATTGCAACGGTAATTACGGTAGTAGCATTGGAGTGAGAAATAAGAGGATTGTCTAAGCAACAATTTTGAGGACAAAATTTCATTTAAGGAGGGAAGGATGTAACGCCCGGGTTTTCAGATTTTAGGATTTTCTAATGTCTTAGATAATTTTCGTAAATAGCAAATTAAAGTATTTTCTTGAGCGGGATGTTTCCTTGGAGCCCTAGAAATTTACGGGAATTTTTAGAGGAATAAGTGAAATTTTAGAAACCCAAATTTAAAAGAGTAATGCTAGAGTTCCCGTTTTACCCTTTTAGTATGTTAATTCGTAAAAATAGCAAAATAAGTCCGTTTTGGGAACGGTGAGTTTTGTTAAAACTCTAATATTAAATTGAAATATTTGGAGAAATAAGGAAAATTTCAGAGAAACCGAATCGATAGACTAATTACAGAATTAAGCATAGAATTGAGTTAAGGGTATTTAAGTAAATTAATAAGTAAAAATTATATAATTTTTATAAAAATAATTTTTATAAAAATAACGGAATGGCTTCACGAGGAAGCCATTCCACCCCGACGTCGAGCAGCGAGAGCGAGGGCAGGGAAAGGCGAGCGCGACGACTCTTCTCCGGCGACCACCCGGCTCCGACCTCCGTTCTGACGAGCAAACGCCGGCGAGCTGAAGCCAGGGCTTGGTTCGGTCTTCTCCGCGCCAGACCCGACCGAAAACAGGTAGAGTTCTTCCCTGCTTTCGTTCTGTTCATGGCCGACGGTGTCCACCGGCCCTTTTTGGTTGCCTTAAACGTCAATTGGCCGAGCTCGGTGCTGGCATGGATTGCCGAGCAATGAGGAGCTCGGATTTGGAAAAAAACCGAGGGGCTAGGTTTTGGGATTTCGGGTTTTCTGAATTGGAACTTCGATTTTAGGTTAGTTTATGTTAATTGGATGTTAGGAGGATAGATTAGTGAGGAATTGAGAGAGTTTTGATGAAAAATTAAAAAGAGAAATTTTGGGAAAAAGGGGCAGTTCGGGTTTTGTGATTTTTGACCTAGTTCCGGTTATTTGTTTTAAAATTCATTTTGGCAGATTAAAATAGGCTATTAGAGGAGTACGTGGCCGCTGGAATCGTTCGATTCCGATAACCGACGTAAAAGTTATGCACGTTTGAGTTTCGGGTCGGTTTTTACCAAACCCAAAATAGTGGCCCGTTTAGTTAGATTTTAGTTGGAATAAGCTAGAAATAGTAGTTTAAGATGTTTTTAAGAAAATAAGAGTTTAGTTATGCCGAGCGAGTTCTAATGCAATGTTTTGATATGTTAGGTTTTTCAGGTTCCACGGTTAAGAGTCAGAATTCAGATAAATTGCTAAGGACGTCAGGTAAGTAGTGTTGCATGCGTGTTGCCTTCGGGCCTAGATCACAGAACGTTAGGTTATGTTGCATGTTTTTTATGTATGTTTAGCTTTCTCACGCATCATGTTTTAAGTAAAGTACGAAAATGTTTTAGCATATGTTTTCATGATTGAATGTAGAACAACAACGATGTAAAATGAAAATGTAAAGTGTCTGAGGGAAGTGGTTCACCCTTCAGATGTAATTGTGGAACGTCCAGAAAATGTAAAGTGTCTGAGGGAAGTGGTTCACCCTTCAGATGTAGATCGTGGAACGTCCAGAAAATGTAAAGTGTCTGAGGGAAGTGGTTCACCCCTCAGATGTAGATTGTGGAACGTCTAGAGATGGAGAAACTAATCCGCCCTCCATTGGTAGAGGATTACATGTATGTATGTATGTACGATGAAACGAAACGAAACGATTATGTACGATGAAATGAAACGAAACGAAACGATTATGAACGATGAAACGAAACGAAACGATTATGTACTATGAAACGAAATGAGACGTTTATGTATGATTGAAACGATAGAAACTGCATATGTTAGGTTAAATGTTTTAAATTCATATTGTCACTACTTGCTAAGCATTAGGCTTATAGTGTGAGTTCTGTGATGTAGATGCAGAAGAACAGGTACGGTGAGATTTCATGAGCATGCTAGGATCATGGACGCAGTTGGAGGAGTACGACCATGGCGGAAACCCGGCAATATTGTTAGGGCGATTCCGACCGTGGTTAGTAGATGTCTGTGGTTAGTATGTGGACGTGTCTGTTTTGGGTATGTTTATGTGTCGTTTTGATTAAGAAAGAGAATGGAAGTTTTATGTATGTGTATAGAGATGTGATGAACGAAAGTATGAAAATGTTATGTATGTGGATCGATTAGTTTTGATAGAAAAACGTCTGAGAGTAGAGTTTTTGATGTGTATGATGTGGTAGTAGAATGTCTAAAATGTGAAGTCTTTATTTTGGAGAATATACTGGAACTGTTTGGGTATTTTGAACTGTTTGGTCATTTTAAAACAGGTAAGGATACGCTCGATTTTTAGAGCGATCCATGCAGTTCGTTTTCTTGAGTTTTCCAAAATTGTAGGTTATACTAGTGTTATGTTTTGACGATTGACGAATGAGTGTTTTGTTTTAATTGATCTTACTTTAATTGTTAATTGTTTTAAAAATGGTTTTAGTCTAGTTTTAAATGTTTTAAAAGTCGAAATGTTTTACGCTCAAAATAGGTGGGTCAATTGTCTAGGTTCGGTTTATTTTATAGTGTCGAGTTAAAAAGAAAAATTTTATTCGAAAACACGAGGGCTTAGGTAAAGGTTATGTCCATGTAAAGTCATGTCCTGTGACGGCCCTACGAGGTTGGGGTCGTGACAGTTATGGTATCAGAGACACGTGGTCGCAATCGTTCAGTTGATTACCTAACAATGCCACTCGCTCCATGGAAGTGCTTCGCCAACTGTAAGTGTTTAAGTTTAAGTAATGATCTATAGATTTTTATAGTGTTTTGTGTTTTCTAACATGTTTAGGTACAAGAAAAAGCCATGAGTACTTAAGTAATTCCGAATGGATCCCAATAGTCAGTTTATGGACATATTACGCCAACAGTCAGAACAGATAGGGGTTTTGTTGAATCGAAGTGGACAGGGCAACGATTCTAAGGACCAAGGTGGAGAAAGATTTAGGCGGCTTAGGCCTCCAACCTTTGATGGACAGTCTCCGGATCCCACTTGCGCCGAACAGTGGATTCGTAAGATTGAGAGCATGTTTGCTTATGCTAAGGTAGAGGAAACCGACAAGGTAACCTGTGCGGTATTTAACTTGGATAAGGATGCCATTTTCTGGTGGGATACGGTGATGGCCGCTATGGATACGAAGGTTATGACGTGGGAACAGTTCAAGACGACATTCTACAACAAGTATTTTAGTCGCACTCACCGAGCCAACAAGAGAGTAGAGTTTTCCAAACTACGCCAAACGGGAACAGTGGCCGAATACGTGCAAAGGTTTGAGTCACTATCTCGGTATGCTGGATATATGATCTATGAGGAGGAGGACAAAATTCACCAATTTGTACAAGGTTTGAAATTAGAAATTCAAAAACGGGTGATAACGGTGGATGATGAAGACATGCCTTATCATAAAATAGTGGAAAGAGCTCTTGGACTTGATGACATCGAGATGAAGCTTCAGCGACAAAGAGAAATGTCGAGGAAGCCTTTCAGAGAATCTATGACTCAACAAAGTGACGAAGAACAACAACCACTGTGGGGCACAAAAAGAACGAGTGATGAAGGAGTTAGTCAAGGAAATGGAAAGCGTGCCTCTGGTTATTCACAGTTCCGTCAATGTCCAACGTGTAAGAAGTTTCATGACGGGGAGTGCAAGGCAGGTTCGGGCCGATGTTTTATCTGTAACGAGCAAGGTCATATTTCTACGGACTGTCCAAGGAAGAATCTAGGAAGGTCTTTCAAGTGTCAAGAGATAGGACATCTCTCTAGAAAGTGTCCGAAGAAAGGTAAAGGGCCGTGTTTTGTTTGCAATAGGACGGGCCATCTTGCCAGAGACTGCCCGACACGGAACAAGGGACTCACAAGTGTATCTCCAAGAACCTTCTCCCTCAGCAGTGCAGACAATGAAGAGCAGCCTTACCGTAATTACAGGTACGTGTCATTTTAAATATCTATAGGAGATACTAATGTAGAAATGTTAGAATATAATCATGTGGGAATTGGTGTGGATGTGAATTAGGCTTGAGGACTTAGGGAGGTAAGGAGATTTGGATTTAAGGCGTTAAATTATCTGCAACAAGTTTGCTAACAAGGAAGCCGTTAGAGGAATTGATGTAAAAGATTGAGTTGAATACTTATGACCCTATTGTCTTAGAAAATAAGAAGGTTGTTGGGCAAATTGTTGTGGAGTAGTGTGGGGGAAACACTTAGAACCTGAATTTTGAGGATTAAAGAGAAAATATATTAGCTAGTAAAAACTTAGTGAAAACCTTGTGTGAAAATAGATATTTTTACAAGTGTTGGAGCCTTAGAGGAGAAGTGTAAATGATATTGCGAAGTTAAGAGCTAGGAAAGAGAGGATTGCTAGATGAGAAGGAAGGTTAGAAGTTGAGGTTTAATTCATCAGAATCTAGTGACGTGCGATCTATGAAAATATTTGGAATTTCTTTTAATGAGGAAATTAGAGACTAAGCGACGTAAGGTGAAAAAAAAAAGGGTAGTTGGATAGATTTAGAATTGTGTATAGATTTATAAGAGTAAGTTTAAAGGCCTTTAGGTTTACTTGAGAGTTAAAATAAGAAGGTTAGCATTTAAGTATATAGTGGTGAGAGGTTTGAGGAAACATATGAACTTTTGAATGAGGAGGATGGTCAAATGCATTAGGGATGAGGTTAAGTTAGAGAATTTCAAGGGTTTGGCTAGTAAGTAACGAAGTAAAGGCCGACAATTTCGTAAGTAGCTAGGGTTAAGATAAATGAGCTTAGGTATGGAACGTAAATTCCAACTCGAGAAACATATAGTCTTTAGAAGATCGTTGATCGAGGATATGGATGTTAGCTTATATAAAAGATTCATACCGTGAGGGATGGTTCTTAGTTCATGTATGAAGAAAAACGGAGACTATGTGAGGTAAGATAAAATGGGCGATTAGGTAGATTTTTGGACAACGTCATAAGGGTAAATAAATAGATTTATTAGAATAAGTGAATGGTCAAAATAAGAGTGAAACATTAAGGGTTTGTGATGTTGAAGAATTTAGAAAATATTGGATGAAAGGATAGAAAGTTGCACGGAGATTGTGCAAGTGGACCTAGAAGTGAAGATAAACCTGTAAGTTTAGGAAAGATTCGACTCGTAAGCTAAGTCGAAGTGTTTATGCACCATTTAAGGCATTGGGTGAATAGTGTAATTAATTAGTTAGATTTGAGAGCTTGATATTGTTTGGTGACAATTGAGGTGAAAGTTGGATAGATCGAGTATTTAGACATAAGTATAGAAACTTAGAAAATACTTCGAAAGAAAAAGGGATAGATTTAAGTATTGATAGCCCTAAGTACAAGGACCGTGTTATAGTGACTCATGGAACGTCATGAATGCCCATTGTCCATGGGTGTAAAGGATGTGTGTGATGGATTAGAAATGAGATAGTAAGGTAGAGAGGACTTGGAATAGAAGGAAATAGTATAAGGAGGCTATGTAATAGGTCCTTAGTATTAAGCAATAGATTGAAGCTTTGAGAGATTATGATGTTTTTGATGCGTTAGATTGATGTTGTATGAGAAAAGTAGGGAAACAATTGAATTAATTCGAGGAAGACTATAATGAGTTTGAGTTGGGAGAGATTTGAGAGATTAAGTGATGATGGATTAGGTTGAAAGCAATGGACGTATGAGTGAATGAGTTACAAAATGCATAGTTAAGAGAGTCATAACTTTGGAGATTTAGGAATTTTCATTACCCGATGAGTGATTAAGGCCTTAGAGTAATCAAGATTTAGTATTGCAACGGTAATTACGGTAGTAGCATTGGAGTGAGAAATAAGAGGATTGTCTAAGCAACAATTTTGAGGACAAAATTTCATTTAAGGAGGGAAGGATGTAACGCCCGGGTTTTCAGATTTTAGGATTTTCTAATGTCTTAGATAATTTTCGTAAATAGCAAATTAAAGTATTTTCTTGAGCGGGATGTTTCCTTGGAGCTCTAGAAATTTACGGGAATTTTTAGAGGAATAAGTGAAATTTTAGAAACCCAAATTTAAAAGAGTAATGCTAGAGTTCCCGTTTTACCTTTTTAGTATGTTAATTCGTAAAAATAGCAAAATAAGTCCGTTTTGGGAACGGTGAGTTTTGTTAAAACTCTAATATTAAATTGGAATATTTGGAGAAATAAGAAAAATTTCAGAGAAACCGAATCGATAGACTAATTACAGAATTAAGCATAGAATTGAGTTAAGGGTATTTAAGTAAATTAATAAGTAAAAATTATATAATTTTTATAAAAATAATTTTTATAAAAATAACGGAATGGCTTCACGAGGAAGCCATTCCACCCCGACGTCGAGCAGCGAGAGCGAGGGCAGGGAAAGGCGAGCGCGACGACTCTTCTCCGGCGACCACCCGGCTCCGACCTCCGTTCTGACGAGCAAACGCCGGCGAGCTGAAGCCAGGGCTTGGTTCAGCCTTCTCCGCGCCAGACCCGACCGAAAACAGGTAGAGTTCTTCCCTGCTTTCGTTCTGTTCATGGCCGACGGTGGCGAGCTCGATTGAGCTCCGTCCACCGGCCCTTTTTGGTTGCCTTAAACGTCAATTGGCCGAGCTCGGTGCTGGCATGGATTGCCGAGCAATGAGGAGCTCGGATTTGGAAAAAAACCGAGGGGCTAGGTTTTGGGATTTCGGGTTTTCTGAATTGGAACTTCGATTTTAGGTTAGTTTATGTTAATTGGATGTTAGGAGGATAGATTAGTGAGGAATTGAGAGAGTTTTGATGAAAAATTAAAAAGAGAAATTTTGGGAAAAAGGGGCAGTTCGGGTTTTGTGATTTTTGACCTAGTTCCGGTTATTTGTTTTAAAATTCATTTTGGCAGATTAAAATAGGCTATTAGAGGAGTACGTGGCCGCTGGAATCGTTCGATTCCGATAACCGACGTAAAAGTTATGCACGTTTGAGTTTCGGGTCGGTTTTTACCAAACCCAAAATAGTGGCCCGTTTAGTTAGATTTTAGTTGGAATAAGCTAGAAATAGTAGTTTAAGATGTTTTTAAGAAAATAAGAGTTTAGTTATGCCGAGCGAGTTCTAATGCAATGTTTTGATATGTTAGGTTTTTCAGGTTCCACGGTTAAGAGTCAGAATTCAGATAAATTGCTAAGGTCGTCAGGTAAGTAGTGTTGCATGCGTGTTGCCTTCGGGCCTACATCACAGAACGTTATGTTATGTTGCATGTTTTTTTATGTATGTTTAGCTTTCTCACGCATCATGTTTTAAGTAAAGTACGAAAATGTTTTAGCATATGTTTTCATGATTGAATGTAGAACAACAACGATGTAAAATGAAAATGTAAAGTGTCTGAGGGAAGTGGTTCACCCTTCAGATGTAAATTGTGGAACGTCCAGAAAATGTAAAGTGTCTGAGGGAAGTGGTTCACCCTTCAGATGTAGATCGTGGAACGTCCAGAAAATGTAAAGTGTCTGAGGGAAGTGGTTCACCCCTCAGATGTAGATTGTGGAACGTCTAGAGATGGAGAAACTAATCCGCCCTCCATTGGTAGAGGATTACATGTATGTATGTATGTACGATGAAACGAAACGAAACGACTATGTACGATGAAATGAAACGAAACGAAACGATTATGAACGATGAAACGAAACGAAACGATTATGTACTATGAAACGAAATGAGACGTTTATGTATGATTGAAATGATAGAAACTGCATATGTTAGGTTAAATGTTTTAAATTCATATTGTCACTACTTGCTAAGCATTAGGCTTATAGTGTGAGTTCTGTGATGTAGGATGCAGAAGAACAGGTACGGTGAGATTTCATGAGCATGCTAGGATCATGGACGCAGTTGGAGGAGTACGACCATGGCGGCAACCCGGCAATATTGTTAGGGCGATTCCGACCGTGGTTAGTAGATGTCTGTGGTTAGTATGTGGACGTGTCTGTTTTGGGTATGTTTATGTGTCGTTTTGATTAAGAAAGAGAATGGAAGTTTTATGTATGTGTATAGAGATGTGATGAACGAAAGTATGAAAATGTTATGTATGTGGATCGATTAGTTTTGATAGAAAAACGTCTGAGAGTAGAGTTTTTGATGTGTATGATGTGGTAGTAGAATGTCTAAAATGTGAAGTCTTTATTTTGGAGAATATACTGGAACTGTTTGGGTATTTTGAACTGTTTGGTCATTTTAAAACAGGTAAGGATACGCTCGATTTTTAGAGCGATCCATGCAGTTCGTTTTCTTGAGTTTTCCGAAATTGTAGGTTATACTAGTGTTATGTTTTGACGATTGACGAATGAGTGTTTTGTTTTAATTGATCTTACTTTAATTGTTAATTGTTTTAAAAATGGTTTTAGTCTAGTTTTAAATGTTTTAAAAGTCGAAATGTTTTACGCTCAAAATAGGTGGGTCAATTGTCTAGGTTCGGTTTATTTTATAGTGTCGAGTTAAAAAGAAAAATTTTATTCGAAAACACGAGAGCTTAGGTAAAGGTTATGTCCATGTAAAGTCAGGTCCTGTGACGGCCCTACGAGGTTGGGGTCGTGACAGTTATGGTATCAGAGACACGTGGTCGCAATCGTTCAGTTGATTACCTAACAATGCCACTCGCTCCATGGAAGTGCTTCGCCAACTGTAAGTGTTTAAGTTTAAGTAATGATCTATAGATTTTTATAGTGTTTTGTGTTTTCTAACATGTTTAGGTACAAGAAAAAGCCATGAGTACTTAAGTAATTCCGAATGGATCCCAATAGTCAGTTTATGGACATATTACGCCAACAGTCAGAACAGATAGGGGTTTTGTTGAATCGAAGTGGACAGGGCAACGATTCTAAGGACCAAGGTGGAGAAAGATTTAGGCGGCTTAGGCCTCCAACCTTTGATGGACAGTCTCCGGATCCCACTTGCGCCGAACAGTGGATTCGTAAGATTGAGAGCATGTTTGCTTATGCTAAGGTAGAGGAAACTGACAAATTAACCTGTGCGGTATTTAACTTGGATAAGGATGCCATTTTCTGGTGGGATACGGTGATGGCCGCTATGGATACGAAGGTTATGACGTGGGAACAGTTCAAGACGACATTCTACAACAAGTATTTTAGTCGCATTCACCGAGCCAACAAGAGAGTAGAGTTTTCCAAACTACGCCAAACGGGAATAGTGGCCGAATACGTGCAAATGTTTGAGTCACTATCTCGGTATGCTGGATATATGATCTATGAGGAGGAGGACAAAATTCACCAATTTGTACAAGGTTTGAAATTATAAATTCAAAAAGGGGTGATGACGGTGGATGATGAAGACATGCCTTATCATAAAATAGTGGAAAGAGCTCTTGAACTTGATGACATCGAGATGAAGCTTCAGCGACAAAGAGAAATGTCGAGGAAGCCTTTCAGAGAATCTATGACTCAACAAAGTGACGAAGA
The DNA here is from genome assembly GCA_022432975.1 of Begonia masoniana. NCBI lineage: Eukaryota > Viridiplantae > Streptophyta > Magnoliopsida > Cucurbitales > Begoniaceae > Begonia > Begonia masoniana. The sequence goes on from CM039509.1 coordinate 33,250,209, forward strand.
ACAACAACCACTGTGGGGCACAAAAAGAACGAGTGATGAAGGAGTTAGTCAAGGAAATGGAAAGCGTGCCTCTGGTTATTCACAGTTCCCTCAATGTCCAACGTGTAAGAAGTTTCATGATGGGGCGTGCAAGGCAGGTTCGGGCCGATGTTTTATCTGTAATGAGCAAGGTCATATTTCTACGGACTGTCCAAGGAAGAATCTAGGAATGTGTTTCAAGTGTCAAGAGATAGGACATCTCTCTAGAAAGTGTCCGAAGAAAGGTAAAGGGCCGTGTTTTGTTTGCAATAGGACGGGCCATCTTGCCAGAGACTGCCCGACACGGAACAAGGGACTCACAAGTGTATCTCCAAGGACCTTCTCCCTCAGCAGTGCAGACAATGAAGAGCAGCCTACCGTAATTACAGGTACGTGTCATTTTAAATATCTATAGGAGATACTAATGTAGAAATGTTAGAATATAATCATGTGGGAATTGGTGTGGATGTGAATTAGGCTTGAGGACTTAGGGAGGTAAGGAGATTTGGATTTAAGGCGTTAAATTATCTGCAACAAGTTTGCTAACAAGGAAGCCGTTAGAGGAATTGATGTAAAAGATTGAGTTGAATACTTATGACCCTATTGTCTTAGAAAATAAGAAGGTTGTTGGGCAAATTGTTGTGGAGTAGTGTGGGGGAAACACTTAGAACCTGAATTTTGAGGATTAAAGAGAAAATATATTAGCTAGTAAAAACTTAGTGAAAACCTTGTGTGAAAATAGATATTTTTACAAGTGTTGGAGCCTTAGAGGAGAAGTGTAAATGATATTGCGAAGTTAAGAGCTAGGAAATAGAGGATTGCTAGATGAGAAGGAAGGTTAGAAGTTGAGGTTTAATTCATCAGAATCTAGTGACGTAATTACTCCTTCTGAAACCTTGATCAGACATGAATGAATCAAATCTCTTATACCACTGTCTTGGCGATTGCTTTAGACCATAGAGAGACTTTTTTCAACGAACAAACATAAGTCTCATTTCCAGGAACTTTGAAACATTCAGGTTGCTGCATATAGATGTCCTTCTCAAGTTCTCCATGTAAAAATACAGTTTTTACATCCAACTGCTCAAGCTCAAGGTCGTGCATAGCCACAACGCCTAACAAAGTTCGAATCGAGCTGTGCTTAACAACTGGAGAAAACACATCAGTGAATTCTACACCTGGAATCTGACTGTAACCCTTAGCAACCAGATGTGCTTTGTACCTGTCTTTTTCAACACCCGGTGTACCTTCCTTTCTCTTGAACACCCATTTGCAATTAACAGATTTCTTATCCTTAGGCAACTCGACTAAGTTCCACGTGCCATTCTTCTGAAGAGACTCCATCTCCTCCTGTATAGCAATCATCCATTTTTCACAATCCTTTGAACTTACTGCCTCTGAATAGGTAGATGGTTCATCACATGCATCAATACTTTCAGCTACACTCAAAGCATAAACAACTAAATCTGCTTCCCCATATTTCTGTGGAGGTCTAATCTCTCTCCTCGGTCTATTTTTGGCAATGCAATATTGTGGAGAAGCCAATACCAGTGGTTGTAGAGAAACAATGTCATTATGTGTTTCTAAACTGTCTTGAACTGAAGATCCTGATGTCGACCCTGATCCAAGTTCAACTTCAAAATTTCCATTGGATATCTTATTAGTCTTTTCTGGCAAGACTTCTGGAGATGGTTTATTCAACATAATAGTCTCGTCAAATACCACATCTCTACTGTATCTCACTTTACTATCCTGGACACCATAATTTGTATTCCTTTACTCCAGACTTGTATCCAAGAAATACACACTTTAATGATCTTGATTCTAACTTACCCAGATCAACATGAGCATATGCAGGGCAACCGAACACTCTCAAAACTGATTAATCTGCTGGAGTACCAGACCGAACTTCTTCAGTAGTTTTCTTATTGAGAGCAGTACTTGGAGAAAGATTTATAATGTAACAAGCAGCTTCTGCAGCTTCAGCCCAAAATGACTTAGGTAAACCTAAACTTGAGAGTATACACCGAACCTTTTCTATCAAAGTTCTATTCATTCTCACTGCTACACCATTCTGTTGTGGAGTTCCCAGGATTGTCAGATGCCTCAAAATTCCTTCTGTTCTGCAAAAAGAATTGAACTCCACTGAAAAAAACTCTAACCCATTAATGGTGCGAAGATGTTTTACTTGCCTCTCTGTCTGCTTTTCAACCATCGTCTTCCAGTCCTTGAAAGTAGAAAATACATCACTCTTTTTCTTCAAGAAGAATACCTATACTTTTCTGGAGAAATCATCTATGAATGTTAACATATAATGTGCCCCTCCTTTGGAAGGCATCTATGCTGGTCCCCATAGATCTGAGTGAATATAATCTAGAATCTCCTTTGAATTGTGAGTGCCCATAGCAAATTTGACTCTTTTTTGTTTCCCAGCTAGACAATGCTCGCAAAACTGTAATTTATTGGTGCTCTGACCAGTTCAAAAGTCCCATTTTGCTTAATTCAGACAAACCATGCTCACTCATGTGTCCCAAATGCATATGCCATAAACTGGTGAGATCTTCATCTGACATTGAATTACTAACACCCACATCCCCAACAACTTGCAAAACATATAGATTTCCATACTTTCTCTGTCCTTTCATCATAACAAGAGAACCTCGACTGTACTTGTACCCATTAATATCCAGAGTACTCAACGAGATCAAATTCCTCTGCAGCTCGGGAACATGTCGCACATCACCAAGTGTCCTGACTACTCCGTCATACATTTTGATTCTCATTGTACCAATTCCTGCAATCTTACACGATGCATTATTTCCCATTAATACAGCTCCTTTTGACACAGTTTCATAAGTTGAAAACCATTCTCGATTGAGACACATATGAAATGTACAGGCCGAATCCAGAATCCATTCCTCAGATGACCTTGAGTTTTCCTTAGACACTATCAATAGATTTCCTTGATCGCTTTCACCACTTTCATCTTCAGCAACAACTGCTTCACCAGAGTTCCTTGACTGTTTTTCATTTTGTTCACTTTGTTCTTTTCTCTTGTTTTTGTTTTGCAGCTGATAACACTCTGATTTTATGTGTCCATTTTTCTGACAGTAAAAACAAACTTTGTTTCTATTCTTGGACTTTGATCTGCCCCTTGAATTCTTTCTGCCATGACTGTTTTTCTCCGACTTCTATGTAGCTCTACCCCGAGTAACCAGTCCCTCGCCTTGAGTTCCAGATCCAACTACAAGGTGCTTCATCATTTCCTTTGAAAGCAAATCATCACAGACTTCCTTCAAGGTTAGCATGTCACGACTATATAACATCGTGTCTCAGAAAATATTGTACGAAACAGGCAACGAGCACAACAAAATCAATGCTAAATCCTCATCATCATATTTGCACTCTAAAGTTTCCAAATCTGAAACTATCTCTTTGAATGAACACAAGTGTTCTTCGATAGAAGCCCCTCTCATATGATGAAAATATAACCGTTGCTTCAAATGCAGCTTACTCGTGAGAGTTTTATGTTGCACAAATCTTCCAATTTTGACCATACTTCAGCAGCAGATTTCGCCTTCAACACATCCTCCAAAATTGAATGTGACAAGTGTAGACAAATCAAAGATAATGCTTTTCTGTCTCTTGTGTGTTTCTCTTCCTCTAACCAAGACTCGGGCATATTATCAAAACCAAGTAACGTGTTATCCAATTCCATTTGAGCGAGAAGATCTCGCATCTTTACCTGCCATATTAAAAATCTTGTATTCCTATCCAGCAAAGGAATATCGTATTTTAATGATGTCATCCCTAAAAAATTCAGAATATTTTCTCAATAATATCTCCACCATATAATTACTCCGAAAATATCTCAACCTCCAGAAACTTCTTCAGAACTCCAATATTTCAAAAATTTCAAAATATGAAGAACCCTAATATTTCAAAAATTTCAGAATATTCAGTCCAAAACTAACACCAGATTTCCACCCAAACAAATCAATATGCAAAATTTGTAATCTGTGAAAAATACCAAAAAATAGAACAATCTGAAAACTGCTCGGATCTGTTCTTGGATGGCAAGGCAGCGACGGCGTTGTGCGGTGGGTTTTGATCGGCAAGGAAGCGACGAACAGGAGAGAAAACACAGCTTCTCACTCCTGATCGGCGGCAAGTTTCTGAATGAAGGCGCAGCTTGTTTGTTCTTCGGCGACTCTGCTTGGTTGATGACAGACGACGGCGGCGCGGTGTGCAAGCAATCAGAGTTCTCGGTGTGCGGCGATGGCAGCAGCTTTCATCGGCGACAAACTCCGAACAGCGTTCTGCAGCAAGGCAGTTCAGGCCGCGCTGTTCTGTGCACGCGTTGGCGTTGGAGCGGCGTCGGTGGTGGGTTGTGCGCGCGACGGCGGCGAGACCGGTGAGGCGACGTACCGTGGGCTGCGGGTCGGGCACTCCTCTGTCGAAGATTGCACTTCTCCTCTGTCGAAGAAGAACAACAGAGAAATTTCTTTTTCTGTTTCTCTGTTTCTTCACGCAGAGAAAAAACAGAAAAGAAATATTAAATTCCTTTTCTTTTCTATTTTCTTTTCTTCCTAACGGTAATTTCAATTACCGAAATTGCAAACCTGAAAAAATGTTCGATACCTTCAAAAAATCAAAACCTGATTTTCGAAAACCTTCAACCCGAATCTCTGATACCAATTGTTGAAAAACCGAACTGAAAATGAAAAAGAAAAACGAGAAACAGTGGACACCAAGATTTACGTGGAAACCCTAGAAGGGAAAAAACCACTGGGAAGAGGAAAAATCACTATGTAAAATCAAGGTACAATGAGTTCTGCTACACTAGCATATATTTATACAAAACATAAAACCCTAGTCATCTTGAGATTCACAACGTGGGCCGAACCGGCCTAGCCCAGTCAGAAATCGGGTCACACCGAAACTAACACTCCTCTTCTACAATTTTTGGATTCTCTTTTAATACAACTTGTTAACTTAGCCATACTTAAGTTTAATATTAATTAAGTACCATCCTCCCCTTCTATCTTATCTATTCTTCTACTATGTTCTATTGTAAATCAGTCTTTTACTATAAAACTCGACTCAACGAACTATCTTGTCTGGAAAAATCAGTTTCGTAATGTGGTCATTTCAATGGGTTAGACGGTATTCTTGATGTCTCTCAATCTCTTCCACAATTTTTGGATTCTCTTTTAATACAACTTGTTAACATAAACATAGTTAAGTTTAATGTTAATTAAGTAAATTGTAGTTTGTTTGTATATGGTTGTTACCTTCGAGAAAGAAGGATAATGACCATCTGAAGAAAATATCAAATCATTCAAACCTACTCTCTCTCTCTCTCTCTCTCTCTCTCTCTCTCTCTCTCTCTCTGCGGTTTTTCTTCCTTTGAAAGTCTGCCACTGTTCATCGTCTCCATCGTTCTTCTTCAATGCACTTCACCTTCTGTATCAATGAAAACTATCTTCCTCTCTCGGTTCATTTTCTCAACTTGGTATCAGAGATAAGTTATGGTTTCTTCCAGCTCAACCATTCCCTTCTCCCTGTCGACTTCTCTTTTTGTCTCTCTTCCTCCTTTCCCTTGCATGAACAAAATTCTTACCATCAAGCTTGATAACTCCAACTACCTCGTATGGAAAGTCCAACTTCTGAATATTGTTATTGCATATGGACTAGACCACATTCTTAACAGTTCGTGCTCCTCTCCTCCTCAATACTTTGACTCTTTCTCTCTCTTCAACCCAACCTCAATTTCTCAATATAGCAACGATATAATCGACTCATCAGGAGCTGGATCTTCTCATCCATCTCTGAAAACATCCTTCCTCAAATTACATGTTACAACTTTACCAATGAAATATGGTCGGCGCTGGCCAGAATGTTTGCGCCCTCTTTGTTAGCCAGGATCATTGATCTCTGTTACGGTTCAGGTCTGCAATTCTCTCGCAAAGCAGACTCAAAGGTGTTGCAGAAGCAGAACTGAAATGGTTAGTTTGAAACAAAACCATAACAGAAAGAAAAATGATAAAAAATGGAAAACATAGTGAAAAATGCATAAGACGGAGGAAGGAAATGAGCATAGAAATGCAGTTTTACGAAATGGGTGATGTTCAGAAAGTGACGATGAAAATGAAGAATGAATGTTGGCTCCAAATACCGTCCCAAGAGTTAAGTTTTAGAGCTCTTCGATAGTAACTTTCCGATGAGAAAGTTTCGGCGATGGAGGAAAGGTTTATCCCATTGTCTTTTCCCTTCTACAATAGAGAATAAGGAGAGATGGAATGGGGCAGTGACTCACAAGGAACATTGGCCTTGAGAGCACAGGAGGCTCAACTCCTTTCGGTTCTCACCGAAGCACACTTACCCCTTCGGCAAGTACAAACCACTTGAGTTTTTGGACGAAGCTTTAATGCTTAATGATCAGATTCTATTCATTTTGTCTAACCCTTTTACAGAGCTCGAAGGAAGCTTAAATACACAAGGGAAATCAAAAGAAGAAGGAGGAGAAGAAAACTTCAGAAAAGCCGTTGGCAACTGCTAGAAAAATAGTCGTTGTAGTCAGCTGGCCATGAGAGCGATCCGGTTCAGCCGGTCCATCCTGGTTCATGTGCTTGATTTGTTGCCAGCTTCATGCTACCATGGATTCCCTTCCATCCCTTAGTTGATCACTCCTCTTTTGAATCCAATTCTTGACTAAAATGCCCTTGTGTATCACTCCTCTTTTGAATCCAATTCTTGACTAAAATGCCCTTGTGTATCACCCCTAAATAAGAGGCATATTTTGCCTTACGAAAAGAGTAACTTGGCAATCATGCCTATAAAATATAAGGCTAGAATGTTTGCCACAAAAAAATTACACTTAAAATGCTAAGGCATTTTAATTTATATAATTTGTCAAAAAGGAGGACAAACTCCTTAAAAACACGAGCGATCCAATTTGTGCTCTTGCGAGGATGAGAGGCTTGACTCCTTTATAAGCTTCCGCAATGCATTTTTCTACAAAAAAACACACAACCCAATTAGTAGATTAATTTGATTGAAATACTTACCTTGGCTTGAGTTTGGATTGAGGGCCGGGGCATATCAATCTCCGTAGCCAACACCATTCCTTGTCTAAGGATGGAGTTTCTGTCAGCAGCTACATACCGAAGATCTCTTCGTTGTGCAACACCTTGACTGCAATTAGAGAACCCATCTCTTATCGAGATCAAGTGCTATACTTTCTCGGAGGACTAGGTAGTGACTACAATGCTTTTGTTACTTCTATCACCAACATGGTTGATCAACATCAACTTGAGGAACTCTACAGTCTTCTCCAAAGTCATGATTTTCATTTGGAAAAGTAGAATTCAGCCCCTCCAAAATCAAGTCATGTTCAGATAAATGCGGCTGTGCATCGTGCTCCTCGCCCAGGGTGGAGTCCCAGGCCATTTTATAATGCCCAGCACGAACTGAATACTTAGCCTGTATTATATCAAACTGGTCCTGTGCCACCTCCTTTTCCAACTTCTTGGCGCCCATGTCCCCCGAGACATTTCAAACAAGGTGTCAAATATGCAACAAAGTGGGTCATTCGACAAATGTGTGCTATCACAGGCTCAATGCATCCTATCAACCAAACTCTCCAACAAATTACATTAGTCCCTCATCTCCTTTCCCACCCCAAGCACATTCTACTGGCATCTTGCCTCTCCCAAACCTGTGCCCTCCAAACCTTAAAGCACCTTGGCTATTAGACTTTGGTGTGACACACCATTTTACACCAAATTGCTGGTTCTCATCAAGTTGTGACAGCCGATGGTAAACCCTCTCATATAACTCAATTTGGTTATACTAGTATTCCGACGATGTGTCGTCCTGTTAAATTAAACACTGTATTTCATACACCACAAATTTCTAATAATCTGCTTAGCGTTTTTCAATTATGTCGTGAGAATTATGTCTATGTTGAATTTCACTCTGATTATTTTGTTATCAAGATCGGATCTCCCATCAAATACTTCTACGGGGTTCCCTCACTAAGGGATTGTACCGAACCCTGTCGACCCCTCAAATTATGTTTCTATCGGCTCAAACTAGAAATCCAACTTATTTGTAGCATTTACGACTAGGTCATCCTTCCCCTGCTATCTTAAAGTATGTTTTAAACTCATGTCAAGTTCCTTGTACTAAGAACATTATTCAAAGGTTGTGTACTTCTTGTCAAATGAGTAAAACTCATAAGCTACCTTTTCAGAGTTCAACTTCTCATGCTAGTTTATCTTTTGATATCGTTCATACTCGTGTTTGGGGCCTATCCCCTATAAATTCTATAATTGGTGCATGATATTTTCTTTTTTTTGTTGATGACTGCACTCGATTTACATGGTTGTTCTTTTTGAAATTAAAAAGTGAAGTTCATTATATTTTCATACAATTCCATAAATTTGTCTCCATTCACTTTTGTCGTACATATTAAAGTCGTCCAATCCAACTGGTGATACACCAATGACGGGCTCACAAATCAAGGTAAGTACATCTAAAAGTGATTCAACTAACAAGTTTGCTAATTTTGTAGGGGTTGATTTGTTTTGCAACTTGGAGTGGGAGCCATCTAGATATAGACAAACGTATGCATCTGCTCACGTGGGAATGACTTTCAGATTCTCCACTCGTCGAAGAGGGAATTTTTCTTCCCGAAGGCTTCTCATTGTAACCTTGTTTTAATGTTTGGCAAACAATAACTTTTATTATATTTTGTTAGCAAACATTGGCTCTTTTGTCTTTATTTTATCATGCATGCATATAGAATTGTAGGTGTAGGACACATCAAAGTAATCTTGCAAAGAGGAGGACTCGGATCAACTTGCATGAAGGCTGGCGCGTGCGTAGGAACTCAGCTCGCCGAAGAACCGTGATTGCAACATCTTGACCAACAATGGAGGCACGTAGGGATTGTTGACATGGCCATAATCAAGGGCTGGATACATCACCTCTAGAACCTTCCATTTAGCCCCAGCAAGCAGCAGCCAACCATCCAATGAAAGAAGCCACGCTGTCCTTGCAAGTACGTACGGCACACGCACACTCGCCGAGCGCTCCTCTCCAACGGCTATGTAACGACCCTAGTAGGTCCGAGATAAAACCATGACTTTTTTAGGCTTATCCATATATCCTTACTAATTTTATTTAAGTTATACTCCTTTATATTTTTTTTAAAAAAAAAAACATAACTTGGCTCAAGACATCACTCAGCAATGAAATACATTACACATCTGCCGGCGAGCAGTGCAAAATACTTCAACTGATGAGCAGGAACTTCAACTCTTAAACTGCATCTACCGATTGAGAAATAAACTCACATCTGCCGATCATAAAACGACAGAACTCATTACTCATTCACTTGCTCCTGCCGATCGCTAAACGACAAGCACAGAGTTCGTTTCTGCCGGTAGTGAAAATCTACATCATCCAGTATTGAAACACACTACATCTGCCGATCGCTAGACCATCCAGTATTGAAATACACTACATCTGCCGATCGCTAGACGACAAAACAACACTTATATCATCCGGTATTTGAAACACACTACATCTGCCGATCGCTAGACGACAAAACAACTCTTATATCATCCGGTATTTGAAACACACTACATCTGCCGATCGCTAGACGACAAAACAACTCTTATATCATCTGGTATTTGAAAGATACTACATCTACCGATAGACATATGCCATCCACGTGTTTATTTAATACATCTTCCGATAGGAAATCATCTATTGGTGGATGCAAACTCTTAACATCTTCCGATAGGGAACATCTATCGGTGAATGCAAACACACACAGGCTTCAAACCTCATTGACTCAACACTCATATGAATGAAAATCAGAGACTCATCTAAAATTCTTATAGCGGAAGACTTAGTTAAAAGAACTCTTTCCATATCCTTATAATCATCTCCAGACTTAGTAGTTAAACCAGACAATTTTAAAAGCTCAATGTTAAAAAATAATCTCATCCTACTTATACTTCCATATTCATAATCATCACTAAAATCATAAGAGCATTAACCAGGGGGTCTTGTTCGCCATCCAGCCACAGAATTGCTCCCTGAACACCTTCCAGCAACCAAACTTAGACATCTTCATTAACTTTGAGATCCTCACCTAAAAACTCGTCACCTACATCATGAGGTTTTAACTATAAGCCTAATGCTTAGTAAGGAATGCAAACTAACATGTATTCATGAATGTACAGTTGAGAGAAAACATGTTCATGATCATTTATCATTCTTGTTTCTGTTCATCGTTTTCATCATATGGATTAAGGGAGGATTTGTGCCATAAAAGGGGGGTTGACAGTGATTTTGATCATATTACCTTACAGGGTCGTTTTCATGGTCCCTCTTTGGACTGTGGCATGCATCAACCCGCCCCCAACCCTCACTTAATCATGTTGTTTGAGATCGTTTTCATATTCATTCTCATATCTTGTTCATGGGGAAAATATGCTCATAAATCATTTTCATATGCTTGAGGAGTAAATCATGATGCATGACATGAATGTTCTTAAATCATAAGACTATGGAAATTATCATACTAGACAGTTATCTTCATAGACTCTAACAGAACATCACATAACATAGTTATCAAACATCCGTAAATCATCCAAATACAAACCATCTTACTAATTTAAAACAAACACCAACATAAGTAAAAGACAATAGCTTAAATAACTTCTAATCATCGTATCAGTTTCTACCTAACATCCTTATGATGTAGGGCCCTAATGGCCGGGAATCCTACACATTCACTTACTTGGTTTCCTTAGCAACTTGAGCTCCTTTCCTTCAGACTTCTTCACCTAAAACATTACATTGTAGTAGTTAAAATAAAAATCCTAATAATCTAAACTCAAAACTAGTAAAGTCCTAACCAAGGAAGATTCCCAAAGATCTAACTTATCTCATTCAGACATTTTATTGAACACCTTGTACGCATAGAAATCCTAGTTTATCAGTAAGGGAAATCGGATTCTCTAACTACCCGAGCTCAGCCAACATTCATAATTCCTACTTATTATCATCAAAATCGCAAATACTACGTTAATAGCTAATAATACTCTGATTCTATTCATTATTAGACAAACCCGAATCTCAACTTCTAACTCAAACCAACACCTAAATGGATACTCAACCACTGCATTGTCGAAGCCTTACCTAGTAAGCTGAGTATCGGCGAGAAGGATGAAGAGTCAGTCGTTGATGAAAGGGCTACTGGCTGAGAGAGAGCTCGGGAAGGATGAGAATCACAGAGGAGAATGTCGGCTACAGTGAGGTTTTAGTGAGGTTTAAGGTTTTCATTTTCTATTTATATTAATAAGATCCTTCCTAATTACCATTTTGTCACCCCAAAATTAGAAATCAAATAAAATTTGGCATTAAAATTAAATTCAAGTATTAATAATAAAGGTGATAGTTAATTCCGTTAAGAAAATCACCTGGCAGAGATTGTCGGGTGTTACAGGCTATATCTTTTCAACCGCCTTCTCCTCCAATTTTCAAACCAACTGTAGCACCCGGTTCCATCAAACCGATTTTACCTTGTCATCTAATAGTGTACACTTCATGGATGAAATTGAGAGAATTATTGATTAGGTTAATGAGTGACTAAGTAAGGGCATAATGGTAAATAGAGATTTATAGTGATAACCTATTTAAGGAAAGAGGTTTTGTGATTAATGCACTGTAGCCGCTACTATTTTCTATACTTCCTCTTTCGGTATTCAGTTCAAGCTCAGCAGAGCTCTCCAGGCGATTTCCTCTCTGATTTCCATTCCTCAACCTAGGTGATTTTTTTTGAGTTTTAGTGGCTAGATAGCAGAGAGAGTACAATGTGTGTTTTGGGAATGCTGTGAATGAGAGTAGGTTTGGGTTTAGGTGATAAACCGAGAATGCACGATTAATAGAGTTCCAAGTTGGCTTCCTTAGGTTCCTGAATGGTTTGGAATGAGTTATAGTGAAGATTGAATTAACTCTCTGCTTATGATTTTAGGTGAGAAAAATCTCGAGATAGCTTGCAACCCAATTTTTCCCCAGGAATTCAGGAAAGTAGAGTATGTGTATGCCTTCGGGTCTACATCACAAAACATTAGGTTTATGCTTGTTTAAATGTTTTCTGTATGTCATGTATCATGTTTTGGAAAGAATACGAAAATGAATTTACATGTAATGACATGACAAGGTATGAATAGAATGTAACAGATCAGCTGTTAAGAGAACTAACCCGCCCCTTAATTTATGAAGAGGATATATGACTTTGGGAAAATTGATCCACTCCCAATAGAATTTAGGATCAGATCAGCTGTTAAGGGAACTAATTCGCCCCTTAATTTATGAAGAGGATGTATGACTTTGGAAAAAATAATCAAACTCCCAATGGAACTGAGGGATCAGATAAGTGAAAGAACGTGAATGCAACAGAGATGTGAAAATAGAAACTGCATGTCTAGGATTTATGTTTCAGCATATCATTTCATTGTTGCTTTACTTACTTAGCATTAGGCTAATAGATGAGTTTTGTGATGTAGGTGAAGAAGCCTCAGAAGGTGTGTTCTCTGAGCATGTTGAGGACTAGGCTGGTTGGGGAGCACTTCAATGCCACGGTTTAGTGTTCTGATGAGGCGGTTTAACTATTGTCTATATATGAAGTTTCAGTGGTTAAGTGTTTTGTGGAAGTGTGCAGAGAGTTTTAATAACATTAGTAGTTTTGATGTTTTTTAACAACTTTATGGTTTTCTTGTTCTGAGTATGAAAAACATGATTTGGTTTAGAGGTAGTTGCTTTGCTGGGTATTTTTAGAAAGTTGTGGACTTATGTTGTTTTGAACGATTTTCAGTAAAATGTACAAGCTATTTTGGTAGTCGGAGTTTTCTTTGATTAGAGTGAAAATGGTTGATATGCTGTTATGATGAGTGTTATTGTCGATCGGTGGATGTAGTCTACCGGTGGACGTTGAGTATTATAATCTATCGGTGGATGTAGTCTATCGGTGGATGTTGTCGAACGGTAGACGTGAGTAATGGGTTTTGTAGTTTTATGATCGGTGGATGTGAGTATTAGGCTTTTGTCGTTTTATGATCGGTGGATGTGAGTATTAGGCTTTTGTCGTTTTATGACCCATAGATGTGAGCGTAGATGTGAGAAATAGAGTTTGTCGTTTTGTGACCGGTGGACGTGTGTAGTCGACGCGTCGTTCGACTGACGTGACCGGTGGACGTGTGTGAAGTCGACGTGTCGTTCGGCTGACGTGAGCGGTAGACGTTGGTAGTAGAAGGAGCCTTTTGTTTCTGCTTCTACCGCCGACACTGTTTAGCGGTGGATGTCTTCTATTCCTGTTTCTACCGTCGAGACTATTCTGTCTCTAATAATACCGCTAGAACTATTCAGCGGTAGATGTGTTCTGTTTTTCTTTTGTCTTCTTTCAACCAACAGTCTTTAATATTTTAATTATTTAATGCGTGTCGTTTTATACAAATATTTTCCGCTGCAAGTTTTTATGTTTAAGGATCAAATTTTGACTGTCGAGTGAAATTTTAAGATTTTTCTCAGAATGTCAAAGTGTGGTTCAGTATTATGAGTAACGAACCGGGTTTACTTAATTCGGGGTGTTACACCAACAAACCCTAGAGCTTAGGTCATATTTAGGCATGGTTTTTAGGATTGTAAATCAGTTTTTTGTTGAATGAAATCGTGACTTTTTCCCTTTTAAAACATGAAGAGCCCCAAGCTGCCTTCTTTTGAACCTCGGTAAGCATTTCTGAGCGGAGTAGCCCTCCATTGTCTTTAAGTTCTTTGGTTGCTTGTGGACTCTCAAAGACACCTTTCCTCTCCTTCCTTTTGAGGTTGGAACCATAGTAGGGAGGTTGTAAACTTGGCCTTGAGTTGGAGTATTTCTTCTCGAAAGAATCTTCATCCGAAGGTACTAGAAGTGACATTTCAGACCAGCCAAGTTTGCCCTTGCATAACTCTCTCATCCGAGCGAGTTTTCCTTTGAAAATTTAAGGAACTATCCCTCATTCGTCAGGTAAGTTTTCTGTACATTTTTATAGTATTTGCTAAGTTTTACTATATCTTGTTGGAGGATCTTTTCGGATTGAGCCGAGATGGACCAACCTTATTGTTGCTGTTTTAACTTGTTCTTGTAAGGCTGCATCTTGTCATTTGGTATCAGAGGACAAGGTACTTCCATTGCGCACTTGTCTTGAGTTTTGTTGCTGAATTTGATTTAGATTGGTTATAATTTCATTAATTAAAAATTGCATGTAATCAGCTTAATCATTCAAATAAAGAACCATTAAGATGAAAAGGAACCGAGCCGTCTAGGGTCGAACTGCTTAGGAGAGAATATCCACACCAAGAGTATTTGGACGATAAATGGACCGAAAGGAACGATGAAGATTATACTCTTAAGCAACGTAGAGATAATGAGGACCTTAAACACATTAAGTTATCCATTCCCTCATTTAACGGATCTTCAGATGGAAATACTTTCCTAGATTGGGCTGACAAGGTCGAGAAGGTGTTCGTATACTATGGATACTCCGAGAGAGTTAAGATTCAATTAGTATCAGTAGAGTTAATAGGATACGCCTCCTTATGGTGGGATAATTTAAAGGCGCAAAGGAGACGAGAAGGAGATGACCCTGTCACTACTTGGAGGGTTATAAAAGCTCTCACGAGGAAAATATTCGTACCTAACCACTACGACTAGAACTTTTCCTGCAGATGCAAAACCTTAAACAATATGGAAAAACTGTAGAAGAATACCTTGTAGGACCGTGATTGTCTAAGAGAAGGGGGGGGGAGGTGAATTAGAAAATCCTCGCCTAATTGTATATTTAAATCTTGATTATCTCTATTAGGTTAATCACTTAACTTAATTAATTTATTTGTTTATAATGATAATAAGCACAGACAAATAAAAATAAAGAGTAGAGATAGAGAAAATAACACCGAGAGTTTTTACGTGGTTCGGCCAATATTGCCTACGTCCACGCTTCAAGGTTTTTTCCCTTGAAGATCATTAACTTCTCCTCAACGAGAATTTTTGATCGAACTTCACAGATGTAGATCTACAGCCTTACAATTCTGGATCGAACTTCACGGGCGTCAATCCACTGCCTTACATCTTTTACAAGATGGAAATGATTTTGAATACACAGCTACACTCTCTCAAATGCTAAATCTCAAGTTTAAGAGTAGAGAGGTGTAGAGTATAGAAGATGTGACGACCCTTAATTTACCCTTGTACTATTCCTATAATCTCGTAAAATTTAAACTTTTCTTTTCCATCCTTGTAATTGGACTTACCTATTACCCTCGTCTATTCTCACACAATTTTCATTTTCATTTATCCATTCATTTCCCTTTTCATTTATTCATCAATCGTGAGAGAATAGACTCGGCATTAAATCCATATCTATAACCTTTAAAAACTAATTACTTTATTCAACAGAAATCTATCTAATTGTGGAAACCTCAGTAATTTAAACTTAGGCGTTAATACTAAAACAATAAAGATAGACAGATAATTAAGTTTTTTCCTCTCGGGTTTCATCGAAGGAACAATATTTTTTCTCTCGGGTTTCATAAATTTGAACAGTGGTCGGGATAGCTAATTCTCTCTATCGGGTGTGGACGAATGGTACAGTAGGGGTCGACGTGGCTTCTGTAAAGAAATTAGTCGACGACTATAAAGCAGACGGGAAATAAATTCCACTCGGGTTTCGTCTCATTCATCCACGGACCACGTGACTTTATCGCCCCCAGTCCACCTGACTTCATTGTCCACGGGCTACATAAACTCATCGTCCACAGAAAAATGTCCATAGACTTACTTAAGTTTAATGTCCACAGATCACGTGACTTTATCGTCCCCAGTCCACGTGACTTCACTGTCCATGGGCTACATAAACTCATCGTCCACAGACTTTGGATGATGACTTTGGACGCTGACTTTCCCTGTGAGAATACTTAACTGAATCTTATTGTCCACAGACTTTGGACGATGACTTTCTCTTATAAAATACTTAACTGAACCTTATCATCCATAGACTTTGGACGATGACTTTCTCTTATAAAATAATTAACTGAACCTTATCATCCACAGACTTTGGACGATAACTTTCTCTTATAAAATACTTAACTGGACCTTATCGTCCACAGATTTCGGACGATGACTTTTTCTTATAAAATACTTAACTGGACCTTATCATCCACAGCCTTTGGACGATTACTTTCTCTTATAAAATCTCGACTCTAAACCATGCATTACCCAATCAATCGCCCCTTCCTGGCGATCGATCGGCTAGCTCTCTGGATTTTGTCAAGAGAGCTGTTTTCACCTTCTTTCCCCTGCATAACCTAAAATCATCAAAGTCTATATTTAATTCATCAAAACATCAATCTATTCATCAATATTCATTCATATATAGCAGAAACTAATTAAATCCTCAAAATACATCAAAACAACGTGATGGGTAACGACCTGAAAATGAGCGAGTTATCACCCAAAGAGTAAGGGTTGCTCACTGGTCAGCTAACCCAAGAGCAATAAAATGTATGAACAGAAATGAAAATGTTCAAGTGCTTGAAATGAAACAATTTCTTCAGAAAAAATGAAGCTAAGAGATGGAAGATGAAGTACGTGTGAAGTGGTGATAGTGTTATGTGAAGAAAAATAAAAAAAAAATGATAAAAACCTGAACCGGACGATAGAGGTATTGAGTTACCTCTCGGCTAATGCTTCTTCCAAGGAAGAAGACTAGTCTTTGGGAATTGTGTGACCTTCTCTTATGATTCCAGCACCAAGGTGACTTGGAATAGAGTAAGGAGTAAGAGCTTGCAAGCCACCACATGCTTGGAAGCAATGGAGGTTCTCTCCAATCGGTTTAAGCAAATCGATACTTACCTTGGGCACCAACCCTTGGAAGAAGACTTTCTCTAGACACTAGTCTAAATGAAACACCTCAATTGTATTAAGTTTGGCAAAAGACTCATACAATGGCCTAGAGTATTGCTTAAATAGAGTTTGGGGGGGTAGCTAGGTTTACAAGATTAAATGTGAGCCATTAGATGAAAAAAGATGATGGGTGGCCAAGATCAATTGTACTTCTTCTCCCTTGTGCCATGTCATCGATCCATGTCTCCACGGATTTTCAACGGGTTTTCAATTTTCCGCAAATGAATGACATTTTCGTAAATATACCAAATTAAGCCTGTTTTGAAAATGGGAAGTTTTATTGGAACCCTATAAATAAATTGGAGTATCTGGAGAAATGAGGGAATTTTTGAAGATGTAACGCCGATTTTACGAGATTTTGGTATTTCTCGTAATATAGGGGTATTTTAGTACATATAGCAAACTAAGCTCGTTTTATGAACGGAAAGTTTTAATAGAACCCTTATGACTAATATGAATTTTAGGAGAAATGTGAAAATTTTAGAAATCCAAATTGAAGGTATACGGTTAAGTTTCCGTTTTTAACCCTATAGTGGTTTAATTCGTAAAAATAATAAACTAAACTCGTATGACGAACAGAAAGTTTTATTAGAGTTCTAGAAATAAATTAGAATTATGGGTGAAATAAGAAAATTTAGAGAAAGCAAATCGATAATTAAATAACGAAATAAACAAAGGTTAAGTATAAAGGGCAAAATAGTAAATTGACAAGTTAAATTTATATTAAAAACAAAAACCCCCTTCCTCCTTATGCATTCCACGATTTCCTCTCTGTAATTCCTCCCTTTCCAGCCGACGATTCCACGCCAAGCTCCTTCCCTTGTTGAAGATTGAAGGTAAGTTGGATTTTTGGTGTAATGTTAGTTAGTTTTAGTGTTTATGAGTGAAAAACTAGGGTTTTGTTGAGGTTTAGGGATTGGGTTTTCTCCAAAAATCCTAACCTACGAATTCTCCTTCCAAAAATGGATTGTTTGTTGAGTTAAGTGTATTTAAATAATATTTTGAGGATTGATATAGGATTGTGGTATGGTTTGGTGCATTGATTTGCAAAAGGGGGAGAAATCGATTTTGAAAGTGTCAAAATTACAGGGCAGCTCGGGTTTCAAAATTCTGCTCTATACGCTTAATTTCTTTTGCTAAATATTTTGGACGATTAGAGAGTGGACTCTTATAGGAGTCCATAGGACTTGGATTTACTCAATTCTGAGTTATATCGAGAAAGTTATGGGCGTTCGAAGTTGGACGAAAAATCATAGAGTAATCCGAAAAGTTCTGGTGTGAGTATTAAGTTTGATTTTATCATTTGTTAGATTTACCGTACTAATGCCCAGTGATTGAGTTCTAATGATTATTAGTGAAAGTTTAGTTGAATTAGTGGTTATTATCGGAGTTTGGTTGTTGGAGGTTTTGAAAACACCATTAATAGAGGCTTAGGAAATATTGAGCACGAATTGCTCGATAAAATACCCCAATGAAGCAAATTAGAGTTTTAAAAAATTTCCCTTAGCTAGGGGTTTTGTTCGGCCTTTAGAACGATTTATTTGGATTCAGCCTTAATAACCGAATAATGCAATGTTTTAGGTGACCAAAGCCCGCAGACGGAGCTCGGTTTGCTAAGGACGACAGGTAAATTCTCGTGACTTACTGTGGCCGATTAGCCTACACCATAAGTCGATTTTGATGTTGAGGATTATTTGGTGATATTTATGTTTATATGCTTTGGTTGGGTAGTTTAGGGTTAGTTGTTTTGTAGGTTACGTTAGTATTGTTTTGATGGTACGCACGTTGTATGTTTATGTTACGCTTTTAATGTCATGCATCATCGTTTTACAAACATCATGAAAAATGAATTTATGCATGGATTTCACGAAAAAAAAATGAAATGTGATGGCTTAAATAGACGAATGAAAATGAGACAATTAAGACGACTGAAATGAGACGACTAAGACTACTGAAATGAGACGACTGAGACGACTGAAATGTGACGACTAATACGAACTGATAAATGAAATGAATGCACGAAAGTTTATGAAAATTGCATATACATGTTCATGCATTGTAACTTATGTAGAATTTACTGAAATTTATTATCATAGGTGTCTCTATGGTGTAGGTGAACCCGAAACAGGTGAGGAAGACGTTCCTCCATTAGATGAACACGTTGGTTGAAGAAGGATACCCGTGGGAGTGCGCTGGCGCAGTTGGTGTGATTTTGACCCGTGGGGACCGCTAGATAGGTTTTTTGAACATGTTAGGTGAAGAATGTATAGATAGTGTTTTGGGTCGATTAGAAAAACTAGTTTGATGATATTTTGTTAACGACGATTTCTAGATAGTTTTATGGAAAAATGTATGAAATGATAAGTTTTGATGTTAATGTTAGGGTATTAGAACGTATAGGAAGTGATGTTTTAATTCGGAAATATACTGGAACTGCTTGGGAGTTTTAAACTCGTAGGGATATCGTTAGTTTTCAAACCGACCCACGCAGTTCGTTTTCGTGAATTTTCAACATGTTTTTGGGGTACGTTTACTGGCACGATTTTAAGTCGGGTTTTGAGGTTTAATGTGTTTGGGGGTTAGAGATATTGGGGAATATGTTGAAGTAGGTTTATGGGTAAAATGTGGGTGGAAGAAAGAGTGAAAAAGAAAAAAAAAAAGGGAAAGAAATGGAAGTTGTGTGAACAGTACTGTAGCAGTACTGTTCATCTGTTCATTCGGGAAGAAAAAACAGAGGAACAGCCGATCGATCTGCTGCTGGAGCCGATCGATCGGCACAGTACTGTAGCAGTACTGTACCAGTACTGTTTATCTGAAAAAAAAAAAGATTTTGTTTAAATTTTGACTTTTCAAAACACATTTCGACCCGACCTTTTACGATACTTTTTAAAGGTATTTTACGAGCATACCCCACGTATTTTAAAAGATTTTAAAGGCCCAAAAAACCGAGTCGACGTTTTATCGAAAAATGGTTTTAGCCTTGTTTAAATATTTTTATAAGTCAAAAAATTTTATGCCAAAAAATGTCTAAGTCAAAGTCAACGTCAAGTAAAGTTTTGTGATGACCCGGAAAGGGGTTTCGGGATTGGGTCGTTACATTAGTTGGTATATAAGGTCCCGGGTTTTAAAATCGATTCTGTAGACTGCTCGACTGCGCAAGCTACTACACGGACATGCTTCTTCAACTGTAAGTACGTTATACGCTTTCTTTTATTTCGATTACTTAGATGTGTTGTATTTAACTTCTATAGGTCTACAAAATGGTACGTCGAGGAAATGATAGAGATGAGAGAGATGACACGATAGACCAACTTAGAAAGTTTATTGCCCAACGGTCCTAACACTTAGACCGACAGGCCCAACACATAGAAAGACAATCTCAACAACTGGACACCTTGATAAATCGAGAAAACCTTGGAACTCAGGAAGTGGTGGCTCCTAACAGCCATGGCATGGAGAGGTTTCAAAAGTTACGGCCTCCGATATTCAACGACCAGTCTTCGGACCCCTCTATTGCTGAGAAGTGGGTTTGGACCATGAAAGATATGCTGGCATATGCGAGGATTGAAGAGGGAGAGAAAGTCGCATGTGTTACCTTCCACCTAGCATTGGATGCCCGATTTTGGTGGGATTCAATTAAAGCGACTACGGATGTGACGATGATGAGGTGGGAACGGTTTAAGACCGTATTCTTTGATAAATACTTCAGCCATACTGTGAGGGCGGCAAAAAGAGTGGAGTTCACACAGCTGAAGTAGACCAGTACAGTTGCGAGTATATTAGGAAGTTCGAAGCCTTATCACGGTTTGCACCGCACTTAGTCAGCGATAATGAAGACAAGGTGCAACAGTTTATGGATGGGTTAAACCCGGAGATTTGAAAGAATATCATAGTATCTGGCGTTTTAGATGTGCCCTACGAGGACGTCGCGGCAAGAGCCTTGGAGTTTGAGGTGGCCGAACAGACTTGTGTAAAACTGAGGGAGCCTGCTAGGGGGTTCTTTCGGGAGATCCAGCCTCAACCTCAGAACGAGGTTTGGCAGCTGAGAGGGCAACAACAACAACAAAATAGTGGCGTTAAGAGGCCTTATAACGAAAAGGGTGACTAGGGAAGAGGAAAGCAAATCCAGGAATTTACTGAGAGGCCTGTATGCCGAAAGTGCTAGAAGGCCCATTCTGGTGCTTGTAGATTGGGGACGGACCGATGTTTTAGATGTGGCGAGGTGGGCCACTACGCCCATAATTGTCCAAGAACGGTTACCGATCAGAAGATGGTTGCCCCGAGAGTATTTGCCTTCATTGAGCCTGGTGACGTTGATGATGAGGTCAGACCTTCAGTTATTCCAGGTATGGTTTTATCTTAACGGTTAATGACATGAAGAACCTTAGGATAGAGACGTAGTATAGAGTGAAGATTTGAAGGCAATAATTGTGCGATAGATAAAAATAGGCTCGAAAGTAGAAAGGTAAAAGAATAGTAGGAACCTCGACGATAAGGCAGTAGGTTAAATACAGGATTATATGTATCTCATGGAGAGAGAGTTATGCATTGATAGGATTGGCCTTACTTAATCATAAGAAGTTGTGCACTTAGAATTTAGTTACCATTAGAGGGATACAACTTATGAGATATAAGATTTAAATGTATAGAAATTAAATCCTAGTTGACAAATCTTCGGAGTTCTAGAATATGATCAAAGCTTAGATGTAAGACCTACCAAAGGATACTCTAGATTGTCGAGATACTGTTAGTGCGTATAAATAAATAAGAAAATATAACAGAGGTTTGAATAACCTAGATCCTGAGAAGTTGGGAGTATCTGGACAAAGATAACATTCAAAAGTCTAGTTTAAGTAGATTGCTGAAAGGGCATGCAAAGTGTCGATTTCTTTTACAAAGGAGTGTAGGTGTCGACTAATACCGATGGGGAAAATAAGGGAATTACTTGGACTTGGAAAATTAGTAAATTTTGAGACAATAAAGGATCGAGGTTATACGAAGAGTAAAACTTGAGATTACAAAATTGCCGATCTCTAGGATTGAGGTAGGAACATCAATGTTCAAGAAACCGGATGGGTAAGATTTAAGAATTTGAGGAGATTGGGTTAAGGGTGTGAACTTATCTACAACAAGTTTGCAAACAAGAAGATCGTTAGATGAATCGCTGTACGGGAGCCGAGTAGAATATTCAGAACTGACTAGGAGGAACGAAAGAGCATACGTTAGTTAGTAGACTTCGAGGAAATCCCTGTGTGATGTTAGGAGTAAGTGAAAAAGATCGTTAGAATTAGACAAAGGGTTAAGATTTGGAAGTTTGGCTCGGTGCTTAGTGTCGTACGATTTGAGGAACTCGTGGATTTTCAAGGGAGGAGAATGAGCATTTGCATGGAAATGATTTAAGTAAACTTAGAAGAGAAATTAGGCTAGAAAATGCCAAAGGTTGACTTGTATTCAACGAGTCGAGGCCATGAATAGTTTAGAGAAAATCAATGATGAAATTAGGAACCTGACTGTACACGGAGTTTATAAAGGTTCGAGTGAGACAAATGGAGCGTAACATGGATAATATAAGAATTTCAATTAAGGACATAATGAGGGAGCTTGTTAACGTAATTTAGAATGAAATATGACATTTATAGGATCTTCTTTACTAAGGAACCAGGATCCTAAGTGGGCAGTGACTTTAGCTCCCAGTTGGACTCAGTGAGATTTTGAAGAATTTTGATGATATAGTTTGAGAAGTATAGCAGTGTGAACTTAGTTGTGAAACCCGCACTAAAATAATTATCGAGATTGGTAAGTTTCCCAAGGAAGTGGGTGACTTGGGGTAATATTGAAAGGGTTTAGGAGGAATCATCATAAAGGAAAGTGCGGGAATTTTAGTAGAGGTATGTTTCGACTATGGTTGAGGTAGATGGATTTTCGAAGGGTTGGTTTACAATCCAAGAGTTGTGGAAACCTTTAGATGATAATCAATTCAAAATGGGATAGGAAGCCTAGGTACGGCTACTGCATAAGGAAATAATTAGAGGAGACCAGAACTTAAGGATCCGTTGAAAGATACAGAGAGTTTAACGTTTGGATAATTAAGTATAGACCAAAATGTGAGCGAGCCGTTGGTGTCAAGTATGCAGTTAAGATCGTTTGATTTGAGGACTTAGGAAATTTGGTAAAACTCAATGCATAAGCAAGAACGTGGATAGTTAAAGAGAACGCAGTAGATGTGGTCAAGAGGCTACTCTTACATCATTCAGTTACAGGAGTATGGAATAGAACCATAGAGATTGATCTCAAGTATAGATAGGATCAAGTTTGTAAAGAGAAATTTGAAATTTTTGAGAGATGGGGGAAAGATACGCGAAAAGAACAGAGGGACTGTAAATTGAAGTATAAGGTCGCAAGTCACGAGACAATAATGCCAAGGACTATAAGCTAAATCAAATTTTGAGGACAAAATTTCAATTAAGGTGGGTAGAATGTAACACCCGGTTTTCGACGGGTTTTCAATTTTCTGCATATGAATGGTATTTTCATAAATATACCAAATTAAGTCCATTTTGCAAATGAAAAGTTTTATTGGAACCCTATAAATAAATTGGAGTATCTGGAGAAATGAGAGAATTTTTGAAGATGTAACGCCAATTTTACGAGATTTTCGTATTTCTCGTAATATAGGGGTATTTTAGTAAATATAGCAAACTAAGCCCGTTTTATGAACGGAAAGTTTTAATAGAACCCTTATGACTAATATGAATTTTAGGAGAAATGTGGAAATTTTAGAAATCCAAATTGAAGGTATACGGTCAAGTTTCTGTTTTTAACCCTATAGTGGTTTAATTCGTAAAAATAGTAAACTAAACCCGTTTGATGAACGAAAAGTTTTATTAGAGCCCTAGAAATAAATTGGAATTATGGGTGAAATAAGAAAATTTAGAGAAAGCAAATCGATAATTAAATAACGAAATAAGCAAAGGTTAAGTATAAAGGGCAAAATAGTAAATTGACAAGTTAAATTTATATTAAAAACAAAAACCCCCTTCCTCCTTATGCATTCCACGATTTCCTCTCGGCAATTACTCCCTTTCCAGCCGACGATTCCACGCCAAGCTCCTTCCCTTGTTGAAGATTGAAGGTAAGTTGATTTTTGGTGTAATGTTAGTTAGTTTTAGTGTTTATGAGTGAGAAACTAGGGTTTTGTTGAGGTTTAGGGATTGGGTTTTCTCCAAAAACCCTAACCTACGAATTCTTCCTCCAAAAATGGATTGTTTGTTGAGTTAAGTGTGTTTAAATATTTTGAGGATTGATATAGGATTGTGGTATGATTTGGTGCATTGATTTGCAAAAGGGGGAGAAATCGATTTTGAAAGTGTCAAAATTACAGGGCAGCTTCGGGTTTCAAAATTCTGCTCTATATGCTTAATTTCTTTTGCTAAATAGTTTGGACGATTAGAGAGTGGACTCTTATAGGAGTCCATAGGACTTGGAATCACTCAATTTCGAGTTATATCGAGAAAGTTATGGGCGTTCGAAGTTGGACGAAAAATCATAGAGTAATCCGAAAAGTTCTGGTGTGAGTATTAAGTTTGATTTTATCATTTGTTAGATTTATCGTATTAATGCCCAGTGATTGAGTGCTAATGATTATTAGCGAAAGTTTAGTTGAATTAGTGGTTATTATCGGAGTTTGGTTGTTGGAGGTTTTGAAAACACCATTAATGGAGGCTTAGGAAATATTGAGCGCGAATTGCTCGATAAAATACCCCAATGAAGTAAATTAGAGTTTTAGAAAATTTCCCTTAGCTAGGGGTTTTGTTCGGCCTTTAGAACGATTTATTTGGATTCAGCCTTAATAACCGAATAATGCAATCTTTTAGGTGACCAAAGCCCGCAGACAAAGCTCGGTGCGCTAAGGACGACAGGTAAGTTCTCGTGACTTACTATGGCTGATTGACCTACACCATAAGTCGAGTTTTGATGTTGAGGATTATTTGGTGATATTATGTTTATATGCTTTGGTTGGGTAGTTTAGGGTTAGTTGTTTTGTAGGTTACGTTTGTGTTGTTTTGATGGTACGCACGTTGTATGTTTATGTTACGCTTTTATTGTCATGCATCATCGTTTTACAAACATCATGAAAAATGAATTTATGCACGGATTTCACGAAAGAAAATGAAATGTGATGACTTAAATAGACGAATGAAAATGAGACGACTAAGACGACTGAAATGAGACGACTAAGACGACTAAAATGAGATGACTGAAACGACTGAAATGTGACGACTAATACGAACTGATAAATGAAATGAATGCACGAAAGTTTATGAAAATTGCATATACATATTCATGCATTGTCACTTACGTAGAATTTACTGAGATTTATTATCATAGGTGTCTCTATGGTGTAGGTTAACCCGAAACAAGTGAGGAAGACGTTCCTTCATTAGATGAACTACGCTGGTTGAAGAAGGATGCCCGTGGGAGTGCGCTGGCGCAGTTGGTGTGATATTGACCCGTGGGGACCGCTAGATAGGTTTTTTGAACATGTTAGGTGAAGAATGTATAGATAGTGTTTTGGGTCGATTAGAAAAACTAGTTTGATGATATTCTGTTAACGACGATTTCTGGATAGTTTTATGGAAAAATGTATGAAGTGATAAGTTGTGATGTTAATGTTAGGGTATTAGAACGTATAGGAAGTGATGTTTTAATTCGGAAATATACTGGAACTGCTTAGTAGTTTTAAACTCATAGGGATATCGTTAGTTTTCAAACCGACCCACACAGTTCGGTTTCGTGAATTTTTAACATGTTTTTGGGGTACGTTTACGGGCACGATTTTAAGTCGGGTTTTGAGGTTTAATATGTTGGACGGGTTAGAGATATTGGAGAATATGTTGAAGTAGGTTTATGGGTGAAATGTGGGTGGAAGAAAGAGTGAAAAAGAAAAAAAAAAGGGGAAAGAAATGGAAGTTGTGTGAACAGTACTGTAGCAGTACTGTAGCAGTACTGTTCATACTGTTTGGGAAGAAAAAACAGAGGAACAGCGGATCGATCGGCTGCTGGAGCCGATCGATCGGCACAGTACTGTAGCAATACTGTTCATCCGAAAAAAAAAATAAAAAAGATTTTGTTTAAATTTTGACTTTTCAAAACACGTTTCGACCCGACCTTCTACGATACTTTTTAAATGTATTTTACGAGCATACCCCATGTATTTTAAAAGATTTTAAAGGCCCAAAAAACTGAGTCGACGTTTTATCGAAAAATGGTTTTAGCTTCATTTAAATGTTTTTATAAGTCGAAAAATTTTATGCCAAAAAAATGTCTAAGTCAAAGCCAACGTCAAGTAAAGTTTTGTGACGACCCGGAAAGGGTTTTTGGGTTTGGGTCGTTACACCAAGTCATGCCTCTCCAAGCCCAAAGCAATTGGGCCTCTCCAAGCTCCATCTTCAAGTTCCATCTTCAAGCTTTGTCTTCCATTGGGTTGGGCCTCTCCCATCAAGATGGCTTACTTGAAACCGAGTTCTACCCATATAAGCATAAGGCCAAAATGGTCTTTCTCAAGAAACATAAAAGCAATAAAAAAATAAATAAAAATTATAGAATTTGTCTCCGGGAAGACAAATTCCCGCTTCTGCTAATCCAGCCGATTCATTTCATCCCGTGCATCCCAAGATGTTAAGTGATGAGGTTGAATCTTGCTATGTGAATTGGGCCTCCGTTCGAAGCCTTCATTGAGTCCATTACCTACAAAAGAAATAAAGTCATTAGTAAGCAAATAATATAAGTAGTATGGGCTTTAGATATGAATTGGGCCTTAGTCTTGGGTTGGGCTTTTGGGCCTATTGGCACATCATCCTCCCCAACTAATTTAGGATTTGTCCTCAAATCCCTTTCTTGGATCACCTCGATGTTTATCTCCAAATATCTATTAAAAGATAGTGGTATACCATTGTCAAATTTGAATCTTTTAGGTGGTTGCTTATGATTCTTACCCATCAAGAAATGTCCACAACTATCGGTTTGACTCATTAAATAGCTCGCTATGAAGGAAATTAGTGAGTCATTGAGCATAATAATGAGAAGTTGTAATCCGTTAAGCCACCAATAATGATTTTGAGCAAAACATTCCAACATTGCCTTAAATATGTGTCGAATCTTCTTTGGCTCAAGTAAGATAAATTGTGTATAAGTATCACAAATTTTGACATTTCCCAACTTATAGTTCAAACTTCCCAAAGGTAAGGTTACTCTTAAAGATTCTAAAGAATGTGGTATTGAGGTTTCATCATAATATGGATCCTCGAGTAATAAACCTTCAAAATCTATAGGTTTGTTAATAATCTTGTGAAAGTTTGGTTTCGTCAATGGAAGGGGTTCTTCTTCTAGTTGGTGTTGATCCTCAAAATTTTCAATGAGGTTGAATTAAACTCCTTCATCCTTTTTATCATTCCACTCAAATAGTGGATTGTTTGCAAAATAGAACTTTCTCTCTTTGATCTCTTTGTCCTCATCCTCACTTGAGGATTCTTCATCGGATGGATCATCCTCGCTCTCTTCATATTTATTATAACTTGAAGATTCTTCCTCTAGCAAGGTGTTTATTATTTGGTCTTCAGTCATAAAAAGATTTGATTTTCCCTTTTTCCTTGTAGCCTCATCTTTTGTAACTTGCTCCGGAGTCAAAGGTACTAATGTAATGTTCCTTCCACCAAACTTGAGTGAATAGTAGTTTGAGACTCCATCATGTATGGCCCTTCGATCGTATTGCCATGGTCATCCTAATATTAGGTGACTTACACTCATGGGCACTACGTCACATATGACGGAATCTTTATAATTTCCAATGTTGAAATTTATGGCTACACGTTTAGTAACCTTGACATCATCTTTATTAGTGAGCCATCTTAACTTGTATGAATTAGGATGGACATTTGCAACACCCGAGTTTTCGGGTTTCCGCTTTATGGGCATTTTTGTAAATAATAAATATATGCCCATTTTGCGAGTGTGAGGTTTTATTAGGACCTCAGGAGTTTAGAAGGATTTTTAGAAGAATAAGTAAATCTTTAGAAATCCAATCGATAGTGTAACGCCGAGTTACGGTTTTCCGCCCATAGTGTTTTAAGTCGTAAAAATAGTAAATTAAGTCCGTTTTACGAACGGAGAGCTTCGTTAGAACCCTAGAGATAAGTTGGAATATTTGGTGGAATAAGAAAATTTTGGAGAAGTTAAACCGATAGACGAAATAATGATTTAAGTTAAGAAATTAGTTAAGGGCATTTGGGTAAATTCGAAAGTTAGATATTTTAGTTAAAAAGAGATTTTCTCTCTCCCTCCCCCTCACTTTTCCTCTCCCTCACGCGGGTCTCTCTTTCCTTCTCACTTTTGGCGATTTTCTTCCCTTCTTCATCGCCAACTCCAAAGGTTCGATCGACTCCCCCATCTTGGCGTTTCCCTTCAAGTTTCTTCAACAAATCCATCCTCTAGGTGAGTTCTACACTTTAGACAAGTTTGTGTGTTGATTTGAGTTGATTTTCGGTTTAGGGTTTGTGGAGAAATTTAGGGGTTTTGTTAGAAATCGTTAGGGTTGTTTATTTATTACTCATTGATGATGTATTAGTGATTATTGAGGCTGTTGGAGTAGATTAATGGTGTTGGTTGAGGTTTAATGTTAAGTTTTGGTTGTTGGAAATGTAGATTGACACCATTAATGGAGTTTTGAAGTTGGTGAGCACCAAGTGCTCGATGTAATGTTTGAATGAAATGAATTAGAGTTTTTAGAAGAATTTGTCCTAGCTCGAAACGTCGATTTGTTTAGATTTGATGTTTGAGAGTTGATATTAACGATGTATTGTTAAATGCCCTAGGTAACCCAAGCTCAACGGACGGTGCTCGGCATATCTAGGACGCCAGGTAAGTGGGTGCTAGGTTTCCGGCCCTTAAGGCCCTACATCGTGTCAACGTTAGGTTTTGTTGTTTTTTATGATGATTTTCTGATTGTGGGGTTTAATGAGTTGGGTAGCCTAGGATGTTAGTTATTAGTTGTTCGTTAAGTTCGTTAAGAATAGTCTATGTCCATGTACGTTGTGAATTGCTTGATGAGATGTTTTGATGATATGTTGTACGTAGATTTCCTCATGCATCATATTTTAGAAAACGTACGAAAATGTTTTAGCATATGTTTTCACGATTTGAACGTAGAAACGACAACGATGTTAAACGAAAATGTAAAGTGTCTGAGGGAAGTGGTTCACCCTTCAGATGTAAATTGTGGAACGTCCAGAAAATATAGAACGTCTGAAGGAAGTGGTTCATCCTTCAGATGAAGTTGTGGAACGTCTAGAGATGGAGAAACTAATCCGCCCTCCATTGGTAGAGGATTACATGTATGTACGATGAAACGAAATGAAATGAATATGTACGATGAAACGAAATGAAATGAATATGAACGAACGAAACGAATGATTATGTATGATGAAACTGTAGAAACTGCATATGTTAAGTAAAATGTTTTAAATTCATATAGTGCATCCCCTTACTAAGAGTTAGGCTTAATGTATATGTTATATGATGTAGGTGACAGGTGTGAAGGTGAGAGTTCCTCTCGATGACAAAGAATAGGTGGTTGACGGAAGGTGCTCGTGGTGACGGGGTGTGTTTTGGCGAGGTTCGACGACTACGGTTGTGCTCCGAGCGATTTTTGGGTAATTAATGTGAACTAGTTTTAATGTTAAAAATGTGAGGGATTTTAGGATATGTGGAGAAGTTTGATATTTGGAAATTGTATAGAGAACGTCGGTTTGGAGATGAGTCGTTTCGAATGTTTTGATGACGTGTTCGTTTTGGAGGTGTTTTAAGGAAATTCTACTTTTATCATTAATATTTGTCTTGAGGGTTGGTTTGAGTAATATTTGAGGATTTTAGGTGATTTATGACTGTATGGACGTGCACGGTTTTAGGGCGTTCCACGCAGTCCGTTTCCATGAAATTTTAGTATGTTTTTATGTATGACCTTGAGTTGTTTATTTGGGTGATGTTTGGATAGAAGAGTGATTATTGAGGAGAGGTTGTAGTGTGTTTTGTGATGTTAAGAAGGTGAAGTGCAGGGCGTTGGAGAGAAGTGGAAAAGAAAAGGGGGGAGAATGGAGCTCGGTTCTCTGGAGGAATTCCAGAGAACCTGGCGATTGCTCGCCTCTAGGAGGCGGGCAATCGCCCCTTTTTGGTCGCAGCTCTCTGGAGGAGTCCAGAGAGAGTGGCTTATGACTGTATGGACGGGCACGGTTTTAGGGCGTTCCCGCAGTCCGTTTCCATGAAAGTTTAGTATGTTTTATGTATGACCTTGAGTTGTTTTTTGGTGATGTTTTGGATAGAAGAGTGATTATTGAGGAGAGGTTGTAGTGTGTTTTGTGATGTTAAGAAGGGAAGTGCAGGGCGTTGGAGAGAAGTGGAAAAGAAAAGGGGGGAGAATGGAGCTCGGTTCTCTGGAGGAATTCCAGAGAACCTGGCGATTGCTCGCCTCTAGGAGGCGGGCAATCGCCCCTTTTTGGTCGCAGCTCTCTGGAGGAGTCCAGAGAGAGTGGCGACTGATCGCCACAATTGTGGCGATCAGTTGCCACAGGGTGACTTGCAACAGGCGACTGCTCGCCTGTTGCAGTCGCCCCTCTTATGGGCGACTGGTCGCCATATATTAAAAAAAAAAAAGAAAAGAATTTTAATTATTTAATAGTTTTAATGTTTTATTTGTTTTTAAGTTTTAACTGTTTTGGTGATTGTTTCAAATGATTTACTAAATGAATTCAAATTTCGATTGAGATTGAGATTTCACCTTAGGTACAGTTAAAGTTAAAAGTTTTAAGTTTTTAAAAAAAAAAAGAACAAATAAAGGAATAGTACGGGTACAAATTAGGGTCGTGACAATTATGGTATCAGAGAGACGGAGTTTTAAAAGCGAATTCTGTGAAATGCCTGCCAAAACACGAACCGCCACACGAGGACTCTCCATCGACTGTAAGTATTTAAGTTTAAGTTCGATTCATAGATGCTCATATTGTTTCGTATTGTGTTTATATTGTGTATAGGAACAAGAAAATGCCGAAAGCACCGAGACAACTTGAGGAATATCTTATTAGCTGGCTTATAGACATAGTGCACCAACAATCGGAACAAATAGAGATTTTACTCAACCAAAATAGAAATGATCACGGACAAGGTAGTACTTCATGGAACCGGGATAGAGAACAAAATAGGCAATTCCGACCTCCAATATTCAATGAATGTGCTATGGATCTGATCCAGGTTGAGGGGTCCCTAAGTGATTGTCAGCTACCCCTAGTTGATGAGAGGCCATAACCAGTGAGGGGCATTAAGAGGCCCAACGATTCGTCCATTGTGCAGGACAAGAGCAAACGACCTCGTGGAGCTCGTCAAGCTCCTTTGTGCCCTAAATGTCGGAAGAGTCATTTCGGGGAATGTAGACTGCATTCGGATCGATGTTTTAGGTGCGATAAAAGGGGTCACAAGACCAGAGATTGTCTAGGGCCAAACAAGAAGTTGCCGAGTGGTCCTTCGAGGATAATTGCTATTACCGATAATGGGGAGGCTGCCCAACCATTTGTGGTTCCAGGTATAATTCTATTTCAGTAATTAATAGATTGGGGTTGTGGTTAAGCGTTACAATTTAATGACAGTATTGGTACGATAGATAGGAGTGGGTTTGGAAATATAAAGGTTAGAGAATATGGGGAGTAAGAGATATGATGATGTAGACCTCAATTTGAAGAGAATGAGGTCGTAAGCGTCGAGAATGGTAACCTGACTTTGATACCACTAGTATGTCTAAGTGAATAAGAGGACGTAGTAGGAACTCGTGTATTTAGACTCGGGTTAAGTTGGAGTTACTTAGATGAAGACATTTTCGAGAGATTAGATTAAGTAGACTATCGAGAGAGTAAGGGACGTGTTGCTTACTTTTGCAATGATAGTGCGATTGATAGATACGAAGTTTAGGACGTGTAATCAGGGTGGTTACATAGAAGTATTCGTATTGACCAATTTTGAAGAGGGAAACATTGAGATCTAAGTAAGGTTGGTAAGTTAATGGACTTAGAGACATTAGAAAATAGGGAATCCTATGTAGGGAGGTATTTAAGTTGTAAGACTTAAACTTTCTTGAGGAGATGTGTACAAATTTAAAAGGTTAGTCGATAACGAGGGATTGGTTTCTCTTTTTGACATGTGAGGTTTACAATCAACGCGATATGAGAGAAAATTTAGTTGAGCTAAGGGTGGTCTATAAGTAATAGACGCGTCAAGTCATTGGTGCGTGTTGTTCGAAGAGTATGGGGCAAGCAGATGAGAGTTATAGTTAATTTAGGGATTTAGATGCGTCGGCTAATTGAGAGGAATTTAACACCCTAAAGTAAAGGTCAGGATTTGAGGTATAGTGCGATGTTAAACGGATTAGTGGTTCGAAAGAATGAGTACTAATTAGGAAAGGTAACGAGTGGTCAATTTCGAACTTTTGGTTTAGGAAGATAAGAGATAAGTAGTAAGTCTGAAGTTGATGAAGTTCGAATTAAACACCGTAACCTGTAACTTACCTCCAAGATGGAAGTAGGAACTTTAGTATTTAAAGGACCCGAGAGGCAAGATTTAAGAATTTTAGAAGGTTTAGATTAAGGTTGTGAGTCTATCTACAAATTCTCGTAAAGAAGACAAATATAGTGTTCAGAACCTGACTAGAAGGAATGAAAGATAGTAGGTTAGTTAGTAAGTTTTAAAGAGAAAGGGGAAGAAATCCTTAAATGGTATTAAGGATAATATTTGGGCATTGCTTAATTTGATGAGGGGTTAGATTTGAATTAAAGCTCGAATGTTGAGTCGTGCGAATTGAGGGATTGGTGAGTTATCAAGAATTAGGAATATCGAAGGCTCGACCCGTATGTAATGAAGTCGAAGCCAATGATTTTGTAAATAGTTAAGGTTGAGATAGATAAACTTAGGTGTGTGAAGAAGATCTCAACTTTGAGGAAAATAGAGAATGTGCGATGTAAGATAAAATGAGCGGTTAGGTAGACCTTTGAATTTCGAATAGTGTTGTACGGGTAAGTAAGAAGTTTTACTAGATCGAACGGAAGCTTGAAATAAGAGTTAAGTAGTTAAGGTAAAGAAATTTGGAGCATATTGGAGGAAATGAAGGGAGGATTGCATGAAGGCTATGCAAGTGAACTTAGAAGTGAGGGTGGATTTTGAGGTTTAGTAAAGTTGACTTGTAAGTTACGTCGAAGTGCTTACGCACACTTTTAAGTGTTAGGCGAATAGTTTAACGAATTGAAAAAAAAAAAAAATCGTTAGTGATTGATGACGACCGATGTGAGAGTCGGACAAAACGAACGAAGTGGACATAATTACAGAAACTTTGAGGATACCGTAGAAGCGTCAAGGGGTAGATTAAGCAATTAAAGCCCTGTGTATAAGAATAGCATTAGAGTGACTAAGGAAACGTTGTGATTGCCCAAGGTACATGGGTATAAGAGATAAGAGTGTTTAAATAGGAAATGAGATAGTAGTGTAAAGAAGGATTAGGATGAGAAATCTTCGTATCAGGTCCTTAGTGTCATTGAATCGAAGAAGCTTTGAGGATTGGATGTAGTTAGGTGCACGTTGTTGTCACGAAATTTGAAGAGTTAGAAACTGAATGAACTTAGCTCTAAGGTCTTAGTGACGATGAGTTAAGTCGAAGTTGATAAAGGTATGAGCGATTGAGTTACGAAGTGTGTAGTAAAAAAAAAAAAAAAAAAACTTTGGGAAATATAGGAAGCTATCAAGACCCAATGGGTGGGTAAGACCATAAGGGTGTCAAGGTTAGTATTACAAGCATCGTACTTGGATAGTGTGAGGATGAGTAATTGGAAGATTAGCCAAGTAATAATTTTGGGGACAAAATTCTAATTAAGGAGGGAAGGATGTAACACCCGAGTTTTCGGGTTTCCGCTTTAGGGGCATTTTTGTAAATAATAAATATATGCCCATTTTGCGAGTGTGAGGTTTTATTAGGACCTCAGGAGTTTAGAAGGATTTTTAGAAGAATAAGTAAATCTTTAGAAATCCAATCGATAGTGTAACGCCGAGTTACGGTTTTCCGCCCATAGTGTTTTAAATCGTAAAAATAGTAAATTAAGTCCGTTTTACGAACGGAGAGCTTCGTTAGAACCCTAGAGATAAGTTGGAATATTTGGTGGAATAAGAAAATTTTGGAGAAGTTAAACCGATAGACGAAATAATGATTTAAGTTAAGAAATTAGTTAAGGGCATTTGGGTAAATTCGAAAGTTAGATATTTTAGTTAAAAAGAGATTTTCTCTCTCCCTCCCCCTCACTTTTCCTCTCCCTCACACGGGTCTCTCTTTCCTTCTCACTTTTGGCGATTTTCTTCTCTTCTTCATCGCCAACTCCAAAGGTTCGATCGACTCCCCCATCTTGGCGTTTCCCTTCAAGTTTCTTCAACAAATCCATCCTCTAGGTGAGTTCTACACTTTAGACAAGTTTGTGTGTTGATTTGAGTTGATTTTCGGTTTAGGGTTTGTGGAGAAATTTAGGGGTTTTGTTAGAAATCGTTAGGGTTGTTTATTTATGTAACGCCCGGGAATTTTTAAAAGGAAAATTGGAGAAAAAATAAAAGAATAAATAAAATAGTTGTTTTAAGTAATTTAAAGGAAAAGTGAATAAGATTGGTTAACCTAATTGGTTGATTAATTTAGATTCGGGCACATTCCAGTGAAATTAAGTCGTGGGTCATAATTAAGAACGAGATTTAACGGAATTTACAGGAGGGCAAAACGATAAATGAGGGTTAATTAATGGTTAGTTTTATTATTAGTTTTATTATTATTATTATTATTATTATTATTATTAATAATTAAAATCAACAGAATGGTTAAAAACCATTCTATTGATTTCATCGAGCTTGAGCTCGAGCCCGACGACACCCGACGCCGAGAGCGAACAGGGCAGGAGGAGGAGACGATTTTCGACGTCCAACCTCGACGTTTTCTGGCCAGAAGACGTCGGCGACTCCTGGGCGTGCGGTTTTCGATCATCCTCGCGCACGAACCGACGGTATGCTCGGTTTTCTCCTCTGTTTTGGTTCGATTTGTGACCATTGGTGGCGAGCTCGAGTGAGCTCCGATCTCCAGCCAATTTCGGTCACTTCCGGCGTGGGTTTGCCAACCCTAGGGCCGGCTATTGATGCTTGGCCGCGGAATGCCCAATTTGGGCGAAATTCAGTGAAACCCGAATTAGGGCTTAGGGTTTTCTTAAATGAAAACTTCGATTTTAGGTTAGTTTATGTTAATTGGATGTTAGGAGGATAGATTGGTGAAGAAATTGATGAGTTTTGATGAAAAGTCGAAAAAGGGGAATTTTTCGAAAAAGGGCAGTTTCGGGTTTTTGATAAATTGACCTAGCTCCGGTCATTTGTTTTGAAATTCCTTTTGGCAGATTAAAATAGGTTATTAGAGGAGTACGTGGCCGCTGGAATCGTTCGATTCCGATAACCGACGCGAAAGTTACGCGCGTTCGAAGTTTTAGGTCGGTTTTTACCGAACCCAAATTAGTGGCCCATTTAATTAGGTTTTAGTTGGATTTGGCTAGAGACTTAGTTTAAGTTTAGAGTTCGCTTAATTAAGATCGATTTTAATGCCTCTATTTATGAAATGCTTTAGGTGGAGACGACTTTTGGACGGTGCTCGGCTAGCTACGGACGCCAGGTAAGTGGATGTTTAGGCTTCCGGCCCTTAAGGCCCTACATCATGTCAACGTTAGGTTTTTGTATTTTGATGATGATTTTCTAACTGTGGGTTTAATGTGTCGGGTAGCCCAGGTTATTAGTTAATAGTTGTTTGTTAGGTTTTTAGTGATTAAAGCATGTCTAAGTATGTTATGCACTGTTTGATGATATGTCTTGATGATATGTTATATGTAAAGTCCTCATGCATCATGTTTTAGAAAAAGTACGAAAATATTTTAGCATATGATTTCATGATTTAAACGTAGAAACGACAACGATGTAAAACGAAAATGTAAAGTGTCTGAGGGAAGTGGTTCACCCCTCAGATGTAGATTGTGGAACGTCCAGAAAATGTATGATATCTGAAGGAAGTGGTTCACCCTTCAGGTAAAGATTTATATGTGGAACGTCTAGAGATGGAGAAACTAATCCGCCCTCCATTGATAGAGGATTACATGTATGTACGATGAAACGAAACGAAATGAATATGTACAATGAAACGAAATGAAATGAATATGAACGATGAAACGAAACAAAATGATTATGTATGATGAAACTGTAGAAACTGCATATGTTAAGTAAAATGTTTTAAATTCATATAGTGCATCCCCTTATTAAGCGTTAGGCTTAATGTATATGTTGTATGATGTAGGTGACAGGTGTGAAGGTGAGAGTTCCTCTCGATGACAAAGAATAGGTGGTTGACGGAAGGTGCTCGTGGCGACGGGGTGTGTTTTGGCGAGGTTCGACGACTACGGTTGTGCTCCGAGCAATTTTTGGGTAATTAATGTGAACTAGTTTTAATGTTAAAAATGTGAGGGATTTTAGGATATGTGGAGAAGTTTGATATTTGGAAATTGTATAGAGAACGTCGGTTTGGAGATGAGTCGTTTCGAATGTTTTGATGACGCGTACGTTTTGGAGGTGTTTTAAGGAAATTCTACTTTTATCATTAATGTTTGTCTTGAGGGTTGGTTTGAGTAATGTTTGAGGATTTTTGGTGATTTATGACTGTATGGACGTGCACGGTTTTAGGGCGTTCCACGCAGTCCGTTTCCATGAAATTTTAGTATGTTTTCATGTATGACCTTGAGTTGTTTATTTGGGTGATGTTTGGATAGAAGAGTGATTATTGAGGAGAGGTTGTAGTATGTTTTGTGATGTTAAGAAGGTGAAGTGCAGGGCGTTGGAGAGAAGAGGAAAAGAAAAGGGGGGAGAATGGAGCTCGGTTCTCTAGAGGAATTCCAGAGAACCTGGTGATTGCTCGCCTCTGGGAGGCGGGCAATCGCCCCTTTTTGGTCGCAGCTCTCTGGAGGAGTCCAGAGAGCGTGGCGACTGATCGCCACAATTGTGGCGATCAGTTGCCACAGGGCGACTTGCAAAAGGCGACTGCTCGCCTGTTGCAGTCGCCCCTCTTATGGGCGACTGGTCGCCATATATTTAAAAAAAAGAAAAGAAAAGAATTTTAATTATTTAATAGTTTTAATGTTTTATTTGTTTTTAAGTTTTAACTGTTTTGGTTATTGTTTCAGATGATTTACTAAATGAATTCAGATTTCGATTTCGATTGAGATTTCACCTTAGGTACAGTTAAAGTTAAAAGTTTTAAGTTTTAAAAAAAAAAGAACAAATAAAGGAATAGTACGGGTACAAATTAGGGTCGTGACAACATTAGTCTCCAATGATAACTTTTCTACCAAATCTTGTGAAGCCACATTCGCACAGCTTCCTCTGTCGATTATCACATAACACAATTTATCTTTGATCATGCATCGGGTGTGAAATAAGTTTTCGCGTTGACATTCTCCTTTTGTGTTCTTTGAAACAAGGACTCGTCGAATGACCATTAGTAGATGTCCTTCAGGTGCATGAATCGTATCATCTTTGTCACTCTCTACTACTTCTACTTCATCGACTTCCTCCTCTTTAACTCTTTCTTCGTCATTTTCGCTCTCCAATTCCTCCGTAATACCATCTCGGATTACCATAGTTCTTGAGTTAGGGCAATGTGCCATAAAATGACCCATTCCAAGACATTTAAAACACTTCATATCACAGGCTTTCAACTTGTTTTGATTATCCATGGTTGGTTTGGTATTGGCATCTTTAGGTGGCCAATTTTGAACAAATGGCTTCTTGCCTTCGGCTCGTGTATGAAATTTGTTGTTTTCAAAGGTTCGAGATGTAAACTTGTTACTTTCAGTGGTTCTTGGAGTGAATTTGGGTGTGAAAAGAGCCTTCTTCCTCCTCTTTAGTTGCCTCTCAATGGTTTGAGCCATTTGTGCAACTCTTTCCATAGAGTCCAAGGCCTGCATCTCGACAAGATCACCAATCTCATGGTTAAGTCCACGTATAAATCGAGCTATGACGTGATCTTTGGGTTCATCCATACCTCCTCGGATCTTTAGAGTTTCAAACTCAATGAGGTATTCATCCACGGTTTCTTGTCGGAGGTTTTACATTTGTAGGAAGATTTCTTGATGGTAATGGCTTAGCACAAATCTTCTTGCCATGTGTGCCTTCATAGTCTGCCAGGTTGCGATTGGTTCGTCTCTCGTTTGTGCTATTTGGTTCTTTAGGTTGGCCCACCAAAGGGCAGCGTAACCCGTCAATTCAGTCGATACGAGTTTTACTTTCGATCTCTCTGAATAGTCGTAGTAATCAAATACTCTCTCAACTTTATTAGCCTAATCGAGGAATGTGCTCCCATCGCTTGCTCCATTAAATGGGGGAATTGTAATTTTGGCGTTCTTTAGCTCTTCATTATCTCTCGCCTTGTAGGGTTATAGTTATCATCTTCCTCGTCAACCCAATCAATATCATCCAACAATTCACGAGTTCGGTATTGTCTCCTCAGTTGGTCTCTTCTTCTCTCTCGTGGGGTTTCGTCGTTCCTCCTCCGTTGAGGGGAATTTTCGTATCTCCTCCTTTCTTCATCCCTCCTTCGTATAGGGGATTCCACATTTCTTCTCCCTTGGGGAGATGCTTCATCCCTCCGTAGTCTCGGGGATTCATTATAACTTCTCCTTTGAGGAGATTCTTCATATTTTCTCCTTGGAGGAGATTCAAGTTCTCGTTGTCGTCGTCGTGGGGAGTTATGGGGGGATTCCCTTCGATTGTTGTTCCTCATTGATTCCTCGAATCTCAAATTCATGTTTTGAATTTGTTGGCTTAGTGTAATAAAGGCTTCATTTATCCCATTAATTTGTCCTTGCATACTCGACTCACCCTCCGGTTGGGTAAGAGCCATGGGATGTGGGTTTGGGGTTTCCTTGCCCTTATTTTGTTCCCTTAATGCTCCACTTCTTGTTTGCATCGTACCCTAAATTTTAGGAAATGTAGTTAAGTTAAGTGTGGTTCTAATTTTTGGAATAAAAGAAAAGTTAACACTTAATCTAAGTTTTAGGATATGGTTTCTTCCTTTCTCTCTGTTTTTTTTTTTGACTTTACTAAAAGGAAAAAAAACACAACTAAAACAACCTACAATTAGAAAATTAAACTAGAAGAAAACATTTTAAAGACTAGGCAATTGGGTGATAAAATTAGGTGTGGCATTTTCTCAAACACTTTCCAAACTAGTTGATGTGTTAAAAAAAACAGTTTTCTTGTTATTTTTAACCGATTTGCATGAAAAGTTTCATAACATTTTTACGCGCAAGTTTAGTGATTTAATGTTCCATATAGTCCACAAAACTTTAGTGATCAATATTATGCGAAGTTGGTTAATTAAAGCTATAAACTACTTAGTGAAACGGAACCCTCAAATATCAATCAATTTATACTAATTAAAAAAAACAGCTTTTAGTAACCGTTGCAATATTCAATTACCAACACGTTTAAAGCTCAAGGTCATTAATTTATTGCATGTTACATCACTTTAATCCCCATTAAACATTAATATGACAGATTCATGGCATAAAAATAACAACTTGTAAAAAAAAATTTAGGGTTATTGCATGCTACTTAGTTATGTCATTTCAACAAACACCTTATAAACTTCTTCAAACATCAAATTAAATGTAGTGACTTTATAAGCGATTTCTTCCACAAAACATTCAGAATATCATCCAAGCATGCTAATATCAACAATAGGTGAATAAAGTATGAGCAATAAACCAAAAATAGCTGCAAATTATAAATTAGAATGCAACTAAACTACACAACCTTACCAAGCAGAATATTTGAATGAAATGGAAAGTACCGAAACTAAAACTAAAGGAATTGATATTATCTTGCTTAATCGACTCTCATTAAATGTTACACAATAATAGAAGGTTAATATGAAAGTGATATGTGCACAAATAAATGAAAAAATTGCTACCAAAATGTAACCAAACCCGCGGGTTTTTAAACTGCACAAATCTGGAAAACAGAAAGTTAGCGACAGATTGTAACTCAACTTCAATGAACAATGCAGCTAAAAATTTGTAAATAAATGCACAAATAAAAGGAACCAAAATGTTCCTACAGATGTTAGCTACGCTCTAATACCAAAATGATGGGTAACGACCTAAAAATGAGCGAGTTATCACCCAAAGAGTAAGGGTTGCTCACTGGTCAGCTAACCCAAGAGCAATAAAATGTATGAGCAGAAATGAAAATGTTCAAGTGCTTGAAATGAAACGATTTGTTCAAACAAAATGAAGCTAAGAGATGGAAGATGAAGTACGTGTGAAGTGGTGATAGTGTTATGTGAAGAAAAATAAAGAAAATGATAAAAACCTGAACCGGCCGATAGAGGTATCGAGTTACCTCTCGGCTAATGCTTCTTCCAAGGAAGAAGACCGGTCTTTGGGAATGGTGTGACCTTCTCTTATGATTCTAGCACTAAGGTGACTTGGAATAGAGTAAGGAGTAA
Organism: Begonia masoniana; assembly: GCA_022432975.1. Taxonomy (NCBI): domain Eukaryota; kingdom Viridiplantae; phylum Streptophyta; class Magnoliopsida; order Cucurbitales; family Begoniaceae; genus Begonia; species Begonia masoniana. Next base: position 33,290,897 of record CM039509.1, read on the forward strand.
GATCTTGCAAGCCACCACACGCTTGGAAGCAATGGAGGTTCTCTCCAATCGGTTTAAGCAAACCGATACTTACCTTGGGCACCAACCCTTGGTGGGATTTCCAATGGCACCCACCCTTGGAAGAAGACTTTCTCTAGACACTAGTCTAAATGAAATACCTCAATTGTATTAAATTTGGCAAAAGATCCATACAATGGCCTAGAGTATTGCTTAAGTTAGGGTTTCTGTAACATTTCGAAAGATTTATAGTCCATTTTGATGTCGTCCATTGTGAACGTCCATTGTGACAACGTCCATTGTCAATGTCCATTGTGACAACGTCCATTGTAATAGACGTCTATTCATTTCAAAGAGGAATAACTCTTGGAGATCGTCCATTTCTTTATTGACCACACTGCTTACTGGCCAATATTCTCCAACACAAAAAAATGAACCTTAATTTTTCTTATGTCTAATGAGACCTAACCTTATTCTAATATTATTAAAGGTCTTCTCATCTAATGGCTTGGTAAAGATATCTGCCAATTGATCAGCAGAGTTGACAAAATCTAAGGTGATATCCCTTTTCTGAACATGATCTCTAATAAAGTGATATCTTATCTCTATATGTTTGGTTCTTGAGTGGTGAATGAGATTTTTGGATATATTGATGGCACTGGTGTTGTCACACCGAATGGGAATTCTATCATAGAAAAAGTTATAATCTTCTAAAGTTTGTTTCATTCAAAGTACTTATGCACAACAACTGCAGGCAGCGATATATTCACTTTCAGCTGTTGAGAGTGCAACTGAATTCTACTTCTTTGAATACCATAACACAAGAGACTCACCTAATAATTGGCACATACCACTCGTGTTTTTCCTATCTATAAGACTACCAGCATAATCGGAGTCTGAGTATCCTACTAATTCGAAGGAAGTGCCTTTAGGATACCACAAACTTAGATCATGAGTTCTACTTAAATAGTTGAATATTCTCTTGACTGTTGTTAAGTGGGATTCTTTAGGGGAAGCTTGAAACCTAGCACAGAGACAGACACTAAAGAGGATATCTGGTCTACTAGCTGTTAGATATAGAAGAGATCCAATCATACCACGATATTTTTTAATATCTACACATATGTCGTTCTCATCCTTATCCAATTTGATTGTAGTACTCATGGGAGTTCTAGAAGACTTTGAAGAATTTAGTCCAAATCTCTTGAGGAGATCCTTACTATATTTTTCTTGATTTAACAGGATCCCATTGAGGGTTTGTTTGATTTGTAGACCTAAGAAAAATCTCAACTCGCCCATCATACTCATTTCAAACTCACTTTGCATCAAGGAAGAAAATTCATCACATAGTGCAACATTTGTTGAAACAAAAACAATATCATCAACATAAATTTGCACTATGAGAATATCTTCTCCTTTTTTGCATAGTGAATAAGGTTGAGTCTGTTTTTCCATTTTTAAATATTTTTTCCTCAAGGAAGGTCTTCAACCTGTCGTACTAGGCTCTAGAAGCTTGTTTTAAACCATACAAGGTTTTTCTAAGTTTGTATACATGGTCAGGTTTTTCATAGTCTTCGAAACCTAGAGGTTGCTCCACATAAACTTCTTCTAAAATATACCCATTCAAGAATGCACTCTTGACATCCATTTGAAAAAGAGTGAAGTTCTTGAAACAAGCATATACTAGAAGCATCCTAATGGATTCTAGACGGGCTACTGGGGTAAAGGTTTCCTCAAAATCTATCCCATTTTCATGGTTGTATCCCTTGGCAACCAACCCAGCTTTATTTCTAATGACTATACCATTTTCATCCATCTTATTTTTAAAAATCTATTTAGTTCCTATAATTAGATGATCCTTGGGTTTTGGAACAAGTTCCCAAACATTGTTTCTTTCAAATTGATTTAACTCTTCTTGCATAGCCACAATCCAATTTTCATCTAGCTCTACTTCCTCAAATTTTTTAGGCTCAACTTGTGAAATAAATGCCACATTGGCACAGAGATTCCTAAGAGATGATCTAGTTTTGATTCCTAATGTTGGATCGCTTAGAACTTCATCTAAAGGATGATTTTTTACATATCTCCAATCTCTAAGCAGAGCATCATTTTCATCCTTGGCAAGGACAATTTCTAGAGATTTTGAAGAAGAATCTAGGAAATTTTCTCCTTGAATGGTTTCACTAGGTTTGTCTAAGGAGAGAGAATCCAATTGCTTTTCTAATATATCATCCTCAACCACATTGATAGTGGGATGAGGGGTCTCATCAAAATTGACATGCACGGATTCCTCTACTACTAAGTGTTCTTTTGTTGAACACCCTATATGCCTTACTGGATAGAGAATAACCAAGAAAAATTCCAAGGTCAGATTTGAAATCGAATTTTTCCAAGTTATCCTTGGTGTTTAGAATGAAGCACTTACAACCAAAGGCTCTGAAGTATTTGACAGTAGGGATTTTTCCATTTCAAAGCTCATAAGGGGTTTTCTCAAGAATAGATCTTATGGAGACCCGGTTTAGCACATAGCAAGCTGTGGAAACAGCTTCTGCCCAGAAATACTTTGGAAGAGAGTTCTCATTGATCATGGTCCGAGCCAACTCTTGAAGAGACCTTTTTTTCCTCTCAACAACTCTATTTTGTTGAGGGGTTCTAGGGGAGGAGAAATTGTGCTCAATTCCATATTTGAGACATAAGAGTTCAAATTTTTCATCCTCAAATTCTCCACCATGATCACTACGAATAGCAACAATAGTGAGTTCCTTTTCATTTTGAACTTTCTTCCTAAAGCTAGAGAAGATGTCAAAAGTTTCATTCTTTGACTTTAGAAAGAATACCCAAGTAAATCTAGAGAAATCATCTACAATGACAAAGGCATAATGTTTGCCTCCTAGACTAGCAATATTTGAAGGACCGAAGAGATCCATGTGAAGAAGTTAGAGAGGCTTGGATGTAGAAATTGCATTCTCTGATGCAAAGGAATTTTTGATTTGCTTGCCCATTTGGCAAGCTTCACAAACTTTATCATTCTCAAAGAATATTTTTGGAATCTCTCTAACTAAATTAGCCTTAGTAATCTTAGCTAATGACACGGGGTCCTCTAGAAAAGGGCCCTGTACAACCCACAAATAGTCAAGATAAGTGATCAGTTGTGTGTTCGTGTAAAGATGATGAATAAAGGGAAGAAATTACAAATAAATAAATAAATAAAATGCAAGAAAATAAACAATGGATTAATAATGCTAGGGCCGAATATTATATGATGTGTGAGGATGTGAAATATAAAGAAAAAAAATAGAAGGAAAGAGATGGAGAAGAAATGTTATGGATGAGATGTCAAACTGCAATGCAAAAAGGAAATAAAATGACATAAAATAAAAAGTGAGGGTGTGTGATTGGTGGAGCCGAAAATAAAGAGTGATATTGTGTGAATGTGATAGCAAATAAAATAAAGAAAATACCCTTGGAGGTTCCTTGGAGCGATCTTACGGGTTAGGCTCAAGGATAAACGTTTTCCGGGAGGAAAACGACCACCGTAGGCCAGGGATTTTCTTCATCGATCCAACTCTCAATGGAGATGGTGAGGGAATGAATAAGAGCTAACCTAGCAACCCAAGTTAGGTTAGCAATGGAGGCTAACTCCTCTTGGTTCAAAGAACCAAGGAAAAATCACTAAAGGAATTTGGGAGATTTAGGGAAATAGTAGTATATTGATTGGCCAAAAGTTGTTTACAAACACCAATCCTATGCTTAAATAGAAAATCCTAGGGTGGATGATTAGGGTTTCCATAAGGATTATGAATGGTGGCCCTTGGATGAAAAAGGATGGATGGCCAAGATCAAGGCAAACAAGCACACATCCTTGGGAGAAGATGAATGTCATGCCTAAATGGATCAATGGAGGGAATCTTGCCACATCATCAATCCATGTTGCCACTAACTCTTGTACTTGCAAAATTATACCTTTTTTTGTGGGTTCTTCTTTGAGCCAAGGCTTCCATTGGACTCCATTTATTGTAGGGCCTTTTCCTTTGAATATTTTGTTAAACTTCCTCCAACCCAAATCCACCACCATACATCTAGTCCTAACCACACAATCTAATGCATGAAATGCAATTATAAAATCCTTACAATAAAGGCGAATGTATGCCAATGAGTTTTAAAATTAAAAATTACAAATTAAGGCCCGGGAAGACAAATTCCCATAGGGCTATGAGCAAGCTCCGTGCGAATGCTCCAATGAATGACATGGCAAGGCTTCTCCACATCCTCTGATGTCGGCTCCCAGGTGAAGTCCATGATGTGATCCAAACCTGCAAAAAGAGACAAATCATTAGAACATTGAACGATTGAATTTTGTGCCCGAGTTTGTGATCTTGTGACAGGCCTCCAAGGCATGTCAGCTAAGGTGTCCATACCTACATGACCTAATCTTCTATGCCAAGTCCAACTATCAACTAATAAATTCACAGCAAGACATTTTTCATCAATATGTTCAAAGTTATCTAAATCAATAATATAAATATTCTCTTTTCTATATCCTTTGAACAGAATTTTGCTATTGGAAACATCTTTAATCACAGATGCATTTAATTTAAAAGTCACTTTATATCATTTGTCACACAATTGGCTAATACTTAGTAAATTATGCTTTAACCCTTCTACTAACAACACATTTTCAATAATAGGGTTAGAGCTATTACCGATGCCAACAATCTTAACCTTTTGGTTTCCACCAAAAGTGACGTTTCCTTTTTTCTTGTTGACAATAGCAAATTTGGATGAGTCTCCCGTCATATACCTCGAGCATCCACTATCGAGGTACCATTGATTCTTCCTGGGAGAGTAGTCAACCTGCAAAATAGAAATCAAATGTTCTTCTTAGGTACCTAAATCCTTTGGGTCCTAGTGTTAGCTTTGGTTCCTTTAGGAACCCACTGTAATTTACCACTTGATTTCTTACCAAGTTTCAAAGGACATTCATACGATTTATGTCCTATCTCATTACAAGCATGGCAAGTGGATGATCTAACAAAGAAATTTTTATAGACTTTCTTCTTATTAGATTGTTCATATCCTAACCCTGCCTTGTCAAATGTAGGGGTGGGCAGACCCGAAACTGACCCAAGGAACCGAACCAACCCAAGGGTTCGGTTCGGGTCGGTTTGGGTGCATGAGTTATTTTTTGTGTTCGGGTCGGGCTCACTAATAAGCTTTATGGTTCGGTTCGGGTGAAAGTCAAACCCGAACCGAACCAAAAAATTGAAACAGGTCAGCGAATGTGAGGGCTTGAGACGACTTACCCTGTGTGGCGAGTTGGCGCTTGATGAACTCAGCAATGGCCGCCGCATCAGGAGCAATAGATGGTGTCATTCTGCCAGACAAAATTTGAATTGCGTAGAGAAGCGAAGTTTGGTAATATGAGGAGTTAGGGTTTTGGGAACGGGAATCAGAAGTGGGATCCGGGGAAACTAATCGCAGGACCAGCTCCTTGATTAGATCTGAAACCTTATGGCTATCTTTTTCTTCTTCCATATTAGAGAGAGAGAGAGAGAGGTGAGTTGATAATGGAGAATAAGAGAAGAAGAACAACAAGAAGAGGAAGAACAGTAGAGTGTGGTGTGATGTCCGAGTTTACACTGTGGAGGGTCATTTTGATTTTTTAGGTAGGCGTGGAAAAGATAAGTTAGTAGGGTTTTCGCTGTTTCGTGAAATTTGCCCAACTGATTGAAGTGGACCCCAGTTTCTAACCATAGCCTTAAACAAGGCGCAGGGCTCGGCACCCAATTGCAAGTAATAAAAAACCTCTTTTTAACTGTCCTTCCAATAGTGGAACCGACCAAACCCGAACCGAACCGAAACTGAAAAGTTCGGTTTGGGTCTGGTATAAGTAAATCAGTTTCGGTTTCAGTTTTGGGTTCGGAAATCGAAATCAAAACCGATGAGTTTGGTTTTGTTCTGTCCAAAACCGAACCGAACCAAACTCTTGCCCACCCCTAGTCAAATGTAACTCTCTGACTGCCTAACAGCATGTTTAAGTTCTTTCTACCGTTAGTAAATTTAAGAACTATGTTATTTAAGTTCTCATTTCTACTCTTAAGATCATTTATCTCCTTCTCGTGCAGATTACACTCCTTAGCATGCTTTTCAACCAAGTTTGCATTTTCTATCTTTAAAGAGTTGTATTTAGATTTAAGCATGTTATATTGTTTAACTAAATCATTGAAAGTATCAATTAAGTCACCCTCATCATTTTCACTGTCACAAGAGGAATGACTAACCTCATCATCGTGTGCCATAAAGCATAGATTGGCGACTTCTTCATCTTCGGAAGAAGTGTCACTCTCACTTTCATCCCGTGTAGCTTTCATGGCCCTCTTCTTGAATCGCTTGGGACCCTTCTTGGTTTGAGGACATTCGGCCTTGATATGTCCTGGCTTTCTGCATTCAAAGCAGGTAATTTCCTTGTCCTTTTGAGGTTTATCTCCCTTTGAGAACCTCCTCCCATGCATCTTTTTTCGTTGGAGGAATTTGCTGAACCTCCTTGTGATAAGAGCTATATCATCATCAACATCTTCTTCCTCAGATTCTTCTTGTTTGCTTGAGGAAGCTTTGAGTGCAATGTTCTTTCTTTTAGAGATCTCCTTGTCCTTGAGATCTTCCTTTTCATTGGCTCTCATTGTTATTTCATGCATCATGAGAGAGCCAATGAGTTCTTCAAGCTTGAGAATTTTTAGATCTCTTACTTCTTGGATGGCCATTACTTTCGGTTGTCATCCCCTCGGTAGACATCTCAGAATTTTCCTGACAAGTTCTTTATTTGGATATACTCTACCAAACATTTTTAAACCATTAGTAATGTTAGTAAAACGAGTAAAAGGACCATTTTACTCACACCATTTTCAGTTTTCATATCTCTAAAAGGACCATCTTCAATTATACTTCATAGTTCATAGTCCATTGCTTGAATAAAAATTCTCATGTTAGCTTTCCAATACACATAATCATTACCATCGAAAAATGGGGGTCTGAAAATAGATTGTCCCTCTACGTGTGTGGTGTTTGTGTTGAATGACATTTGTAGATACGTAACTAACTTTTTCTAATCACGATTAGACAAATATTAAGCTTCGCTCTGATACCAATTGTAGGACCGTGATTGTCTAAGAGGGGGATGAATTAGAAAATCCTCACCTAATTGTATATTTAAATCTTGATTATCTCTATTAGGTTAATCACTTAACTTTATTAATTTATTTGTTTATAATGATAATAGGCACAGACAAATAAAAATAAAGAGTAGAGATAGAGAAAATAACACTGAGAGTTTTTACGTTGTTCGGCCAATCTTGCCTACGTCCACGCTTCAAGATTTTCCCCCTTGAAGATCCTTAACTTCTCCTCAACGAGATTTCTTGATCGAACTTCACAGGCGTCGATCTACAGCCTTACAATTCTGGATCGAACTTCACGGGCATCAATCCACTGTCATACAGCTTTACAAGATGGAAATGATTTTGAACACACAGCTACACTTTCTCAAATGCTAAATCTCAAGTTTAAGAGTAGAGAGGTATAGAGTATAAAAGAGTATTACAGGCGTATGAGCTCGCGAGAGTTGTGAGGAAAAATTAATCAAATTCACAAAAAAGTTTTTGTCTCGAGCTACTGCTATTCTATTTATACTTGTGTCAGTAATCCACGTCTCATTCAAAAATATGACCGCTGGAGATAAGTCCGTACACAAAAAAACTAGCCATTGAGTTATGGAGTCGCTATCGCTCGCAGTCTTTAATTCGGCGTTGATAAACTCTGGACGTTCGAGTTTGGACGAATTTGTTTAGTCTGATGGTGACAAATGCTCGTCGGACTAATGCTTCCCATGAATTCGTTGTTCTATCTTGAAACACTTCGGTCGAATATTTTGGACGCTTGCTCGTTGGACGAGTACATTGGACAATTGCGTTGTGGACGAGTACATTAGACGATTGCGTCTGACTTATAGCTTCGGACGACTGCCTCTGTCTTAACTTTGGACGACTGCGTCTGTCTTAACTTTGGATGACTGCATCTGTTTTTCACGAAGTACTTTGCACGATTGACTTTAGACTAATAACACTTAACCAAAAACCATCAGAAACGAAACACCCTTTTCAAAGGGCATTTCCAGATAAATGCAATAAACACAATAATCCAATTATTTAGTTAATATATTTCTTATTAATCATACTCATCAGTTCATATATTTCTTATCAATCATAATCATCAAAAACATATTTAAACTTAAACTTTGTTTAAGTCAACATACCTCACGGAACTCGAGACGCTCAGGATTCGTGGAGGAATGGAGGAACCTATGGAACAAGTGATAGACCGATTCATCAGGGGCTTAAACCGAGATATCGAGGACACAATAGAATTGCAACCACTAGACTCGATGGATATGGTGGTCTAATTAGCTCTAAAAGTTGAAAGACAACATAGGAGGAACAAGAAAACTACCAACCCCAACATGTTTAACCCTAAGTCCCATGAGACCTACCAGTTGAAGAGTAAGATAGAAGAAAAGGAAAGCACTAAGGCTGAAGGAAAGAAGCCTTTCATTCCAAATTGGTCAACAAAAGGAATGGATAGTAAGACCACCACAACCAATGCTGACCGACCAAAGGCGAGAGAAATAAGGTGTTTCAAGTGCCTTGGTTTAGGACACCTGATGACTCAATGCCCTAATAGGCGAGTAATGGTGATTAGAGAAGGCACTGGGAAGCAGAGAGCGAGAATGAACCAATTGAAGTGATCGAAGAGGAGGATGATTCCTTTGAAGAAGTGGTCCTAGCGCCAGAAGGACCCTTACTTATGGTTATTCGTCAGACCCTCGTAACTAAGAACATGGAAGAGGACTGTCAACGGGAAAATATTTTCCACAGTCGTTGTATGATAAAGGATCGAGTATGTTTATTGATCATTGACGGAGGAAGTTGCACTCACTTCCCGAGCTACGGTCGAGAGATTAGGTTTAGAAACCCATGCACACCCACACCCTTACAAATTAAGATAGTTAGATGACAAAGATGACCTGAGGGTTTCCAAACAAGTAACTATTGAGTTCACCATGGGAAAGTATAGAGATTCAGCCCTTTGTGATATTGTTCCCATGAATGTCAGCCAAATACTTCTGGGTAAACCTTGACAGTATGACCATAAGGTGTCCCATGATAGTTTTACAAACTATTATTCTTTTAAGTTTGGTGGAAATACAATTAAGCTGGCAACTTTAACACCCGAGCAAATAGCTAAAGATGAGATGACCAGAAAGAAGGAAAGAGACAAAGCTAACCTTTTGATGTCAAGAAAGGAATTGGAAGCGTCCATACTGAAAAGAAAAACCCTTCATATTAGTTTTGTTCAGAGAGAGGGTAAAAGAGTTAGGAGATATCTGTACTGCAGTCCAGAGTCTTTTGAAGGAGTTCCAGGATGTATTTCCCAAGGAGTTACCTCAAGGCTTACCCCCTATTCAAGGTATTAAGCATCAAATAGATTTGCAACCAGGAGCTGTCTTACCCAACCGACCAGCTTATAAGATGAACCTTGAGGAGACTAAGGAACTCCAAGGACAGGTTCAAGAATTACTGAAGAAAGACTATATTAGAGAGTCTATGAGCCCTTGTGTTGTACCCACCCTCCAAGTTCTAAAATAGGACGGATCAATGAGAATGTGCATGGATAGTCGAGCTATCAATAATATTACCATTAAGTATAGATTTCATATCCCACGATTGGAGGATATGTTAGATGAACTCAGTGGAGGAGCGATCTTTTCAAAGGTAGACTTAAAGAGTGGATACCACGAGATCAGGATGAGAAAAGACAATGAATGGAAGACGACCTTCAAGACCAAGTATGGGTTGTTTGAGTGGATGGTAATGTCATTCAACCTCTCAAATGCCCCTAGTACGTTTATGCGATTAATGCACCATGTCTTAAAGTATTTCCTAGGTAAGTTTATAGTGGTGTATTTCGATGATATCTTGATCTATAGCTTAGACTTACCTTCACACCTAGATCGCCTAGGTTCCCTATTTCGAACCCTTAAGGATGCTAAACTTTTTGGTAACCTTAAGAAATGCTCATTTGCCCAAGAAATTGTATACTTCCTTGGATTCATTATTACTAAGAATGGAATGGAGGTGGATGGAGCTAAGATTGAAACCATTAGGGATTGGCCCACACCCACAGGAATAACGGAAGTGCGTAGCTTCCATGGCTTAGCCTCATTTTATAGGAGATTCATTTAAGATTTCAGTTCGATTATGGCTCTTATCACGGACTGTACTAAGAAATGACAAGAGTTCCAATGGACCCTGCCTTTAAATAGAAAGTGATGCTTTTGGAGTGGACATAGGCGCTATTCTTATGCAAGAAGGAAAGTCTCTCGCATATTTTAGTAAAAACTCAAAAAAGACGGTACTCAATTTGTAACGCCCCGAGTTTTCTAAACTCAGTTCGTTACTCATAAACTCGAACATAACTAGGAAATTTTGGACCAAATTTAAAACTTCGCTCGAAAGTCAAATTTGAACGTTTGCTAAAAACACAAAAAAAAACTAGTAGCGGAAAATCTTTGAGCAAAGCAAAGTTAAGCAAAACTATAAAACAGTGTTCGAATAATCAGTTAAAATATTAAGAATTAATTAGAACAAAAGAGATGAAAGTTTAAGCGTAAAATACTCAAAATTCGTAAAAAGTCAAACGCATCTGCCGCTAAACAAGGTCAACGAAAAAGGGCAGAAATAAAACTGAAGGCTTCCACCGATGACGTCAGCCGGAGGAATCATTCTTCCAGCCTCTGCCGATCACAAAACGACAAATACACTTACTCACATCTTCCGGTAGATAAAATGCTTGACATCATCCGGTTACAAAACGACAAAAGACTTTTACCTTCATTATCCTATGGGTAAATTACTCGACATCATCCGATGACTTTACTGAAGACATCATCCGATGACTTTACTGAAGACATCATCTGATAGACAACAGAACAACAACTCTACATCTGCTGATAGACATCATCTACCGATAGATCAAAAATACTCAACGAAAACAGCATAGCAACAATTTCGCTCTAGCAAAGAAAACTCCGACTACCGAAAGAACTTGAGCAATTTACTAGAATTCGTTCAAAAACACTTAAATCCGGACACTACTCCAACATTTGGTAAAAATCATTTTTAACACCAACAGAGTATAATTGTCTGGAAGAAAATCTCAAAATGAATTCAGAAACATTAACACTACTACTGTCATAAAACTCAACAAATTTAAATCGATTCATTGTCCATTAAACCTTCACAACTACTGACAACAGTTAAGCCGCCTCATCAGAACACCAAGTCGAGACTTGGGTGTGCCCCTCCAACCTGACTAAACCTCATTGTGCTCAGGAAAAATACCTTCAGAAGCTTCTTCACCTACATCACAAAACTCATCTATTAGCCTAATGCTAAGTAAGCAAAGAGATAATGAAATGAAATGCTGAAGCAAAATTCCTAGACATGCAGTTTCTAATTTCACATCTATGTTGCATATGCATTCATTCACTGATCTGATCCCTCAATTCCATTGGGAGTGGGATCAGCTCTCCCAAAGTTATAAATCCTCTCCATCAGTTAAGGGGCAGATTACTTCCCTTAATAGCTATAATGATCCTATAATCCACTTGGGAAGTGGATCAATCTTCCCAAAGTTATAAATCCCTTCATAAGTTAAGGGGTGGATTAGTTCTCTTAATAGCTTGTCTGTTGCAATCATTACATTCCTTACCATGCCAATACATGAAAATTCATTTTTCTATTCTTTCAAAAACATGATGCATGACATACAGAAAATATTCAAGAACACACACAACCTACTGTTTTGTGATGTAGGCCCGAAGGCACATGCATACTTTACTTACCTGGTCTCCGGGAAATCGCTCGGCTGTAAGTTGCCTTAGAAGCTCTCACACTTAGAGTCACAACAGAGCATCAATCAAACTCTCACTAAGCTCCACCAGAAATCAACCAGAAGTTTAAGGAAACTAATTTGAAACCCTGCTACTCGTGCATTCCCATTTTTTACCAATAACACAAACCTACAATCACCCGGAGCATCCTAGAAATCCTCACATTGCACTCCCTCGGTCATCTAACTGCTAAAACATAAGAAAATGAGGAAAACGTACCTAGGTCGAAGGAAAATCGGGCGAGGGAATAGCCTAGAGGGTTCTGCTGCAGAGCTGAAGGCTGAAAGAGAAATGGTAAGCAGGATAGTGGCGGCTACAGTGTATTAATCACAAAGCCTCTTTCCTTAAATAGGTTATCCATTATAAGCTCTCAATTTACCACTATGCCCTTACTTAGTCACTCATTAACCTAATTAATATTTCCCTCAATTTTCTCCACAACATGCTTACAATTAAATAACGGAATAGAAATTGGTTTAATAAAACCGGGTGTTACACAATTATTCCAAGTATAACAAGGAATTTTATGCGATCATACGAGCCCTTGAGCAATGACAACATTACCTCCTATCCAAAGAATTTATCATTCATACCGACCACCAAACCTTAAAACATATTAAGAGTCAAGGCAAGTTAAACCAGCGACATGCTAGCTGAGTCGAATTTCTAGAGAGGTACCCTTACATCCTCCAATACAAGAAGAGAGAGTCCAACATAGTAGCCGATGCATTATCTAGGAAATGAATTTTTTTTAACTAAACTTGGATTAAGATTCTTTGGTTTTGAATGGATCAAAGCAAGTTATGAGTTGGATCCAGATTTTGGCCCTTACTATCTTAAATGTAAGAAATGGGCTGAAGGGGACTACCACATTAGAGATGAATACTTACTAAAAGGCACTAAGTTGTGTATTCCCCATGGTAGTTTAAGGAATTCTCTAATCAAAGAAGCTCACAACAAAGGTTTATCTACTTATTTCGGAGTAAAGAAGACTTTCGATATGTTTAAGGAATATTTTTTTGACCTAATCTAGGGCGTGATGTCCATCGGTTACTGGAGCGATGTATGGTGTGTAAGAAAGCTAAGCGTTAGGTCTTACCTCATGGGTTATATCTACCTCTGCCAGTACCATCACATCATAGGGTAGAAATTAACATAGATTTCATTTTAGGACACCCTCGCACAGTCAGGGCTAAAGATTCTATCATAGTAGTCGTAGATCATTTTTCTAAGATGACTCATTTTATCGCTTGCCATAAAACCAAAGATTCCATCCTCATTACCGACCTATTTTTTTAAAGAGATAGTTAGATTGCATGGAATACCGCAATCTATAGTATCAGACCGAGACACAAAATTCTTAAGTACAATTTGGAGAACTTTATGGAAGAAGGTGGGAACCAAACTTCCATTCAGTACTTCATTCTATCCTCAAACTAATGGTCAAACTGAAGTGGACAATCGTACCCTTGGGTCCCTCTTAAGGACTTGCATGGGGGAGAAATCATTAGATTGGGATGTCAAACTCCCACAATTGGAGTTTTCCTATAATAGGAGTGTCCACTTCACCACTCAAAAGACTCCCTTCGAAGTTGCCTAAGGATTCAATCCTCGTACTCCCCTAGACCTCACACCCCTACCTATGAAGGACCTGGCAAACCCCGTTAGAGCTGGTAACGCAAAAAAAATCAAAGAGTTGCACGAAAAGATCCACAGAACCATCGAAAAGGCAAATGAGAAGTATGCAAAGCAGGCAAACAAAGGATGGAAAAGAAATGATTTTTAAAGAGGGTGACTTAGTGTGGCTCCACTTGAAGAAAGAGTGTTTTCCCTATCAACGCCAATCCAAACTCCTTCCAAGGGTCGATGGTCCCTTTAAGATTTTAGAGCATATTAATAACAATGCATATAAGTTAAAATTAACAGGCGACTATGGAGTGTCTGCAACTTTTAATGTGCAGGATCTTTCCCTGTATGCTGGTGAAGAAGATGACCTTGAGCAGGATGAATCCTTGGATTTGAGGTCAAATCCTCAATCACCCGAGGAGGTTGATACACCACGGAGGCTAGTGACACGCTCACAAACCAAGGTAAGTACGCCTAAAAGTGATTCAACTAACAAGCTTGCTAATTTTGTAGGGTTGATTTATTTTCCAACTTGAAGTGGGAGCCGAACCCTCTAGATATGGACAAACCTATGCATGTGCTAACGTGAGAATGGCTTTTGGATTCTCCACACATCGAAGAGGAAATTTGTCTTCCCGAAGGCTTCTCATTATAACCTTGTTTTAATGTTTGGCAAACAATGACCTTTATTGTATTTTGTTGGCAAACATTGGCCCTTTTGTCTTTATTTTATCATGCATGCATATAGAATTGTAGGTGCTGGACACATCAAAGTAATCTTGCAAAGAGGAGAACTCAGATTAGCTTTCATGAAGGCCGGCACGTGCGTAGGAAATCACATCTCCAAAGACCCGTGATTGCAACATCTTGACCAACAATGGAGGCACACATGGATGGGTGACATGGCCATAATCAAGGGCTGGATATATCACCTCTAGAACCTTCCATTTAGCCCTAGCAAGCAGCAGCCAACCATCCAATGAAAGAAGCCATGCTGTCCTTGCAAGTACGTACAGCACGCGCGCGCACTTATTGAGCGCTCCTCTCCAACGGCTATCTCTTTCCAACCACCTTCTCCTCCAATTTTCAAACCAGAAAACTAGAACTTAGGTCATATTTAAGCATGGTTTTTAGGATTTTAAATCAGTTTTGGTTGAATGAAATCATAATTTTTTCCCTCTCAAAACTTGAAGAGCCCCGAGCTGCCTTGTTTTGAACCTCGGTAAGCATTGCCGAGCGGAGTAGCCCTCCATTGTCTTCAAGTTCTTTGGTTGCTTGTGGACTCTCAAAGACACCTTTCCTCTCCTTACTTATGAGGTTGAAACCATAATATGGAGGTGGTAAACCTGGCCTTGAGTTGGAGTATTTCTTCTATGAGGAATCTTCATCTGAAGGTACTAGAAGTGACCTTTCGAACCAACCAAGGTTGCCCATGCAAAACTCTCTCATCTGAGTGAATTTTTCTTTGAAAATTTAAGAAACTATCTCTCATTTGTCAAGTAAGTTTCCTATAAATTTTCATAGTATTTGGTTAAGTATTGACTGAGTTTTACTATATCTTGTTGGAGGATCTTTTAGGATTGAGCCGAGACAGACCAACCCTATTGTTGTTATTTTAACTTGTTCTTGTAGGGCTGCATCGTGTCAACTAGAGTGAGGAATTTCAATCTCTCTCCAATGTTTTTAAATCTTTTGGTATACATCATCGTGTTTCTTGTCCTTATACCCCAAATCAAAATAGATTTGTAAAACGTAAAAATCGTCGTGTTGTTGAAACTGGCCTTGCTTTACTTTTCCATTCTTCAGTTCCTCAACGTTTTTTTCCCTATGCTTTTACTACGGCTACAACATTAATAAATTTGTTGCCTACTCCTGTCCGAAGCCATAAATCTCCTTTTGAATGTCTCTTTCACTTAGTTCCAGTCTATTCCTCATTGCGAGCTTTTGGCTATCTATGTTTTCCTTTTTTGCGTCATTTCAACAATCACAAACTCCAACCTCGTTCTCTTCTATGTGCCTTCTTAGGCTATAGTGCGAATCATAAGGGTTATATATGTTTAGATCCTCACTTAAATAAAACATATTTTCCAGTCATGTCACTTTTGATGAATCCTCATTTCCATTTACTTCTTTTACTTCGTCTGAGTCACAACTGTCATCTCTCCATTCCGATTACACCCATATCTTTCCCACCTATTCCTTTACCCAATATCTATCCATCTGAAACTTCTCCCACAAATTCCTCTTTAGTTCCCTTTAGACTTCTCCCTCACCAAGTTTACCAGTCACCAGCTCCCCTCTCCAAAATCGACCTCTCACGATTAATGATAATTCGAAGAGAACCAGATCTAAGGATGACATATTTAAACCCAAAGCCCTTTCCACCGGCTTCTTGTTTGAACCAAAAACCTTTCAACAAGCCTCCAAGGTTCCACAATGGTTAGATGCTATAAAGGATGAGATCATCACCCTTAACAGAAACAATACATGGAAATTAATTCATCCTCCAGCTAGGGCAAAAATTATTAGATGCAAGTGGATTTTTAAAATCAAACACGCAGCTGATGGCAAATTGACTGCTACAAGGCCCGGTCAGTTGCTAAAGGTTATGATCAGATGGAGGGCATTGACTATTGTAAGACGTTTAGCCCAGTTGTGAAATTGACTACCATACGTACTACGCTATCCTTAGCCGTCTCTTTTGGTTGGATCATTAAACAACTAGACATAAGCAATGCTTTTCTGCATGGTGATCTAACTTATACAGTTTTCATGCAGCAACCTCCAGGCTTTGTTGACTCTCTCAACCCTCTGCTGTCAGTTTACTTGAAAGGATGAGGTTTCTTGGCATCAAAGTCTGATGCATCACTGTTTATATGCCGCAAGCCCTCCTCCATTATGATTATACTTGTATATGTAGATGACATCATTTTTACTGGTAACTAAGCCTCTCTTATGCCCTAGTTTTTTCTCTACCTCCAATCAATTTTTTGTAAAAGACCTTGGACCCCTATCTTTCTTTCTTGGGATTTTGATTACTTGTTCACCTATAGGTATAAACTTTTCTCAATCCTGATACATATCTGAGTTGCTTTACAGAGCTAACATGAGTTCTTACAAACTAGTCCTGACTCCCATGGTTTCGGAAACAATCCTCTTCAAACACTTTGGTACTCGACTTAGTGACGGCTCTTTCTACCGTAGTATGGTTGGTGGTCTCTAATACTACTGTCTTACTAGACTAGATATAGCATTTGTTGTAAATAGGGTGTCTCAATTCATGCACGCACCATCAGATGTTCAATGGTAGGCTGTCAAGAAAATTTTGTGATACCTGCAGGGTACTTCATCTCTTGGTATTTCTTTCTCGCCGTCTTCATTATTTCATTTGACCTACTTCACTGATGCCGATTGGGCTTCTTGCCCGGATAATAGGAAGAGCACGAGAAGTTTCTGCATTTTTAAGGGTAATAATCTTATCTCATGGTCTTCTGCAAAACAAAATGTAGTCTCTCGTTCTAGCATCGAATCTGAATATCATAGTGTGACAAACAGTGCAGCAGAAATCCTATGGTTACAGTCTCTTCTTAAGGAAATTGGTATCGTCTCCACTCAGGCTCCTCTCATTCTATGTGACAACCTCAGTGCAATGTACTTTGCATCAAATCTCGTTCTACACACAAAATCCAAACATGTTAAGATTGATTTTTACTTTGTTCGAGAAAAAGTTTCCGCAAAATTATTGATGGTAAAAATTCACTCCCTCCAAAAAATCAGATTGCTGATGCTCTTACTAAGCTTCTTCCACCCTCTCAATTCTCTAACTTCACATTCAAGATCTTCAGCCAAAGACCTTGATCTTGAGGGGATGTTAACGTAACCATACTTAAGCTTAATGTTAGCTAAGTAAATTGTAGTTTGTTTGTATATAGTTGTCACCTTCGAGAAAGAAGGATAATGATCATCTGAAGAAAATATCAAATCATGCAAACCTACCCTCTCTTCTCTCCCTCTGTGCTATTTTTCCTTCCGCTGAAAGTCAGCCACTGTTCATCATCTCCATCGTTCTTTTTCACCCTCTGTATCAACGTCTCTCAACGAAAACTATTTTCCTCTCTCGGTTCATTTTCTCAACTCAACTAAATTATGAACACACTCACTGGAATAGATACAATAGGATCTTAATGAGCTAGACATATGCTTCTCTTGCGGATAACGTTCTCTCTCAAATCATCTGTTACTTTTCTACTATAGAAATTTGGATGGCTTTTAGTCAAATGTTTGCTTCCTCCTCGTTGGCACGGATCACTGACTTGCGCAATCAGCTTCTCCATCTCTCTAAAGATGGGCTCTCAGCAACTGATTATATACAGAAGATTACCTTTCTATGCAACATCTTTCCACTATAGGAGAATCAGTGTCCAACAAAGATCAAATTATTTGTGTTCTAAATGGATTATGATATGAATATAATCATTTTGCTACCTCTATCAATGGCCGCTTTGATCATCTCTCTCTTGAAGAAAATCGCTACATGCTTCTCACTTATGAATTTTGACTGGAGAAGCAAAACTCTGTTTCACAACTGCTGCCTCCAATCTCTCCTCAAGTGAATGCGGCGTACTCTCACTCGTTCAGACCTCTGTCGCACTCCTTTCCTCAACAATCTTCTCGCCCTAATTTTGGGCAGGAAGCTACTCGACCTAATTTCCCCAATTATTGGTTGATATTTTAACCTGGCTTGTTAGGCCTTTGATGGACTTCCAAATAGGGTTTGGAAGCTTAAATTGCTTTCTCGAACTTCAGAGTGTTTGGCTAGAACGAGCAGTGACTTTGAACCAGCATAACTCAAGCTATCCTTAGAATTTGGAGCTGTAATTTTGACAACTTCTAGCCCTAGGAATAGATAATGGTCCCTCGAAATAACGCGCTCTAACTCTCCGAGGCAAAGAAGTTATAATGAGAATGGTGGAGGTTGTCGGATGGTCAGAATTGCACCTTTTTGGCTGATTAAAATAATAATTTTTTTGTGAAAGCTATAACTTGGGCCTTGAATTTTGTCTTGGGCTGTAATTGGTACAGTACGCTCCTCAAGGGATGAGGACAGAATGCTCCAACTTTGGTGGGCTAAATCATTGGGGAAAGGGAGATGGGGATGGATAAATCCGATTGGTGCAATAGACACTACGGTGGTGCCTATTGACTCTTTTGACCACCTTGCTAGAGTGACACTCCAATTCAGTTGGTTGAGAGCTTGGATGTTGCTTGCTGAAAAGTTCACTTTCTTAAGGAATAAAGTGAGAAGCATCAGGTAGTAGGAGTGCTTGATCAAACTCACGAGAATCAAACACAACTTGTTACACTCACACAAATTGGATGACTCACCAAAATGACTAATGTTTTGAATGTAAATCTTCCAAACAGAAAATGTTCTTAATCAATCAAAGTCCCCTACATTCGTGGCTTCCATGGGTATTTAGTCTCATCAAATAAAGGATATGAATCTCTAAACAAAAATACCAAAATAATCTTCAAACAATGACATCTCTTCACATGACACATTTTCACATGGTACCTCTTCAACAGGCACCTCTTCACAAGGCTACTTTGGATTCTCCATGCCACTGTTTGTCTTCCAAGGTGATTATCAGCAGCCATGATGCCTCACACAAAATTGTACATTACTTGGTCCATTTGAATTTGGACTTTGGTTCATTACTTGGTTCATTTGTATTTGGGCTTCATTAGTGAGTTCCAAATGGTCCAATTCCTTTGATCATTCTCTTGCGCATTAAGCTTGTCTAATCCTCCAAGATGTCATCCTTTCAAGCTCAAAGTTTCCCTTGAGTAATGATATAAACCACGCACACACAAACACAATAAAAACAACATCAACTCATTCAGCTATTTAGGACAAACAAAGTGAAGGTTACAACTAAAGGTCCAACGAACTAATGAAAATAGACACAATTACAATGCTTAATAAAATACAAACAACATAATAATAGGCTGGTCTTCAAAGATCCCAATGATGCAATGGTTGGGCCCACCATGAGCTAGGTGGCCGTGGGATTCAAGGTTAGGTCCAACTTTTGGCTCCTTCATCGGTTGGGTCTCTTATGAAGAAATAATGCTCTATGTAATGGATCTGGTAGACATAGCAAATGATGTTCATTTTTTATGATCCACTTTATTCCAAAAACCTTGAGAAGTCATCTACAATCTTCATGAAGAATATTTTTTTGATTTAATATTAAAAAGACTTTGGAAATTGCCAAATAAGCGTCGAGGTCAGATTTCGAGTAGATTTTAACAATCCCTGTGACTTATGCTATGTTCTCCATTTGTGCTTACTATATTGAACTCTCGATTAAATTTGTTTGCCGCATGATTGAAATTGAGGCATTGATTACTCTTTTCCCCTTGATCATCTACAAAACCAATACCAACAATATCATTAGAAATTCTCGATGCTTGATTGGTAATGGACGAATCTTGTGGCACAACAACCCTCCCTCTAGCCCACCAACATTTTGAAGGCAGCCCAGACCAAACTCTGCTTGCCCTTGTTGCTAGATATGTAACAAGATTGGGCATTTTGCCCTGGATTGCTATCACAGATGCATGCCAAACTATCAACCACCACCACTAAAGCTCTTTCAAGGATCTCCTCAAGCTTTTCTTGTAACAATGACGTTGCCTCCTTCATCTGTCTCCTCTGTGGTTGTTAGATTCAAGAGGCACAAACCACTTCACATCGAAAAGTTCTACTCTTACTGATTTTGTGCCCTATTATGGACCAGCGCAAGTCATGGTTGGTGATGGTAAGATGCTTTCTATTACTGGTATTGAACGTGCTTCTCTACCTACTATCTCTCACCCACTTCACTAAAACAATGTTCTCCACAAACTCGCTATCTCCTCCAATCTTCTAAGTATCTAACAACTCTGTCACGATAACTTTGTTTTTGTTGAATTTTACTCAAATTTTTTCTTTGTCAAGGACCTGGTCTCCAAGAAGATTCTGCTTCAAGGTTGTCTAAGTGACGGTCTCAACAAAACTCCATCTTTTTATTATGCCTTGTCTATTGTTCCTATTGCTCAAGCTTCAGTGTCTTCTCAGCTAGTTTCTTCTAATTCACTATGGCATCTCCGAGACATCCGAGTAGTTCTAATATATTTCATATTCTCAAGACATGTAATTTTCTAGTTTCAAAGTCCTTTGAAATATCTCTATGTGTTGCATATCAATTAAGTAAAAGTCACACGCTTCCTTTTAATGTTTCTAATTCTCGTGCCTCAGTACCTTTGAAACCATTCATTCTAATCTTTGAGGACCATCCCAAGAATTCTCAATCATTGGTGCACATTATTTTGCTATATTCATCAACGATTACAGTCGTTTTACATGAATATTTTTTCTAAAATAAAAAGACACTTAAATCTGTCTTTTCCCATTTTCTTACTTATATCAAAAACCAATTTGGAACCACAATTAAATCCATTAAATCAGACTGGGGTGGGGAACATCAAACTCTTTCTTCGATTCTTCGCTCATTTGGTATTCATCATCAAATTTATAATCCGTACAATCCCAATCAAAATAGTCGAGATAAGCTCAAGAATAGAAATGTTGTAGAAACTGGCATAGCTCTCATCTTTCAATCCTCAGTCCCATTACCTTTTTGGACATATGTATTTGACACAGCAACAACCTTAATTAACTACATACCTACTCCACTTCTTAACCTTATGTCACCGTATGAATGTTTATTTGGTCATAATCTTGCTATTCTTCTCTCATAGTATTTGGATGTTTATGTTTTCCATGTTTAAGACTATATAATAAGCATAAACTTCAACCTCGTTCTATCGAGTGCATTCTTCTAGGCTACAACCTTCATCACAAAGGCTGATGAGAACCACGAGTATATCAAACCTGAGACTCTTCAACAACGTGGAATAGAAACTCAGAAACACCTTTGAAATCAAATATAAGGAATTTGACCCCAATCAAATCTTGTCAACGGAACCAAATTTATCAAACAATGAGCTTGACCCGTAACCGAACTTGTGGTTAGAACCAAAGCTATCAAATTGATCTTTCAAGTTTTTTACTTGAAGAAGATCTAGTTTTTCACAAAGAACCAAAGAGAAAATTCTCACAAAGAGTAACTAAAAAACTTGTATATTGATTGTATAATGTTGTAGAGTTTATGCATTTAAATAGACTACAAAATATCTTAAGTTACTAAGAAAGTAATTTGGAAATATCTAACGATTAGAAAACTTAACAAATTAATAAAAGAAAACTAGACTAAAACAAAGGAAAATTAGTTAACCAAACAAAAAGAAACTTTGACCACAAAATAAAAGAAAATTTGGACCAATTTGATTGATAAATTTCGTGGCTCTCCTTCCTAAATTCGTGCCCTACCTTCCTTCAAGAATTAAGAAATAAATGCTTGTCAATTTGATAGAAAAAAAAAAAGAAACTCTGCATGGATTTTGCATGTGCATATTTTGTTGTTGTGCTTTCATCCCAATTGCCACTAAAACTTTAGGTATTTTTCAAGTATCTTCAGCCTTCCTTTCCTCCCAAGCATCCTCTTCAATACTTAACAAATTTATTAATTTCAACTCTTGTTGAAAAGAATTTTTCTCTTGGATTTCTAGAATCAATCCATGTAAAACTTCATGCATTTTCTTTGTTTTTAATCTCTTCATTAGGCCTCCAATATCTTGACATGGATCTTTTACTTTAGACTTGAAGTTGGTTGCACCTTGATTCACATCAAAAGCTATGTGTGCCTAAATTCTCTCTCCAACGGTGTGTATATCAAAAAACATTGTCTTTGATGAAACTATATTCCCATTTAAAAATTGTGTCAAGTCCGTTTCTTCACAACCAAAATTTTGTTTTCCCATTCCTCGAATTCCTACACTTGAATCTCAATCTCACTCTCCATTTGTCTCTGTCCCATCTCAATCTTCCAGTCACTTCCATTTGCCCATAACAACATCTCCTCCTCCATTACAAGAAACAATTTCAATTTCATCCATTTCACTACCCCTACATGAATCTAATACTAGTAGTAGTGCTATGAACATTCATCTAATGACTACAAGATCAAAAAGAGGAATCTTCAAGCCCAAATTGCTCTTAAATACTACGCTTGTGCTAGAACCGAAACATTCCCTCAGGCAACCAAAAATTCAAAGTGGATTTCTGCCATGAAGGAAGAGATTCCGGCCCTATATGAAAATAAAACATGGCAGCTTGTTCATCCTCCAAGGGATGACAAAATTGTTGGCTGCAAATGAGTTTTTTGTTTAAAAAACAATCTGGATGGTTCTGTCAAACGCCTCAAGCCACGTTTTGTAGAAAAATGATATGATCAGACAGAGGACATAGATTATGATGAGACTTTTAGTTCTTTTATTAAACCTAACACAATCTGTATTATACTTGCTCTATTTGTTTCATTTGGCAGGCACATTATACAATTGGATATTTCTAATGCTTTTCTTCATAGAGATATCAATGAAACTGTATATATGCAGCAACCTTCGAGGTTTGTTAGCTCATCAAATCCTAATATGGTATGTCTGTTAAAGAAGGCATTGTACGGTTTAAAACATTCTCCTAAAGCCTAGTACACAAAATTATATTTTGGATTGTTATCTTGGGGATTCACTACTTCAAATGTTGATACCTCACTGTTCATATTTCGAAAAGACTCTATTTTCCTTCTTACGCTAGTTTATGTGGATGACATAATATTGATGGTAACAATTTATCATAGCTAGAGCATCTACTTCAAAATCTAAAGCCAAAATTTGCAGTTAAGGATCTTGGGAATCTGAATTTTTTTCCTCGGGTCACTCACAGCAGTGCCGACCTACATCTCAGTTAGTGCCATTACATATTTGACTTACTAGCCTGAGCAAACATGACATCCAACAAACTTGTTCCAACTCTGATGGTTTATGGAGCACTTTTATAAAAAATTATGGTATGCTTCTTTGTTATGGATCTATATATCAAAGTATAGTTAGTGGTCTCCACTATTGTTGTATTTTCAGACCATATATTGCTTTTGTAGTGAACAAAGTTTGCCAATTCATGCATAATTCAACTAATTTACATTGGCATGCTATTAAGTGTATTCTTTGATATCTTCGTAGAACAGCATCTCTTATTGTTGTCTACCTTATTTGATTTCACTTGTTTTACTGATGCCGATTGAGCATCATGTTCCGATGACCGTAAAAAGATTAGTGCCTTTTGCATTTTGTTTCGTCAAAACCTCTTTTCATGGTCTTCTGCTAAACAAAAGATAGTTTTCAATCTAGCACTGAGTCTAAATATCACAATATTGAAAATGGGACAGCATAGGTAATATGGATTCAATCTCTTCTTCATGAGCTTGGTATTTCTAAGTCATCAACTCCCACTATTTACTATGATAATCTGAGTGTGGCGTACCTTGCTTTTAATCTCGTATTGCATTCAAATTCCAAACATGTAAAGATTGACTATCACTTTGTTCGAGAAAAGGTACTCAACAAGTCTTTACTAGTTAAATTCACGTCTTTTGAAAATCAGATTGTCGATGCCCTGACTTAACCTCTTCCTCTAGCAAAGTTTCAGCTCTTCAGATCCAAGCTCTTCGTTCTTTGGCCTTAATCTTGTGGGGGATGACTGCATATATAGCTGTATACTACGTTATTGTTATTGTTACTTCTATTACATACGGTACATTTGTAACGACCCCAACCCCGTAGGGCCGTCACAGGACTTGACTTTACATTGACATAACCTTTACCTAAGCCCTCGTGTTTTCGAATAAAATTTTTCATTTTTACTTAACACTTTAAAGGAAAACGGACTTAGACAATTGACCCACCTTTAACAACCTTTAGGGTCTAACTTTGACTTAAACATTTTGAGCGTAAAACATTTCAACTTTTAAAACATTTAAAACTAGACTAAAACCATTAATAACTTAAAACAATTAACAATTAAAGTAAGATCGATTAAAACAAAACACTCATTCGTCGATCATCAAAACACGACACTAATATAACCTATACTTTCGGGAAGAACTCAAGAAAACGAACTGCATGGATCGCTCTAAAAATCGAGCGTATCCTTACCTATTTTAAAATAACCAAACAGTTCAAAATAACCAAACAGTTCCAGTATATTTATAAAATTAAGACTCCACATTCTAAATGTTCTACTTCCACTACATTTACATCAAAACTCAACCTTTCATACATTTTTCTATCAAATCATCCTATCCACATACTTAAACATTTTCATGCTTTCACAAACAAAACCGACACGTAGACCTACTAACAATAGACTCGTACTCATACTAACCACGGACACATACTAACCACGGTCGGAATCGCCCTAACAATATTGCCGGGTTGCCATCATGGTCGTACTCCAACAACTGCGTCCGTAATCCTAGCGTGCTCGTGAAAACTCACCGTACCCGTTCTTCTGCACCTACATCACAAAACTCAAACTATAAGCCTAATGCTTAGCAAGTAGTGACAATATGAATTTAAAACATTTACTTAACATATGCAGTTTCTACAGTTTCATCATACATAATCATTTCGTTTCAGTTTATATCGTTTCCATCATACATAATCATTTCGTTTCAGTTTATATCGTTTCCATCATACATACATGTAATCCTCTACCAATGGAGGGCGCATTAGTTTCTCCATCTCTAGACGTTCCACAACTTCATCTGAAGGGTGAACCACTTCCTTCAGACGTTCTATATTTTCTGGACGTTCCACACTTTACATCTGAAGGGTGAACCACTTCCCTCAGACACTTTACATTTTCGTTTTACATCGTTGTCGTTTCTACGTTCAAATCGTGAAAACATATGCTAAAACATTTTCGTACTTTGTCTAAAACATGATGCATGAGAAAGCTAAACATACATAGAAACATGCAACATAACCTAGCGTTCCGTGATGTAGGCCCGAAGGCAACACGCATGCAACACTACTTACCTGACGTCCTTAGTAATTCGTCTCTATCTGAAATCTTAACCGTGGAACCTGAAAAACCCAAATATCAAAACATTGCATTAGAACTCGCTCGGCATAACTAAACTCTCATTTTCGTGAAAACATCTTAAACTACTATTTCTAGCCTAATCTAACTAAAATCTAACTAAATGGGCCACTATTTTGGGTTCGGTAAAAACTGACCCGAAACTTCAAACGCGCGTAACTTTTGCGTCGGTTATCGGAATCGAACGATTCCAGCGGCCACGTACTCCTCTAATAACCTATTTTAACCTGCCAAAAGGAATTTTAAAACAAACGACCGTAACTAGGTCAATTATTGCAAAACCCGATTCTGCCCTTTACCCGGAATTTCCCC
Source organism: Begonia masoniana (assembly GCA_022432975.1). Taxonomy (NCBI): domain Eukaryota; kingdom Viridiplantae; phylum Streptophyta; class Magnoliopsida; order Cucurbitales; family Begoniaceae; genus Begonia; species Begonia masoniana. Next base: position 33,316,945 of record CM039509.1, read on the forward strand.
TTTTTTAGTTTTTCATCAATTCTCATCCAATTCCTTACCAATCTATCATATTCTAACGTATTAAGCATAAATTAGGGTTTCAATTTCAAAAACCCAAAATCCAGATTTCCCCCCTCACGGTTTTCTCCCTGAAAATCGAGATACCACAGCCCACCGGCGAACACTCACCTCACATCCGTAATTCCCCCACATTTTCGTCACAAATCGACCAAAGAATCGACCCAACTCGTGGACCACTCCACGGCCGAGCAACAAAGAGAAAACAAGGAGGAACTACCTATTTTTGGTCGGGTCTGGCGCGAAGATAGCCGAACCGAGCTCTGGCTTCAGCTCGCCGGAGTTCGCTCGTCTGAACGATGGTCGGAAACGCCTGGTCGCCGTCGAAGGGAGGTCGCTCGCGCTCTTCACTCGGCGTCGGGAGCTCGGGCCGAAGGGAAACAGAATGGCTTCTTCGTGAAGCCATTCTGTTTTTCTATAAAAATTAGTTTATTTTTATTTTATTTAATCTTTTGTTATTTTATTTATTTATCTAAAAGCAAATTACTAAATCGCCCTCTCGTAATTTCGGCCATTTCGAATTTCATTCAATCTCGTTATTAAATTATAACCCACGGCTTAATTTCACTGGAAATACCCGAATCTAAATTAATTAACCAATTAGGTTAACCAAACTTATTCACTTTTCTTTTAAGTTACTTAAAAGAATTATTTATTAAACAATTACCTATCATTTTATTTTCTCTTAAAAATTCCGGGTGTTACAACATTATAGTTGTAAGAGAATACAAGATTCAATTCCCTGCAATGTCTATATATCCTTGTATTTGTCTTTTGCATTTTGAAATATGGACAAATGGAAGTTTAACTCCTAAAGAAGCACTTCATGAAGCCTCTCGGAATTTGATTGATTGATTTATTCTTTTTTTACATGCAGAAGAAGAAAATTTCCATTTGACCAACAATCAACACAAAATTACTTTACCAATTCTACTCCGGGAAGTGATGGGAAAGCACTGGGAAAGGGAATTATGCTAGGAGATTTACATTTGCAATTTCTCCTTGTTATCTTCTTTATGCAAAATCTTCATTTCCTTACTAACATGACGACATATATTGTCAATATAAATTTTAACGCATAACATACTTAATTCAATGAAATCACCTTACAGTTTCATTGAATTTATAACTAGTATTTGTGATATTCTAAATCAGAACATTTTTCAGTCATCTAGAAATTATTCTTTTTCCGCTTTGCATATACCTTGTTGTCACATAAATTGTTTACAAATTGTCTAATGGACAATATCTTTCTTGCCCCAACAATCTTGTTCACTAGTTTTTCACTTTCAACGAATATAAATAGTCGTCTCTTTCACCTCTTTCTCTAAATAGATTTCCCATCATTTTAAGCCTTCTCTCCAAGCGAATACCCTTGACTTTTCTTTTTAGATGACTGAAGTAGAAAAAAAAAACCAACCAGAAGATCATCAAGAGCCCAAACCACAAATGAACAAATACAAAAAAATATCACCAAAAACTTTTGAAAGACCAAGAGTTAGTACAGCGATGGGATGAGAATCCAGATTTTTTTCCAATTACCCCTTACAAAACTAGATGACAAACAAGCCGACCGAGTTGAGCCGCTGCTGAAAAAATTTGTCTCACCAAGCCTAGAGAATTAAACGAGTTGAGACTAACGAGTTTAGTGAGCCCAACGAATCGACTTTAATGAGTCCGAGAAAAAAATTTCAACTCGAGTTGAGTCGTGAGTCAATGTTAAACGAGCCGAGCCGGCTAAATGAGCCTTAAAGAGTCGAGTCTAACGAACAAAACATACATAAATATTTTCAATTTATATAAATGAAATGTATATTTAAAAAAAATTAATTATTAAAATTATAATAATTATTTACATTTATAATTTCAAAATATCATAGTTATTATTTAAAATTATAATAATTATTTACATTTATAATTTCAAAATATCATAGTTATTATTTAGTTCACAAATTTTTTATTAATAAATAAAATAATATATATTTAAGAAAAAAATTATTTGAGATGATTTAATAAAAAAATATTACATGAATTTGACAGTTGCATCATTACAAATTATACATATACTAACTAAGTCAATCATTTGCAATTAGGGTGACAAACGAGCTGACGGAGCGGAGTCGAGCTAAATCTAAAAATGTTCGGCTCACCGAGTCTAACAAGTTAAACTAGCTGAGCCCAACGAACCAAGTTTAATAACCTCGCCTAAAATTTTTTTCAATTAGAACCAACTTGCGAGCCAAAATTAAATGAGCCAAGTTGAGCTGAGTTTGCTATAGCGGCTATCCGGTCGTGTCGAGCAGGCTCATTTTTTGTCTATGTACAAAACCATTTCATTTGTAATTTGCTATTACTAGAGATGTTAAACGGGTCGGCTGGTTGTGGCCTGGGCGACAAGTCGAGTCGAGCCCGTTGGAGACCAGAGCTAGCTCGCTAGCTCGACAGGCGGGTCGTCCAGCCTATGCCCCACTATTCTCATGCGGCCTTGCAGCTTCCCCCCACACCACCCCCCCACGCGAGTTGCTTTTATTGTTCACCAATAGTGATGAATTTCAATTTTTTATGAAAGAGTATGTTAATCCTAATTTTAGCGTGTTTCTAGAAGTACAACTAGAAATGATGTTATTCAAATGTTTAATGATATGAAAAATGAACTAATTTCATTTTTTTTAAGAGTATGTTAATTCATTTATTTGTCTATTTATATTATCTCTGATTTATGCAATGCACGTAATGCTATAGACTATGTTGTTGTAATTTCTCATTTTATTGATGAATCTTGGCAATTAAATAAAAGAATTTTAAGATTTTGTAATTGTGAATATCCTCACACTGGTATTAATATTTATAAATATATTATAGTAATATTGCAAGAATATTCTATTAGAGATAGAATATTTAACATAACTATTGATAATGTTAGTGCTAACGATGTTACTCTTTGTCGTTTTAAAAATTATTTTCAATTAGATACTACTCACGATTCTCTTTTTCATATGAGATGTGTATGTCATATTTTGAATTTAGTTGTTAAAAATGTTATGACATATATTTTGCATCATATTAAATTAATTAGATCTGTAATTTCTTATATCATTGGATCTAATTCAAAACAACAAAAATATATAGATTTTTATCCAACTTAAACCCAGAAAATTAAAAATCAATGTAGATAATAGTTGAAATTTGACTTATTTAATGTTGAAAAATGCTAGGCCATATTGGCAAGTTAATTGTACTTTTATTAATGAGAAAACACAAAGTATTAATCTTGATAAATTTAGTTGTTATGTAGCTAATATAGTTCTTGATTTCTTAAAACTATTTTATGATGCTACAAATGAATGTTCGGGAATTTATTATCTCACTTCTCATCTTGTTCTCTCAATTTTTGTAAACTTAATAGGTAATTTTACATAATATCGACAAATAAATGAATTTAGAGATATACTTAATAAAAAAGAAACAAAATTTAAAAAATATTATATTGATATTTCTCTTATTTTTTGTTATGCATGCATAATTAATCATAGATATAAATTAAAAAGAGTGTGTCTCATGATTAATAGAATTTCTACTAATTTACATATTGCTCTTTTACTTTCTAGTGATCAAATAACATTGGAATTATTAGTTTATATTCTTCTTATAAAATTAAATATTTTAATGTTAGTCGTTCACATCCTTCTTCACATGCTAGTTTTAATAGTGGTGGTGGAGCTATTGTCGCTCTACAATTTGATATTCATGATATTTAGAATGAATTTCATATAGATGTTTATTCTAATTCTATGCGAAATGAACTATATATTTAGTTTGATACTCAATATCAATTTTCTCGCGATAAGAACTTTGATATTTTAGATTGGCAGAAAATATTTTCCAATATATATATTATTCTTTCTATAATGACATGTGATCTATTAACACATCCAGTCTCTACCATAGCATCTAAGTCTGCTTTTAGTGCAAGTGGATCTGTGTACGCTGAATGTCGGGGAAGACTTGCACTCGACCTCGTGGAGACACTCATTTGTATAAACGATTGAAACGACGTCATTACGAGAAATTAACAAAGAGAGGACAAAATACTAGAATACTTTAAAAATTTGGATGTATTGTAATTTAAAATTTAAAATATTTTTTTACTTGTAATTTTTTTGACATTTTGTACATGATTAACAATTAGGTGGGTGCCAACCTAGTTGGGATGCATCTAATTTGTAGTGATGTAAATGTTAAATTTATAATGAATGTTATATTTTTTTTATATATTTGTCTCAAATAATTTTTTTTGTAATTACATGTCATTTTTATATTAATTAAATAACTTTATTATTTAGAGGACTAACTATCATATTTTAAAATTATAATAATAAGGGTAAAATCCAAAATCTGGATTGAACTTTAAGCGAAGTGCAAAAAATGAATTAAACAAATTTTTTGTGTTAAAAATGGCTCAAAGTATAGAAAGTGGACAAAAAATGGCGAGGAGTGTTCTGAAGGATAATGGTTTGCCATGTGCGGAGAATGGCAAACTATTCTCATGAGGGAGCATTTCAGAGGGTGAAGACCCCCAACGCACGTGAGGGATGCCGCACGCAAGGTCTTCACCCTCTGAAATGCGCTGGAGGTTTTCACCTTCTGAAATGCCTGCATAGCACGGTTTGTTGTGTTCCTCACGCGGCAAAACCGTTCTATGAATGTTCATAACACGGTTTGTCGTATCCGTAGTACAGCAAACTGTTATCACGCACGTAGGGGGTGTTCACCCTCAAACGGCAAACCGTTCTGCATTAGTATAACGTCGGCTAAGCCTCATTTTGATGATTTTTTATCCAAAACCTGACTTTTCTCTTAACCAAATCTCCAGATTCCACCGTTGTGTCGCCGAAATCATCAGATCTGACTGTTATTTCACCGAAATCTTCCAAAACCGAGCCTAAACCAGCGAAATCCGAGCCAACCAACCATAAACCGAGCCAAAACAAAAAAAAGGCGAGGAGTGTTCTGAAGGATAATGGTTTGCCATGTGCGGAGAATGGCAAACTATTCTCATGAGGGAGCATTTCAGAGGGTGAAGACCCCCAACGCACGTGAGGGATGCCCGCACGCAAGGTCTTCACCCTCTGAAATGCCCCCTCGTGAGAACGGTTTACCGCATGTGGCGAACGGCAAACCGTTCTCCACACGAGGGGGCATCTCAAAGGGTGAAGACCCCCACGTGCACGTGCCCCTCACGTGCGCTGGAGGTTTTCACCTTCTGAAATGCCTGCATAGCACGGTTTGTTGTGTTCCTCACGCGGCAAACCGTTCTATGAATGTTCATAACACGGTTTGTCGTATCCGTAGTACAGCAAACTGTTATCACGCACGTAGGGGGTGTTCACCCTCAAACGGCAAACCGTTCTGCATTAGTATAACGTCGGCTAAGCCTCATTTTGATGATTTTTTATCCAAAACCTGACTTTTCTCTTAACCAAATCTCCAGATTCCACCGTTGTGTCGCCGAAATCATCAGATCTGACTGTTATTTCACCGAAATCTTCCAAAACCGAGCCTAAACCAGCGAAATCCGAGCCAACCAACCATAAACCGAGCCAAAACAAAAAAAAACTATCGATTTTTCCAGATTCATTGGATTTGAGTATTTTCATGCTGAAAATCCTCATATTGTGCCGTTATTTCGTCGAAAATCCAAAAAAAAAAAACCTAAACCTTCAAAAATCCAAAAAATCCAAAATTCTAAAAATGCCCCCGAAAATGTTTTTAGGTCGAAAAGCTCTTCGACACAATGTACAAGGTGACCTATCAAACCGGGCGCTAGATAAAAAGCTGCAACCGCCTCACGGTTATTATTCAATGGAGTTTCGAAGCTGGGCGGCAAATGAGCAGTACGAGCAGGATATGAGAATCCGCTCGATATTTTACGAGAAAACTGCCAACTTTAGCGGTTGGGAGTATTTGAGGATCAATGAGATGTTTGGCGACATCTTTCTACACGGGGTGTACAACATATGAGGCGAGAGCTGTGATAGAGTTGTTCACTTGTTTTATGCGAACATGCAAAGTACCGGAACGACGGGTCAATTGAAGACGTATCTTTTCGGTACAGACATCATCATAAATGGAGCTGTTATCAATGAACTGCTCGGATTTGGCATAGACGACACCGAATAATATTATCACGCTTCCAAACAGTGTGAATTTGCCCAAACAGAAGAGGGACTATGCTTCATGCGGCAAATCCACTGGAATTCGGAGATTGCCGGGTTCGTGAAGCCGAGATCGAAGGATTTCAATGTCAAAGCTCGGGTTCTTCACAACCTCATCAGCCACACTATCTATAACGCCCCCGAACCCACCCTGGCTCGGTGCGCTACTTGCTAACCAATCCCACATTAAAACATAATTTAAAATAAAATTGACACAGCAGAATTTAAATCTAAGTCCCTCAAAACTCTCTTACGTCATACCTAGCTGCCTAGACTCATTAATTTCCCTTAATTCTAACCGTTAAATACCACGACGTCTTCCCCGAAAATTTTGACAAAGTAACGCCTAAAAATGGTGCCTCCAAAATGCTAAATACCTACATAAAATCCAATCTCAACCAATCAAGAATACTCCTACTCAACTTATTCAGCATACGAAATCACCAATTAGCAGTAAAGAGGGAAACTAAACTACTAACATCCCTAAATGAAGAAAGTCCACAGTATAGAGCGACACATCACCCTTAACTATGACTATATACACCAAATACAAATAGCTATTCCATAACTGTCAAAACATTAACCAAAAAGAGTCACACATTCCCCTCATTTTCACAAACAGACATCTACAATAAACTACCAAAATGCAAAGTCCCACATTCTCCCGAAGACCATGGTCGAGGCGCCGAAGTGCCTTACTCTTTGCCCGCACCGAAGTGCCTTACTCTTTGACCGACTATCATGCCAAACAATGCAACACAACACCCCAATGCAACTCAACAAACCGACTCAACACAACACGACGACACGACCAAACAATACTAGTTGCCCGCACCGAAGTGCCTTACTCATTGCCCGCACCGAAGTGTCATACTCATTGCCCGCACCGAAGTGCCTTACTCATTGCCCGCACCGAAGTGCCTTACTCATTGCCCGCACCGAAGTGCCTTACTCTTTGCCCGCACCGAAGTGCCTTACTCATTGCCCGCACTGAAGTGCCTTACTCTTTGCCCGCACCGAAGTGCCTTACTCATTGCCCGCACCGAAGTGTCATACTCATTGCCCGCACCGAAGTGCCTTACTCTTTGCCCGCACCGAAGTGCCTTACTCTTTGACCGACTATCATGCCAAACAATGCAACACAACACCCCAATGCAACTCAACAAACCGACTCAACACAACACGACGACACGACCAAACAATACTAGTTGCCCGCACCGAAGTGCCTTACTCTTTGCCCGCACCGAAGTGCCTTACTCATTGCCCGCACCGAAGTGCCTTACTCATTGCCCGCACCGAAGTGCCTTACTCTTTGCCCGCACCGAAGTGCCTTACTCATTGCCCGCACCGAAGTGCCTTACTCATTGCCCGCACCGAAGTGCCTTACTCTTTGACCGACTATCATGCCAAACAATGCAACACAACACCCCAATGCAACTCAACAAACCGACTCAACACAACACCCCAATGCAACTCAACAAACCGACTCAACACAACACGACGACACGACCAAACAATACTAGTTGCCCGCACGAAGTGCCTTACTCATTGCCCGCACCGAAGTGCCTTACTCTTTGACCGACTATCATGCCAAACAATGCAACACAACACCCCAATGCAACTCAACAAACCGACTCAACACAACACGACGACACGACCAAACAATACTAGTTGCCCGCACGAAGCCCGACAACTGCCCGCACCGGCATACAGCGTACATCAACGACCGCGTCCCAATCCTAGCTTTCCTCGTAGCTATAACCTGTACTCCTGTCACCACAGAACACACACACACACACGTAAGCTTACGCTAGCAAGTAGGGGATAACAAATATAAACAAGCACAATGCACATAACAACCCTTACACAACCCTAACACAACAACAGAACACCACACCACTCAACACGACAACGCAACACAACAACACAACACCACCCAACACGACAACACATTACACACCCTAACAAAACTGCCTGCATCGAAAAATGCTTTATTGCCTGCATCGAAAGGGATGCCTTACTCTTTGACCGACTATCATGCCAAACAATGCAACACAACACCCCAATGCAACTCAACAAACCGACTCAACACAACACGACGACACGACCAAACAATACTAGTTGCCCGCACCGAAGTGCCTTACTCATTGCCCGCACCGAAGTGCCTTATTCATTGCCCGCACCAAAGTGCCTTACTCTTTGCCCGCACCGAAGTGCCTTACTTTTTGACCGACTATCATGCCAAACAATGCAACACAACACCCCAATGCAACTCAACAAACCGACTCAACACAACACGACGACACGACCAAATAATACTAGTTGCCCGCACCGAAGTGCCTTACTCATTGCCCGCACCGAAGTGCCTTACTCATTGCCCGCACCGAAGTGCCTTACTCTTTGCCTGCACCGAAGTGCCTTACTCTTTGACCGACTATCATGCCAAACAATGCAACACAAAACCCCAATGCAACTCAACAAACCGACTCAACACAACATGACGACACGACCAAACAATACTAGTTGCCCGCACCGAAGTGCCTTACTCATTGCCCGCACCGAAGTGCCTTACTCATTGCCCGCACTGAAGTGCCTTACTCTTTGCCCGCACCGAAGTGCCTTACTCTTTGACCGACTATCATGCCAAACAATGCAACACAACACCCCAATGCAACTCAACAAACCGACTCAACACAACACGACGACACGACCAAATAATACTAGTTGCCCGCACCGAAGTGCCTTACTCATTGCCCGCACCGAAGTGCCTTACTCTTTGCCTGCACCGAAGTGCCTTACTCTTTGACCGACTATCATGCCAAACAATGCAACACAAAACCCCAATGCAACTCAACAAACCGACTCAACACAACACGACGACACGACCAAACAATACTAGTTGCCCGCACCGAGTGCCTTACTCATTGCCCGCACCGAAGTGCCTTACTCATTGCCCGCACTGAAGTGCCTTACTCTTTGCCCGCACCGAAGTGCCTTACTCATTGCCCGCACCGAAGTGCCTTACTCATTGCCCGCACCGAAGTGCCTTACTCTTTGCCTGCACGGAAGTGCCTTACTCTTTGCCCGCACTGAAGTGCCTTACTCATTGCCTGCACCGAAGTGTCTTACTCATTGCCTGCACCGAAGTGTCTTACTCATTGCCCGCACCGAAGTGCCTTACTCTTTAACCAACTATTGTTAACCCTCATAACGACAAACACACAACGACAACCATGCAGCTATGCGTATCTAGCGTGCTCTACATCATGATGCATGCTTCAAAGAAATGCAATGCCACACCACACACACCATCACTCAACGCCAAGCACAACGATAACACAACACTACACGAATAAAAGCAATAACAAATAAAACCTACCGTTCTATGGTGTAGGCCCGAAGGCGAAAGAACATTACCCACTACTTACTTGGCGTCCTAGCTCGCTGGTTTTACTTGGTTACCTATCCATCTACAGCTCGACCTACGACAATTACTCAAACTTCATTAAAATCAAGCTTACATTCACCAATTACTCTCAAACTACTATTTCTAGCATAATCCAACTAAAACTTAACTAAATGGGCCACTAATTTGGGTTCGGTAAAAACCGACCCAAAACTTCAAACGTGCATAACTTTCGCGTCGGATATCGGAATCGAACGATTCCAGCGGCTACGTACTCCTCTAATAACCTATTTTAACCTGCCAAAAGGAATTTTAAAACAAACGACCGTAGCTAGGTCAAATCTAGCAAAACCCGAACTGCCCTAAACCGGAAATTTCATCCCTATCGGTTTTCCATCAATTTTCCCTAAATTCTTCACAAATCAATCCCCCACACCCTCAATTAGCATAAACAAATCAAAATCCCGAGGCTACATGTCACGACCCTAGTACTGTACCCAATTTCCGTACTATAATTTTTTTTTTTATAAAACTTTATGCGGAATTTAAACTGAAGTCAAAACAAGAATTGAAATCGGAATTAAAATCTAGTCTTTAAATCATTTAAAACAAAACATATAACAATTAAATAAAACTTAAACATTTTAATAAAACAATTTAAATCTAAATCAGAAACAGAGGGGGCAGAAACGTCTTTCTACCGAGGAGGGAGTGCAGCAATCGATCGCTGCGTAAAGCAACGCTCGATCGCTGCAAGCGCTGCGTAATGCAGCGCCCGATCGCTGCATATTGCAGCGACCAGTTGCCCTTCACCACTCCTCTATCCTTCACTTCTTTTCCCTTCAAGTGCTCTCTGGAATTCCAGAGAGCAAACACTTAATCAACTCTCTGGAATCCGATTCCAGAGAGCAAACCTCATCCTCAAACAACATACCCTGCAACTATCAACTTCAATATATCTCCGATTTCATCCTCAATTAATCTACTAACACCTCATAATCATCCAAACATTAACGTAATCAAACTTTAAGAAAACAAACTGCATGGGTATATTCAAAACTATACTTTTCCTCCTGTTTTAAAACATCTAAGCAGTTTATAAAAACAAGTTTTCAAAACGTTTAAAACCTCAAACGTAAACCTATCAACTACCAGAACCAAGCACCCTAAGATGTTCTAACCGTACAAAGTTATCAAACAATCCCAAAACACCTAACCATACACCCACGGGTCAAAATACGCCTCAACTGCTCAGCACACTCCCACGGGCCATTCTCCGTCAATTGCATCACTCCTCAGGTGGAGGGATCTCGTAGTCACCTATATCGGGATCACCTACACCATACAATACACTATGAGATATAAATCTCAGTAAACTCTACGTAAATGCAGATGTGTGCAGTACATATGTCATTCGTTAAACATGCATATATCAGATACAAATTCGTTACGTTGCAGACAGATTGTCACCGAGACTAAACCTCCTCGTCGTGACCAGATAACAGATTACGTAGATTTTGTTGGTTCATTTTACTTTTTAATTAGGTCGCAGACAGAATGTCACCGAGATCTAAACCATCTCGCTGTGACCAGATAACAGATTACGTAGATTCATTTCGTTCGTTGGTTCGTTTTACTTTTTAATTAGGTCGCAGACAGATTGTCACCGAGGCTAAACCACCTCGACGTGACCAGATAACAGATTACGTAGATTTATTTTGTTCTCTTAACCAGATGCTTTAAATGACATGATGCATGAGCAGTCAAATACATACAGTAAATGTAACGCCCCGAATCCTTAAACTCGGTTTGTTACTAAACTCGTGACGTAACTTGATCATAATAGTCCACATATTTATTCATCTATATTTTTTTTTTGACTTAACATAACTTAAAACATCTCATTCAATTCACTGAATATATCCATTATAACTCTCACTCCTGCCGATCACTAAACGACGAGCTTCTAGTTGATCTGCCGGTCAGCACGTGCATCCCACATGATTCATTAAACATCTATCGGCAGGCACACATATTTGCATCTGCCGACAGTCACGTGCAACCCGTGTGATCAATTAAAACTTCGCGTGGTTCATTAAAACTCACTTCCTCTACCGGTCAGTAAACGACAAAGAACTCACTTCCTCTACCGATGAGTAAACGACAAGGAACTCACTTCCTCTACCGGTCAGTAAACGACAAAGAACTCACTTCCTCTACCGGTGAGTAAACGACAAGGAACTCACTTCCTCTACCGGTGACGTCAGTCGGAAGACAAACCTACCCGACTTTCATCACAATTCTTCTACCGATGACGTCAGCCGGAAGACAAATACTTTTCCTCTTCCGATGACGTCAGCCGGAAGACAAACTCTCCCGACTTCCATCACATTTCTCAGCGGAAGACATCCTGGTTTTCTCAGACTTCTATCTAGATAAACGTAGACCTCATAACTTAAATCTTAATGGCCAAAACTCATCGGAATAAACCATAAATTCATTCAAACTCACACAGCGGAAGACTTAGGTAAAATAACTCATTCTATATCTTCATAAATATTTTCAGACTCATTACTCATATTAGACAGACTTAAAACTCAATATTCGAAAGTAAACTCATCATACTTAGACTTCCTCGTTCATAAACATTATTAAAATCTTAAAAGTTTAAACCAGAGAGTCATGTTCGCCATCCAGCCACAGATTTTCCACCCTGATCACTTCCAGCAACCGAACTCAGACACTTTCATCAATCTTGAAATCCTCACCTGATATTTCTTCGCCTACATCATAAGGTGTAACTGTAAGCCTAAGGCTTAGTAAGGAATGCAAACTATTATGAGTTCATGAATGCATAACTTGGAGAAAAACATGCTCATGAGTCTTTTCTTTTCGTGTACTTAGTCTTAATCATCATTCATAATCGTATCTCGTATTCATTGATCATAATCATCATTCATGGACATGCTCATATTCATCATTCGTATTCTTCATTACATTATGTGGATTAAGAGAGGATTTGTGCTGGTAAAGGGGGTTCGACAGTGAGTTTGATCATGGTCCCTACTGCGGGTCGTATTCATATGTCCTACTGCGGACTGTGACATACGCCGAACCACCCCCAACCCTCACTTAACCACGTTGCATAAGTTTTATCTTCTTATTTTATTCATGAGAAAACATATTTCAAAACATTTTCATATGCTTGAGAAGTAAAACATGATGCATAACATAAATGCACTTAATCATCGAACTAAGACAGGGGAGTATATCAGAATACCAGAATCATATCCATCGACATTTCATCGAACTTATAGCTGACAACGTTCACTAAATGTAACATAATCCTTTGATGTAGGGCCCTATTGGCCGGAAACTTAGTACATTCACTTACCTGGATTCCTTAGCAACTTGAATCACTTTCTCTTCAACTTCTTCACCTAAAACATTCCACATTACAGTAGTTAAAATAAAGTCCTAAAAGTTCTACTCGAAAGTCATCCTAGAATCTAACAGCTAAAGTCATTCCGATTCCACTGTTTGACACACTGCAGTCTGAAATCCGAAACTAGGTGGACAGGTTTTACCATTGATTAAATCCGAGTTGGTTACTTTAAAATGTTCAGAATCGATTTGGGATGGCATTTCTACTCTCAGACTTAAAAGAGTCTAAAACTACTCGGCCACTGCTAGAAATCCGAACTCAAATGCCGAGTTGAAAGCAGAGCTTTAATCACTAATAAATGACTACATTGTCCATTTCATACCTCGGGTGCAGATTGCAGAGAAAAGCAGGCTGAAACCAGCCGTCGGCAAGGGGAGGTTCTGATAGCCGAGAGTAAAAGCTTGGGAGAGAAGGAATCGCCGAGAGGGAATGTCGGCTACAGTGGTAATAAATGAGGTTTAAGGTTTCCATTTCCTATTTATACCTAACCCATAAATTTTAATTACAAAACTGCCACCCAACCTAGTTTTACTCAACTTGTAATAATTTTATCTTAACATTAAATTTAAATCATAAAGGTTAAATAAGAGGGTGACAATGAAAATGGTCAGAAAATCACCTGGCCGAAATGTCGGGTGTTACAGTAAACAACCAACATGTGTACCATCATGACGATAAACAAACATAACCTATAAACGTCTAACCTAACTACCCAACCGACACAATTTAAATAAAAGCCTCTCCAAAACTCCTCGAGACGACTTCGACGTACGGTGTAGGCCAATCGGCCAGAGAAGATCACGAGAACTTACCTCGTGTCCAAAGCAGCTCAAGCTCCGTCCACGAGCGTTGTTTGTCTGAGGCAAAACATAACGGTCGATGTTAAAACAATTTAAGCTTCTAAACGTCCTAATTAACAAAACCTTAACTAAAGAATGTCTTAAAATGTCCAACTTAATTATTCGAAGCATATCGATGAACAATTTACGATTGATACCTCGAAACTACAATTTACGAGTTTTTCCCTAAAACCCGAAAATTCTCAAATTTTAACATTCGCCTTAAATCAATCAAATTCGCCCAATAACGTTCAATACGTCCAATATACACTTTATTACGGCAAACCTATTAATTATAAACCCTAAATCTCATTTTCTATCGAAACCCTAAACGAAAAACGCTCTAAAACTATAGAATCATACCTAGAGCGTTGATTGGAGGAGAAAACGTGAAGAAAACAGGACGATCGGGAGACAAATCGGAGGTCGAATGTTGAGGATTCTGTCGCGGGCAGAGAGGAGAAGCCGAGAGAGAAAGAAGAAATGCTCTCTGGAAAACTGAAGTGTCGAGGGAGGAAGAGAAACCTATTTTTAATTAAAATTTGACTTGGCGAATTACCATTTCGCCCTTCTATTGTTTTTATATTCGTTTCGTCCTTCGTTTCGTTAATTGACTAGCTATTCGGTTTCACCAAATCTCCTTATTTCACCAATAAGTCCAACTTAATATTTGAGATTTATTAAAAATGTCCTTTCGCAATTCTGACATCGTTTACTATTTTTACTAAAACGTTCTTTATATTCCGAGAAATCTAATTACTCGAAATATAGCGTCATTATTCTGAAAAATCCTATAAATTTCTTAAAATTCCAATTAATCGATAGGATCCTAATGGCGCTTTCTTTTCGTAAAACGGACCTGATTTGACATATTTATTAAAATGCCACATTATATTAAAATAATAATATCCCGTAAAGCGGGGTATTACACTACACACACAAAACCCGAAATGCCCAAATCGGGTTTGCAGGTTTTTCGCCCACATTGGGCTCCTCACGACGAGGTGACTAAAGCCGGCCTAATATCCGGCAATCCCAAGCCAAGACCGCCCAAAAACGGCCGGTGATCGAAGTCAAATTGGGCTCGTCACTCACGACCTCAAACCGAACCGAAACAGGGCAAGGAAACAGGGCTTACCGTTCAGTTCATGCACGGAGACAACCAGACTCGCTCACCGCCGTCGTCTGGCCGGAGAGTGTCGGAAGTCGCCGGTGGTAGTCGTCGGAGGGACGTCGCTCGACTCTCCTTCGCCGTTCGGTCTTCGGCGCTCGAGCGCTCGAGCAAGAACAACAGAATGGCTTCGGCCATTCTGTTGTTTTAATTAATAATAATAATAATTATTATTATTATAATTCTAATAATACTAATAATCTATCCTATTAAACATTAATACAAATTACATCTCCTCCCATACAATCAACCGTTAAATTTCTATAATTAACTCTCACCCCATACTCGGCTTTCATTCAACCAAATTTGTTCACTTTTCTTTTTAAATTAATTAAAACAACTATTTTATTATTCTTTTATTTTCTCTCTAATTTTTCCTTAAAAAAAAAATCTCGGGTGTTACACTATCTTTCTGAGGGATGGACATAGAGATCAACTGGATGGATCTCTATGTGATGAAGAAGCTCTACACCAGCCAGATGTTCGACGTAGGATACATGATTGTAGGTCACATGGAAGAGATCGGGCGAACAAAAAACAAGAATCTGCCGTACGGGACCTTAATTTGGAAGATCCTTGAGCAAGCTCAGATTCAGCCTCCTGCCAGAGAGTAGCTGTGAGCCCATAGATCCGTCGATGTATTTGACATGACTCATTTGATTCAGATGAGCCTAGTCGAAGTCGATGGGTCTTGGATGCCCAAGGTTTGAGTTGTTCCGATGGAGGATACCCCTGCCCCCGCCCCCGCCCCCGCCCCCGCCCCCGAAAAAGCTGCATACACCGAGGCCGCCACCGCGCCGCCATTGTACCCCCACGAGGTTAGTATGTGGGAGCAGAGGTTTGACAGAATAGATAACTATCTTGTCGAAATGAGACAGAGTTTGTATCAGATGATGGATACGATGGAGGATAGGTGGGATCAGAGGTGGGACATCCTGCAGGAATGATAGGAGTTGATGAGATTTTCCCGAATGTGGCTCAAAGACTCCTTTGAGCGTTGGTGTGGAGGCGGTGATGGCGGCGACGGCGACTACGACGAGGGTGACAATGCCCCACCCTTTCCGTAGTTTAGTTTATGTTGTTTATTTCTTGTAATGTATTCTTTATATTTAACATTTAGTAGTATAAACTATGTGGTGGATCTAACTGTTAGTTATTTAGTATATGTTTGACATTTTAGTATAGTTTATTTTTGTTCTATAGTTTAGTTTAGTTTAGTTTATTTGTGTATTAGATCTGGCTGTTAGGTATATATTTGTGATCTGAATATGCAGAAATTGTTTGAAGATAGCTGTGGGAGAGTCATAAAACAAACGAAATTCTGTCAAATTTTTTTTCATTCATTAATAAGTTATTTAAATAATTAAGTTAATTTAATTACTAATAAATTATTTATTATTTTTATTTTTATTTTTTGTATCACATAAACTAAAAGAAATAAATCATCATGATTTGAATATAATTATAACGGTCAATTATTTCTGTGTCGGTCGCGTGTCGCAGATTTCTACGTCCCCTCAAATGTGTTGAAGCCCATAAACGTGTCTTGAAAAGCAGTGCTTGAAGTGAATCCCTGGTGAGGACAAGTGCGACTATTATGCCCCTTCTGCTAACATATACTGCACGTCATCTTCGAGTTCTGCCTATTTATTGTCAAATTTAACGGCTCATCCACATCCCGCACTTTTGTCTTCTTCAGCCTACTAGGTTGGCGATATCTTCTCGACGGGATGAGTTGCTTCACATCTGTCACTACCGACCACATTTGATTGCCGCTCACGGGTTGTATAAACTGTGAGTACATATGCAGGTAAGTCACCCGGTGGTAGCATGGAAGCACGTAATTTTCTGGTGTCATTCTCATGAAACGAATGCATTGAATGACATGGACACACGATATTCCAGTACGCATCCACTTGGTGCAGTTGCACACACTCATACTCATGTCGACTGTGTATTGTTCATAGTCGTTACTCACCTCAAATTATACATCTCCCACAGGCTGAGCACTTCAATGTCGAGCTGTCATTCCTACCTTGTCAAACTTATCCTTGATCTTGGGACATAAGAGGTTTGTTGATTGGGCCAACTTCTCAAAATTTTTTACGATGCGAGTCATCATGCACTTTCAGATCAGCTCAAACATGGTCAGGATCGGCTTGTCTCTCGCAGGCAGTAGAAGTGCATTGAATGACTCGCTCAAATTATTCAGGCCCATTTAGCACTTGGGAACTCAAGAGAAGGCATGAGAAGTTTAATATTTAGGTTTTTCTGCTTGTAGCCACACGTGGGCATCCGGGCTAAACTGAAATAATTTGCTCATTTCGTAGTTGAAATGTTACTATGTCGGTGCCCTAGCCGCACTCCACATGACATATTTGTACGCTCTGCCTCGAAATAGGGATTTGAAGTTTGCATACATATGCCAAAGGTATAAGCGCTGCTCAGAATCTTTAAATTCATTTTCCACGGCATTCAACAACCCCTGAAATTTGAAAGAAAAACAAAAATTTATATAAATGTAAGAATCACAATTAGAAATGTATTATACCTTTTGTCGATCCGAAATAAATGTCCATCCGCCTCCTTCGCCAAGGTTCAGGTCTCGCTTTAAGTGTTGCAAGAACCACGTCCATGTGTCCTCAGACTTTTTTTCGACGTTGGCAAGCACAACGAGATATATTTCATCGTTGTCATCAATACTCACGGCTGTGAGTAATTGTCCGGGACACGACCCGTTTAGATGACAACAGTCCAATCAGATAATAGGTTTACCAAACTGCAACAAACTTGCCTTGCACGCAGCCATGCACAGATACATTCTTGGATATGCCCATGTGTGAGAGTCCACCTCGTAAGCATGTATCTATAACGAGCTACTCAGATTTGATCTATAAATTTCCATTGCGTATGACTAGACTTGCTTGTACTGTTCGTCGCCGCTGCCTTTGTTACGCGTTCGAGCTATGCTTCTTGCTCTTTTGGCAATACTGGACGTAATGTTGACAGGGAAATCCTTCCTGACTGTCTCGATGATGGAAGAGATTTCCTACGTAGGTTGACTTCTAAACCTATCGAGATAATGATTTGTAAGATATTTTGCTCGAGCATTTGGATTCTCAACTACTCTCGCACAACTGTGAGAATCGATAAAACTCTTTATTTGATAGGTTTTCTCGTCTTGCATCTGCGACGCATGCAGTCGCCATGCACAACCCTCTACGCATTTAGCTGTCAGTCGTCATTTGTCACATTGAAGAAATTTGATGCCATAACCATTTTTTAACGAATATTCGCGTATTTCGTCTTTAATTTTCTTTATATAACTACATTTTCCCCCAAAAAAAGACTCATTGGAATTTCTTCACGTACCGGTCCGCTTTCCACCTCATCAACGTCCGACCCGGCCGGTTTTCGAAGCTCCTCGTCAAGAGTTCTGGAGGTCGAATGCACCTCTATTTCTTCGTCCCCACCTACGTGTTCGAATGCTCTAAGATTGTCATATGCAGGAATGGCATATGCATACCAATTGATATAGACATCAAAGCTTATTGGTTCATCTAAATCAGTCGCTCTAATTGAAATATCATCCATCGTCGTCACTAATACTTGAAAATTCTCAAAAACATGATAATATTTGACAAGGGTTAAAGAGATCGAGAAGAGAAGAGTAGAGTTAGAGGTGGTATGAGAAGGGAGGGAAGACGCAATTTAAATAGATCTGGAGAACGACAAACCATTCTCTTAGCACGGTTTACTATTTTTTTGCAGTTCAGCCCGTGATCAGTCAATAATTGATTACGAGTTTGACGGAGAACGGTTTGCCGCGTGCGGAGAACGACAAACCGTTCTCCGAGGGGGCACTTGTGAGGGTGAAGACCCCCGCGTTCACGTTTGCCTGACGTGCGACCGGGGGAGGGGGGTGGGGGTCTTCACCCTCACAAGTGCCCCCAGCTTTGCGATATTTTTTGGTCCGATGAAACTGATATAACAAATTACAGCTCGAAGATATTTCAAATTATAATTATTTTTTTTTATATAAACATTTTTTATTTTAGTTTATTTTGAGAATACTTATTTATGAGTTATTCAAATTATAATTATTTATTTGTTTCAGTTTATTTAAAGAGTTAAATCTAAAAAAATGTTCGAAGTATTGATTTTGTTTCACAAAAGGCTCAAAATATTAATTTATCTTCTCGTAATGTGAAAAACATGTGGTAAAAATGGTAAAACACTTTAATTACTTTAATTATTTAAACACGTTTCTTACTTTAATTAATTAAATACATTAATTAAACAAATTATCAACCACGATAAAGAAATTGTAATAAATCAAATAATACAACAAATAGTTCGTAAAATCTTTAGATGTCGAATTGAAGGCTTAAACAATATATTTCGGGCTCGAAAAAGGCATGAAATGTGCGGGTCTCGACGAGAGCTTCGATTTAATATCTTAACTATCCAAAACGGATACTCGTGGTAAAAGTTATGGCCGTTTGAAATTTAGGGGATTACCACGTTATATTGTTGATGGTGAAGATTCCTCGCGAGGAATTTTCTGAAGGAGAACGATTTGCCGTTCGCCGCACGCGGCAAACCGTTCTCACAAGGGGACATTTCAGGTGATGAAGACCCTCGCGTGCACGTGCTCCTCACGTGCGTAGGGGGGTCTTCAACCTCTGAAATGCTCCATCGAGAGAACGGTTTGCCGTTCTCCACACGCGGCAAACTGTTATCCTGTAGAATACTCCTCGCGAGGGGTCAACGATTTGCCGCAATGCCATTTTTTGTCCATTTTCTATAGTTTGAGCTATTTTTTGCACGAAAAATTTGTTTGATCTATTTTTTACATTTCACTTAAAGTTCAATTCAGATTTTGGATTTTACCCTAATAATAAATATTTATTGTAATTTTAATAACTAAATTAAAAAATATAAAATAATTTTATTTATGTACGATGGATTTGTTAAGCTCGTTAGACTCATTATACCGGCTCGGCTCTGCTCGGCTCGATCGTAGCTCAAGAACTGATTTGTGTTGAAAATTTTTTTACCTAAGATCGTTAGGCTCAATGAATCGCCTTTCCAAGGTTGGCTGACTTGTTTAACAAAACGACTCTGGTTATTACTTGATTTTCCACGTCACATTTTTCAGGAAGGCACTGACGTTGGAGGTAAGGAAGCCAAGACAACGTTTCAAGGTTATTGAAAAATGTTGGATGTCCTGCTGAAAGCTGTAGTTTTACCCATTCTGAGACGCCCTTTCTGCGCCGCTGTGCGTCGCCGGGGCGTCAAACCTAAGTCTTTCTCTTCGTCTTCTTTTCAGTACTCCCCGTGGTCTCGTCTTCAGGCTTGGAGGGAGAGCTCTCTCAACGAGAACCGTGTATGGGGAACTGATGAACCAGAAGCTGTACTTGAATCACTGCCCTCTTCAACTGAGTCTGCCTATGAGAGTCTAATCGCGTCTGCTTCCTCCCTCTCTGAGCTCGGGGCTTTGGTCCTCTGCACCAGCGACCCGCTCACCAAGTCCAGGCTTTCTCATCTAGCTTTCTCCAGGTGGTACCGAGAGAGTCTCCCTATCGGTGTGTTTTCGCCACCCTCTCGACCTGCTCGCCCTTCTAAACCAGAACTGGTTGGCATCTTCATGATTGACTCAGTTCCCTTTGGTGTGAATTAGATCACTTATGGTGTTATTTCTGTAAAATTCAGGTTTCTCCAAAGGAAATTCCTTCTCCTAAAGATTCTGGTTTGCCTCTGAATGCTTATATGCTTCACAATCTAGCTCATGTGGAGCTAAATGCGATTGATTTGGCGTGGGATACTGTTGTTCGATTTTCACCCCATAGTGAAGATCTGGGAGAGGGGTTTTTCGCAGACTTTGCTCGTGTTGCCGACGATGAAAGTCGCCATTTTGCATGGTGTTCACAGAGACTCTCTGAACTTGGTTTCAAGTTAGAATTGGAGATTTTTTATTTTATTTTATTATTTAATCTCTGTTATTGTACTGACTCTTCATTCTCTCAAGATATGGTGATATGCCTGCTCATAACATTTTATGGAGGGAGTGTGACAAATCATCCGACAATGTAGCTGCTCGTTTGGCTGTAATTCCGCTAGTTCAAGTAAAACTTCTTCTGTACAGTTTTCTACAATGTTTAGCTTTTGATGAATTCATATCAAACTAAAAGGGTTTGAATTTCTATCTGACTATTCGTTTAAGGTATTTAGATTAGTTTCCAATGTTGTTTTTGTTATTGTTCTCAGTTTTATAAAATCTTTAGTAAAGCATGTAGAAAATAAATGAATTGACATCTTCAATATTTGTCTTGATGTTATTAGTAAAGCTTAAATGCCCCATTTCAATCTTTGTATTGAATGGAACTTCCTATTTCCCATTTTCAGAAGTAGATGCATTTATCTCAAAGCCTTTTATGATCATTTCTTTATTCATTGTTAGTGAATCTTTCAAGTCACATAAAACGAATTGCTTCATGGTTAATCTATTCTTCCCACTTTATTTTCTCATCCTTGAAAATTTGTGGAAAGATACTTTTTCATGCAGTTGCACACTGATGCATACTGTCTCAGGGCTTTTACATTTTGTTTTGACTCATCATTATCTATCTAAAATCCTTTCTCAATCATTGTCTATGTTTCAGATGCTTACTTTTGCTGTATTATTTTTACATTTTCTATTGGAATTAGAGAAATTGCCTTGATGCTTTTATGATGTATTGTGAGTTGATGAGGGGTAATTTTCTTTCATATTGAAATGACATAGGAAGCTCGAGGACTTGATGCTGGACCTCGATTCGTGAAAAAGTTGATTGGCTTTGGAGATTGCAGGTCTTCTAACGTTGTGGCTAGAATTGCCAGTGAAGAAGTTGCACATGTTGCTGTTGGTGTTTTCTGGTTTGTCTCGGTTTGTCAGAAGCTGGGTCGGACTCCATCCTCCACTTTTAAAGGTTTAGTGGTCTTCTCAACTCCTGTGTACAAATCCATCATTTTTCATGATAGAACTATATTGTCAGGCATCTTCCTAATTCTTTCTTTTATGCAGAATTGTTAGAAGATTACAATGTGGAATTGAAAGGGCCATTCAATTATAAGGCTAGAGATGAAGCTGGGATTCCTCGTGATTGGTAAGGAGCTGAATACTTAGCCATCTGCGTAGCTGGTTAGAACATCATGGGTGATGGTCTAAATGTGCAGGTACGACACATCTTCAGCTTACAAGCAGGACGAAACCACGAAAACTGATAAAAATGAGCCTCTTTCTATGGTATGCAGCTTTATGAAATGTGGTTGATCATCATATATATATTCATATGAATTGATCGAATATCTGTCAATCCATTTTTCCTTTTATCATTTTTGGATTGTCTCTTTGACAGGTTTATGAAAGGCTTGCTTCCATTGTATCCATGGAGATTGAAACTTCGCGTTTAAATTGACTGTTTTGTCAATTATTTTTCCATGAGCTCGGGCTAGCAATATTTCTCTTGATGATAACTCCTCTAGCAAAATACATTGAAGGTAAATCTCATTGTAATTATGGCAATAGTTAAACTTGCACTATGAAATATGTTATCATTTCTTCTTTATTGTGAATGGACATAGTTTTAGGAAAGTATTATGAACATGGTTTCAAGGTTTTGAATAATTATTGTTTACTGTAAATTTTGTGCATGAATCTTAACCAAGTTGACTCAGAGTTAACGTATGTTTGGACAGTTTGCTTGTTAGGTCTCCAATTGTTGTTCTTCGCTAAATCGAAGTGATGTTATTAGTAGTTTTTGTTGATGTTTGGAAAGCAATCAGAGAAGTGGTCGTTGCGGATGGGTCAATTAGCTAGTTTAGAGAAATAATCTTGCCTACGGCGATGCTCTTGTAAAGAAAGCTTTCTTCTTCCAGACGGAGGCGGCCTTTATCTTAATTTTCAGATATTTTTCAAATTTAGAGATAACCTCTTTCGTTGATCTATTGTTTTAGCCCTCGAGTTTCATGTCGATGGTTCACTGCGATAGTCTCTTCTTTGAATGACTCTTTATCTGCTGTTAACTTGCTAAAGTTCATCGCAGTCCAAACTAGAAATGTTGGAAGATTACTTGTTATTGTTTACTATTTTTTGTGAAATCTGTGTTTAAATCTGCCGTTGGTCGTTATTGTTTTATGACCGTTCGGCACGTGTGAATAACAATATAACAATTCAATCTTCCTGTTCTTCTTCATAGTCCTGCAGCCTCCAAGAGCCATCACATTCTTGAACCATCCCTTTGTTTTCCTCGCACCACCATGATTC
Organism: Begonia masoniana; assembly: GCA_022432975.1. Lineage (NCBI taxonomy): Eukaryota > Viridiplantae > Streptophyta > Magnoliopsida > Cucurbitales > Begoniaceae > Begonia > Begonia masoniana. The sequence goes on from CM039509.1 coordinate 33,340,386, forward strand.
AGGCACCTGCTGCTCATCTCTCAGAAAACCTAGACTTTTATTGACAAGAGCAACGCTCCTATCCACTTCTAGATGAAATTCGCTGTTCTTCCCATGTGTTCCTGCTACTCCATGCAAATAAACTTCCAATGAATGCCAGCTTCGGAAATCTCCCGGGCTCTTCAGGTATTTTGACTTACTCGTATCGATCTCAAGCTCCTCTCCAACACTGGAATACCCGAGTGGTGGTAAATTGGGTACTATATCCATTGCATTTCGAGTGCGAAGGAGATGGAGATCGTCCATGGATTCTAAAAAATTCTTGAAATTTTTGTCTCCGACACGTGGGCTGGCAAACAAAAAGGCAGTGACTGGACATGGCTTATCGGGTTGCTCTTGTAGCTTGGCAATTCCGTTTGCTGTAATATCACCTGCATTTAAAGTTCCAAGTGCAGCTCCTAAGCTATGTCCTGAGATGGTTATGCTGATTTCTTCATCCTTGTACAATTCCACCAGTCTCCTCACTTCACCAAGGACCTATTATTTGTATAAATTCATATAAATTATCATCCATTTTAGGTAGAAGATGAAGTTTAATAGGGAGGCAGCATTGTCGTTTGGTCTGGTTTGGTTGAGTTTCACCCATAATTTGAAATGAATTGATCGTCTTTGGTTCCAAAATTTTAGAATTCGAAACCTATTTGGGTTGGTTTCAGAACCAAACTGAAACCAAATTGATGGTTCGGTTTTGGTTTTGAGTTTTATGATTTTATGTGAGTTTGAGTAAGTTTAGGCTTTAGTTTTAGTTGGTTTGAACTCGGTTTAGGCTGATTTTAGTCCGTTTGGTTCGGTTTTTTGTTTTAAAATTAAAAAAGTATATAAATATTTAGTATTGGTTCTGTAGAGTTTCGATTGTTCTTTTAAGGCTGGAACAAAGAATTTTAATTTAATTTTGTTGAATTGTAATTCTATTGTTTTAAATGTCCCAACTGAACCAAATTAAACCGGTCTTAAAATACTGAGTTTAGTTAAGTTCACCGGTTCAACCCGATCTAGTACATTCTTAGTTACCTGGTCCCTCACACTGGTGGTGTTGAATGTTGAGTTGGGGTCATGTGAAGTATAAATGGAGAGCCAGCCTTGATGAATCTTAGAATCATTCTCCTTCCCATATATTTCAGAGGCAGAGACCAAAGGAAAATCAAAATCATCAGCCCATTCGAACGCCTCCACCGTTCCCCGCCATGCCACTGCAATGTCCCTCCTTCCGAGAGCAGATTTTCCCTCGTCAGTCGCGACTGCAACGTACCCAATCCAATTCGACTCGAAGTGAGACTTCACTAGAAATGACAGCGGAATCTTAATTTCTGAAGTTGCATACAAGAATTTGGTAACATTGTATTGGTATGGATTGCCTTTCACCAAACCAACCTTGGAGAAAAAATTCTTCTTCGAATATTTGCTTTGTCCGACTAATTTTGACGCCTTTTCTGAGTTAAAAGCGTCATAGGTCGCCTGAGCTAATTCGCCGTAGTGAATGATGTATCGCCGCAGATCGATGTCTAGAGGCTCTAAAAGTTCTTTCCAGCTGTCTTCTCCACTTAGCAACCTCCATCTTTCAGCTATGTTTCTCATCATTTTCTGAAATAACTTGGTGCATTTCCAGAACCTAATAAATAGTATCATAATCTTTGTCATGCCCTTTCAATTGGAACCTAAAATTGGTAGAATTAGGCCGGCAATTGAGAATTCACCTAGATCTCCTAATTTTACTGCTCAAATTAAGCAAAGTTACATTTTCCGTGCATTTTTTCTTGTCTTTATTTCCTTGTCATCCATTTTGTTAAGAATATATAAACATTTAAATTGTTCTATGCCTACCAGCTCAAGTTTTTTAAAGTACTTATAATATCACTTTATATGAAAGTTGTTGAAAAACGAAATCACTTGGCCAAAATCATGAATTCTGAAAGTGAAAGCACCGACTTCTCTTCGTCATAATTTTATAGATGAGTATAAAGATCTCAGTAACAGATTTCTTAAAAATTCAGGGAGTTCTTAGCATCTTACAATATGTTTAAATATGGATAATATTCAATATAAACCCTGAAATATGTGATATTTAGCAAAAACCATCTTCAACTAAATATTCGAATGAACTAAACCTCAAAGTATAAAAAAAGTTCAAATTAAACCTCGTCAGCCCCCAAATCTCTAGATTGGGGGGCCGATCTCTAATAACGGCCCCCCAATCTCATTTGATTTCGACACCCCCTTTCCACTCTCCAACCGGGGGTGAGGACCCCCCACATTGGGGGTGCCACCCCCGTTTTCAGGAGAGTGCAAAAACATCGGGGGGTGCCACACCCTGTTCCCGGGAGTGTGAAAAAATGCACTCTCCATCAGGGGTGAAAGATTAAGATCAGTTATGCGATGTCATACAAAGTATTTTGTGAGACACTGATAATTAATGCAATGATGGACAATATAAATCTACGAAAATAAATGACACAGGAGGTTGGTAACGCAGTTCGGCAACTAGCCTACGTCTGCGGGGCTACGCCCAAATATAAAAACATTTCTTTGAGTTCACAAAGTTACAAGACAATTGGACTTATACAAATAAAGACTCCCTCTTATCTTTTTCGCCACCTCTAACTAACTTCCCCAAGGAAACTGTTTTTGCGAGCTCCCCTCGACTTTAGATCGATATCTCCTGAGATCTAAAAACCAACAAGATCCCCTTGTGGTAGATGACTCTTCCCGGAATTCGTGTTATGGCAAGATCCCCTCGCCCATGATCAAATTGACAAGCTCCCCTTATCTTAAAAACAGAATTCCTCCTAAGTTCGGATGCAGCCTCCTCCCGAGACTGAGCTTCAATGAAGAATTAGAAGATTGCCTCCTACGACACCGTCTGGAACACCAGTGCGTTGCCTTCGGACACAATAACTCAACACACTCAATAAATCGATGAAATCCACAGCATAAGAAGAGTGTGTAAAACAATCACAAATCCATACGCAGAAACATAGAGAGTGAAAGAAAAGTGACGGCTCGCAAAGTGAAGAACACTTCTCTCGTGAAAATCAAAAATTCGTCGTAAGCTTTCTTAGAAACGAAAGCTTTAAATATCATTGGTAGTATCCATATCTTCGAATCAGTTTAGTTACCAAATTAGATATTACGCCGCATGGAATAAGGAAACACAATATCTCAAAAGCGGTTGAGTGATACCTCGCGTGACACTTTAGGAAAGTTCCTCCAACAACTTGGATAAAAATCTAAAAACTCAGGAAAGCATCCCATTATTCATGTGATCTCGAAGCCTAACAGATTTTAACATATATCTATCAAATCGGCTTACTAAAACAAAGTTTTCCAAAAAGCAAGTGCCTTTAGCTTTTTCAATAACTTTTCTAATAACTTGTTTCCTTATTTTTTTCTTTCACAGAATCTTTATGATATTCAATATGCATCTATCAATAAGCTGAATATAATATTTCTTGATCACCAAGAAATAAAATATTAATTTAGAAAATATTGAAATAAAATATTATCTCCATAAATATATATTGCCAAAAAATCAATGCCAACATATATGCAATATTTTTGCATTTACAATCTCCCCCTTTGGCATTTTTTGGCAAAATCATTGAATTCAATAATTCCAATAACTTCAATAACTCCCTCTGAATTAACTCCCCCTGGATAGTAGCTTCAATATACGTCACAAGAAAAACTTCAATCAACATCATATCAAGATATTGAATTAGAGTATAATACCCAAAATACTCTCCCTTTTTGCTATAAAAGGACAAAAATAAATAGAAGAGAATAATGATCACTATAAAAGCAGCATAATCATTATAAGCATCAGCAGCACCATAGGGAGATAACCAAAAGCAGGAAAATATAATATCCAGAGAAACACTAGAATCGCCAGATAAGGACCATAGAGAAATAGCCACCAAAAAATATAGTATTCATATGCATCAAATTATCCATAGAGAGAAAATATTCAGTAAATAGACAAATTAAAGAAGTAGATCAACTATACTTCCACAATTAAAATCATTAAAAGAACCCAACAGATTTGTAGAATTCAATTCTAGTCATCAATATTTTCTGGAACATCCTCTGGGACACCGGAGGTACCACCTTCTTCCGTCGCTTTGGCACGTGAATCTGAAGCCTCCATGTGAGGGTTCTTCTTGTATGTATCATTCAATAACACAGAAATGGTAGATCTATGTTTTTCAAGCTCAGAAATTTGTATGGTCAAAGACTTTGATGTGTCAACCAAAAATTGTACTGTTTGGGCCAACAATGCAGAATCAGTTCTTGACTCGGAAATAGGCATGCCCTCAACAAAACCTTCTAAGTCATTGATGTGCTCTCCCATCCGTAATTTATAACTGATACAAATTTCTTCTTTTTCTTCAAACAACACTTCATGTTCTCTAATAATGGACTGTTGGGACTGTAACGACCCCTCATCCCAGCAAGATATTGTCCGCTCTGGGGATTGGGCCGCAGCCCAATATCCTCCCCTCACGGCTTTGTTTGGCGAGAGCACTTCCCGGAAGGTCACCCAACCTGGAATTACTCTCGCCGAAGCCCACTTAACTTCGGAGTTCTTATGGGATCCGTCGTCAATTGAGCTCCAAAACGCGTCTTGCTATATTGGGAGGGTCTCTTTACATATGTTTCATTTCCACATACTTCCCCAAGCGCTGTGGGATTGTGACTACCCCCTCTTTACGACCTGTCACCTTCCGGCTCGCCCGCGCGGACGTACCGCCATCCGGGTTCCGGTTCGTGCAGCCATCGTACCAGACTTACAGATTCGGGTCATCACAATCACCCCCCCTTGGGGGCCCAACGTCCTCGTTGGCCACAATTCCGGTTGGGTACAGGCTCTGATACCATTTGTAACGACCCCTCATCCCAGCAAGATATTGTCCGCTCTGGGGATTGGGCCGCAGCCCAATATCCTCCCCTCACGGCTTTGTTTGGCGAGAGCACTTCCCGGAAGGTCACCCAACCTGGAATTACTCTCGCCGAAGCCCACTTAACTTCGGAGTTCTTATGGGATCCGTCGTCAATTGAGCTCCAAAACGCGTCTTGCTATATTGGGAGGGTCTCTTTACATATGTTTCATTTCCACATACTTCCCCAAGCGCTGTGGGATTGTGACGACCCCCTCTTTACGACCTGTCACCTTCCGGCTCGCCCGCGCGGACGTACCGCCATCCGGGTTCCGGTTCGTGCAGCCATCGTACCAGACTTACAGATTCGGGTCATCACAGGGACGATAAAATACCAAATATGAGAGAGGGAAATGGAAGAGCTAACCTTGAATTTTTTCCGTCCTCATGCTTCATTATTTGTTCAAAGAAAAACTTGCCAAAATCAATAGGTAATGAATTTCCAATTTGAAATAACAATGCTGCTATTGTCTTGTTTACCCCAGTACCATGGGATGTAGGCAGCCAATTTTGCATAGCAATTTTATGGAGAATACTATACTTAACTGACAATTGTGCAGCAGGAAAATCTTTGCCATGGGGCCAGATTCTTCTAACACCCTAGTGACATCAAAGATAATTTTGTTGAAATCTGGTACAAACTTGTTAGAACTAGTTGACTTTAAGCCCAAATACCCGGCCAAAATCAGGATGTACTGGATTTTTCACATCAACATCCAAATTGCAATAAAATTCAAGAATAACATTCCAGTCACATGGCTTAATATTTCTGAATGTGTTTTCCAGTCCTAAACTCAACAAATGATAAATGACAGTTTCATATTGAGTGAAATCACCTTCATGAATTCTTCTTTCTACCCAAATATTCCTTTGGGAAAAATTTAGCCATCGGCTAGCATGCAGTCTTGACTTAAAATCTTCATTCGAAACTTTAAAAGAAGACTTATTTGTCTTGATGCTTGACCCACCGCGAGTGGTGGTTTTGGAGGGAGATGATTCCTTCACTGGTGAACATGTGCTTGATTTTTGCTTTTTGGATTTCAGAGCTATGGAGGGAACTGTCTTGGAAGACTCAACAGTAGCACCCTTTCGGGACTTTGAACCAGAAGACTTAGGTGATTTTGATGCAGTAGACTGTTTGGATTTAGGAGTATTGGACTTTGAACGCTTGGGAGTATTGAGTCGGGAAGATTTTTGACTCGGTTTTTCTGGAGATTTTTCAAAGAATACTTCTTCATCATCGGTGTTGATTTCCAAGATGGCTTCTTGAAGCCATGAGCTGTCTGAAGACAATTCTTTTTCTACTCTTAGCCTTTTTCCTTTCGAGGCCGTAGTAACTTTAGAATTTTTTGGTGCCTTGGGAGGCACTGAGCTCGTTTTGAACATATCTCCACTGGATTTGCAAAATTTTTGTTTAATCCCTGATGAATCTACCTGAGTAAGAGAAATGGCGCCTTCAGTAATTTTTTATTTTACCTTTCCGTGAATAGAAGATTTTACTGGTGGTGATGATGGTGAAAAAATCACAATAGCCGATTCGTAGGTCGGCATCTTCTCTGGAACAGGCACTGAGACATTGCCTGAGAACTGCTCATCGAAAACCTCTTCGATAATCACCATTCTGGAGAGAGAAGGTAGATAGCCCTAATCGTCGAATGTAGAAGAAGGAGAAGCAAGAGTGTTCTGGAAAATCTTTATTTTTGAAATATTTCACTTACTTTCGATAAAACTATCAAATCCCAACAATGAATAAGAAATCCCATATTTTTAGTAAATTTTTGGAAAATAAATCCAAAAATCTATCAAATTTCCATAAATCAATATAACCAAGAATATTTGAAAAATAAGTCAGATCTCTGCAAGATGGGAAATAAACCCAATAAAAAATGCTGCTCCAATTCTTCATTTAATATAAACACCCGATGAGAATAACCGTATTTCTCATGTCACATACGGTGTTCCTTTATAGATAATATTAAGAATGATCACTTTCTGTAGGTGGTGAGTAATACACAGTAGATTGCTCAAAAAAAAAAAAAAACACCTAAAGCAAGTGGCGATTCCCTTTTTTTTTTTTGTTTTAAATAAAAGCGATAAACGACTTACATAACACAGAGGCCTAGAGCAGACTTTAGCTCTTCAAGTCTTACACCATCCAATGCCTTGGTGAAAATATCGACAATTTATTTTTCGGTCACCATATGCTCTAAATTAATAATTTTGTCCTCCACAAGAGATTGAATAAAATGATGACGTATATCAATGTGCTTTGTCCGGGAATGCTGAACAGGATTTTTAGAAATATTGATAGTACTCAAATTATCACAATAGAGGGTCATGACACCCTGTGTGACACTATAGTCTTTCATCATTTGTTTCATCCAAAGAAGCTGCTTACAGCTGCAATATATTCTGCCTCGGCAGTTGACAGAGAAATAGAATTTTGCTTCTTGCTAAACCATGACACCAAGTTGTGTCCAACATAAAAACATCCATCCGAAGTGCTTTTTCGATCATCTGAACTTCCTGCCCAGTCAGCATCACAATAACCCACTAGATTTGCATTAGAGTCGAATGAATACCATATACCATAGTCGGTTGTTCCGCTCACATATTTGAGAATCCGCTTGACTGACACGAGGTGTGACTCCCTCGGATTTGCTTGAAATCGAGCAGATAAACCCACGCTATAACAAATATCTGGTTGGCTAGCAGTAAGATATAAAAGACTTCCAATCATACTTCTATATAGACGCGGATCAACAACAATTCCCTTTTCATCTTTGGAGAGTTTCTCATGTGTCCCAAGGGGTGTTCTACTCGGGCGTGCATTCTCGAGCTTAAATTTTTTCAATAAATTATTGGCATATTTGGCTTGAGAGATAAAAATATCATTCGTTTCTTGCTGAATTTGAAGTCCAAGAAAATAAGTGAGTTCTCCTACCAGACTCATCTGGAATTCTCCGATCATTTGAGCTACAAACTCGTCCACCATTGCCTGTGACACCGAGCCAAACACTATATCATCAACATAAATTTGAGCAAGTAGGAACTGACCTTTGACAAGGCAGACGAAAAGGGTTTTATCTACTCCCCCTTGCTCATATCCCTTGGTTAATAAATATTGCGTGAGTCGTTCATACCTCACACGAGGGGCTCGTTTAAACCCATATAATGCCTTCTTTAATTTATAAACATGCTCGGGATGATGAGGGTCTTCAAAACCCTTTGGTTGAGCAACATAAACCTTTTCATTAAGAAACCTATTGAGGAAAACACTTTTCACATCCATTTGATATAGCTTGAACTGCATAACACAAGCAATAGACAATAAAAGCCGAATAGATTCAAGACGAGCAACCGGAGCGAAAGTTTCATCAAAATCAATACCTTCAATTTGAGAATACCCTTGAGCAACTAGTCAAGCTTTGTTACGAGTGATGTTGACATGCTCATCACTCTTGTTCTTGAAGATCCACTTACTACCAATAACATTCACATCGGGAGGACACAATACTAAATCCCAAACTTGATTACGGGAGAATTGACTGAGTTCTTCTTGCATAGCTTCTAACCAGTATTCATCTAGTAATACTTCTTTCACATTCTTAGGCTCGATCGTTGATGTGAAGCATTCCATTTGAATCATTTCTCGATAATTTACCCTCGGCTTATCTCTGGTTCGTATACCATCATTCAAACTTCCAATAACCTCATCTACAGGATGATTCTTCTGAACACGTGTAGACGGTGGCCTGTTCTATAAGGTAGACACTTCTACTTCATCAACTATCTCTGTTTGATCTGTGACACTGCCTGAGACACCACCTGTGACACCGGATGGAACACTAGTGCCTTCATTGTTTGAAATCTGATTTGCATTTTCTTTCGGATTATATGCTATGTCTAGAGAGTCGTCTACTTGAATGTTTGCAGATTCGATAACAGTTCAAATTTTTTTGTTGTAAACTCGATAAGCACGGCTATTTGTAGCATAACCGAGAAAGATAGCCTCATCACTCTTAGGATCTAGTTTCCCCCTGTGTTCCCTGTCATTCAACACAAAGTAGATACTACCAAACGGATGAAAATAATGAAGATTCGGAGTCTTACCTTTCCATATCTCATAGGGTGTCATAGAGGTTTTGCCACGGAGATACACCCGATTTATGGTATAACAAGCTGTGCTCATAGCTTCAGCCCAGAACTTTTGAGGAACATCCCTTTCATGTAGCATTACTAGAGTCATTTCAGCTAATGTATGGTTCTTCCTTTCAACGATCCTGTTTTGTTGAGGAGTCTTAGGTGCCGAGAATTCATGAGCAATCTCTAGGTGTTTACAGAAATCTGAGAATTCAAAATTTTCAAACTTTTTTCCATGGTCACTGCAAATTTGAATAATCATCAAGATAACACAATCTTTTTCACGTTGGAGTCAGTACACATTGATTTGAAGGCTCTAAAAGTGTCAGACTTTTCTCTAAGAAATTCCACCCATGTGTAGCGTGAGAAATCATCAACAGTAACGAAGACATACCGTTTTCCTCCAATACTTTCAACAAGCATTGGCCCCATTAGATCCATGTGGAGTAATTCAAGTACCCGGGTAGTTGTGGATGACTGTGACATCGGGTGTGACACCTTGGTTTGCTTTCCGATTTGATATGGTCCACATAAATTTTCTTCATCAAACTTTAATACAGGAATTCCCCGGACAGCACCTTTCGAAATAATCTTTTCAAGCATTCTGAAATTAACATGTCCCAACTTTCTATGCCATAGAATAGTGTCTTCCATACTCGACCGAAGGCAGGTAGACGAGGAAAAAATAAGATAGCAATTGTCGGATAATTTAACTCTTTCAATAACACACTTGTTGTTTTGATCGGACACCACACATTTTTCTCTTGTGAATTGCACATTCAATTCTTGATCACAAAGTTGGCTAATACTGATTAGATTAGATTTCAAACCATTTACCAATAAAACATTACTCAACTTTGGTAAACTAGGAACATTCAACGTTCCCCTTCCAATGTCATCCGTTGAGACACCGTTGCCGAATGTTACTTTTTCCACGGATTCGGGTATAATATCCTTCAAATATCTCTCTTCTCCTGTCATATGTCTAGAATATCCGCTATCAAAATACCATGCATTGGTTCCGATTGCCTTTGGTGAAAGATGTATAACATTACACTTCAAACTTGATTTCATCACCCATTTCTGATAAGGAAATCTGTAAGAAGAAGTATTTATAACAGTATCTAGTCTAAGGTCCGCAAGATAAGTGAAGCATTTAGGGCGAATATGACCACGACGTTGGTAATAATGACATACAGAAACATATTTGTTAACTTTACTGCTTGAGGTATGATAGAAGTTATAGGAATTTGATTTTCTATTAGTTCTTGGTATTCTGTTTGCAACTTGCTTTCCTTTGTAATCAAATCCCTTGTCTGACACTGTAAGTGACACCGAGCTTGCCCTTACGAATTTCATCACCGAGTGATTTACAGATATCGTTTGTGAACCAGAACTTTCACCTTTGAACCCCAATCCAGATCGATTTGCACTAGATTTGCTGACGTTTAGAATATCATCCAGTTTAGACGAACCCGAATTCAGCATTTTGACATTCTTTTTCATGAGACTTATCTCATTGGTTAGATCATTAACTTCATCCTGACTCGTTTTCAGCTTGGTCTCCAAATCATCAATAGCATTTTGAAGATCATTCTTCTCATCTTTAAAATTTCTAATCTGAATGTGTAGAAGCTGATTTATTTTAACAAGCTCGGTCCATTTCTCATGCAGAAACTTGTATTCTATAATAAGATCTTCTTATGTAACTGGTTCTTCATCTTCATCACTACTATTGGAAAAACTGTCTGTGACGCCGTGTATAACACCACCGTTTTCTTCACGTTCTGTCTTTCCAACAAATGCCACATGGTTGCTCTGAAATTCATCTTCCTTCTCTGACTCATCTTCACTCCAGGTTGCATTTAGAGAATTCTTCTTTTTCTTTACAGTATTAACACATTCTGTTTGTATATGCCTGAAACCTTCACACTCTCTGCACTGAATGCCTTTGTTCTTGAATGGTTGATCAAATACATAAGTTTCTTCTCTGTGGTTCTTGTTGCTTGAAGAACCATTTTTGAACTTTGTAACACCCTGCTTGACACTGCGAGTATTTCTTCCAAATCTATTCATAACTCTGCTGAAATTCTTTGATAGCAGGGCTAGAGATTCCTCCAAGTCATCTTCATCATGCTTGTTGTAATTCTGTACCTCTGTTTTAAAAGCAACTCCCTTTGCCTTCTTTATTTCGGTGTCTCCTAGTTCTAAGAGATCCCATCAACTCTTCTAGCTTCATTTTAGAGACATCTTTGGCTTCTTCTATGGCAGTGACTTTATAGGCAAATCGTTGTGGCAAAGACCTTAAAGTTTTTCGTTCAAGTTTTTCTTCGAAAAACATCTCACCGAAAGCAAACGCTTCATTTGCTATGTCACATAATTTGACGTTGAACTCGCCAATAGTCTCATCTTCTTGCATCTTTAGATTCTCAAATCGAGTGGTTAACATTTGCATTTTGGACAACTTTACCGTAGATGTTCCTTCATAGGTGGTTTGAAGAATTTCCCATGCCCTTTTTGCTGATTCGCATGTGGAGTTGAGTTTGAACTGAATTGGATCCATGTCATTAAAGATAGCATTTAGAGCCTTTGAATTGTTGTGTAGCCAAAGCATCTTCAGTTACGGTCCAATTTTCTTTGGGTTTTGGAGATATAATACCTTTTGCATCGGTGTCTATAGGGTGATTCCAACTTGTTAAAATAGATCTCCATGCTTTCTCGTTAATAGCTCTAATCAATGCCCTACTCCTTGCTTTCCAATAAGTATAATTACTTCAATCCAACAATGGTGGATGCATTGTAGAACCTCTTTCTTTCATAGAGTCCATCGCACGCGAACTATAATCTTGTCCCGCTGATCTTGCTTAAGAAACAAAAGCGACCAGCTCTGATACCAATTGAAAGATTAAGATCAGTTATGCGATGTCACAAAAGGTGCTTTGTGTGACACCGATAATTAATGCAATGATGGAAAATATAAATATGCGAAAATAAATGACACAGGAGGTTGGTAACGCAGTTCGGCAACCAGCCTACGTCTGCGGGGCCACGCCCAGATATAAAAATATTTCTTTGAGTTCACAAAGTTACAAGACAATCAGACTTATACAAATAAAGACTCCCTCTTATCTTTGTTGCCGCCTTAGCTAACTACCCCAAGAAAACTGTTTTTGCGAGCTCCCCTCGACTTTAGATCAATCTCTCCTGAGATCTAAAAACCAACAAGATCCCCTTGTGGTAGATGACTCCTCTCGGAATCCGTGTTATGGCAAGTTCCCCCTCCCATGATCAAATTGACAAGCTCCCCTTATCTTAAAAACAGAATTCCTCCTAAGTTCGGATGCAGCCTCCTCCCGAGACTGAGCTTCAATGAAGAATTAGAAGATTGCCTCCTACGACACCGTCTGGAACACTAGTGCGTTGCCTTCGGACACAATAACTCAACACACTCAATAAATCGATGAAATCCACAGCATAAGAAGAGTGTGTAAAACAATCACAAACCCATACGCAGAAACGTAGGGAGTGAAAGAAAAGTGACGGCTTGCAAAGTGAAGAACACTTCTCTCGTGAAAATCAAAAATCCGTCAGTAAGCTTTCTCAGAAACGAAAGCTTTAAATATCATTGGTAGCATCCATATCTTCGAATCAGTTTAGTTACCAAATTAGATATTACGCCGCATGGAATAAGGAAACACAATATCTCAAAAGCGGTTGAGTGATACCTCGCGTGACACTTTAGGAAAGTTCCTCCAACAACTTGGATAAAAATCTAAAAACTCAGGAAAGCATCCCATTATTCATGTGATCTTGAAGCCTAACAGATTTTAACATATCTCTATCAAATCGGCTTACCAAAACAGAGTTTTCCAAAAAACAAGTGCCTTTAACTTTTTCAATAACTTTCCTAATAACTTGTTTCCTTATTTTTCTCTTTCACAGAATCTTCATGATCTTCAATATACATCCATCAATAAGCTGAATATAATATTTCTTGATCACCAAGAAATAAAATATTAATTTAGAAAATATTGGAATAAAATATTATCTCCATAAATATATATTGCCAAAAAATCAATGTCAACATATATGCAATATCTTTGCATTTAATGGGGGGTCGAAACCCCCCACACCGGGTGGTTATGGCATAGATCATAGGGCCGATCACCTCTGAATATAAATATATCGGCCTCCCATTTCGATTTTCCAGCCCCTGATCTCTGCCTTAGACAATCGACTAAATTGACTCGTATTTACTTTTATAGATTCGATGGATGATATAGTTCTTGTAGTTCTTTGGAGTTTGACGATGCAATAACTTGTGACCTGCAAATGGAATGGGAAGCGTGTTCGACACCTATTTATGACGAGCTATTTGCCTTCGATCACGAAGGCAAATAGCTCGTCATAAGATCGATCTCTCCATATCACATGAAGTTTATAGGATCGGTTTCTATTTGGGGGAAAAAATATAGTTCATTGAAGAAAATTAAAGACGAAATAGTAGATTATACGCTGAAAAATGATTATGGGATTAAATTTAGTAAAAGCGAAGCTCGACGACTGACGACAGTGTGTAAAGATGGATGCAAATGGCAATTGCATGCTTTGAAGGTGTAATGTGAGCTTACGTTTCAAATAAAGAGTTTCCACCCATTTTGCTAAAACATGTCGACTTTCAATTTTACGCGAACAGTTGTGGGTATTGAAACTCAATATTTGGATAAGTTTAAAAGTCACCCTACATGAGATGTTCCTTCCATTATGGAGATTGTGATGAAAGATTTCAATTTCAACATTACACCAAGTCTAGCCAGCAAAACAAGAGGAGAAGCTCGAAATATGAACGAAATGACGAACAATGAACAACGAACAATACATGCTATTGTAAGTGTACGCAGAAGAAATTTGTAGATCTAATTCGGGCAGCACACTCAGACTTAGCCTAGAACTGGTGCTTGGGTCTGAATCAAAGGTTGTATTTCAAAGAATGTACATGAGTATTGCTGCGTGCAAGAGTGATTTGCTTCAATGTGGTAGACCGATCATATGTTTGGATAGTTGTCATCTTAAAGGCTCGTGTGCTGGCCAATTATTTAAAGTCGTCAACATTGATAGTCATAATGGAATCTACCTCGTAGCTATTGCAGTTATGGAAGCAGAATGCAAGGACTCGCGAAAGTAGTTTGTAGAAGTACTAAAGACTGACATAGACACTGAGACGAGATACGACTGGACATTTATTTCGGATCGACAAAAGGTATAATGCATTTGCAGTTATTTATAATATGTGTGTTTGTTCGTTGGTCATATTTCCGGTTGGGTAAGTTAGTGCCTGTGCCTACTCTTGTATAAATTCTCATTTTCCCTTATGTACGAAACAAGAACAGGAACACAAACATGACTTTTTATTAAGTATGCATTCATGAGCATTTATGTATATGTTGCACTCCTTACTAAGCATTAGCCTTATAGTTTAAACCTTATGATGTAGGTGACGAGTTAGAAGGTGAGGACCTCAAACCGAATGAAGATTTTTAAATCTGGTTGCTGGATGAGGCTCAGGGGGGATTTGTGGCTGGGCGACGTAGTCTGGACGACGTAGTCTGGACGACGTAGTCTGGACGACGTGGTCTGGACGACGTGGTCTGGACGACGTAGTCTGGACGACGTGGTCTGGACGACGTGGTCTGGACGACGTAGTCTGGACGACGTGGTCTGGACGACGTGGTCTGGACGACGTGGTTTGGACGATGTAGTCTGGACGACGTAGTCTGGACGACGTAGTCTGGACGACGTGGTCTGGACGACGTAGTCTGGACGACGTAGTCTGGACGACGTGGTCTGGACGACGTGGTCTGGACGACGTGGTCTGGACGACGTGGTCTGGACGACGTGGTCTGGACGACGTAGTCTGGACGACGTGGTTTGGACGATGTAGTCTGGACGACGTGGTCTGGACGACGTGGTCTGGACGACGTAGTCTGGACGACGTGGTCTGGACGACGTGGTCTGGACGACGTAGTCTGGACGACGTAGTCTGGACGACGTAGTCTGGACGACGTAGTCTGGACGACGTAGTCTGGACGACGTGGTCTGGACGACGTGGTCTGGACGACGTGGTCTGGACGACGTAGTCTGGACGACGTGGTCTGGACGACGTAGTCTGGACGACGTAGTCTGGACGACGTGGTCTGGACGACGTAGTCTGGACGACGTAGTCTGGACGACGTGGTCTGGACGACGTGGTCTGGACGACGTGGTCTGGACGACGTGGTCTGGACGACGTAGTCTGGACGACGTGGTCTGGACGACGTGGTCTGGACGACGTAGTCTGGACGACGTGGTCTGGACGACGTGGTCTGGACGACGTGGTCTGGACGACGTAGTCTGGACGACGTGGTCTGGACGACGTGGTCTGGACGACGTGGTCTGGACGACGTAGTCTGGACGACGTGGTCTGGACGACGTGGTCTGGACGACGTGGTCTGGACGACGTGGTCTGGACGACGTAGTCTGGACGACGTAGTCTGGACGACGTGGTCTGGACGACGTAGTCTGGACGACGTGGTCTGGACGACGTAGTCTGGACGACGTGGTCTGGACGACGTGGTCTGGACGACGTAGTCTGGACGACGTAGTCTGGACGACGTGGTCTGGACGACGTAGTCTGGACGACGTAGTCTGGACGACGTAGTCTGGACGACGTGGTCTGGACGACGTAGTCTGGACGACGTAGTCTGGACGACGTGGTCTGGACGACGTAGTCTGGACGACGTGGTCTGGACGACGTGGTCTGGACGACGTAGTCTGGACGACGTGGTCTGGACGACGTAGTCTGGACGACGTGGTCTGGACGACGTGGTCTGGACGACGTGGTCTGGACGACGTGGTCTGGACGACGTGGTCTGGACGACGTGGTCTGGACGACGTGGTCTGGACGACGTGGTCTGGACGACGTGGTCTGGACGACGTAGTCTGGACGACGTGGTCTGGACGACGTGGTCTGGACGACGTAGTCTGGACGACGTGGTCTGGACGACGTGGTCTGGACGACGTGGTCTGGACGACGTGGTTTGGACGATGTAGTCTGGACGACGTGGTCTGGACGACGTGGTTTGGACGATGTAGTCTGGACGACGTAGTCTGGACGACGTAGTCTGGACGACGTAGTCTGGACGACGTGGTCTGGACGACGTGGTCTGGACGACGTGGTCTGGACGACGTGGTCTGGACGACGTGGTCTGGACGACGTAGTCTGGACGACGTGGTCTGGACGACGTGGTCTGGACGACGTGGTCTGGACGACGTGGTCTGGACGACGTGGTCTGGACGACGTGGTCTGGACGACGTGGTCTGGACGACGTGGTCTGGACGACGTGGTCTGGACGACGTAGTCTGGACGACGTGGTCTGGACGACGTAGTCTGGACGACGTAGTCTGGACGACGTAGTCTGGACGACGTGGTTTGGACGATGTAGTCTGGACGACGTAGTCTGGACGACGTAGTCTGGACGACGTGGTCTGGACGACGTAGTCTGGACGACGTGGTCTGGACGACGTGGTCTGGACGACGTGGTCTGGACGACGTGGTCTGGACGACGTGGTCTGGACGACGTGGTCTGGACGACGTGGTCTGGACGACGTGGTCTGGACGACGTGGTCTGGACGACGTGGTCTGGACGACGTGGTCTGGACGACGTAGTCTGGACGACGTAGTCTGGACGACGTGGTCTGGACGACGTAGTCTGGACGACGTGGTCTGGACGACGTAGTCTGGACGACGTGGTCTGGACGACGTAGTCTGGACGACGTGGTCTGGACGACGTGGTCTGGACGACGTAGTCTGGACGACGTGGTCTGGACGACGTAGTCTGGACGACGTGGTCTGGACGACGTGGTCTGGACGACGTGGTCTGGACGACGTGGTCTGGACGACGTAGTTTGGACGATGTAGTCTGGACGACGTGGTTTGGACGATGTAGTTGGTCGATGTAGTTGGACGATGTAGTCTGGACGATGTAGTCTGGACGACGTGGTCTGGACGACGTAGTCTGGACGACGTGGTTTGGACGATGTAGTTGGACGATGTAGTCTGGACGATAGACAACATCCACCGGTGAACAGTAACACTCAACATCCACCGATAGACAACATCCACCGGTGAACAGTAACACTCAACATCCACCGATAGACAACATCCACCGGTGAACAGTAACACTCAACATCCACCGATAGACAACATCCACCGGTGAACAGTAACACTCAACATCCACCGATAGACAACATCCACCGGTGAACAGTAACACTCAACATCCACCGATAGACAACATCCACCGGTGAACAGTAACACTCAACATCCACCGATAGACAACATCCACCGGTGAACAGTAACACTCAACATCCACCGATAGACAACATCCACCGGTGAACAGTAACACTCAACATCCACCGATAGACAACATCCACCGGTGAACAGTAACACTCAACATCCACCGATAGACAACATCCACCGGTGAACAGTAACACTCAACATCCACCGATAGACAACATCCACCGGTGAACAGTAACACTCAACATCCACCGATAGACAACATCCACCGGTGAACAGTAACACTCAACATCCACCGATAGACAACATCCACCGGTGAACAGTAACACTCAACATCCACCGGTGAACAGTAACACTCAACATCCACCGATAGACAACATCCACCGGTGAACAGTAACACTCAACATCCACCGATAGACAACATCCACCGGTGAACAGTAACACTCAACATCCACCGATAGACAACATCCACCGATAGACAACATCCACCGGTGAACAGTAACACTCAACATCCACCGATAGACAACATCCACCGGTGAACAGTAACACTCAACATCCACCGATAGACAACATCCACCGGTGAACAGTAACACTCAACATCCACCGATAGACAACATCCACCGGTGAACAGTAACACTCAACATCCACCGATAGACAACATCCACCGGTGAACAGTAACACTCAACATCCACCGGTGAACAGTAACACTCAACATCCACCGATAGACAACATCCACCGGTGAACAGTAACACTCAACATCCACCGGTGAACAGTAACACTCAACATCCACCGATAGACAACATCCACCGGTGAACAGTAACACTCAACATCCACCGGTGAACAGTAACACTCAACATCCACCGATAGACAACATCCACCGATAGACAACATCCACCGGTGAACAGTAACACTCAACATCCACCGATAGACAACATCCACCGGTGAACAGTAACACTCAACATCCACCGATAGACAACATCCACCGGTGAACAGTAACACTCAACATCCACCGATAGACAACATCCACCGGTGAACAGTACACTCAACGTCCACCGATAGACAACATCCACCGGTGAACAGTAACACTCAACATCCACCGATAGACAACATCCACCGGTGAACAGTAACACTCAACATCCACCGATAGACAACATCCACCGGTGAACAGTAACACTCAACATCCACCGATAGACAACATCCACCGGTGAACAGTAACACTCAACATCCACCGATAGACAACATCCACCGGTGAACAGTAACACTCAACATCCACCGATAGACAACATCCACCGGTGAACAGTAACACTCAACATCCACCGATAGACAACATCCACCGGTGAACAGTAACACTCAACATCCACCGATAGACAACATCCACCGGTGAACAGTAACACTCAACATCCACCGATAGACAACATCCACCGGTGAACAGTAACACTCAACATCCACCGATAGACAACATCCACCGGTGAACAGTAACACTCAACATCCACCGATAGACAACATCCACCGGTGAACAGTAACACTCAACATCCACCGATAGACAACATCCACCGGTGAACAGTAACACTCAACATCCACCGATAGACAACATCCACCGGTGAACAGTAACACTCAACATCCACCGATAGACAACATCCACCGGTGAACAGTAACACTCAACATCCACCGATAGACAACATCCACCGATAGACAACATCCACCGGTGAACAGTAACACTCAACATCCACCGATAGACAACATCCACCGGTGAACAGTAACACTCAACATCCACCGATAGACAACATCCACCGGTGAACAGTAACACTCAACATCCACCGATAGACAACATCCACCGGTGAACAGTAACACTCAACATCCACCGATAGACAACATCCACCGGTGAACAGTAACACTCAACATCCACCGATAGACAACATCCACCGGTGAACAGTAACACTCAACATCCACCGATAGACAACATCCACCGGTGAACAGTAACACTCAACATCCACCGATAGACAACATCCACCGATAGACAACATCCACCGGTGAACAGTAACACTCAACATCCACCGATAGACAACATCCACCGGTGAACAGTAACACTCAACATCCACCGATAGACAACATCCACCGGTGAACAGTAACACTCAACATCCACCGATAGACAACATCCACCGGTGAACAGTAACACTCAACATCCACCGATAGACAACATCCACCGGTGAACAGTAACACTCAACATCCACCGATAGACAACATCCACCGGTGAACAGTAACACTCAACATCCACCGATAGACAACATCCACCGGTGAACAGTAACACTCAACATCCACCGATAGACAACATCCACCGGTGAACAGTAACACTCAACATCCACCGATAGACAACATCCACCGGTGAACAGTAACACTCAACATCCACCGATAGACAACATCCACCGGTGAACAGTAACACTCAACATCCACCGATAGACAACATCCACCGATAGACAACATCCACCGGTGAACAGTAACACTCAACATCCACCGATAGACAACATCCACCGGTGAACAGTAACACTCAACATCCACCGATAGACAACATCCACCGGTGAACAGTAACACTCAACATCCACCGATAGACAACATCCACCGATAGACAACATCCACCGATAGACAACATCCACCGGTGAACAGTAACACTCAACATCCACCGATAGACAACATCCACCGATAGACAACATCCACCGGTGAACAGTAACACTCAACATCCACCGATAGACAACATCGATAGACAACATCTACTGGTGAACAGTAACACTCAACATCCACCGATAGACAACATCCACCGGTGAACAGTAACACTCAACATCCACCGATAGACAACATCCACCGGTGAACAGTAACACTCAACATCCACCGATAGACAACATCCACAATAAACAACATCCACCGGTGAACAGTAACACTCAACATCCACTGATAGACAACATCCACCGGTGAACAGTAACACTTTAAACAAACGGACAACTCTGCCTACTAAAAGAACTTGTAAATTTTAATAGCAGCTATTCAAAACAACATAGATCCACAACTTTATAAATCCAGAATAACAATCTACAACTAAACTAAATCATGTTTTCATAGTCAGGATAATCTCAAAACATGTCAAAACATTAAAACTACTATTGTCATTAAAATCTTCAGCACACTTGTTTAAAACCAACATGTTTCCAAACTCGATAATCTCAAAACATATTAAAACATCAAAACTACCACTGTCATTAAAATTCTCAGCACACTTAACAAAACAATTGTCCACTAAGACTACACATATTGACATTTGTTAAACTGCCTCATCAGTGCACCAAACCGTGGCATAGATGTGCTCCATCAACAACGCCTATTCTTCTGTAAACTCAGAGAATTCACCTACTGGAAACTCAGTACCTACATCACAAAACTCATCTATTAGCCTAATGCTAAATAAGTAGAGCAAAATGAACTGCAATACTGAATTAGAATCCTATTCATGTAATTTTTACTTTCTCATCTCAGTTGTATTCGTAATCATTGTCTGTTGATCCCTCGTCCGATGGGAAATGGATCAATTTTTCCAAAGTATAAATATCCTCTACTAAATTAAGAGGCGGATTAGTTCCCTGAACAGCTGTTCTGGTCCCTCGTCTGATGGGAAGTGGATCAATTTTCCCAAAGTATAAATCCTTTACTAGATTAAAGGGCGGATTAGTTCCCTTAATAGCTGATCTGATACAATCTGTCCATGTCTCACCATGCCTTTACATGTAAATTCATTTTTGTTCTCATTCAATAAAACATGATGCATGACATGCTGAAAAATATTCATAAACACACATAAACCCTACTGTTTTGTGATGTAGGCCCGAAGGTACACACATACTCTACTTACCTGGCTTCCTGGAAATGCTAGGTTGTAAGCTACCTCAGAAGTTTTCATACCTAAAGCCATAAACAGAACGTTAATCAAATCTTCACTAAACTTAATCCTAAATCAACTCGAAATCTAAAGAACTAGTTTGAACTCTGATAATCGTGGATTCCTGATTTTTCACCAAAACCCAAACCTATTCTCATTCACGGCATTCCCAAAGCACACACATTGTACACCCTCTGTTATCTCGCCACTAAAACACAATGAAAACGAAGGAAACTCACCTATGTTGGAGAAATCACTTGGGGAAATCGAAAAGGGAAATCTCCTAGAGCACTCTGCTGAGCTGAGAGCCAGAAAAAAGAAATGAGAAAACAGTGGCGGCTAAACCTCATTAAACCCTCTCTTAAATACGTTATCCACTAAAGGTCTCTATTTACTTTTATGCCCTTACTTAGTTACTCATTAACCTAATCAATAATTCTCCCAATTTCATCCATAAAATGTACACTATTAGATGACAAGGTAAATTGGTTCAATGGAGCCGGGTGTTACAGACTTAGACCATTCAGTTTCAATTTCTTCTCTGCTTTCTTCTAACGTGTTAGGTTTATTTTTAAAGAGTTTCAAATGAGTTTTGAGCACGATTTTTATTTCTTTTAATAGACTTAATTTATAGTACAGTCAGTTTTAAAAGAAAAAAAGAAATGGTGTGTCCAGAATAGGATTTACGATCTTGAACACGTTAGTTGTGACCCTTTTGGGTTTGGGTCGTGACAATTATGGTATCAAAGCAAACCGGGTTCTAAAATTGGTTATGTAGACTACCTTCCAACATAAATTGCCGCATAAATACTCTCCAACAACTGTAAGTGTTTACGATTTTAGTAATGTCATTTTAAATTAAGTTGTGTTTTTGATGTGATTAGGATTGACAAGATGGTGAGGGGATAATGAGAAGGAGTCAATGAAGATAGTAACACTATTGCCCAGCTAACGGAGTTGGTTCTCCGCCAATCTCGCTAGATTGAACTGCTAGTGGCTAGAGAGGAACAGGGAAACTCCAGCTCAAGCGCAACTCATGACCATGGGGGCGAGCGTTTTCACCGACTTTGACTTCCGATATTTAATGGTTAAGTTTCGGATCCTATTTATGCTGAAGAATGGATTCAAACAATTGAAGACATGTTTAAGTATGCCAAGGTCAAAGAGGGGGATAAGATCACATGTGCTGTTTTCCACTTTGCTCTGGATGCGAGGCATTGGTGGGACTCAATTCAGAACACTACTAATATGAAAACTATGAATTGGGCATGGTTCAAGACGGCTTTCTTTGACAAGTAATTTAATCGAGCAGTTCAGACCAGCAAAAAGATGGAATTTATACAGCTGCGCCAAACCGGTTATGTGGCGGATTATATTTGTAAGTTTGAGGCATTGTCTCGGTTCGCGCCCCGTCTGGTGGATGACGAAGAAGACAAGATCCACCAATTTGTTCAAGGGTTGAAGCTAAACCTTTTAAGGGGAGTGAAGACTGCAGGGATCCATAACATACCTTATTCTGAGGTGGCAGCTAAGGCCTTGGAACTAGAAGAGGTAGAGATAGCGGTGCAATGACAACGCGAGCCGCTAAGGAAGTTTTTGGAGATGTGCAGTCACAACCACATCATAATTGGCAACAACAGCAAAGAGGCATTAAAAGGCCCTATAACCCCAATGACGACCGAGGAAAAGGAAAGCGATCTCAAGGGACTCCTCGAGCTCCTCAAGCTCCTCAGGCTCCACTGTGTTACATTTGCCAGAGGAATCACAACGGTGAATGCACGCTTTACATGGGCCAATGTTTCAGGTGCGACAAGGTTGGCCATCTGATTAAAGATTGTCCTATGCCACCAGATGCAAACCGGGCGAGGGTGGCGCCTAGAGTCTCTGCCCTGATGGAAGATGAAGATGCAGTGCAGCACACGGTCATAACTGGTACAATTATGATTTGTGGTGAATCCGCATACACGCTTATAGATACTGGGGCCACTCATTCCTTTGTAGCAACCACGTTTGTATGCAAGCATAATATATGGTTCTTTCTAGCTGATAGGTCTTATAATATCATGTTACCGTCGGGAGAGTCCTTACATCCAGAACAGGTAGTTAAGGGTGATATTGTGTCAGTAGGAGATAAGAAGTTATATGTAGAACTAATCATAATCGATATGAAGGGGTACGGAGTCATTTTGGGAATGGATTGGTTGTTCAGACATTACGCTACGATAAGTTGTAGGATCGGTTTAGTAGAATTCCGACCCCTGAATGTAGACTGGTATTCTTTCCAAGCTATTCTAAAAACAAGCAAGATACCAATTATATCTTCGTTGGTAGCTAGACAGTTATTGAAAGATGGATGTATGGGTTACCTAGCTAGTGTTATTGATATACGAGAAAAGGATAAGCTGAAACTCCAAGATGTTCTCTTAGTTCGAGATTTTCCTGAGGTATTCTTGGATGACCTGCTGAGGTTACCGCCTGGTAGAGAAATCAAGTTTGTAATCGACACTTATCCTGGAGCCTCACCGGTGTCTAAGAATCCATATCGTATGGCACCAGTTGAATTGAAGGAACTAAAAACTCAGTTACAGGAGCTGGTAGACAAGGGCTTCATATGCTCTAGTTGTTCACCTTGGGGTGCACCTGTCCTATTTATTAAGAAGAAAGATGGATCTCTTAGAATGTGTAACGACCCCAGTAGGGCCAAAGGAATGTAAGGATACATGGTCAATTCCAAAAGAGTCATGGTTTGGTCTCAGCCCTACTGGGGTCGTTACAATTATGGTATCAAAGCAAAATCGGGTTCTAAAATCGATTCTGCAGACTGCCTCCCAGCACAGATTGCCACCTGAGTACACTCCAACAACTATAAGTGTTTATGATTTTAGTAATGTCATTAAGTTAAGATATGTTATGATTATTTTCTTAGGAATCCCAGAATGGTGAGGGGACAACAGAAAGAAGACAATGTGGATAGTACCACTATTGCTCAGCTAACGGAGTTGGTTATACGCCAATCACGCCAAATCGAGCAGCTTATGACCGCCAGGGAAGAGCATGGGAACTCTAGCTCTAATGCAAACCATGATCATGGTGGCGAGTGCTTCCATAGACTTAGACCCCCAACATTTAATGGCCAAGTTTCAGATCCTGTTTATGCTGAGGAGTGGATTCGAAAATGGAGGACATGTTCAAGTACGCCAAGGTCGATGAAGGAGATATACTGTTTTTCATTTGGAACTGAATGCAAGGCATTGGTGGGACTCAATCCAGAGCACCATTAATGCAGGAGCTATGACCTGGGAAATGTTTAAGACTGTTTTCTTTGATAAATATTTCAATAGGACCGTTCGGGCCAGCAAGAAGAAGGAGTTCATGAATTTGCGTCAAACTGGCTCTGTGGCGGATTACATATGTAGGTTTGAGGCTTTATCGCGGTTTGCTCCCCGATTGGTTGAGGATGATGAGGACAAGATCCATCAGTTCGTTCAAGGATTGAAGCCGAGTTTGTATATGAGAGTAAAGACTGCTGGAATACATGATATACCATATGGTGAGGTGACGGCTAAGGCCTTGGAACTAGAAGAAGCCGAGATAACAACATATGCACAGCTGAGAACAGCCAAGGAAGTTCATTAAGGAGGCTCAGCCGCCACCACGTCAGAACAAAAGATGGCAACCGCAACAGAACAGAGGACCACAACAGCAACAATAAGGTATAAAGAGACCCTTCAATCCAAATGATGATCAAGGAAAAGGAAAACGACCATTAGCCCCTCTATGCTCAAACTGCCAGAAGAACCACCATGGCGAGTGCAAGCTACACTCTGGCCGTTGCTACAGATGTGACAAGGTCGGGCATGTAGTCAGAGAGTGCCCCATGCCACAAGACCCCAATCAAGCAAGAATAGCACCCAGAGTCTTTGCTATGATGGAGGATGAAGATGCTGTGCAGCATACAGTCATAACAGGTACAATTATGGAATGTGGTATTTCTGCTTATACACTTATAGACACGGGAGCCACCCACTCATTTATAGCAACCCTGTTTTTCTGTAAGCATAAGTTAGGATACTTACCAGCTGATAGGCCTTATAGTGTCATGTTACTGTCGGGAAAATCCTTACATTCTGAACAGATAGTGAAGGGTGACATTGTATCCTTAGGAGATAAGAAGTTATATGTAGAAATAATTGTAATTGACATGAAGGGATATGAAGTCATATTAGGAATGGATTGGTTATCCAGACACTATGCCACAATAAGTTGTAGGTCTGGATTAGTTGAGTTTCGACACCCAAATGGAGATCGGTATACCTTCCAAGCTATCCCAAAAATAAGTAAACTACCGATTATATCATCACTAGAGACTCAACGGATATTGAAAGATGGCTGTGAAAGTTACCTAGCTAGTATAATGGATATTTCTCTATCAGGATTACCACCTGATAGAGAAATAGAGTTTGTGATTAATACATATCCCGAGGCATTACCTATATCTAAGAATCCTTACCGTATGGCACCTGTTGAGTTAAAGGAATTAAAAGTCCAACTACATGAATTAGTAGACAAGGGATTTATACGCCCTAGTAGTTCTCCCTGGGGTGCACCTGTTTTATTCGTTAAGAAGAATGATGGTTCTCTTAGAATGTGCATTGACTACAGAGAGCTAAACAAGTTGACAATTAAGAATAAATATCCTTTACCCCGAATTGATGATTTGTTTGACCAGTTACAAGGAGCTAAGGTATTTTCAAAGATTGACTTATGCTCGGGTTACTACCAATTAAAGGTTAAGGAGAATGAAATACCTAAGACGGCCTTCAGGACCCGTTATGGACATTATGAATTCTTTGTGATGTCGTTTGGGTTAACTAATGCGCATGCAGCCTTTATGGACTTGATGAATCGTGTGTTTCGTGAGTATTTGGACAAGTTTGTGATTGTGTTTATAGATGACATCCTTATATTGTGACAGCCCAAAACCGAACCCGATCGGGGTCCGGGATCGGAGCCATTACTCCGGGACAGTTAACCGAAAACGGTGACTATTTTTTTTTTTTTTTTTAACATAAACAGAACAGACAGCGTTACTGGAACAACTTATGAAAGCTAACTGAACTTTTAAAACTTTAACAGAAAACAGAACCGAATGACAGAAAACATGCACTGTCAATGCAAACCCTAAAAGAGCATAACTTTACACAGGAGAAGAAACTACAGTGAGTAATAGAGTATAAATAGCAGCAGAAAATAGGGAATGAAGTCGTAAGGCATAGGCAGAAATCTGGCGGAAGACTTAGTTTTTCAAAGAGGCAGAATACTTGCGTAATCGGCAGAAGGTGATGACGTCAGCCGGAAGATGTTCTGACGTCATCGGAAGATGTGATGACGTCATCGGAAGATGTGATGACGTCATCGGAAGATGTGATGACGTCATCGGAAGATGTGATGACGTCATCGGAAGATGTGATGACGTCATCGGAAGATGTGATGACGTCATCGGAAGATGTGATGACGTCATCGGAAGATGTGATGACGTCATCGGCAGATACAGGTAGTGAACGTAATCGGCAGAAGGTGATGACGTCAGCCGGAAGATGTTCTGACGTCATCGGAAGATGTGATGACGTCATCGGAAGATGTGATGACGTCATCGGAAGATGTGATGACGTCATCGGCAGATACAGGTAGTGAACGTAATCGGCAGAAGGTGATGACGTCAGCCGGAAGATGTTCTGACGTCATCGGAAGATGTGATGACGTCATCGGAAGATGTGATGACGTCATCGGCAGATACAGGTAGTGAACGTAATCGGCAGAAGGTGATGACGTCAGCCGGAAGATGTTCTGACGTCATCGGAAGATGTGATGACGTCATCGGAAGATGTGATGACGTCATCGGAAGATGTGATGACGTCATCGGAAGATGTGATGACGTCATCGGAAGATGTGATGACGTCATCGGAAGATGTGATGACGTCATCGGAAGATGTGATGACGTCATCGGAAGATGTGATGACGTCATCGGAAGATGTGATGACGTCATCGGAAGATGTGATGACGTCATCGGAAGATGTGATGACGTCATCGGAAGATGTGATGACGTCATCGGAAGATGTGATGACGTCATCGGAAGATGTGATGACGTCATCGGAAGATGTGATGACGTCATCGGAAGATGTGATGACGTCATCGGAAGATGTGATGACGTCATCGGAAGATGTGATGACGTCATCGGAAGATGTGATGACGTCATCGGAAGATGTGATGACGTCATCGGAAGATGTGATGACGTCATCGGAAGATGTGATGACGTCATCGGAATGTTCTGACGTCAATCGGAAGATGAAGGCAGGCAGGTGAAATCGTGATGTGTGATGACGTCATCGGAAGATGTGATGACGTCATCGGCAGATACAGGTAGTGAACGTAATCGCAGAAGGTGATGACGTCAGCTCAGCCGGAAGATGTTCTGACGTCATCGGAAGATGAAGATAGCAATTTAAATCGGAAGATGAAAACCTAAGGCAGAAACACTGTTTGGCGGTAGATGCAGGCAAAATTCCTACCGGTAGATGTAATCAGAAGACATAGTTTTAAAGACAGAATTTACAACTTTTGACAGGAAAGCATACAGACAGAGGACATAAAAACAGAAGACTTAAACGTCTCAGATTCTCAAACCACATCAAAACATGGTTCTCGAGCACAACAGAAGGCATACAGGTTTCAGACCTTCATTACAAATGACAGATTTCAAGAAAACAAACTGCATGGATAGCTCTAAAATTTGAGACCATCCATGCATGACCTGAAAAGGGAGAACTCAAGCAATTACAGAATGTTTTCAAAACATTTCAAGACATTAATACAGAATATTTCAGGAGACATCTATCAACTGTTGACAGAGATCAAAATCTTGACCATCAGAACTTATTCAATATATATATACATCCAACAGAATTTCCTACAGGTTTTTAAAACGAATCACAGAGCCTTAACAGAGTTTTTAAAACAAACACAGCAGAATTTCCAGAAGAGTTTACAACCATGACCTTTACTTTAAAAACTAAGACTTAAACCTCGGGACAGAAAACTGTGTCTGACTGCAGCAACCACCCCGAGAGCTCGAGCCACCAGCCATCTACTCGTCAGATTGAGGCACAAAGTCCTCATGTTCGGGTTCAGTACCTACATCAGAGAGTTCACCTATGAGTCTAAAACTCAGTAAGAACATATAAATGCAGTGATGCAGAATGCTATGCATGCGGTTTTCAGAAACACAGTGACAGTACAGAACATTACGTTTCAGTGGCAGAGGGGTATAAGTGGGGCTTATAGGAGAACTGGCAAACAGAGGGTGCACTATCAGGCACAGCAGATTTTCAGTCTCCCAGGGAGGGATAAAACCAGAGGGTCCTTGCTAGGGACAATTCATTTTCAGATTCTTAGGGAGGGATAAAACCAGAGGGCCAGTCCCCGTCCCACACTTAACCAATACATTATAGACAGTCAGATTTTATCTTGTTTAGTTTGAAACAGTGTACAGAAAACAGTTTTGCATGAGCTTTCAGAAAATCGTGTATGCATGAACATCCACAGTGCTTACAGTTAATATAGCAGACAACAGAAATAACAGACTATACTGTGAAGCAAAACTATGACATCTCAGAACATAAACTATACTTTTTCTACCCAGAACCACCCGACTGAGACTGAAAACCTAGTACCTCCGTGATGTAGGGCCTTAAGGGCCAACTCTCAGTTATGAACTTACCTGTTTGCGGCAATGCAGTGTACTCGAACGTCCCTGGAGAGTTCGGATCTGTAACATGAATGTACAGAATTTAAACGCTACAAATGCTAACTAATATCACGTAGGAAACGCAGCAAACACACTTAAAACACTTTAGAAAACACACCAACGTGTTTTCATCCAAAACAGTGAGTTTTCACCCAAAACTGAAACCCTAAACTTCGGTAAAAACTCACTTTAAACTTGTCCAAACTTGTTAGCGTTAAAAGACGCTCACCTTTGCTGAAAAAAAAACGGAGAAATGCTGGAGAAAAAAAGTGTGGAAGTTTTGTTTCAACCGCCTGGAAGAGAGAAAACAGAAAGGGGAGGTAGAAGTGAGCTTCACGTAGGAGGAAGAGAAGACATATCTTCTTCAACAAGTTGCCACTTGGCACTCATCCATTGGTTTGCTTCCACCTACCATAATCACTTCCACATTTACCCTTCCATTAGCTTTTAACCTAATTGGCTTGTTTTGATTACACTTAGTTTGGTTTTTCCTCAAACATTCCATCATTTTAACCAAAATATTCATTGTATTAATATAATATTAATCCCGTTTAAACGATCCGGGAAAAACTATTACATGGCAAAAATGCCGGGTGTTACATATATAGTCACGTACTGTGGCTGACCATGCAGAACATCTAAGAATAGTTTTGACGAAATTAAAACAGCAACAACTTTATGCCAAGTTGTCTAAGTGTGAGTTCTGGCTGGATAAGGTCAACTTTTTAGGTCATGTCATTTTGCTAAGGGTATATCAGTAGATCCGACCAAGATTCAGGCTGTTAAGGACTGGCCACAGCCAAAGAATGTCAGTGAAGTCCGTAGTTTCTTTGGTTTGGCAGGTTATTATAGAAAGTTCATTAAGGGATTCTCTATGATAGCTAAGCCTTTAACTAATTTAACAAAGAAGGACACCAAGTATTCTTGGACTGAAGCTTGTGAAGTAGGCTTCCAAACACTTAAGCTGAAGTTGACGACAGCCCCGCTACTGACTCTACCAACTAAAGAAGGAAGGTTTAGTGTTTACTGTGATGCATCCAAAGTTGGATTGAGGTGTGTTTTGATGCAAGAAGGAAAGGTCGTGGCGTATGCCTCTCGGCAGCTGAAGAGTTATGAACAAAATTACCCCACTCATGATTTAGAGTTAGCCGCAGTTGTTTTTGCACTAAAGGTTTGGAGACACTATTTATATGGTCAGCAGTGTGAGGTGTTTTCTGACCATAAGAGCCTGAAGTACCTATTCACCCAAAAGGAATTAAACATGAGACAAAGACATTGGTTGGAATTTGTTAAGGATTATGACTTCGAAATCAAGTATCACCCGAGTAAGGCTAATGCTGTAGCCGATGCTTTAAGCAGAATGTCGACAACAATGCAACCTACGTTATCAACCATGTTCAGTACCCTTGAGGTCGGAGGTTCATAAATTTGAATTAGAAATGGTTTCTGAGTTGTCAGCCTTACTTGCCAATGTTACAATTAGACCAACTATTTTGGACAAGATCAAGGAGACACAACAAAAGGATTCGGAGAAAAATAATAGCATGATGAGTAAGTTGCAGGACGCCTCCTCTGAATTCAGTCTCTCCCATGATGGTATTTTGAAATTTAGGAATCGATGGTACACTCCTAGTGACAAGGAGTTACGTGAGTTGATCTTGGCTGAGGCTCACTCATCCTCTTTCTCTGTACACCATGGTAACACCAAAATGTATCGGGATTTAAGGTTACATTATTGGTGGCCATATATGAAGAGGGATATTGCCAAGTATGTGGAGTCATGTCTTGTATGCCAACAAGTTAAAGCAGAGCACCAACGACCAGGAGGTACCCTTCAACCCTTACCGATCCCCGAATGGAAATGGGAAAACATTGCCATGGATTTTGTTGTTGGACTACCTAAGACAACTAAAGGTCATGACAGCATCTGGGTTGTGGTTGACAGATTGACAAAGTCAGCTCACTTCCTACCCGTGAAGACAACATATACGATGGACCAGCTTGCTGATTTGTATGTTCAGGAAATTATTAGACTGCATGGGATTCCGATATCTATAGTCTCTGACCGTGATCCCAGGTTCGCCTCAAGATTTTGGCAGAGTCTTCAGGGCACATTAGGATCGAAGTTATCTTTCAGCACTGCTTTTCACCCACAAACCGATGGACAATCTGAGCGGACAATTCAGATACTCGAGGATATGTTGAGAGCATGTGTGCTAGATTTCCAGAGATCTTGGAGTCGATATTTGCCCTTAATTGAATTCTCCTATAACAATAGTTACCAGTCCACTATCGGTATGGCACCCTACGAGGCGTTGTATGGTAGGAAATGTAGATCACCCTTATACTGGGATGAAGTTGGTGAAGCAAAACTCCTTGGACCTGAGATTTTGCAGCAGATGTCAGATAAGATTTCCATTATTAGGAGGAGAATGGTGACTGCACAAAGCCGACAGAAGAGTTATGCAGACCAAAGAAGGAGAGATCTTAAATTTGCTGTTGGAGATGAAGTTTTCTTAAAGATTTCACCCTTTAAGGGAGTTTTAAGATTTGGTAAGAAGGGAAAGCTTAATCCGCGATTTATTGGACCATTCCCCGTCTTAGCTAGGATTGGCAGTACAGCTTACAAACTGTAATTGCCTCCATCACTGGAAAAGGTACATAATGTCTTCCATGTGTCAATATTAAGGAAATGCATACGTGATCCAGCACATGTTGTTGAACCAACTGGAATCGATATCGAGCCGACCCTAGAGTATGAAGAGAAACAAGTAAGGATTATGGAGTCTGCAGTGAAGACCCTTCGAAATAAAGAAATTCCACTGGTGAAAGTCTTATGGAGGAATCATGGTATTGAAGAAGCCACTTGGGAGCGACAGCAGGGCATGTTGGACAAGTATCCAAAACTCTTTACTTGATCAATTTTCGGGGATGAAAATTTTGTTTAAGGAGGGGTGGATGTAACACCCGACAATCTCTGCCAGGTGATTTTCTTAACGGAATTAACTGTCACCTCTATTATTAATACTTGAATTTAATTTTAATGCCAAAGTTTATTTGATTTCTAATTTTGGGGTGACAAAATGGTAATTAGGAAGGATCTTATTCATATAAATAGAAAATGGAAACCTTAAACCTCACTAAAACCTCACTGTAGCCGACATTCTCCCTGCGATTCTCGTTTCTTCCAGAGCTCTCTCTCAGCCAATAGCCCTTTCATCAACGACCGACTCTTCATCCTTCTCGCCGATACTCAGCTTACTAGGTAAGACTTCGACAATGCAGTGGTTGAGTATCCATTTAGGTGTTGGTTTGAGTTAGAGGTTGAGATTCGGGTTTGCCTAATAATGAATAGAATCGGAGTATTATTAGCTATTAACGTAGTATTTATGATTTTGATGATGATAAGTAGGAATTATGAATGTTGGCTGAGATCGGGTAGTTAGTGAATCCGATTTCCCTTACTGATAAACTATGATTTCTATGCGTACAAGGTGTTCAATAAGATGTCTGAATGAGATAAGTTAGATCTTTAGGAATCTTTCTTGGTTAGGACTTTACTAGTTTGAGTTTAGATTATTAGGATTTTATTTTAACTATTACAATGTAATGTTTTAGGTAAAGAAGTCTGAAGGAAAGGAGCTCAAGTTGCTAAGGAAACCAGGTAAGTGAATGTGTAGGATTCCCGGCCATTAGGGCCCTACATCATAAGGATGCTAGGTAGAAACTGATACGATGATTAGAAGTTATTTAAGCTATTGTCTGTTACTTATGTTGGTGTTTGTTTTAAGTTAGTAAAATGGTTTGTATTTGGATGATTTACGGATGTTTGAGAACTATGTTATGTGATGTTCTGTTAGAGTCTATGAAGTTAACTGTCTAGTATGATAATTTCCATAATCTGATGATTAAGAATATTCATGTCATGCATCATGATTTACTTCTCAAGCATACGAAAGTGATTTATGAGCATGTTTTCTCCATGA
The DNA here is from genome assembly GCA_022432975.1 of Begonia masoniana. Taxonomy (NCBI): domain Eukaryota; kingdom Viridiplantae; phylum Streptophyta; class Magnoliopsida; order Cucurbitales; family Begoniaceae; genus Begonia; species Begonia masoniana. The sequence goes on from CM039509.1 coordinate 33,373,543, forward strand.
ACAAGATATGAGAATGAATATGAAAACGATCCCATACAACATGATTAAGTGAGGGTTGGGGGCGGGTTGACGCATGCCACAGTCCAAAGAGGGACCATGAAAACGACCCGAAAGGGAATATGATCAAAATCACTGTCAACCCCCCTTTTACGGCACAAATCCTCCCTTAATCCATATGATGAAAACGATGAACAGAAACAAGAATGATAGATGATCAAGAACATGTTTTCTCTCAACTGTACATTCATAAATACATGTTAGTTTGCATTCCTTACTAAGCATTAGGCTTATAGTTTAAACCTCATGATGTAGGTGACGAGTTTTCAGGTGAGGATTTCAAAGTTAATGAGGGTGTTTAAGCTCGGTTGCTAGAAGGTGCTCATGGTGGAGATTTGTGGCTGGCAGGCGACATTGACCCGTGGTTATGCTCACATTGACTCAATAAGGTTTATGAAAGACTGAAGTCTATGTAGGATGAGATTTCTTTTTATAACATTGGGATGTTGGGATTTGTCTATTTGATCTCTGAGTCCGAGGAATGATTTAAGTTTATAGAATGATCTGCTTAATTAAGTCTTCCGCTTCACGTATCCTGAACGAGTCTGTGATTTCTATTCGTTTAAAGTTTATGCCTATCAAGTTGAAATCTATGAGAGTCGGGTATCTTTCTGTTGGTTGAAGTTGCTTGATGATTATCGTGTTTTACTGCTGAGTGATAGGAGTCGGATAAGTGTATCATCCGGCTGACGTCATCGGCAGATGTCGAATGATAGAAGTTGAACGATTGAGTCTTCCGACTGACGTCATCGGATGATGTTGAGTGTTTACTCATCGGATGATGTAAGTAAAGTATTTAGTCATTTGTTCACCGGATGAAGTCTCTTGTCGGATGAGGTAAGTGGGTCACGTACATTGCACATGTCCACTGGATGATGCCCGTGTCTACCGAGCGATGTAGGTGTTTTCTTTACCGGATGATATAAGTAATGTTTTGTCGTTTAGTGACCGGGCGATGTAGGCGTTTTCCTTACCGGATGATATAAATAATGTTTTGTCGTTTAGTGACCGGGCGATGTAGGCGTTTTCCTTATCGGATGATATAAATAATGTTTTGTCATTTAGTGACCGAGCAATGTTTTAATTAGACACGTGAAAAGCCCGTGTCCGCCGGCAGATGTGTAATGTATTTCGTTGCTGGGCAATGCCTAATGAATCACGTGTGATGTCTTGAACTAAGTTATGATTTAAAAGAAAAATATAGAAAAAAAAGGGGGGACAAAGGAATGTAAGGATACATGGTCAATTCCAAAAGAGTCATGGTTTGGTCTCAGCCCTACTGGGGTCGTTACAGAATGTGCATAGATTATAGAGAATTGAACAAGTTGACAATCAAGAATAAATACCCATTGCCCCGAATTGATGATCTGTTTGACCAACTTCAAGGAGCTAAGGTGTTTTCAAAAATTGACTTGCGCTCGGGCTATTACCAGTTAAAAGTCAAGGCTGAGGATGTACCTAAGACAGCGTTCAGAACCCGATATGGACATACGAATTTCTCGTGATGTCGTTTGGATTGACAAACGCACCTGCAGCCTTCATGGACTTAATGAACCGAGTGTTTCAGGATTATTTGGATAAGTTTGTGATTGTATTTATAGACGATATTCTGATTTATTCATGGACTAAAGATGAACACACAGAACACTTAAAGATCGTTCTGACAACTCTAAGACAGCAGCAGTTATATGTCAAATTCTCTAAGTGCAAATTCTGGCTAGATAGAGTTATCTTTCTGGGTCACGTCATCTCTGCTGAAGGCATTTCCGTTGATCCAGTTAAAATACAAGCGGTGAAAGATTGGCCACAACTGAGGAATGCTAGTGAAGTTCGTAGTTTCTTTGGATTGACAGACTATTACAAGAAGTTCATCGAGGGATTTTTGATGATGGCCAAGCCTCTAACGGGTTTAACAAAAGAAAGACATCAAGTACTCGTGGACAGAAGCTTGTGAGAAGAGCTTCCAGACGCTGAAGCAGAAGTTAACAATAGCACCTCTATTGGTACTTCCAAAAGAGGAAGGAAAATTTAGTGTTTATTGTGACGTATCTAAGATTCGATTGGGGTGTATGTTAATGCAAGAGGGCAAGGTTGTAGCGTATGCTTCCAAGTAGCTGAAAGGTTATGAACAGAATTACCCCACTCACGATTTGGAGTTAGCTGCCGTAGTTTTTGCACTGAAGATTTGGAGGCACTATCTATACGGTCAGTAGTGCGAGGTATTTTCAGACCATAAAAGTTTGAAATATCTTTTTACTCAAAAGGAATTAAACATGAGGCAAAGACGTTGGTTGGAATTTGTTAAGGATTATGATTTTGAAATTAAGTACCACCCGGGTAAGGCTAATGTTGTAGCCGATGCATTAAGCAGGATGTCATCAACGATGTGACCCACAATATCAACTATGTCAGTACCCTTGAAGACTTAAGTTCAGAAGTTTGAATTGGAAATAGTTCTTGAGCTATCAGCCTTTCTCTCGGATTTAACCATTCGGCCAACTATAATAGATAGAATCAAAGAGGCTCAAATGAAGGATTCGAAAGAGAAGGACGACATTATGAGCAAATTGTAGGACGCTTCTTCTATGTTCAGCTATTCGAAGGATGAGATTCAGAAATTTAGAGATCGTTGGTACGTCCCTATCGATGGGGAGTTACAGAAATTAATTTTAACCGAGGCACACTCGTCTCCTTTCTCAGTACATCCAGGCAATACCAAGATGTACCGAGACTTGAAGCTACACTATTGGTGGCCGAATCTGAAGAGAGATGTAGCTAGGTACGTGAAGTCATGCATGGTGTGCCAACAAGTTAAGGCAGAACATCAACGGCCAGGAGGAACTCTTCAGCCCTTACCGATTCTTGAATGGAAGTGGGAAAATATCGCCATGGATTTCGTGGTGAGCTTGCCGAAGACTACCAAAGGCCATGATAGCATTTGGGTTATAATTGATAGATTGACGAAATCAGCTCACTTTCTACGGTAAAGATGACTTATACGATGAACCAGTTTGCTAATTTGTAGGTACAGCAGATCGTTAGATTGCATGGGATTCCTGTGACGATTGTTTCAGATCGAGATCCCAGATTCACCTCAAGGTTTTGGAAAAGTCTACAAGACTCAATGAGTACGAAGTTAACCTTCAGCACTGCTTTTCACCCTCAAACTGATAGACAATCCGAGCGGACAATTCAGATACTCGAGGCTATGTTGAGAGCATGTGTTCTGGAATTGCAGGCATTATGGAGCCGTTACCTGCCTTTGGTTGAGTTCTCTTACAATAATAGTTACTAGTCCACCATTAGTATGGTTCCTTAAGAGGCATTGTATGGCAAAAAATGTAGGTCGCCTTTATACTGGGATGAAGTTGGTGAGGCAAAACTATTAGGCCCTGAGATTATACAACAAATGTCTGAGAAGATTACTATTATTAGGAAAAGTGATAGGCTACGGGCCTGAAAATGGGGTTAGAAAACGCATACGGAAGACAAGAGAACACAGAGGGATCGGTGCTTAAGAAACATCCCAAAAACAGACTCTAAACGCTGGAAAAACAGAGACGAACAGAGGAGAGGAGACGAAAGGCGAGAGACGGTTACCGATACATGGCCACGTCGGCTAACACCTCAGAGAGCTGCGAGGGATGAAGAGGAATGCTCTGGAGGTGGCAGAGCATTGAGGGAACCATCGCTGGCCGAGAGGTCGCTCTCGGCACCTCTCGGGACAGAGTTTCACTGTTGATCGGGGAAACTCTCCAGCGGCTGGAAAAAGCCCTGCAAGCGCGGTCTTCATCCTCAGAAGAGGTCGAAGGGATGGGGGTCGATGACCCATAGCTGGTCCATGGCCATTGGTGCCTTTGGACAACTGAACCTTCGCGGGCGAAGAATTCACAGCGTCTGGGAACGCAAGTTTTCGTCATCTCCTCAACCTAGCTCGTGCTTGGAGCCGATGGGAGACAACTAAGTATTCCTCCGAGCAACCTTAAGCTCGAGGAATACTGGGCAAGCCGTCTGGTGCTTGGCACGGGCAATGCCAAGAGAGAAAGTCTCACTGTAATAGAGATAACTCCAACGAAAGAAACTCGTTTTGATTTCTAAAAATTCCAATGACTAACTAAACGATTACAGAGGAGAAATGAAGTTTAAATACAAGAGGAGAAGAAGAATTGGGAAGAGAGGAGGAAGAAGCTGAAGGGAGGTCTGTATTTCTGCCCGTTTATAGCCGTTGGAGGCTTCTGCAAAATGCCGCAGTTCGGCTCGCTGGGCAGAGCTGGTTCACTTCCTTGCACCTTGGTTCAGCCTTAGTTCAGTCTGGTTCAGCCCTTCATTCTCCTTGGGTTAGCCGGTTCTGCCCTTAGTTCACCTTGGTTCAACATCCCTTTTGAAAACTATTACAAGCATGCATTCTAAAGGCTAAAGTTTGCCAATTAATGAGTTTTAAACAAAACTAAAGTTTCCTAAAAATATATAAATTAAATACAAGGCTTTTACATAATTTGAAATTAAAGAAAAACAAATTCCTTTTTCATTAATTTCTTTCCAAGCCTTGAGAAACCAATTTCCTACAAAATTTCACAAGTCCATTAGATAGATAAAATAAATAAATAAATACATACCTTGACTTGTGTTTTGGTAAACCTCGGACAATACCAACGGCCCACAGAGGAAAGCTCTTGGTCACAAAAACAGATCACTCGACGGTACAAGTGAATCCTAAGTAACTAACAAGATAGTATATGACATACTTTTGTTAAAAAGGTCGGACATAGCCCTAAACAAACAAAAATACTCAACTTGATGCAATCAACAAGAGTTTAAACAGAATTATAAAACATGGTAAAATAGAATTTGCCAAGCTCTATTTATCATGCAATTTAGTTCATACTTTTTATCCAAATTCAATTAATCATCAAGGACCTAAGACTTGACACTAATCACAAGTAGACACACAAGTTAAAAACACATGCCAAATCAATTTGGAAAAACACCAAACAGAAAATTTTAATAAAAACAACCTAAAATGTACTAAATAGAAAATTTACACAATTCTCATCGAATTAACATGAAATTTTAACAGAGGATATTTAACATTATGAGTGATATGCTATCAAAATTTCAGGTTCAAATTCATTATGAGCAAGGAATTATGCAAGTGCAAAGTTGTAACAAAAAAAAAAAAGAAAAATCCTAAGAACAGCTTCTAAACAACCTAGATTCCTAAATAGAAAGTAGTACAATTCAACTCCAAATAACTGAAATTTTAACAGGGGTTAGTCCACAATATGATGAACATGCTGTAAAAATTGAAAATCAAAATTCATTACGAGCAGAAAATTATGCAAGTCCAAAGTAGCAACAAAAACTAGAAAAACCAGAAAATTCTAAACCAGAATTTTAATCTAAATATCTTAGAAAAATCTAAACAAAACAATGTCAATTTAGACACCAAATTAGCACAATAAACTCTCATAAACATGAGACATTTAAAAGATTAAGCAAAACAAAACACATGCTAAAACACATTTGGAAAACACCAAAACAATACAACAATTTTCAGCAAAAGAAAACTAACATGAGAATTCAATTTTAGCACTCATTTTTAAATCCATTCTCTATGTAAATTAATTTTTTCAACACAACTTAAACAACTAAACATGGTGTTACAAACAGAAACAATCATCCATAAATAATCTCCTAAAAAAAAGAAAATTAAGGCTAAAAAAACACAACATTAGAACATGCTTTTATTTAAGAATAGTATCCCGAAATTAAACAGATATGGGCCATAGTTAGTTCATGCTTGCTAATCAGAAACATGAGGTTAATATGGAAAAATCATATCAGATAATATCACAGTAATGAAATCCAAATAAACAGCAAATTCAAATACATGCTATCACAACACAACAAATAGAACATGTTTTTCAAAAAAAACATTGTGAAAATTAAACAGATACGGGTCATGGTTAATTCATGCCAGCTAATCAGTAACATGAGGTTAATATGAAAAAATCATATCAGATAATTGTCATAGCAATGTACTTCCAAAGAATAGTAAGTTCAAACACAGACAAACATAAAATACAAGTTGCTCTCGGTCAACAGTTATGAAGAATCTCCCAACAGAAAATAAACACTAAACATAGTTTGCTCTCGGTCAACAATTCCGAAGAGTCTCCCAACAAACCAAAACTAAAAGTGGATAGGAAAGTACCTTATAAGCAAAGCATTTAACAGCTCCAAAATTGCCAATTAAGGAGGTCTCTTACCGAGGGAGATGGGTACAAAACTGCACAGTAAATGTTACGAAAAACACAGAAACGGAGTCTAAAAATGCAAAAACAATCAAACATCGTAAAATTTCTAAGCAATTATCTCCATCCTAGACGTCAAGGAAAACAGAATCTAAACAGCAAGAAAAGACTCATGAAAACACCTAAGAACATGCTGAAAATCAGCAAAGAAAAACAAAGAAAAGAGTCAAAAACAACCCCAACAATGACACAACAAGCTACAGACTATCGGCTAAAAAACTGAAGCAGAAAATGACAGCAAAACAAAATAGAACAGCAAGAAAGAATAAGGAGCAGACAGAAACTTCCAAAATAGAAACAATGATAACCAATTTGAGATATGGGTTGCAATTATGTAAACAAACATGAACTATCACGACCCTAGTACTGTACTCAATTTCCCATATTTTTTTTAATACATCGAATAAACTCTATGCGAAATTTAAACCGAAATCGGAATTGAAGTCGGAATTACAATCTAGTTTTTAAATCACTAAAAACAAAACACAAACTAATTAAATAAATCTTAAAATCAATTAAACAATTAAAACTGAAGGGAGGATAAAACTGTAAAATCAGACAACAAACAGGAGGGGCGATCGATCTCCAACATTTGGAGATCGATCGCTGATGCACCAAATGGAAGGGGCGATCGATCCCCAACATTTGGAGATCGATCGCTGATGCACCAAACAAACAAGGCGATTAGTCGCCCTGCGTGCCAGTGATCAGTCGCGGCATCAAAACAAGGAGAGGCGACCAGTCGCCCTTCACTTCTGCGACCCGTCGCCACCCCATTCTTCTCCTTTCTTCTCTTCTATTTCACATACTAATGCTCTCTGGAATCCGATTCCAGAGAGCAAAACACCATCCCCTTTTCATACAAATTTTCTCTTCTATGCACATCATATTTCTTTACATTCTCAATTCTATCAACGTTACAGCACTAACATACGTTTCACTCAGCCTATCACTAAAACCGACTCAAAACACTTGTAACGCATAACCAAATTTCATAAAAACAAACTGCATGGATATGTTTAAAACTATACTTTTCCTCCTGATTAAAACATCTAAGCAGTTTATGAAAATAGGTTTTCAGAACGTTTAAAACCTCAAAACGTAAACCTATCAACTACCAGAACCAAGCATCCTAAAATGTCTATACAACCATCAGTCCAAAACGTCCCAAAAACCCCAAAACCTATACATACATCCCCACGGGTCAGGTAAGCGTCGACTGCGCCAGCACACCACCGCAACCATCCTTCGTCAACTGGACTCATGCCTCAGGAGGAGGAATCTCATCCTCACCTGTTTCCTCGTAATCACCTACACCATACAGACACCTATGAGATAAAAATCTCAGGAAGTTCTAGTAAATGTACATACATGCTATGCGTATGAGTTCAGAAATCATGCAGCATTTTCTTTATCTTTACTCTGTGGTGTCACCGAGATCTCAGCCTCCTAACAGGAGAGAGCCCATTCTGCGGTCGGACTACTCTTTCCAGCTAGATGGGGGGGGGGGGGGGGGCGGGGTACACGCTTACAACACGTACAGCCGTGCCTGAGCCCCATCTCGCATGACCTGTAATTGTATAATTGTATGAGTATGCAATAGATGTGGTATTGTGACAAACTCGTAATCGGGCTCCACAATAGGTCGTGTCCCTTTCCAGGCCACATCGCCATTCTCTTAAAACATCATGTAGAAATTCATTTTCTATGTTCTTTTAAAACACGTGATGCGTGAACAGTTCAATATGACAGAAAGTAAACATACGTACAGAGCATACCATCAAAACACAAAATCAACCTAGAAGACAATCGAACCCTAACTACCTAACCAAAGCGAGTAAATAAACGCGTTACCAAAACTCCTCGAGACGACCTCGACGTACGGTGTAGGCCAATCGGCCAGAGAAGATCACGAGAACTTACCTCGTGTCCAAAGCAGCTCAAGCTCCGTCCACGAGCGTTGTTTGTTTGAGGTAAAACAGAACGATCGACGTTAAAACGAGTTTAAGTTACTAAACGTCCAAATTAACAAAACCTTAACTAAAGAATTTCGTAAAACTTCTAACTTACTTATTCGAAGCATATCGATGAACAATTTACGATTGATACCTCGAAACTACAATTTACGAGTTTTTTCCCTAAAACCCGAATTTTCACAAAATCTAACCTTCGTCCTAAATCAATTAAATTCGTCCAACAACGTTCATTACTGTTCACTATATCCTTAATTACGGCTAACCTATAAATTTCGAACCCTAATTCGCATTTTTGACGAAACCCTAAACGAAACCCTAATTGTTCAAACTCCATAACAGTCGAAATAAACGCTCTAAGATCGTAGATTCATACCTAGGGTTGCGAGAGGAGGAGAAAATGCGAAGAAAACGAGACAATCGGGGGACGAATCGGTGGTTGGATGTTGAATCGTCGTCGGCTGGCAGAGAGAGCTTCGCTCTCTGGTTTTCTCGCGCAGCAAGGAAGAAATGAGGAAGAAATGTGGTTTGTGTTATTTTATGAATTTGATTTGGCAAATTACCATTTTGCCCTTCTTTTGATTTTCTATTTGTTTCGTCCTTCGTTTCATTAATTGGCTAACTATTCGGTTTCTCCAAATCTCCATATTTCACCAATAAATCTATCTTATTATTTGGGTTCTATTAAAACTGTCCGTTCGCAAAACGGACCTCGGTTACTATTTTTACTAAAACATCTTTTATATTTCGAGAAATGTAATTACTCGAAATATAGCGTTATTACTCCGAAAATTCTCGTAATTTCCTTAAAATTCCCATTAATCGTTAGGATTCTAATGACGTTTTCTTTTTGTAAAACGGATCTGATTTGACATATTTACGAAAAATGCCAATATATATTAAAATATTAATATCTCATAAAGCCGGGTATTACATTCCACCCACCTTATTTAAAATTTTATCCTCAAAATTTGCCCTGGCTTATAGTCCTTGATATTAACGTCTAGTGTCTTGTGTCCTTATACTTCGACTTATCATCTGTACATACGGTCATACTTCGTGATTCTAAACAAAAACTCTCTACTCTACTCTTCAACCTCGGCCTTAAATTAGTATTCCCTACTTTTGATTTGATCGTACATGTTCTTACTCAAGTATTAAGCATAATCCAACTTTCAAATCTCAAATCAATTAACCAAACGACATATTGTCACATTAATATCTGCGCATGCCCTTTTTGTCAGGGCTGTGCCTAAGCTTCCTAACACCAACCACACTGAATGTCTACAATTTCATCCAATTTCTGGGCTGTAACCCATACTTCAACGCAATTCCCTCGATCCTGTTCACAATTAGGATACACACCAACCAAATTTCTACATTAGCTTCCTAATCGTAGTCCTCATTTTTCAGTTCACGCATCAGATCTTACCAAATTGCTAAGTCTAAACCGAACGACCTCTAACTGTGTACTTGACATCTAACATCTCGAGCACACATTGGTTTACATTTAGTCACCCAAAACGTTAAACTCTCTCTAACTTATTAATTGGTTTCTACTAAAGATTGTCTCTTATCCTCAATCCTCGAAATAACTTTAACTTTCTGACGTCATTTGCGTTAACAATCTTTCAAGGACTCCTAACAACACCCAAGTTGCGATCCAAACTCCTCTTTATTTTCAACTTCGACTCTGTGAATTAAGTCCCTTTAGTTTCTACTTCATTAATCCTACGTCTATCGAACACGTACTTAACTACTTCACGTTATCGAAGCCTTCTCGAATTATTTATTCTAATACTAAATCTCCATTACACTACTGACCTTATCCACCTATCGGGTATAACAATTTCTATATAAATATCGGAGTTGTAAAACTAGCCTCATGTATAATTTCGTTGGCCTTAACTTTAGTCTCTTTTATGACCACTCGAATCCACATTTCCTAGTAATGTCCCCACAGAACTTCTTCGTTAACAGTATCCAAATTGTACACTTCCTTGGGCACCTCGCGAGTCTTAATAAAAATTTTCAACTAAGTCTCCAATCTCTAATTACACAAACCATCTCATCGAGATTACTCCGAGGTTTTCAACGAATCCATCTGGGATAAGGTTGGCTCCTGGTCCCTTTGTAACTAAAATGTTACAAACATCATGTATTGTTCTAAGCTACCTCAATGAATTCTATCGCTATGTCTTTCCTCTTACTATATACATTACGCTCATTCGTTTAGCTCAACTCCTTGTTAACCCTAAGGACAATGGAATCACTAAGTTTTGTCGTAAATTCGCTCCAACTATCTATTCTACTCTTAAATTACCCAAGTGTCCATCGGTCTCGACCTAATAAATACCGATCTTTTGGAACTTTTTCTAACTTATTTCCACATTAAGTTTACTTATGTGGGCTTATCGTACATTCTTGTTCTTCCTATTCTATAAATCGCAAACATCACAAATCGTTTGCCGTGAAACACTGATATAGTCTTCCGACCTTAACCCTTCAGTTAGTCCAACATTCTTCTTCATTTATTCCTAATATCACACAAGGATTTCTTCGAAGTTACTAAGTGGTCTACACTCCTTTGTTTTTTCTAGTCGGGTTTAATAAACTACTTGGCTTCAGTGTAACGGTTCGTCCACATTCCTCTTGTTTGCAGATTTGTTGCTAAATAAATCTACGTCCATAATCTCAACGTCCTCAAACTCACTAACCATACTCTTCTATTTTCTTCAAAAGAAAATTTTTGAAACATCTCATTATTCAAGTTAACTTTCTTAGTTCCTCGAACACCAATGTTCCTACCTCCACCCTAGAGGTAAATCTTATGTTTGTGGTTCTTAACTTGATCTGTACCCACTATAGACTCGCTCTAATTGTATCGCCATCCCTTCTATGGTCATACCGGTTGCCTTAAACTCTTAAACACAACCATAAATCTGAAGCGTTAGCCTTTAACCATGCAACACCAAAGATTTGACGCGTCTACTATTCATAAATCGCTCCTAACTTCACTAAGCCCCCACCTAGTAGGTCGGTTGCAATCTTCTCACAAATCTAAAATCTTTCTTTATTGATTAGCCTACTAAGGTGGTACTCTTTTCCCAGAGAACAGCAGGTTTCGGTATCTTGAGTATCCCCTTACACATGACCTCGATTCTTTAATGTTTTGGAATTTATTAACTCTCCAACTCTAAGTAAATCTTCTTATTCTCTGACTCAATATTGGTCAATATGACCACTCCTACCCGATCACTTAAATCTTATGTCTACGACTTGTATTGATCTACCACGTCCTTCTAAACCACAACCGAAATAATCACTCTCATATCCTCTCAACAATAGAGCTAGTTAAGTTCTTGGATATGGTTTTAGTCTAAATACATCCATCTTTTCATGGATCTAGGGCATACAAGGTCTTGCTATACCCTCTTACTTGCTTAAATGCACTTAGCATACCTTGACAACCTAAAGCATCTCCCGATGCTTTAAATGACTATTTGATTCTTCACACCTTAAAACTCTAAGGGTTTGAGTTTCATCAACTATCTTTTTTTTTTTTTTTTTTTTTTTAAATCTTATATGTCATAAGCTGTATCCCTCAAATGGTAACAAAATCTATGTGTACAACTTCTCCTGGTTAAGTCAGGCTAAGCTTATTAACGCTTAGCTCTCTCTCTATAAGGCCTATATCGTCCTGCATCTATCTACCATCTTATCATTGAAGTTCACTTAGGAACTCTTCTAACCCACCTTCTACTATCTTTAAAGTTACTTCGACCTATCAAACAATTATCTTCCCACAAGTTTAAATTCTAATACTCTTTATTCCATTAACTGCTGAAATAAAACTATACCTGAAGCGACTGACGGCGGGGCAGCCTTCCCGGCTTCGATCGGGGTAATTACCCTCGGTGCTCCTCTCTTTTGATCCCCAACGGGTTGGGTTCGGTTCAATAGTGGACAATCCTTGATATAATGGCCAGTCTCTCCACACCGATAGCACCTATTTATACCCATCCAGCAAGCTCCATAATGCTCTTTCTGGCATTTCGGACACAAAGGTTTCTGAGAAGTTCCTTGTGCCCGGCTTTCTTTGTTCTGGTCATTTCTTCCGTCATATCCTCTTTTAACGCCTCTTTGTTGTTCTTCCTCTATTGGGTGCAGTTGAAACCCTCTGAGGTACCCGTCCACACCGTGGTAATCGGGAGTAACCACCCCTTGGGTCCTAGGTCTTTCTCGATTTATTAATATCTTCAGTTGACGAGTTTGGCTATCTATAAGTCAGGCCTGTCGGTCCATATGCTGGGATTGTTGTGCAATGAAATCCTTGAGATGGTCTATTGTATCGTCTCGGTCGTCTCGTTCCTTTCCTCGACGCACCATTTTTATAAATGACTCCTATAAAAAGTTAAGACAAATCCTCTAAGAAACTAGAAATCAAATAAAGCTATAAACATACTTACAGTTGATGAAGAATGTTCGCGTAGTGGCTGTGCAGTCGAGCAGTCTACAGAACCGATTTTAAAACCCGGGGGCTCTGATACCATAATTGTCACGACCCTAGTACTGTACCCAATTTTCCATATTTTTTTTAATACATCGAATAAACTCTATGCGGAATTTAAACCGAAATCGGAATTGAAGTCGGAATTACAATCTAGTTTTTAAATCACTAAAAACAAAACACAAACTAATTAAATAAATCTTAAATTCAATTAAAACAATTAAAACTAAAGGGAGGATAAAACTGTAAAATCAGACAACCAATAGGAGGGGCGATCGATCTCCAACATTTAGAGATCGATCACTGATGCACCAAATGGAAGGGGCGATCGATCCCCAACATTTGGAGATCGATCGCTGATGCACCAAACAAACAAGGCGATCAGTCGCCCTGCGTGCCAGCGATCAGTCGCGGCATCAAAACAAGGAGAGGCGACCAGTCGCCCTTCACTTCCGCGACCCGTCGCCACCCCATTCTTCTCCTTTCTTCTCTTCTATTTCACATACTAATGCTCTCTGGAATCCGATTCCAGAGAGCAAAACACCATCCCCTTTTCATACAATTTTTCTCTTCTATGCACATCACATTTCTTTACATTCTCAATTCTATCAACGTTACAGCACTAACATACGTTTCACTCAGCCTATCACTAAAACTGACTCAAAACACTTGTAACGCATAACCAAATTTCATAAAAACAAACTGCATGGATATGTTTAAAACTATACTTTTCCTCCTGATTAAAACATCCAAGCAGTTTATGAAAATAGGTTTTCAGAACGTTTAAAACCTCAAAACGTAAACCTAACAACTACCAGAACTAAGTATCCTAAAATGTCTATACAACCATCAGTCTAAAACGTCCCAAAAACCCCAAAACCTATACATACATCCCCACGGGTCAGGTAAGCGTTGACTGCGCCAGCACACCACCGCAACCATCCTTCGTCAACTGGACTCATGCCTCAGGAGGAGGAATCTCATCCTCACCTGTTTCCTCGTAATCACCTACACCATACAAACACCTATGAGATAAAAATCTCAGGAAGTTCTAGTAAATGTACATACATGCTATGCGTATGAGTTCAAAAATCATGCAGCATTTTCTTTATCTTTACTCTGTGGTGTCACCGAGATCTTAGCCTCCTAACCGGAGAGAGCCCATCCTGCGGTCGGACTACTCTTTCCAGCTAGACGGGGGGGGGGGGGGGGGGGGGGGGTAAACGCTTACAACACGTACAGCCGTGCCTGAACCCCATCTCGCATGACCTGTAACTGTATAACTATATGAGTATGCAATAGATGTGGTATTGTGACAAACCCGTAATCGGTCTTCACAATAGGTCGTGCCCCTCTCCAGGCCACATCGCCATTCTCTTAAAACATCATGCAGAAATTCATTTTCTATGTTTTTTTAAAACACGTGATGCGTGAACAGTTCAATATGACAGAAAGTAAACATACGTACAGAGCATACCATCAAAACACAAAATCAACCTAGAAGACAATCGAACCCTAACTACCTAACCAAAGCAAGTAAATAAACGCGTCACCAAAACTCTTCGAGAAGACCTCGACGTACGGTGTAGGCCAATCGGCCAGAGAAGATCACGAGAACTTACCTTGTGTCCAAAGCAGCTCAAGCTCCGTCCACGAGCGTTGTTTGTCTGAGGCAAAACAGAACGATCGACGTTAAAACGAGTTTAAGTTACTAAACATCCAAATTAACAAAACCTTAACTAAAGAATTTCTTAAAACTTCTAACTTACTTATTCGAAGCATATCGATGAACAATTTACGATTGATATCTCGAAACTACAATTTACGAGTTTTTTCCCTAAAACCCGAATTTTCACAAAATCTAACCTTCGTCCTAAATCAATTAAATTCGTCCAACAACGTTCATTACGTTCACTATATCCTTAATTACGGCTAACCTATAAATTTCGAACCCTAATTCGCATTTTTGACGAAACCCTAAACGAAACCCTAATTGTTCAAACTCCATAACAGTCGAAATAAACGCTCTAAGATCGTGGATTCATACCTAGGGTTGTGAGAGGAGGAGAAAACGCGAAGAAAACGAGACAATCGGGGGACGAATCGGTGGTCGGATGTTGAATCGTCGTCGGCTGGCAGAGAGAGCTTCGCTCTCTGGTTTTCTCGCGCAGCAGGGAAGAAATGAGGAAGAAATGTGGTTTGTGTTATTTTATGAATTTGATTTGGCAAATTACCGTTTTGCCCTTCTTTTGATTTTCTATTTGTTTCGTCCTTCGTTTCATTAATTGGCTAACTATTCGGTTTCTCCAAATCTTCATATTTCACCAATAAATCCATCTTATTATTTGGGTTCTATTAAAACTATCTGTTCGCAAAACGGACCTCGGTTACTATTTTTACTAAAACATCTTTTATATTTCGAGAAATGTAATTACTCGAAATATAGCGTTATTACTCTGAAAATTCTCGTAATTTCCTTAAAATTCCCATTAATCATTAGGATTCTAATGACGTTTTCTTTTTGTAAAATGTACCTGATTTGATATATTTACAAAAATACCAATATATATTAAAATATTAATATCTCATAAAGCTGGGTATTACATGAACAACAAGTTGATCAACATGAACAGCAAGTCAAGAAAACAGTTCATGCCATCAACAAACAGAACCTACACAGAAAAATTTATAGAGCAGATTTCTTGACAAGCAACACATAACACTCAACAGTTCAAGAAAAACAAGTTAGAAGTCAATCAAATTCATGCTTCTATGATTTGGTTTTATGCTTTGAATGACGTACTAACAGATTGGTAACAACAAGAATTAAGTAAACTATATGATTCTGGTTGTTATTCCTTAAAAGTTTCACATATAGATAAGATTCTTTGCTGTAAAAGTGATTAACACAAGATGAATAAAACAGCAGCCGAATTCCACTAGTTTTCTTGGCTACACCATAAACAGATTAAAATAGCAGTAAAAGAAATGGTGAAAAGCGTTAACAACAATGTGATAAACTTTAGATTTTAAACATGTTGCAAATAGTGAAACATAAGTGAATAGACAACAACATACTTTCAAGTTAATCACCCAAAGTTCTGTAAACCGAATTGGATATGCATATGTTGTACTATCAATGACAGACAAACACTGAACAGATATGACCATCTAAACAAGACACAAAAACATTTAACACCCTAAACAATCTAGATGGAACATGAAACAGAACCGAAATAAACACAAACAGAACAAGAAAACAGTTTTTGCAAAAAACTCAGGGAAACAGATTTCAAAAATTTTCCAACACCAACACAAAACAGAAACAAATCCTAAGCTAAGCATGCTAACTCAAACACAAGTGAACATTCTAAACAGAAAACATGATTTTGACAACAATCCTAAGAAGCTAAACAGAAACACAATAGCTAAACATATTATTACTATCTGGTAAAACAGAAATGCAAACAAAACAGTGACATCAGACAACACTTTTGTTAATGAAAATATCCATCAAAGCAGGTTATAAACAAAAAAATATTTCAAGCAAATGGGTTATTTTCATCAGCAAAAATAGAACTCATGATGAGAGACAAAACAAAAAGACAACTAAAAAGAATAGACATGCATGCACGAAGAAAAGGGGCTGAAAACGGAGCCCGAATTGCAAACAAAGAGCACGTAGCTTTGATACCACTTGATAGGCTACGAGCCTGCAAATGGGGTTAGAAAATGCATACGGAAGACAAGAGAACACAGAGGGATCGGTACTCAAGGAACACCCCAAAAACAGACTGTAAACGCTAGAAAAACAGAGATGAACAGAGGAGAGGAGACTGAAAGGTGGGAGACGGTTACCGATACATGGGCACGTCGGCTAACGCCTCAGAGAGCTGCAAGGGATGGAGAGGAATGCTTGGAGGTGGCGGAGCGTTGAGGGAACCATCGCCGGCCGAGAGGTTCTCTCGGTACCTCTCAGGACAGAGTTTCGCCGTTGATCAGGGAAACTCTCCAGTGGCTGGAAACAGCCCTGCAAGCGCGGTCTTCATCCTCAGAAGAGGTTGAAGGGATGGGGGTCGATGACCCATAGCTGGTCCATGGCCATTGGTGCCTTTGGACAACTGAACCTTCGCGGGCGAAGAATTCACAGCGTCTGGGAACGCAAGGTTTCGTCATCTCCTCGGCCTAGCTCGTGCTGGAGCCGACGGGAGACAACTAAGTATTCCTCCGAGCAACCTTAAGCTCGAGGAATACTGGGCAAGCCGTCTGGTGCTTGGCACCGGCAATTTCTTTCCAAGCCTTGAGAAACCAATTTCCTACAAAATTTCACAAGTCCATTAGATAGATAAAATAAATAAATAAATACATACCTTGACTTGTGTTTTAACAGTTCGGACCGTAGGCATTATAGCAGGGCTTTGGACCCCGGGGCATATCAAAAAGGATGGTAACCGTACAAAACCGACAGAAGAGTTACGCAGATCATAGAAGAAGGGATCTTGAGTTTGCTGTCGGAGATGAAGTTTTCCTTAAGATCTCTCCGTTTAGAGGAGTCATGAGGTTTGGAAAGAGAGGGAAGCTCAATCCACGGTTCGTTGGGCCATTTCCTATCTTAGCAAGAATTGGAAATACAACATACAGGTTGCTACTGACTTCATCTATGGACGGAGTCTACAATGTCTTCCATGTATCAATGTTGAGGAAAAGCATACGTGATACGACACATGTTTTGGAGCCGGTGGACATTGAGATTCAACCAACCTTAACGTTAAAGAGAAACCTGTGCGAATTCTCGATTCTTCAATAAAGATGTTACGGAACAAAAAGGTTCCATTGATGAAGGTGTTATGGAGGAACCACAACATCGAGGAAGTCACATGGGAGCGACGACAGGACATGATGAATAAGTATCTGGAGCTATTCGTTTAAGCAATTTTTTAGGACAAAATTTTGTTTAAGGAGGGTAGGATGTCACAACCAACACTTCGATCAGGTATTTATTTCGAAGATTACTTTTAGGGTGGTTTGTGGAATAAGAAATTAACGAGGATCTACTGACGGGTATTACTTGTTTTGAGAGAAAAGTAGGTTTAGTGGCAAGATTGTAATTGAAGTTGATTGAATCGATATAAATAGAAAAAGGAAAGTCTAAAATCTCACAAAAACCTCCTCCGCGAGAGCTCCCATTTTCAGCCGACTCCTCCTGCAAGAAATCTTCCCACGGTGATTCTTCCTCCACCAACATTGATTCTTCCTTCATTCATTTGAAATCTAAGCTCTAGGTAAAGTTTAGATGGTTCATTTATTTAGTCTTCTATTTATGAATAATTTTGGTTGATGTTTGAATATTGAGAATCAGACGATGTTAGGATAATGACAGTGTCTTTGAGTTTTCTTATCAATGACATGATGATAGAATTCTAAATATTGTCGATTGTTAGATTATGAGATTCTAATATTAGTATGAATCCGGTAGTTTTAGCACACTAATGCCATCAATGATAGTGAATATTAAGTTACGCACACAAGGTGCTGGACTAAATGACTTAGAGGTTTAAACTAGATTATGGGATGATTTCTTTAGTGAGGATTTTACCAGCTTTGAGTTTATATTATTCAGGATATATTTAACATTAGAATATGAAATGTCTTAGGTGGAGAAGAATTCAAGTGAAGGCACGACATTGCTAAGGAGTTCAGGTAAGTGAGTGTGTTAGGGACCCGGCCATTAGGGCCCTACATCACAAGGATACTAGGAATATGGTTTCGAAGATTTTCTTGATGTCTTGGACCGTTGAGTGTTATACTGTGATAAATAGAGTATATTTTTATGATATGATACATGATGATTGTTCATTTTCTATAATGTAATGTTCCTTTACGCATTCATGTACATGCGTCACGTTTTTCTCATCAATATGCATATGAAATGTTTCTACATGCATGATTTTGGTAAAAAGAAGTAAAGAACATGTAATATATACAATGGTCCAGTGCGGGTAGTAAGCATGGCACAGGGCATGTTTATGGCAAGTTATGTGGTCTACGAGGTAGACGAGGGCAAGTTATGTTGTCTACGAGGTAGACAAGGGCAAGTTATGTGGTCTACGAGGTCGACGAGGGCAAGTTAGTGCATGTGCCTACTCTTGCATAAATTCCCCTTTTCCCTTATGTATGAAACAAGAACAGGAACACAAACATGACTTTTTATTAAGTATGCATTCATGAGCATTTATGTATATGTTGCACTCCTTACTAAGCATTAGGCTTATAGTTTAAACCTTATGATGTAGGTGACGAGTTAGAAGGTGAGGACCTCAAATCGAATGAAGATATTTAAGTCTGGTTGCTGGATGATGCTCATGGTGGGATTTTGTGGCTGGGCGGCGATTTGACCCGTGGATGGTGCTCCTAGTTAGTTATGGTATAAGACATTGATAAAGAAGTATAAGTAGAAAAGAATTTATATATGTTAACAAGTATTTGACTTATTCAGTACATTTAAGCTTTAAGAAGGTTTAAGATTAAAGGATTTTCCTTTAGTTTTAAGTTTTCCGCTGCGAGTTCATGTCGAGGTGAATGATGCCTAAGTGTATGATAATTCTAGAAATAAAATTTAAGTCTATGGGAGACAGAGAGTTAGCCGATCGATTGGAAAAAATGGCGATTAATTGGTGTAGTAATGTCTGTGGAGAGAGGAAAAACAAAGAGTTGAAGTTAATAGACTAATGAGATGGACGATGTGGTCTGGATGATGTGGTCTGGACGACGTAGTTTGGACGATGTAGTCTGGACGAAGTGGTTTGGACGACGTAGTTTGGTCGACGTAGTTTGGTCGATGTAGTTTGGACGATGTAGTCTAGACGACGTGGTCTGGACGACGTAGTTTGGTCGATGTAGTCTGGATGATGTAGTCTGGATGACATGGTCTAGATGACGTAGTCTGGACGACGTGGTCTGGAAGACGTAGTCTGGACGATCTATTCTGGGCGATATAGTCTGGACGATGAAATCGGTCGATGTGTTCGACAGATGAATTCGATCGATGTTGATCGGCCCTTAGTGAATTGTTTCGGCTTTTAAGACTTAGACCATTCAGTTTCTATTTCTTCTCTGCTTTCTTCTAACGTGTTAGGTTTATTTTTAAAGAGTTTCAAATGAGTTTTGAGCACGATTTTTATTTGTTTTAATAAACTTTATTTATAGTACAGTCAATTTTAAAAGAAAAAAAGAAATGGTGTGTCCAAAATAGGATTTACGATCATGAACACGTTAGTTGTGACCCTTTTGGGTTTGGGTCGTGACAAATTTACTACGCTTAGGGGTTGTTTCCTACTGTGAAAGATTTACTACCCTTAGAGAACACCGATATTGCCTAAGACATTTTTATGCAAATTTCAAAAAGGACTATCGGAGGAAAGCTTACAAAGATGCAATGTGGAATGCAGCTAGAGCAACCACGTCCTTTCACTTTGAGAGGGCAATGCATCACTTAAACTCCATTAACCCGGCCGCCCACGCATCTATCCATCAAATAAATCTGAGACATTGGACGACACATGCATTTACTTCGATCCCCAAGTGCGACATGAGATTAAACAATTTGAGCGAGTCCTTCAATGCACTTTTAATACCTGCGATGAACAAACCGATATTGACTGTTAGAATTAGACGCCCTAATCCACTTGTAACGAACGATTGACAAACCGAAAAAGAAAATCGAAAAAATAATGGACACTAAATTTTACGTGAAAACCCTAGAAAGGGAAAAATCCACGGGTAGAGGAGAGAATCACTAATATCAAATTCGGTACAATGAGTTTTGCGACTCAAGTATCAATATATAGAGAAAACGTAAAACCCTAATATTGATATACGGGCCCGACCCAACCCAACTAGAATTCGGTCACACTAAGTTCTAACAAACTCCACCTTGACACGAATTCCACATGAGAGATCCAATGGGCTACTCGGCCCAACCCAAAGCAAATTCAGAACACTGAACTCTGACAATCTCCACCTTCAACGAAATTCTGGTGCAAGGAAACAAATCTGTAAAACTCCATTAAAAATAAGCTCCTCTATCACAAAGGCCCCAGATGGGCCAACTCAGCATCCGATAGCGTTCAAGTTTAAGCCCCGCTTAAACTTGAGAGACTTACTTGAGAAGAAATTGCATCTCCTCTTCCATGGTATCACTGAACTATCAGGGTTGTCGCAACGAACTGCATCTAAACATGTTGAAGACTCCACACAGGAATCGTTACCCTCGAACATATTCAATGCATAATCCACAATTTCATCATATCGTCCCGGAGTTTTAACCTTACACATGGTTCTGCCTTTGACGATATTATTCTGACATAAAACTGAAACTGGTGACTGAACATCTGTAATAGGCTGACTCACTGGCTCTAATGTACCCTCAGATCCCAACTTGAACTTCACCTGAGAAATTGACTTCTTCTGAGTCTTCTTAACCTTTCTCTGTAGAAGGTGAATTCACAAACTTTGTAGCCTTATTACCCACCACATTGACTGTGGAATCCGCGATCTTTGCGTGCATCACATATAATGAGGAGCATTTTTCTCCTCACGCCACGATCAATAAACCTTTGGTAAGCTTCCATTTTCCATCAAGAAAGGTGTTGCCAAACCCTTCGTCGTCGAGCTTGCCTGTCGAGACCAAATTCTTGTGGATGTCGGGAATGTACTTCACACCTTTCAAAACAAGGGTGTTGCCGATGTTGGTCTCCAAACGCACATCTCCCATACCAATGGCTTTTGCAACGTCACCATTTCCCATCCTCACACTTCCAAAGTCACCCTGAAGTGTAGAACGTAAAGAAATCTCTCAGCGAAGTGGCACGTATTGAAACGCCACTATCGATCACCCAACTCGTATCTTGGCAAGTGAAATTTACGACATCCTCGTCTTACACACTAAAGAACTCTTTGGTGGTTGTGCCTGCCTCCTCACCTGTGTCACCTTCTTCAAACATCTTTTCCTTTCCTTTGGCATTCGGATTCTCCCGAAGAAGCTTGTGACAAAATCTCTTTATGTGTCCTTTCTTGCCACAATAATAACACTCAAAGTTGGAGTGTTTTCCAGACTTCCTCCGACTTCAATTTCTATTGCTCGGATCTTTACTTTGACTCCTGTCCTTATTTTCAACATTCAAAGTTGAGCCTAGTCGATGTTTCACCAGAATCGATCTTACAAACTCCTCGGTAAGAATACGATCCCTCACATCGGTGAATACCAGTTTAGTACTTCCAACTGAGTTACTAACTGTAGCCTTCATAGGCTCCCACTATTTGGTAGAGACGTCAACAAAATTAAGGCACGAACCTCATCTTCAAAATCAATTTCTACAGATAACAATTGATTCACAATCGTATTGAATTCATTTAGATGTGCTGCGACAAAAATACAATCAATCATCTTCAGATTAAAAAGCTTCTTCATAAGAAATACCTTATTATTCGCAGAGGGTTTCTCGTACATATCAGATAGAGCCTTCATCAGACTCGCGGTGGTCTTCTCCTTCACCACGTTATGAGCAACGCTTTTGGTTAGTGTCAATCAAACGACTCCCAAAACCTATCTTTCAAGGATATTCCTTCACCGTCTTCCATCTTCTCTAGTTTCGCACTCAATGGAAGACAGTTTTTTTTCGTACAAATAATCCTCAATTTTCATTCTCTAGAACTCAAAATTTGTCCCATCGAATTTCCCAATACCGTGTCTTGTGCTATCGTCGCATGCCATTGTTATCAATAATCAATACCTCAAAAATAGATATTTCTAGATCAATTATTCAACTCCCAATAATCAATCCAAGTTAGCCTAAATTGATTTCATAATTTCACCTCAAAAGTATTCTGAATAAATCTGCCGAACAATTTATTCGAGCCCGAAAATATCTGAATCAATAACCTTACCCAAATATTTCCCCCGATATTTTCAAATATCGAAATTCAACAAAATTTCCAACTTTGAATCTCTTCACTTCGCCTTCACTGTTCACCTAATATCAGATCTCACCAACAGAATTCCACAAAACAGAAATTCCAAATAAATTCTAAAATACATCAACTTTAATCACCAAAATTTAACTAATATTCTGAATAACAAATTTGCTCCACAAAAAAGAACAAAATTCCAAACTTGAATGCTTGAATTTGTTCACTGGTCGAACACTAGAGAACCTGAGATCAGAGCTTGACTGGCGGTAGAGAAACAGAACAGAACAGAAGTATATGACACGACTACTAAGCGATTTTCTGCTTGCGTGATACCAACAGATCGTGGCGGCAATGTTCTCGGTTCGACGACGTTGGTGGCTTCCTTTCACAATCGACGACGGCAGCTCTCCTCTTATTCGCGGCGGTGACGGCACGGCAGAAGGGTTTCTCCCAGGCGTGCGGCAGTTTCTGTGGCATCGGTGGTCGGCGATCTTCTCCTTTTCTTGTCGGACGGCGCGACAGCTTTTCTCTCGCGATGGCAGCGGCAGGTGGGCACGCGTCTTCTTCTCTGTTGAAGAAGACAACAACAATGGGTTTCTTCTTCACTGTTGAAGAACACAAATCACAACAAAGAAAAACTTTTCTTTTCCCCGTTTTTTTTTATTTCCTGATTTCCTTTTGCCAAAAAAATTACAAATTTTCACCAAAATTACAAATCCAAAAATTTGTTCGATACCTTCGAAAAAATTCAAACCTAATTTTTCGAAACCTTCAACCTGAAGCTCTGATACTAGTTGTTAGGATTAGACACCCTAATCCATCTGTAACGAACGATCAAGAAACCGAAAAAGGAAAACGAGAAAATAATGGACACTAAATTTTACGTGGAAACCCTAGAAAGAGAAAAAACCACGTGCAGAGGAGAGAATCACTAATATCAAATTCGATACAATGAGTTTTGCGACTCAAATATCAATATATAGAGAAAACGTAAAACTCTAATATTGATATACGGGCCCGACCCAGCCCAACTAGAATTCGGGTCACACCAAATTCTAACATTGATTATGTTCGAGATAATCAAAAAGTGTTTGATGTTTCAAATTGTAAAAAGAAATGAAAAGATGGCTCAGTCAATAGATTTATTGTGTCCTCAAACTAGGAAGTTTGCGAAGCAAGAACTTACAGCACAAAATTGGAGTCTAATTTTTAGAGGCGCTGCTCGGTTTGAGGTGAGCAATGAATACGAGCAATATGTGGTCGATTTGAATAGACGTGATTGCAACTATTATCGGTGGGAGCTTATCGGGATTCCGTGTGTGCATGCAAATTCGTGCATGCAATTTCGTGTAGGTGGCACTTGAAGATTATGTTCATCATTGCTATCATTGAGAAACTTTTCTCAAGATGTACGCAAACTTCATTCACTCGAATAGTGGCCCACACATGTGGCCAACAGTAAATGTGTCTGAGATTTGTCCACCTGTTAGAAAATGTCAACCTGTAATGTGTTTGGATTGTAACGTTCTATAATTCATGAAAAATAAAAATTTGGGCAGAGTTATATTTGTTTTATGACTCTCCCATAACTATTTTTCACAGTTCATGCATATCCAAAACAATATATAATGACCAACAACAGATCCAACATCTATATTTTAACAACTATCAACATGCACAAAGTAGAGTACAACCATACACAAAAGTCTACGTGAAAGTAAATTACAACCGACGTGATTGTAAATTGCAACATTACAACCAATGAAATACAAACACTACAAATGTAAACAAGCTTCATTTTCAAGCTTTTGTGGGTCCATCGTCACCACTCTGGCTCATCCAATCCTCAACTCAAGCATCTAAAGCTCTATAAGAATGTCATAACTCCTCAACTGAGCTCTCCACGTCTCTCTATACACAATGAGCTGGTCTACTTTGTTAATGAGGATGTTCAGCTTCTGCTCCACTCTATCCCATGAATTGAACTGTTAATGGAGTTGCACAGGCAGATTCTCCATAAGAACATCCTGTGAGGCAAATGAAGGTCGAGGAGCCGCCGAGGTGGATGTAGGATCGAGATTGTCTAAGAGGGGGGGTGAATTAGACCTTTTTAAATTTTCTTAATTACTAACTACAAGCAGTCAACCAGTAAATATAAATAGAGAGATAGAGAGAAAAATCAACACACAGATTTTTACGTGGTTCGGCCAAAGCTTGCCTACATCCACGCTTCAAGGTTCATCCCTTGAAGATATTTAACCTTCTCCTCAGTGAGAAAAACAGATCGGAATTCCGGGCTCCGATCAACTGCCTTTACAATTCTGGATTATTCTTCACGGGCGATAATCCACTGCCTTATACAAATTTGAGTTTGTAATAATCAAAACGATCTAAACTCCCTCAAAGGTTAAATCTCAAGTTTAGGTTCGAGAGGAGTAGATGAAATACAGAGTATGAATATTTCGCAGATTAGGGCTCAAGAATAAAATTCGCAAAAGTTGGATCTTCGTGCTCTAACCTTGGCTTAAATACTCTGTCTTATTTTTAGCTCAGAATTGAATGCTTCTTTCTTTAAATGGAAAATGTTACCGTTGGGAAGCATCCGTACTAGTTCAGGTAGCCGTTGCCGTCTGTAGTTGCAAGTCGTCGTCGCCATTAAAGTTCTGGAGTTAATGCTTAAAACGACGTCACTGTAGCTTCGCGGCTATTTTGAATTCTGGCGGAAGATCATCGGTTGAAACAGCTTTAAAAAGCTATCGGCATGAATATCAACAAAAAATCCATCGGTAGATGCAACACGATAAGTCATCGGCAGATGCAAGCTTTGAAGTCCATCGGCAGATGCAAGCTTCGAAGTCCATCGGCAGATGCAAGCTTTGAAGTCCATCGGCAGATGCAAGCTTGACAGTGCCATCGACAGATGCATCTCCAAACGCTATCGGCAGATGCAGCTTTAAAACGCGATCGGCAGATACAGCTTCAAATGCCATCGGCAGATACAGCTTCAAACGCCATTGGCAGATGCAGGCTTGACAGCGCCATCGGCAGATGCAAGTTGATATGTCATCGGCAGATGCAATTTGATATGTCATCGGCAGAAGCATTCTTTTCTTTGTCGTTTAGCGATCGGTTTAAGGAACTTTTCTCTGTCGTTTAGTGATTGTCATCGGTATTGTGTTGCTTCAAATCCCATCGGCAGAAGCACTTTGAAACTCATCGGCAAATGTAACCTTTGAATAAATTATTTAGCCCTGTACACTTAACCCGATTCATTAGACAACTAAAATACCCTTTTCAAGGGTATTTCCACAGCATTAAAATCAATGCAGAATTCAATATTCTCATTTTATAAACATAATCAAATTACTTACTTATCATTCAAATACATCATCAAAAACATATTTAGACTTAAACTCTATTTAAGTCAACAATCTCCCCCTTTTTTATGATGACAAAATATTAGCATCAATTTGATTAAATGTTACTCTCCCCCATAATCCTAGCTCCCCCATAGCAAATGCATATATTCTTAAAAACAAACACGGAGCATACCAGAGTTTAAAAAAACATGCATATATCCAGATTTTCAGATTTTTCCAAAATATGCAAACATAAATCATAGTAACATATTCCACATGCATATCCAATATCAATCAAATATATATTCTCCCTCATTGACATTATAAAAAAAAAACAATCAGAGAGACAACAGAAATAATGGATTCAACACAATTCAGAAAAAAAAAACATCAGAGTAATGGCATTAGAAAATCAAGTATTTGATTTAAAGAAGGCTACAAAATGTGTCCAAAAAGCTTGGCTAATCCAAGCGGGCACTTCACAGTTCGAATTGAGATAAGCATCTACAAGTGCTGGAAGTGAGTGAATATCAAGAGAGATGGGTGGTTGATAAAGCACGAGTTCCAGGCATGGAGTAGTCTCTGGCTGAGGAGCAGCAGAGGTAGAGGGGCCTTGATACACCACCATGTCCATACATGGAGGAGTTTCGACAGAAGGACCAGCAGTAGACGCATCAGGAGGAGAGAATGCAAATTCAGCCTCCTGAAGATCCAGTGACATGAAGCGCACATCTTCAGTAACTGCAGGCCTGGAAAGAGGAAGAAACCAGTCTTCAAAGCAGGCCTCTAAAACACTGACAGAGCTAGATGGTTCAGGTTCTGGTTCGGGATGTAGATTGTCAATTGATGATTTGAGTGACTCAAGTTCCCTGACAACCATGCGCCTATTCAGCATCCAGTTTTTGAGACAACAAACCAAGACCGGTATCTAAATCTGTGCGGATGTCTTTTTGATTCTTGGCTAGCTTGGCATCAAGAGACTGTTCAATCCTACTTTCAATGGAGCTGAGAGCAGTCTCAATGCGGTCAATAGAGGCCTTCAGCTCATTATACTGAGTCTCACTCATCGAAAATCTCCTCTGATAAGTTAGAGGATTGGCAGGTGGTACTGAGGGAATGGGTGAGAATACTAGTACTTGAGGAGTGAGGGGGATAGGTGAAAGGGCAGGTAGTGAAGGCATTAAAAGTACAGGTGAAGGAGGTGAAGGGATTGGGACTTGAGAAGCAGTTGGACTTGGAGGAGGTAATGAGACTGAAGGAGGTGGTTGGACTAGTGATGGAGGAGCAGGAGGCAGAGCCGGTAATAGAAGGGCAGGTGGAGGAGATGGAGGATTCTCTGGAAGGGGTAGAGGCACAGATGAAGGAGTAGAGATTGCCTCTGAAACATGGGCTCTAGAGATAAGGGAACGACGCCTTCGCACTAGAGGAGAAGGTTGGAAGCTAGAAGCCTGAGATTGAGAATGGGAGTTACCAAAAGCAGGTATCTCAGAGTCATCCCCTCCTTCAGCAGTGGACTCCTCTAGCAAGATAAGTTGTCTATTCCCCTTTTTGGCAACTGCGGCCTTAGCAGTATTTCTCTTAGAAGCATTCAAAACAAGCTCCCCTGTTCTTGTTCTCTTTATTCCCATTTTTCTCAGAGTGGTCTTGGAATAATAACTTTTGGGTTGAAGACGAAAGGGGTCTTCATCCCCTAGAAATACAACCTCAAGCTGCATAAATATCCTCATGAGAAGCAGGTTGTAGGGAAAGGAGGTAGCCCTGGATGTCACAGCCTGAATCATCCTTCGAACCACAACATATCCAAGATTGAAGGGGGCCTTTTGGAACAGTGCAAACAGAACAAAAAGCTCGATGACACTCACCTCATCATGGTGACCATCCTTAGGGACAATATTGTACCCTATCATCTGATGAAATAACCTGGCTCTTGCAGTCAGGTGTTTGCCTTTAAGAGGGTCAGGGGTATGGTTTGGGTCAAGAACTATAAGCTGTAGAAAACTGAGACCCTCTGAGGTACCAAAGAAAGGAGGCTCAGAGCCGGTCATATACTGGTAAGGGCGGCTATCTAAATGGGAGCACTCCAAAAGGGCATTTATGAACTGGGGGGTAATCTCTATATGTTTGCTATACACATAGCTCCTTATAATAGATAAATCTGAAGTAAAACTCATATTTGCATAGAACATTCTGATTGCCTCAGGGTAATAGTACGATTCGACTTCAAATAATCCTAACAACCCAAGATCCTTCAAGGGTTCTATAATATCCATACCTGCTAAGTCATCAAAGTAAATCCCTCGACTGAGGATTAAAGTTTTGTACCTATAGTCGTCATGGTACCTTAACTCAGCAGCCTTAGAGAGAAAGAATAGAGATGGCCATTCTTTGGCACGAGGAATCTCTCGGGGAGGACGTGCTGATACTTTGGCCTTCTTCTTGGCCGGTTCCTTAGCAGCGCGAGAAGATGAACTCGGAAACTCCATTTGAGAAATAAGACTTGAGAGAGAGAGAGAGAGAGAGCTGGTAGGGCAGGGGTTTTCAGAAAGAGCGCGAAATGTGAAGCGTCTTTGAGAAGAAACAGAGTTTAAAAGAGAATAGGGCATCGCCCGACGAGAGGGAGTCACACGTGTAAGACTATTAACCCGATGGTTCACACGTGTCGGAAGATTAAAAATACAACTTCCGATACCTACCGATAGAAATGCATCTTCCGATGCCTATTGGAAAACACTGCATCTACTGATGCCCTCACAGCTAAAAACAGCTCTATTACACAAGATTCACCAACAGAGAAATAACCTTAGTTTTTCTCAAACCGAATGAGATCTAGCCTTATTCTAATATTATTGAAGGTCTTTTCATCCAAAGGCTTGGTAAAGATATCAGCTAATTGATCAACAGAATTAACAAATTCTAAGGAAATATCACCTTTTTGAACATGATCTCTTATAAAGTGATATCTGACCTCTATATGCTTAGTTCTAGAATGCTAAATTGGATTCTTAGAAATGTTGATAGCACTGGTGTTGTCACACTGGATAGGAATCCTATCATAGAACAGATTATAGTCTTCTAGAGTTTGTTTCATCCAAAGCATTTGTGCACAGCAACTGCCAACAGCAATATATTCACTCTCAGCAGTTGATAATGCAACAGAATTTTGTTTCTTAGAATACCAGGAGACTAAAGATTCATCTAAGAACTGACAGGTGCCACTAGTGCTTTTTCTATCAACAAGACTACCTGCATAATCAGAATCTGAATATCCAATCATGATTAAAAGAAGTGCCCTTTGGATACCATAATCCTAAATCATAAGTCCCACTCAAATATTTGAAAATTCTTTTTACAGCAGTTAAATGGGATTCTTTAGGGGCAGCTTGGAATCTAGCACATAGACAGACACCAAAGAGTATATCTGGCCTACTGGCAGTCAGATATAACAAAGAACCAATCATACCACGATATTTCTTAATGTCCACACTTATACCGTTTTCATCTTTGTCCAATTTGGTTGTGGTACTCATAGGAGTTCAGAAGATTTGACAGATTCTAAACCAAATTTCTTAAGAAGTTCCTTAATGTACTTTTCTTGACAGAAGAAAATTCCATCAGGAGATTGGCTAATCTGAAATCCTAAGAAGAATTTTAACTCCCCCATCATACTCATCACAAATTCACTTTGCATGAGGGAGGAAAACTCATTACACATGTTGACATTAGTTGATCCAAAAATAATGTCATCGACATAAATTTGAACTAACAGAATATCCTTATCATTTTGCATGGTAAATAAAGTTGAGTCGGTGTTACCCTTTTTGAAATTCTTTTCCTCAAGGAAGTTCCTCAACCTATCATACCAAGCTCTAGGAGCCTATTTAAGACCATAGAGAGCTTTCCTTAATTTATAGACATGGTCGGGTTTGTCAAAAGCTTCAAAACCTAAAGGTTGCTCAACATAAACTTCTTCTGTAATAAAACCATTTAAGAATGCACTCTTTACATCCATTTGAAAGAGTGTGAAGTTTTTTGTAGCAAGCAAAAGCAAGGAGCATCCTAATTGACTCTAATCTAGCTACAGGGACGAAAGATTCCTCAAAATCAATACCCTCTTCTTGAGAGTATCCCTTAGCAACTAGTCTAGCCTTATTTCTTACAACAATCCCATTTTCATCCAATTTGTTCTTATAAACCCATTTAGTTCCAATAATGGGATGATCCTTAGGCCGTGGAATCAAGTTCCCATACCTTGCTTCTTTCAAATTGATTTAGCTCTTCTTGCATAGCTAAAATCCAATTCTCATCATTCTCGGCCTCTTCAAACTTCTTAGGCTCTATTTATGAAATAAATGCCACATTGGCACATAGATTCCTAAGAGAGGATCTAGTCTTTACTCCTAATGAAGGATCACCTAAGATTTCATCTATTGGATGGTTTCTGACATATTTCCAATCTCTAGGGAGAGTAGGATTTTCATCCTTGACAGGAACAATATCTAGAGAAGTAGAGGAGGGTTCTAAGGATTTTTCCACTTGTAGTGAGTCTGAGGGTTTTTCTAAGGAAAGAGAGTCCAAATGGTTTTCCAAAGTGACATCCTCATCCACATTGATTGTGGGTTGAGGGGACTCATCAAAGTTAACATGAACTGATTCCTCTACAACTAGAGTTCTCCTATTGAATACTCTATATGCTTTACTAGTAAGAGAATAACCAAGAAAAATTCCAAGATCAGATTTGGAATCGAATTTTCCTAAGTTATCCTTAGTGTTGAGAATAAAGCATTTACTACCAAAGGCTCTAAAGATTTAACAGGAGGTGTTTTACCACTCCAGAGCTCATATGGAGTTTTCTCAAGAATAGGTCTTATGGAGACCCGATTGAGCACATAACAAGCTGTTGCAACAGCTTCAGCCCAGAAATACTTAGGAAGAGAATTTTCATTTAGCATGGTTTGGGCTAGTTCTTGGAGAGACCTATTTTTCTTCTCAACAATACCATTTTGCTGAGAGGTTCTAGGATAGGAGAAATTGTGCTCAATTCCATATTTGAGACACAAGAGTTCAAATCTCTCATTTTCAAATTCTCCACCATGATCACTACGAATAGCAACAATGGTGAGCTCCTTTTCATTTTGAACTCTTTTCCTAAAGCTAGAAAAGGTATCAAAAATCTCATCCTTAGACTTCAGAAAGAATACCCAGGTGAATCTAGAGAAGTCGTCAACAATGACATAAGCATAGAATTTTCCACCTAGACTAGCTATATTGGAAGGACCGAAGAGGTCCATGTGGAGAAGTTGGAGAGGCTTGGAAGTTGAAATTGCATTCTTCGATGCAAAGGAACTTTTGATCTGCTTACCCATTTGGCAGGCTTCACAGACCTTATCCTTTTCAAAGGATATCTTAGGAATCCCTCTAACTAAATTATCCTTAGTAATCTTAGCTAAGGTATCCATTCCTACATGTCCTAATCTTCTATGCCAAATCCAGCTATCATTAGAGTAATTAACAGCAAAACATTTCTCATTATCACAAACAATATTATCTAAGTCAATGATATAGATATTTTCTTTCCTAAAGCCAGTAAACAGAATTTTGCCATTTGCAGCATCTTTAATTATGCAGGAATTTGACTTAAAAGTCACCTTATATCCTTTATCACATACCTGGCTAATACTAAGTAAATTATGCTTCAATCCATCAACTAATAACACATTCTCAATAACAGAATTAATACTGTTACCTATATTGCCTATGCCAACAATCGTGCCCTTTTGGTTTCCCCCAAAAGTAACATTGCCCTTCTTCTTATTGACAATAGCAAACTTGGTTGAGTCTCCTGTCATATGTCTTGAACAACCACTGTCAAGATACCACTGATTCTTTCTGGGAGAGCAGTCAACCTGCAAAACAGTGATCAAACAGTCTTCTTAGGTACCCAAATCTTTTGGGTTCTAGTGTTAGTTTTGGTTCCTTTGGGAACCCATTGCAACTTACTACCAGTTTTCATATTATTTGTTTTTAAAGGACATACAAAGGACTTATGTCCTACTTCATTACAGGTATGGCAAGTAGTCGGTTTGATAAAGAAATTCTTAAAAACTTTTCTCTTATTGAACTTATCATAGCCTAAACCTGCTTTATCATGAGTAGCTCTATGATTCCCTATTAGCAATGTTAAGTTCTTGCTACCATTTGAGAACCAAAGAACAAGTTTATTCAAAGATTCATTTGTCTTCTTAAGTTCAGTAATTTCTTTTACATGCAAGTTCACTTCTTTAGCATGCTTCTCAATTAGACTTGCATTTTCCTTTTTCAGTGTATTGTATTTAGCCTTTAGCATGCCAAACTGTTTAACTAAATCGTTAAAGGCATCCACCATATCCCCATCATCATCAGACTCACTCTCACAAGAAGAAATGCTAACCTCATTATCGTGAGCCATGAAGCAGAGGTTGGCTACTTCCTCATCTTCTGAAGAGGAGGTGTCGCCTTCACTGTCATCCCAAGTGGCATTCATAGCCTTCTTCTTAAATTTTTTGGGATATTTCTTGGCCTGTGGACAATCTGCCTTCATGTGGCCAGGCTTGCCACACCCGAAGCATGTGATTTCTTTCTCCTTATGAGATTTCTCACCATTTGGAAATCTTCTTCCCTGCATTCTTTTTCTCTGAAGGAATTTGTTGAACCTCCTTGTAATGAGGGCTATATCCTCATCATCTTCTTCTACTTCTTCTTCAGATTCTTCATTTTTGCTTAAAGAGGCTTTCAGAGCGATATTCTTCTTTTTGTTGATCTCCTTTTCTTTGAGATCTTCCTTATAATTGGCCCTCATGGTTATCTCATGAGTCATCAGAGAGCCACTGAGCTCTTCCAGCTTGAGCACCTTTAGATCTCGAGCTTCTTGTATTGCTGTCACCTTTGGTTGCCAGGCTTTAGGTAGGCATCTCAAAATTTTTCTTACCTGTTCTTCACCTGAGTAAATCTTACCGAGAGCTTTTAAACCATTAGTAATGTTAGTGAAACGAGTAAACATAGATGAAATAGACTCATCCTTTAACATGGTAAAAAGTTCATACACGTGAACTAACATATTTAACTTACTCTCTTTCACCTGATTTGTGCCATCGTGTGTGACCTCTAATAAGTGCCAAATCTCTTGGGCACTCTCACACCCTTGTACTCTATTAAATTCGTCTCTATTCAGAGCACAGTACAGGGTGTTTATAGCCTTGGTATTTAAGCTCAAGTTCTTTTTATCTGTATCATTTAGTTCATGTGAAGCTTTGGGGATCTTCACACCATTCTCTGTTTTGACAGCAATGTAAGGACCATTTTCTATGTTATTCCATAGTTCATAGTCCACAGCTTGAACGAATATTCTCATTCTGGACTTCCAGTAGACATAATCACTCCCATCGAAGAAAGGAGGTCTATTTGTTGCTTGACCTTCTATTTGTGTGGTGTTAGTGTTGAATGCCATTGTGAAAATATATAACACAGAGTGTTTAAACACAGCTTAGACAATGATAACCTTGCTCTGATACCAATTGTAGGATCGAGATTGTCTAAGAGGGGGGTGAATTAGACATTTTTAAATTTTCTTAATTACTAACTACAAGCAGTCAACCAGTAAATATAAATAGAGAGATAGAGAGAAAAATCAACACACAGATTTTTACATGGTTCGGCCAAAGCTTGCCTACATCCACGCTTCAAGGTTCACCCCTTGAAGATCCTTAACCTTCTCCTCAGTGAGAAAAATAGATCAAAATTTCGGGCTCCGATCAACTGCGTTTACAATTCTGGATTATTCTACATGGGCGATAATCCGCTGCCTTATACAGATTTGAGTTTGTAATAATCAAAACGATCTGAACTCCCTCAAAGGTTAAATCTCAAGTTTAGGTTCGAGAGTAGTAGATGAAATACAGAGTATGAATATTTCGCAGATTAGGGCTCAAGAATAAAATTCGCAAAAGTTGGATCTTCGTGCTCTAACCTTGGCTTAAATACTCTGTCTTATTTTTAGCTCAGAATTGAATGCTTCTTTCTTCAAATGGAAAATGTTACCGTTGGGAAGCATCCGTACTAGTTCAGGTAGCAGTTGCCGTCTGTAGTTGCAAGTCGTCGTCGCCATTAAAGTTCTTGAGTTAATGCTGAAAACGACGTCACTGTAGCTTCGCGGCTATTTTGAATTCTGGCGGAAGATCATTGGTGGAAACAGCTTTAAAAAGCTATCGGCATGAATATCAACAAAAACTCCATCGGTAGATGCAACACGATAAGTCATCGGCAGATGCAAGCTTTGAAGTCCATCGGCAGATGCAAGCTTCGAAGTCCATCGGCAGATGCAAGCTTTGAAGTCCATCGACAGATGCAAGCTTGACAGCGCCATCGGCAGATGCATCTCCAAACGCTATCGGCAGATGCAGCTTTAAAACGCGATCGGCAGATACAGCTTCAAATGCCATCGACAGATACAGCTTCAAACGCCATTGGCAGATGCAGGCTTGACAGCGCCATCGGTAGATGCAAGTTGATATGTCATCGGCAGATGCAATTTGATATGTCATCGGCAGAAGCATTCTTTTCTTTGTCGTTTAGCGATCGGTTTAAGGAACTCTTCTCTGTCGTTTAGTGATTGTCATCGGTATGTGTTGCTTCAAATCCCATCGGCAGAAGCACTTTGAAACTCATCGGCAAATGTAACCTTTGAATAAATTATTTAGCCCTGTACACTTAACCCGATTCATTAGACAACTAAAATACCCTTTTCAAGGGTATTTCCACATGATTAAAATCAATGCAGAATTCAATATTCTCATTTTATAAACATAATCAAATTACTTACTTATCATTCAAATACATCATCAAAAACATATTTAGACTTAAACTCTATTTAAGTCAACAGTGGAGGCCAATTGATTGGCCTTGAACACCCACCTACCTCTGACTTCAACTAGGTCCATCTTGACTAAATGTAACATGTCGAAGACATCACTCGCTTTCCTTATTCTCATGTGCTCTTTTGGTGGCGTTCAAATGTTGAAGTGGCCCAATATCTTTTGAATCAACGTGCTATATGACATTTTTGTTGCACGTCCGGCTAATCTCTAACATTTGGTTCAAAATCAAATACCTCGGGTCAAACTTCTTCCTATTGTACAGCTTTTTCATAACGTAGAGATTCATGCAGCTCATCAGATCTTTGTGGCCATCTCGTGGTAGAATAGCGGGGGTTATCACATTGTGAATAACACGCGCTTCGACATTGAAGTCCTTCAATTTCAGTTTGACAAAAGCTTGAATCTCAGGATTTCGAAGAATTTTTCTGACGAGCTCAAGCCCTTCGCCTGCTCTAATAAAATTGCGATCCCGAGAAGCGTGGTAGTATTGCTCATAGTCATCGTTGCCATCATCCGGAAACCTAATCAAATGATTTACGTCCACTGGAGATAATAGGATTTTCGATCCTAATATAAAGGTCTTCACCTGCCCATACTCACCTATGGGAGCAAAATTCGCATAAAATAGATGTATGAGTTGCTCACTACAGTTGCACTGCAACTCACACAAGTTTTATAGTCCAATTCGATGAAATAATTAGTGAACTCCCAAAGATTCAAAACTTGAAAATTGAATAATCTTCGAGAAATTAATCGACCGGACTGTCATGTCATCCTTATACTTATACTCACAAATCTGACTTCTAAACTCATTAGATCGATACACGGTACCTTGAGCTGGCGACAGGTTACACAGAACACCGTATGGCAAAGACCGGTTAGTCAGAACACCTTGTCATGATGCACGTTATTACGGGCCTCTTTTAGATGGTCCATCTTGTGTCGATAGAGCCTTACTGTTTGAACAACAATTTCTGACCCATTTCTTTGCTAGTTTTTGGGAGATTTTGGATAAGGGAGAAGGGGCTTGGTTTTGTGTCGATTTGGAGAGGGGTCAGTAGCCAATCGCTTTTTTAGGGGGATTAGACCAATTATGTGCATTTGGGGCAGTCGAATGTTGCCAGAACAGAGATCCCGAGGGGTGGGCGATAACTAGGGCAGAGATCGAAGGGTGCAAAATCGAAATGGGGGGCCGATATATTTATATTCGAGGGAGATTGGCCCCCTGATCTATGCCCTAAAAAGAGATATGATGTGTCAACCCCTCGAGTGCATTTTTCGACTTTCTAGAGAACGAGGGGTGACACCCCCTGGTGTAAGGGGTCTGGGGGATCCCCACCCCCCATGGAGAGTACATTTTCAACTTTCTAGAGAACAGGGAGTGGCATCCCATGGTGTTGTTAGGATTAGACACCCTAATCAACTTGTAGCGAACAATCAAGAAACTGAAAAAAAAAACGATAAAAATAATAGACACCGAATTTTACGTGAAAACCCTAGAAAGGAAAAAAACCACAAGCAGGGGGAGAATCACTAATATCAAATTCGGTACAATGAGTTTTGTGACTTAATGATCAATATATAAAGAAAACGTGAAACCCTAATATTGATATACGGGTCCGACCCATCCCAACTAGAATTCAGGTCACACCAAATTCTAACAAACTCCACATTGACAGGAATTCCACGTAAGAGATCCAACGGGCTACTCGGCCCAACCCAAAGCGAATCAAAAACGCTAAACTCTGACAATCTCCACCTTCAAGGAAATTCTGGAAAGGAAACAAATATGTAAAAACTCCATTAAAAATAAGCTTCTCTACCATAACGGCCCCAAATAGGCCAACTCAGCATCTGATACCGTTCAAGTTTAAGCCCCGCTTAAACTTGAGAGACTTACTTGAGAAGAAATCGCATCTCCTCCTCCATGGTATCACTGAACTATCGGGGTTCTCGCAACGAACTGCATCTAAACATGTTGAAGACTCCACACAGGAATCGTTACCCTCGAACACATTATATACATAACCCATAGTTTCATCATATCGTCCCGGAGTTTTAACCTTCCACATGGTTCTGCCTTTGACGATACCATTCTATCGTGAAACTGAAATTAGTGACTGAACATCTGTAATAGGTTGACTCACCGGCTCTGATGTTCCCTCAGATCCCAACCTGAACTTCACCTGAGAACATGACTTCTTCCGAGTTTTCTTAACCTTTCTCTGTGAAGGTGATTTCGCAAACTTTGCAGCCTTATTATCCACCACATTGACTGTAGAATCTACGATCTTCGTGTGCATCACATATAATGATGAACATTTTTCTCCTCTTGCCACGATCAATGAATCTCTGGTAAGCTTCCATTTTCCATCACGAAAGGTGTTGCCAAAACCTTCATCGTCCAGCTTGCCAGTCGAGACCAAATTCTTGCAGATGTTGGTCTCCAAACACACATCTCCCATACCAATGGCTTTTGTAATGCCACCATTTCCCATTCTCACACTTCCAAAGTCACCTGAAGTGTAGGACGTAAAGAAATCATTCCGTGAAGTGGCATGTATTGAAGCACCACTATCGATCACCCAACTCGTATCTTGGTAATCAGAATTTACAACATCCTCATTGTACACACTAAAGAACTCCTCGATAGCTGTGGATACCTCATCACCTGTGTCACCCTCTTCGGACATCTTTTCCTTTCCTTTGGCATTCAGATTCTCTAGAAGAAACTTTTGACAAAATCTCTTTATGTGTCCTTTCTTGCCACAATGATAACACTCAAAGTTGGCGTGTTTTCCGGACTTGTTCTAACTTCGATTTCTATTACTTGGACCTTTACTTTAACTCCTACCCTTGTTTTCAACATTCAGAGCTGAGCCAATCGATGTTTCCATAGAATCGATCTTACGAACCTCATCGGCAAGAATACGATCCCTCACATCGGTGAATACCAATTTAGCACTTCTAAATGAGTTACTAAACGCTGCCCTCATAGGCTCCCAACTATTCGGTAGAGACGCCAACAAAATTAGGGCACGAATTTCATCTTCAAAATCAATATCCACAAATAGCAATTGATTAACAATCGTATTGAATTCATTTAAATGTGCTGCGATAGAAGTACCATCAATCATCTTCAGATTAAAAAGTTTCTTCATATATTTTATTATTCGTAGAGGGTTTCTCGTACATATCAAATAGAGCCTTCATCAAACTCACAATGGTCTTCTCCTTTGCCACGTTGTGAGTAACGCTTTTGGCTAGCGTCAATCGGACGACTCCCAAAACTTCTCTATCAAGGAGATTCCATTCACCGTCTTCAATCTTTTTTGGTTTCGCACTCAAGGGAAGATGAAGTTTTTTCCAGTACAAGTAATCCTCGATTTGCATTCTCCAAAACGCAAAATCTGTCTCATCAAATTTTTCAATACCATCTCCTGTGTTATCGTCGCCTGCCATTGTTATCAAAAAACTCACCTTTAAAAATCAGAATAAATCCCACAAAATATTCTGAACCAACAAAAAATGGCCCAACAAACAGATAATTTCTCTATTAATTATTCAACCTAATAATCAATCTCCACGAGAAAAACTTCTCAAATTTGAATAACCCAATAAAACAAATAAATTTTGTCTCTGTTTGTCACTGAAGAAATAGAAAACGATCGGCGATGGCAGTGATTTGGATTCAGAGGGGCAGCTGATTTTTTCTCTCTTCTGCCGATCGCACGTCAGGAGCAATGGCGAGCGATTCCTCTTCCTTGCGGCAGACACTCCCTCTCTCACTGTTGAGGGCTTTCTCTTCGCGGCGACGACCTTCTTCTCTGACGCCCGGGTGGCTTTGATCGGCGGCGAACTGGCGTGCGGTCGGCTTGGAGACAGAGAACAGGCAGTGGCTCCCTCTCTGTTTCAGCTTCACAGATGGCAGTGGCGACAACAGATGAAGCTTTCTTCTTCTCTCGCCGGTGCCAGGGACTGAAACTCTTCTCTTCACAGTTCTCTCGGCGACGGCGGTGATTTCTCTAGCAGTGGCCGACTCTTTCATTCTCTTCGATGGCGCTGTAGAGAGAGCTCTCTGTCGGCTTTTCTTTTTCTTCACTGTCAAAGATAACAAAACCAGAAAAGCGAAGAACCTTTTTTACTTTTCTTTGTTTTTCCTTTTCTTAATTTCCAATTTCCTTTTTCTCCCAAGAATTGCAAATTTCCACAGAACAAAAATTACAAACCTAATAATAGTTCGATACCTTCGAAAAAATCAAAACCTGATTTTTCGAAACCTTCAACCTGAAGATCTGATACCAGTTGTTAGGATTAGACGCCCTAATCCACCTATAATGAACAATCGAGAAATCGAAAAAGAAAAACGGGAAATATTATGGATACCGAATTTTACGTGAAAACCTTAGAAAGGGAAACAACCACGGGCAGAGGAGAGAATCACTAATATCAAATTCGGTACAATGAGTTTTGTAACTCAAGGATCAATATATAGAGAAAACGTAAAACTATAATATTGATATACGGAGCCGACTCGGCCCGACCCGGCCCAACTAGAAGTCGGGTCACACCAAATTCTAACAGGTGTGGGAGGTTCCCACCCCCGATGGAGAGTGTATTTTTGCACTCTCCCAGGAACGAGGTGGCACCTCCCACACCATGGGGGGGTCCCCACGCCGTTGGAGATTGCACAAACTGTGGGGTGTCGAAATCAAGTGAGATCAGGGGGCTGATGAGGTTTAATTTGAACGTTTTTGTTATTTTGAGGTTTAGCTTGTTCGAATATTTAGTTGAAGGTGGTTCTTGCTAAATACCTCATACTTCATGGTTTATATTGAATATTACCCTTTAAATATTAATTACTACTTGTTAACTAATCTATTAGGAGGGGGAAACCTCCTGGTTATTGGTAGATGCAAATAGGGTGAAAAGGAAATGTAATGTAGTGCTATTTTGATATGTTTACTAATTAGATGTTTAAAGGGTAGTATGAGAAGTAAATTATTAGGAGGTTATATGAATAAATGGTGGGGGAAGTTTTTTAGAGAAAACTTAAGGAAGTGGGTATGAGGGAAGGAAGGGCAGTACTCGATCGAGAAATCGCCTTTTGTTTTGAAGAAGACAAAGATATTAAATTGGATCTAACAAACAAAAAAAAAAAAGCAATAACGCTCTTACAATCATCCAGGCAAGATGCTCAATTCGCATCTATATATAAAGTAATGTTGTAGGAGGTTAGTTTAGAAAGAGTGAAACCAAAAAATTTTAGTACCTTGAAGATTGCAGAAGATTCTTTTAAGTGCCTTCCAATCGGACATCACACGGTAAATGCATAAATTGAGAAACCTTATTTATCGCAAATGCAATGTAAGATCGTGTCACCGTACAATATTGCAAACCTCCAACTAAGCTGTAAAACATAGAGGGATTCATAAGAGGTGTTCTCGATAATTTTGATAAAATCGCACCAGAGACCATCGGCATTGGAGCCTGTTTACAAGAGGACATATTTGCTTTTTCTAGCAGATTGATAATATACCTTGAATGATCCAAAAGAAGACCATCAGGCAACTTACCCACATTAATACTGAGAAAATAACTCAAACTGCCAACATCCCAAATTGAAAATTTGGTTTGCAAATGACGTAGCAAAGTATCTTATAAAACTTCATCCAAACCAGTAACAATAATATCGTCAACATACACGAGCATAATTATCATGGAAGAATTCTTGCAATAAATAAACATGGAGGAATCAGTCTTGGATGTAACAAAACCACCTTGTAAAAGAGCTAAGTGCAACTTAAAATACCATGCGCGGGGAGACTGTTTAAGTCCATAAAGTGACTTATGTAGATGACATACATGCAAAGGCTAAAGTGGATCCACAAAGCCAGGTGGTTGCTCTATAAAAAATGTTTCATTTAGATTACCATGTAAGAATGCATTATTAACATCAAGTTTTTTAATCAACCAACCTTTAGTAATGGCTAAAGAAAGTGTTAGCCACATGGTTGGTAGTTTAAAAACCAGACTAAAGGTTTTAGTATAGACTAAACCTTCAGTTTGGGTATAACCCATTGCGACTAAACGAGCCTCGTAGCGCTGTAAAGATCCATCGGACTTGGCCTTAATTTTAAAAACCCATCGGCAACCAATTACCTTCTTGTTTGGTTTAAGAATTTCTGTCTTGTAACGGGTAAGCATAGGATGAGCATTAGTAAGTGAATGTTTATGAATAATGTTAGGTGCACGCAATGGAGAATTTAATGAGACTGAGATATGATAGAGAGGAGATTCTATAGGAAGAATTATGGAAGTTAAAGGTTGAGGAATTGGCGAGGGAAGGATAAGAGTCAAAAGGTGTTGGAATAGGGACAAGACAACAATAAACAGGAAAAGAAAAAGTGAGTATGTAATAAAAAAAGATTGATTGACAAGCTGATTTGGTTTGAAAAGGAAAAATAGACTCATAAAAGACAACATCTCGAGAAATAAAAAGACGAATAATAACATTATCAAAGCATAAATAACCTTTTGTGTTAGGTGCTATATCCTAAGAAAACACATGGAGCAGAACAGGGTTGTAATCTATGCTTAGTATACGAGTGTAAACAAGGAAAACAAAGACAACCGAAAGTATATAATGACATATAATCAGGCAATTTTTTAAACAAACATTCGTAAAGAGATATATTTTCAATAACCGATGATGGCATGCGATAAATAATAAAAGTAGCACTAGAAAATGCATGTGTCCAAAATTTCATAGGTACCTACCTTTAAGTGAAATAAAAGAGAGAGGCCAGTCTCAACCAAGTGTCGATTCTTCCTCTCTACCAGACCATTCTGTGATGAAGTATATAGAGAAAAAATTCTGTGATGAATACCAAGAAAATTAAAAACATAAGTAAGTGAACGATACTCACCTCCTCAATTAGATTGAACAGCCTTATTAGAGGCAGAAAATTATATTTGAACGTAAGTATGAAATTACAAAAACATTGATTTCACTGCATCTTTAGTTGGAATAAAGAAAATCCAAGTAAAACGACTAAAATCATCAATGAATAGTAAGAAATATTGTGCACCAGTAGACGAAATTTTAGGAGAAGGTCCCCAAACATCAGAATGTATTAGATCAAAAGGAGTTGTAGCTCTAGAGCTAGACAAAGGATACGGAAGACTATGAGACTTACTAAGATGACAAGCATTACAAAATTCATACATACTAGGTTTCAAAACAGGCAAATTACATGCTGTAAAAATTCTAGTAATTGCAAATAAGGCTAGATGACCTAAACGATGATGCCATAAAGTGAATTGAGATTGCTTTGGAGTAGTTGATGCGGTGTGGGCTGAAATGGAAGAGGCTGAAAATGAAATTGAACAATAAATTTCGTTATGGAGTCAACCTTGCAGAAGAGTGTTATGAGTTCACCGATCCTTAGCAAAAATCATAAATGGGTGAAATTTAACAACATCGTTATCAAAACATAATTTATGAACACTAACTAGATTACTAAAGATTGATGGAGTATGGAGAACATTTGAAAGCAATAGGGGACGCGAAGAAGAAGAAATAGATGTGTGACCAACATTTTTTTTATAGGGGTGCACTTTCCATTGCCAACCATAACTTGTTCATTGCCATCATACGGAGAGGACTTATGGACTGTATCAATATCGATGGTGAAGTGATTCGTTGCACCTGAATCAAAATACCAAGACGCATCAAATTGGACCGTTGAAGCAGCAATGGAAGAAGAGACTAAAGGAGGAGCTGGTGGAAAAATCGTGGTTTGAAAATCTCGAGGAGAAGGTGGTCTTAAATGCCATGTTTGTTCTATGATAATAAACAGCTATAGAGTGCCCTACCTTGAAGCAAATTTGGCATTTGGGCTTGCTTGAATGGGGCCGATTATTTATAGGCTGTTGAGGAATATAGGGCCTCCCCAAAACACTTTGTTGATGAGTTGAAGGAGTAAACGTTGGCCGAACAGAATATTGTTGAGGCAACAAGAAGAAAGGATGGCGACCCGACGATCAAAGATTCAGGGAGGCAATGTTAGCTTAAATGGAGTTGAGCTGAGCGTCAAAGTTCTGCTTATCAAGGCTAAACTCAAAGCTCAACAGCTAGCTTTGAACTTCCTCAAAAGAGTATCTTGTCGACACGTGATGGAGGCAACGAAGGGATTATACTCCCTATCGAGGCCACCGAAAAGGTAAATAAGTTGATCTTTGGTGGAAATCGGCTAACCAATGGCAGTAAGAGAGTTACAAAGTGAGGTGATTTTTAGTATATAAGCAGCGACAAGCACTCCTTCCTTTGAGATGCTGTGGAGATAGCTTCGTAGGTCAGTCACCCGAGCCAAAGAGGACGACGAGTAGATGTTCTCAAGAGCATTTTGAATTTCTGTAGCGGACTTGTAGCTTACAATTTGTGAGAGGTAGGAGTCTGATAAAGAGGCTTAAATCTAACTCATTAGCAATTGATCATACTGTTGCATTACAAAGAAAGAGGGATTGACAATGTCGAAGTTGAGAAGAAATTTTGGATGAAGAAAAGCGGTCCCATCCAGGTACTGCTCCATGCCATTGGCTATTACAATGTTTAGGATTTGGTTTTCCGAATGAGAAAATTTTGAGAGTCAAGTTTGACAGTGATGGATTGGTTTATGGAAGAAAAGGAAGGTAGGGAAGAAAGCTCTGGTGTAGGAGAAGGGGTAACACTGATGCTGGAAGCCATAGATAAGTCTCTGATACCAACTTAAAAAACCGTAGGGAGAGAGACTAGTAGTGAAAAATATATCGAGTGTGTAGTATTCATTACAATAATAGTCTATTATTTGTACAATGTAAAAGGAATATTCTAGATCCTATAGTACAAGTTGTTATAACTAATTGTATTATGCTATCAAATAGGCATAGAAATGTGGAAAATATTTTAGAGGCTGGTTTCCGACACTGGATTTATGGGCATAAATGAGCAAGAGTAGATGAAAACTAAGGAAATGGGTGCCCGAATAGAGTTACATTACATGAAGAATTGAGATGTCGATTTAGGAAGGAGGAGACCCAGATGATTGGGTCTACAAAGTGGAGCGATTTTTGCCCTAAATTACCTATCAGAGTCCGATAGATTCGAGACCGTTGTTGTGGGCTTGAGGGGAGAAATACTTGTTTGGTTTTAGTGGGAAGACTGTCAATGCCCATTCCACCTCTGGTAAGATTTCTAATTAAAACCTGAGAGCTTTGTGGAAGAAAGATTCCTAGCGCTGAGGCAGGTGGTGAGGGACTATTAGAATAATGTTGCCAGCCCAAGAAGTAGAAGATAAAATGGTCATGCTTAAATCTACAACATGACCGGCCTAGTTTAAGGAGAATAAAGTTGTGTCTTTTAGCCCATTAAATAATACTACAATATTGATAAATTCAAGCCAATTTCGAAAGGAGAAAAAAGCAATTTGAGCTTAGACTTTAAAAATAGAAAAAACGTTCATCATGTAAAAAATGGTATTTTTAAGATTTTTTTGTATAATATTAAGTT
The DNA here is from genome assembly GCA_022432975.1 of Begonia masoniana. Taxonomy (NCBI): domain Eukaryota; kingdom Viridiplantae; phylum Streptophyta; class Magnoliopsida; order Cucurbitales; family Begoniaceae; genus Begonia; species Begonia masoniana. The sequence goes on from CM039509.1 coordinate 33,418,184, forward strand.
TGGGTGTAAATTGTAAATTTCTTAAGCTTTGGGGTTAAAGTGTCATTCTATAAAATTTGATAAATAGAGTTATAGAAACTCTATTCCCATTTTGCTTGGAGCGGCCAAAGAGAGGGAGAGAGGATCGATCCCTCTTTGTGAATTTCGTCGTCTTTAGTGGCTAAGGGATTATTCGTGAGGCTTCGTGCACCATCTTTTGTGAAAAGATTTTGAACGAGGGTAAATTTACTGTAACACGTGAATTTTTCTGTCCATGTAATTGTCCATAAAATATTATGTACAAATACCTTATTAGTGTAAGAGATATTTTGGATGGAGATTTTGATAGAACGAGTAATTGACGAAAATGAAAGAAGGGATTTAAATGAAAGAAGAGAAAATGTTGGGGGGTGAAATTTGAATTAAGTAAAGTTGAGGGGGTTAATTATAATTAAAACAAAATTAACCCTAAAATTTGATTAATCTCTTCTTCTTCCTCACGATAATACAGCCACTCCTCCTCCTCCATTGACGTTTTCTTCCTCCTTATTTAAGCTCATATTGTGAAGGTTTAAGGTAAGAAAAACTTTGGTAAGTTATATAGGTTAGTTGATGAGTATTTAGTGTTTTGAAAGGATTTTTGGGGTGGGTTGTTGGAATTTCGAAAATATGAAATTCTTCCTCCATAAATTGATATTTAACCTTGATTTAAGTTTATCTTGTGATTCAATGAAGGAGTAAATAGATAGAAATGCATGTTTGAAGCAAAAATTGGAATGGGTTTAAGAAAATTGGCCAAACAGAGAAATGTTTGGTTTTGAGTTTTCTGCTCTTGTTTGTTTTTGGTTTTTATAAATGGATGATTCTATGCTCAACTAGACATCTTAAGGTTTAATTTAGCTGTTGAATTGTTGAAATTAGATAAAAATTGAATAAGTTATGAATTTTGAAAATTATTGTGCAAAAAAAAAATGGAAATTTCAGTGGGCAGTTCGGTTTTTGGTTTTTCCATTTTGATTATGATTTTCTTTTGAGAAATTGTTGATGCTATGAAAAACTAGACGTTATAAGGTTTCCAAAATATGTTGAATCGTCAAAAATAGATAAAAATTGAGGGAGTTACGATCGTTTGAATTTGAACCAAAAATCGGTTGTGAAATCCGAGTTTTGATTGGTGTTTATTGAATTTTTCGTAAATTGAATTGGTTTAAGCTAGTTGATGTGGTTAGTCGATAGTGTTTGAATTTCATTTATATGGATGCTTGAACGTTTTGAATAAAGTTTTGGATTAAACTGGAATTGTTGAACTTATAAAATTGGTTATTGAAATTGTGATGTATTAATGAGTTCAATACACATGTTTAAGTTATAAACTCCAGGGAAAACATCAAGGTTGCTTAAATTCTGAAGTATAAAAGGTAAGATTATACTGTATGTGTTTGGCCCTTAAGGCCTACAACACTAAGGTACAAGGTTTTTATGCTTTAACGGGGTATTCTTACGGGTAGTTTAGGTTTTAGGCAAGTATTATGCTAAGTGTTTTGTTTGTTATAACGCTTGAGGATATGATTCCATATTACGTGTATGTTATGTTTATGCACACCGTATGTTCATGCATCACGTTTTCAAGGAAATAATGAAAAAGTTTTTATGCACATGTGTTATGTAAGAAAGATAAGAATATGTAATGTTATGAAATGTACATGTTAAGTTGTGGGACAGAAAATAGCATACAAAATCGTCCACCGTAAGCTCTGCGTATCCTTACTGCTTGGTGGACCAGGGGGCAGTTAAAACTCCATGGATCCTGGGGCTGACCTGGGCCGGAGGGACACATATTATGTTTCTGGTATCTACTCCTCTAATACGCCCCTTTAACTGTCATGTCACTGGAACTAAATGAAAAGTAAAGTATGTACATGTTTTGAAAAGTATCATGCATAGCACGAGCATTGTATATCATTGTTATGATTTTGCTGAGCGTTAAGCTCATTAATTAAACTTCGTGATGTAGGTACTGATCGAACTGATGAAGACTTTGAGCCTCAAACTGATGAGTAGACACAATTGGAGGAACGAGCTCATAGGGTTGGTTATGGCAGTTAGGCAAATTTTGACTCATGGGTGAAATTATAAGGTTTATGTTTATGTTTTAAAGTCTTTTGGAATATGATGTACAGTTAGTTTTCGAATTTGGAGATTTTCTGAAACTGTTTTGGAGTTTGTTATTCTGTATGGATATGTTCAGTTTTTAGAGTCATCCATGCGGTTTGTTTTCGTAAATTTCGCTACATTTTTGGCTACGTTTTTTAATTACGTTTTTTTTTAAAACATGTTTCAACCCAATATTTTACGATACCTTTCAAACGTATTTTACGATCGTTCCCCACGTATTTCAAAGGATTTAAATATCCCTAAAACCGGTTTTTAAGTTTTAAAGAAAATGAAAAATTTTATGCTAAAAATGCTATAAAGTTCATGTAAGTCATTCCAAGTCCTCTAACGGCCTGTTGGGGTCGTCACAGCAGTGGTATTAGAGCACCTAGGTTTTAAAATCGTTTCTGTAGACTGCCTGACTGCACAATCTTCCACCTGAGAACACTCCGACAACTGTAAGTGTTTAAGTTTAAGTTGAGTTTGAAGTTATTTATTAAGTTATTAAATGTACAATAATTTCAATATGCTGAGAGAACCAAGACGAGAAATGGACAGCAGAGACAACACTATTGATCGACTGACATCTATGGTTGAAATACAATCCCAGTTACTGGCAGGAGTGATGAACATAAATGACCAAGGAAATGGGAACAACAACAACACTAATGCTCCACATGACACAAGTGGAGAAATATTTCGACGACTCCTACCCCCTATGTTTAATGGACAGTCTACGGACCCAATCCATGCTGAGGACTGGATCCGAGCTATTGAGAAATTGTTCAATTATGCTGAAGTAGAGGAAAATAAGAAAGTTACATGTGTTGTATTCCATCTCACGAAGGATGTGGGATGCTGGTGGGACACCATACAATCAACAACAGCGGCAATGGAGATGACCTGGGATTAGTTTAAGAAGGTGTTCTACGAGAAGTATTTCAACCACAGCGTAAGGACGAGTAAAATGGTGGAATTCGCTCAGTTGTGACAATATGGATCAGTAGCTGAGTATATTCGCAAGTTTGAGTCACTCTCCCGCTATGATAGCCATCTGGGGGACACTGAAGAAAACAAAGTTCATCAGTTCGTTCAAGGTTTCAAGATGGATATCTTCAAAAGAGTTACAACGGCAGGAGTTGATGACGTACCGTACTCTAAAGTAGTGGCCAAGGCACTACAGATTGAAGCAATGGAAATGAAGTTCCAGAAGCATAGAGAACCACCTAAAAAGTTCTTTAGAGAGGTATATCCACAGAAATCACAGAATAGAGGGTGGCAGCCACAGCAGCAACAAAATAGGGGCACTAAAAGGCCGAATGAAACACTTGCTTAGCAGGGGAAAGGCAAATGATCGCAGGAATCTCCTCAACCTTCTATATGTTCAGTGTGCAAGAAGAATCGTCCTGGCAAGTGCAGACTTCTTACAGGTTGTTGCTTCAGGTGTGACAAAGAGGGCCATCAAATTAAGGATTGCCCGACGCCAGATAAGAGACCGAACAAGGTAACTCTGAGAGTTTTTGCATTGATCGAGGATGATGATGACGTGCAGCATTATGTGATTATAGGTACAATTCTGATTTGTAATGTACCTGCTTATACATTGTTAGACATGGGGCCCACACACTCATTCGTAGCAAGGGATTTTGTGGTTAGGAGGAATTTATGGTTTGTGCCAGCAGACCAATCTTTTAGTGTTATGCTACCGTCTGGAGAGTCTATGCACTCGAATCAAGCAATGCAAGGCAATATTGTATTTGTGGAGGACCAGTAATCATATGCTAATCTTATCATAATCGGTATGAAGGGATACGATGTAATTCTTGGAATGGACTGGCTGTTCAGCCACTACGCCACCATTAACTGCAGATCTCGATTAGTAATTTTCGACGTCCTAATGAAAAATAGTTCTCTTATCAAGCAATACCGATGAGACATAAGATGTCTATCGTATCCTTTATGAAAGCTCAACAATTGATGAGATCAGGGTGTATGGGATTCTTAGCCTACGTGGTTGATACGCAAAAGTAAAGTGAGGTGAAGCTTTAGGCTATTCCGGTAGTTCAGAACTTCTTAGAAGTTTTCTTAGACGACTTACTAGGACTACTACCGGATCGTGAGGTAGAGTTTGAAATAGAAGTATATCATGGTACTGAGCCTGTATCGAAGAACCCGTATCGTATGACACCAATCGAAAAGAAAGAGTTAAAAGCTCAATTGAAGGAATTGGTGGACAAGAGCTTTATACGCCCAAGCTTGTCTCCTTGGAGTGTACCATTCCTATTTTTCAAGAAGAAGGATGGATCTCTACATATGTGCATCGATTAGAGGGAGCTGAACAAGTTAACAATAAAAAATAAGTATCCATTGCCGAGGATCGATGACTTATTTGATCAGCTTCAGGGAGCTCGGGTATTTTCTAAGATCGATCTACGCTCGGGCTATTACCAATTTAAGGTCAAAGCTGATGATGTTCCAAAGACAGCCTTTAGGACCTGTTATGGGCATTACAAATTCCTGGTAATGTCTTTTGGTTTGACAAATGCCCCAGCAGTGTTTATGGACCTGATGAACAGGGTATTCCAGAAGTATCTTGACAAATTTGTGATCATCTTTATCGACGATACCTTGGTCTATTCTCAGAATGAGGAAGATCATAAGAAGCATCTGAAGATAGTACTATCAACTTTGAAGCAGCATCAGTTGTATGCCAAGCTGTCAAAGTGTGAGTTCTGGTTGAATAAGGTAAATTTTCTGGATCATGTCATTTCTGCTGAAGAGGATTTCTGTCGATCCAGTAAAGATTCAAGCTGTGAAAGATTGGCCTCAACTAAGGAATGCCAGTGAAGTGCGAAGCTTTATTGGGCTACCTAGTTATTACAGGAAATTTATCGAGGGATTTTCTGTGATAGCAAAGCCTGTGACCAGCTTAACGAAGAAAGATACAAAGTACAAGTGGTCTGAAACTTGCGAGAAAAGTTTCCAGACATTGAAGCAAAAGCTAACTACAGCTCCTCTATTAATACTTCTAGTGAATGATGGAAAGTTCAGCATTTATTGTGATGCTTCTAAATTGGTTTAGGATTCATGTTGATGCAGGATGGAAAGGTGGTAGCTTACGCGTCCAGACAACTGAAGATCTATGACCAGAACTACCCTACTCATGACATTGAGTTAGCGGCAGTTGTATTTGCACTAAAAATATGGAGACACTATCTATATGGACAGCAATGTGAGGTGTTTTCAGATCATAAAAGTCTGAAATACATCTTTACTCAGAAGGTTGAATATGTGACAAAGGCGTTGGCTAGAATTTGTGAAAGTCTACAACATTGAAATTAAGTACCACCCTGGAAGGCTAATGCTGTTGCCGATGCATTGAGAAGAATGTCAACTACGATGCAGCCAACAGTGTCAGCGATGTCAGTGCCTCTGAAAATGGAGATTCAAAAGTTTGAACTGGAAATAGTCTTTGAGTTATCAGCCGTACTCGCAGATCTGACTATACGACCAACCATCTTGGATAGAATAAAGGAAGCTCAATATGCAGATATGATGGAGAAAACTGATATGATGAGCAAGTTATCTGATGCCTCTTCAGATTTCAGCTATTCAGAAGATGGTGTTCTAACGTTCAGGAACAAGTGGTACGTTCTAAGAGATGAAAAGCTAAGGAAAGAGATAATGGCAGAAGCTCATTCGTCTTCTTTCTCTATACATCCAGGAAATACTAAGATGTATCGGGAGTTGAGACAACATTTCTGGTGGCCGAATATGAAAAGAGAGATCGTCAAATATGTGGAATCTTGTATGATATGCCAACAAGTGAAGGCTGAACATCAAAGACCGGGAGGAACTCTTCAGCTTCTACTAATTCCTGAATGGAAATGAGAGAATATTACCATGAATTTTGTTGTTGGATTACCGAGAACTGTTAGAGGCCATGATAGTATATGGGGTCATTGTGGACAGATTAACCAAGTTGGCCCATTTTCTTCCAGTGAAGATAACTTTTTCTATGAATCAGTACGCGAAATTATACATCCAAGAGATTATCAGGCTTCATGGAATTTCGGTTTCGATTGTTTCCAATCGGGATCCCAGATTTACCTCAAGATTCTGGAAAAGTTTACAAAGTTCTTTGGGTACAAAGTTAAATTTCAGCACGGCATTTCATCCACAGACCGATGGACGATCTGAGAGAACAATTCAGATTTTGGAAGATATGTTGAGATCGTGCGTGTGGGAATTTCAGGCTTCTTGGAGCAAACTCCTATCGTTAGTGGAATTTTCTTACAATAACAACTACCAATCTACGATTGGTATGGCTCCTTATGAAGCTCTTTGTGGTAGAAAGTGCAGATCTCCCTTATATTGGGATGAAGTTGGAGAAGCAAAACTTGTCGGCCCCGAGATTTTATAGCAGATGCTTGAGAAAGTAGCTATTATCAGACAAAGAATTGAAACTTCTCAAAGCCGACAGAAGATTTATGCAGACAAAAGACGAAGAAACCAAGAGTTTACAGAAGGTGATGAGGTATTCTTGAAGGTATCGCTGTTCAAGGGTGTGATGAGGTTTGCCAATAAAGGAAAGCTCAGTCCAAGGTTCGTAGGACCGTTTCCTATCTTGAAGAAAGTAGGAAGTACATCTTACAGATTGCAGCTACCTGCATCTATGGATGAAGTTCACAACGTCTTTCATGTATCCATGTTAAGAAAATGTGTACACGACCTTACTCAAATTGTGGAACCAGTGAACATAGAGATTCAACCGACGCTGATGTACGAGGAAAGACCAGTGAGAATCTTAGAGTCTACAGTCAAGGTGTTACGCAACAAGGAAATTCCACTGGTGAAAGTTTTATGGCAAAATCATAACGTAGAAGAAGCCACCTGGGAAAGATAGCAGGATATGATGAGTAAGTATCCTGAGCTGTTTGACAAGGCAAATTTTGGGGACAAAATTTTGTTAAGAATGGTAGAATGTAACACCCGAATTTTTCTATCCATGTGATTGTCCCTAAAATATTATGTACAAATACCTTATTAATGTAATGAATATTTTGGATGAAAATTTTGATAGAATGAGTAATTGACGAAAATTAAAAAAGAGATTTGAATGAAAAGAAGAGAAAAGGTGGGGGTGAAATTTGAATTAAGCAAAGTTGAGGTGGTTAATTATAATTAAACAAAATTAACCATAAAATTTACTTAATCTCGTCTTCTTTCTCACGATAATACAGCCACTCCTCCTTCCTCCTCCATTGATGTTTTCTTCCTCCTCATTTAAGCTTCTCTTGTGAAAGTTTAAGGTAAGAAAAACTTTGGTTTATAGGTTATATAGGTTAGTTGATGAGTATTTAGTGTTTTGAAAAGATTTTTGAGGTGGGCTGTTGGAATTTCAAAAATCTAAAATTCTCCTTCCCTAAATTGATGTTTAACCTTGATTTAAGTTTATCTTGTGATTCAATGAAGCAGTAAATAGATAGAAATACATGTTTGAAGAAAAAATTGGAATGGGTTTAAGAAAAATTGTCCAAAATAGAGCAATGTTTGGTTTTGGGTTTTTTTCTTTGTTTGTGTTTGTTTTTTATAAATGGATTATTCTATGCTAAACTAGACATCTTAAGGTTTAATTTGGCTGTTGAATCGTTCAAATCGGATAAGAATTGAATTTTTGAAATTATTGTGCAAAAAAAAAATTGGAAATTTCAGTGGGCTGTTCGGTTTTTGGTTTTTCTATTTTGGTTCTGATTTGTTTTTGAGAAATGGTTGATTTTATGACAAACTAGATGTTATAAGGTTTCCAAAACATATTGAATCGTCAAAAACGGATAAAAATTGAGGGAGTTACGACCGTTTGAAGTGGAACCAAAAATCGGTTGTGAAATCTGAGTTTTGATTGGTGTTTATTGAATTTTTTGAAAATTGAATTGGTTAGTCGATGGTGTTTGAATTTCATTTATATGGATGCTTGAACGTTTTGAGTAAAGTTTTGGCTTAAACTGGAATTGTTGAACTTATAAAATTGGTTATTGAAATTGTGATGTATTAATGAGTTCAATACACATGTTTAGGTTCTAAACTCCAAGGAAAACATCAAGGTTGCTTAAATTCTGAAGGATCAAAGGTAAGATTATACTGTATGTACTTGGCCCTTAATGTGACGACCTACCCCCTTCATTGATCTTTTTCCTGCGCAGACGCGCTGTCCATCTGAGTTAGCTCAAGTGGTACCAGTAATGGGGAACTCTTGGTCATAACCTGGAGGCTAGGGTTCAAATCACTAGGAGAGCAAAAACACCTGTCCAAGAGGGAGAAGGTCGTGAGTGACGGCTTGCCTATATACTAGATCCGAACCTGGATGGCGGTGCGTCCGCGCAAGAAAAAGATCGGTGAAGGGGGTAGGTCGTTACCTAAAAAGGCACGCTCAAGTGGTACCAGTGATAGGGACCTAAAAAGGCACGCTCAAGTGGTACCAGTGATAGGGAACTCTTCGTCATAACCTAGAGGCTAGGATTCAAATCACTGAGAAGGCAAAAATTTCCTGTCCAGGAGGGAGAAGATCATGAGTGACAGCTTGCCCGTATACTGGATCTGGAACCGGATGGCAGTGCGTCTACTCAGGAAAAAGAACGGTGAAGGGGGTAGGTCGTAGCTTAAGTGGTACCAGTGATGGGGAACTCTTGGTCCTAACCTGGAGGCCAGGGTTCAAATCATTGGGAGGGCAAAAACTCCCTGTCCAGGAGGGAGAAGGTCATGAGTGACGGCTTGCCTGTATATTGGATCCGGATTTGGATGGCGTTGCATTCATGCAGAAAAGAGGCCGGTGAAGGAGGTAGGTCGTTACACTTAAGGTCTATATCACCAAGGTACTAGGTTTTTATGGTTTAACGGGGTATGCTTACGAGTAGTTTAGGTTTTAGGCAAGTATTATGCTAAGTGTTTTGTTTGTTATAACGCTTGAGGATATGTTTTAATGTTACGTGTATGTTATGTTTAAGCACACCGTATGTTCGTGCATCACGTTTTTAAGGAAATCATGAAAAAAATTTATGCACATGTGTTATGTAAGAAAGATAAGAAAATGTTATGTTATGAAATGTACCGGTAAGTTGTGGGACATAAAATAGCATACAAAATCGTCCACCGTAAGCTCTGCGTATCCTTACCGCTGGGTGGACCAGGGGGCGGTTAAAACTCTGCGGATCTTGGGGCTGACCTAGGCTGGAGGGACACATATTATGTTTATGGTATCTACTCCTCTAATACGTCCCTTTAACTGCCATCTCACTGGAACTAAATGAAAAGTAAAGTATGTACATGTTTTAAAAAGTATCATGCATAGCACGAGCATTGTATGTCATTGTTATGTCATTGTTATGATCTTGTTGAGCGTTAGGCTCATTAGTTAAACTTTGTGATGTAGGTACTGACCGAACTGATGAGGACTTTGAGTCTCAAGCTGATGAGTAGACAAAGTTGGAGGAACGAGCTCATGGGGGTTGGTTGTGGTAGTAAGGCGAATTAGGAAAAATAATAGTTAATTGATGAGGAAACAAATGAGGAAGTGGAGAATCACAAAATTGAATTATTTGTAAATTCATTAGTTGGTTTCACGACACCTTGAACCATGAAGAGGAAGGGAGAAATACAAGGCCATGGATGGGGTAATTATATATATTGATGGTGGAGCAACACACAACTTTGTGAGTTATGAGCTAGTTAGTATATTGGAAATTTAAACAGATAAAACTAAAAAATATGGTGTGATCATGGGTACTGAAATTGTAGCTAACGACGTGGGAATTTGTCGATCATTGATGTTGTCTGTCTAAGGAACACAAATAATAGCTGATTTTTTACTATTAGAGTTAGACAGTTATAATGTTACTTTAGGAATGTAATGGTTGAAAACTTTGAGAGGTACTCAAATCAATTCAATTGGAAGCAACTTAATATGCAATTTTAGTTGGGAGCACGACAAGTTTCTTTGTAAGGCGATATTTGCGAAAAACGGTCTATAAAATTTGATTACGTGGCAGATACATTCATTTTCCTCTTTTTTGTGTGATTAAAAATAGATTACTATTTCAATTAATAATACGCCACAAATTGAAGAAGATAATAACGAGACACGAAATGTTGCCTCGGTTAAATTTGTGGCCCAAATTTTTTAAGGGGATTTTTACATCAATTTTGTTTTAGGTTTTTGACGATAGTTCTGATTGCGATAGTTATCCACGATAGCAAGTCCGGACTGGTCAGTAATGCAATTGTTATCGAGGTAGAGTTTTTTTTAACTATACTGCATTGCATCATAGTTCTCAAAATTCTTATTTTGTAACCTATTACATATAAAACTTGACATGTCTTATCTATCAGCATGACAATTTTTATACTGTATGTATATAAGTTTTACACATTTATTTTATGCATAAATGATATTTTATTTCATTTTATATATGTGTTGGACAAACCTCCTATTGCTTTAGGCTACGATTTTGATCCATTTGATTGTTACACATTTTCTGCTGTGTGAATGTGTTTATTTGTACATGCGACAATTATTCTTTCTCCCTTACATGATTGACGGGTGAACAGATAGTCGTTATTGGTTCTCTTACGCGCCTTCCAAATATTCGATGTGCGAAGTTTTATAAGTGACCTCATTTTCACTAAAGCAGTTTTCTACGGAAAAACTTACAGACATTATTTTGTATGTAGTAATATTTTCAAAACCTACCCAACTGATGACCGTATGGCCTGTTTCAAAATAGTAAAAGAGACTTCATGATTGTGAAATTCATGCATTGTATTTTCATCACTAATTCATTATTTTTAAATGAAATGATATAATTAGTTTTCTCATACATTGAATATAGTATAAGATTCTCTGATGAGTTAGTTGATCGCCTCAAAAAAGTATCTTTTTTAACCAAGGAAAAATCATAGAGGTCAAGTGTAGCTGAAGTGGAGCTTCCTTTCGTTTCTCTTCCTTTTATTGAGTGTTAAATTTCTTTCTTCCTGTGGTGAGAATTCTTTTAATTCTTTTAGTCCTCTCTTGATTTGTAGTAATTTTGTATAACTATATTGGTGTGAGATATTTTATTTCATGCCCGGTATTTTTATTTGATTGTATATTGTATAATCTTATTTTTTGTGATCACTGTGTGTAATTCATAGCGTGGGTTAGAATTCAAATTTTGGTTGAATCTTCCACTGTAAATCGAGTCTTGGGTTGAACGATTGGATCGTTTAACCCAACATTTCTATTTGAGTCTTTTTTTGAGTGATTGTGACCATTTTCATTTGTATCGTTAAAAATATTAGCCTTATAATAAATTTTTCATTTTTGAGAAGTTGATTGTAGGTTTTGTATAAAATATTTTAGATTAAAAATTTTTCTATCACATTTTCTTAACTTATCCTAAAATACCAAATTTAAAAGTTGATCAACAGTTACGCTCGACCATTCTTAAAAGAAAGAATTATCCCTAGTTTCTTCTAATCATGAAAAAAATAAAAAAATTGTCTAATCTTTCATTTATCTCATTTCTCACAGTCATTCTACAAAGGCAGGAGTTTTCCATGCTCTAACAAAAGTTAATTTGTCATTTTTTTTATCTAAGCTCTCTCTTAATGATTTCCTCTCTCGCAATCAATTGAATTCACCCCCTCATTCTTCAGTCAACTTACTTTGGCCAACGTGAAGTTCTCACTTCTGTGGAAATTCATGGGAAAAGTAAGTTTTTCTCTTTCAATCAGTCTTCTCTTGTAGAACTGCAGATTTCAAATCTGCGGGGTTCATGAATCTTCTTCATCTCTTTTAGTTCACCCTCATGGTTTTTCCTTTGCAACCACCATTTCTCCTTTTGCGTGTGCGTCTTCTATCTTGGGTGTTCTATCTTCGGCTCTATTTTCTTTTTTTGTGCACTCATCAATTTCTTAATCTTTGCGTGCTTCTACCTGGATGTTTTTGCTGTAATTTTTCTTTGTTTTCTTCGGAATGTTAGGGTTTTTACTCCCTGTTTTTATGTTATACCCACTTTATTTCTCTCTTATGTTGACAATCTGCTTTCATTCATCTTCATAGATGACTTTCCTTTAGCTGGTTCACTAGGTTTTTTGACTTCTCCTTTTTCTCTTGCTCTAGGGTACGTTGTTGGAAAACCTATTTTGCTTGCATATGGAAGATATTGATGGTTGGTCATCTTTACTTTAGAAAACTCACCAGTTTCTAGATGACACGTCTGGTAAATGGTTCGTATGAATACCAGTAGATCATTTTGTTTTGGGTTAAAATCATTTTAACCCTTGGAGAATGAGAGTTTTTATAAAAAAAACTCTTGAAGTATTAACCATAACAAAACAAATCTTAAATTATAAAAAACCTATAAAAAAAAAACTCTTGGCGGTAAACCAATAACCTCCCGTTCTTCATTTTACATATAGAACGGGGGACCATTCTAAAAAGAACGATCCCCCGTTCTGTCGGAGAGTTCTCCCCATGCAACGCACGTAGAGAATAGGGGGTGCAGACCCCCCGCTAGAACGGTTCTCGTTTGAAGAACATGCGCGGGGGTGGGGGGGGGGGGTGTTCACCCTCAAACAGGGGACCGATCTCGAGGAGTTCTCCCCTTGCAACACACGTGGAGAATAGGGTGAAGTAGAACGGTCCCCGTTTGAAGAACACGCGGGGGGGTGTTCACCCTCAAACGAGGGACTGATCTGTGTTAAAATACAAGCCGACCGTTGGACAATTTTTCTTCAGAAAATCGATTTTTCTCTTGTCTAACTCACCCCCCGTAGAGAACAAGGGATCGTTGTCCCCCGTCCTCCTGCAATTCAGCCCGTGACCAGCCAATAATTGATCACGGGCGACAAACGGTCCCCCATTCTCTCCAGAACGGTCGTCTATTCTACCGCCCGTGATCAATTATTGGCTGGTCATAGACTGAATTGCAAGAGAATGGGGGACCGTTCTCCCGCCCTATTTAAAGGGCCGCTCACCTTCCATTCTCACCACCTGCTTTCTCTAACTCTCTAAAACCTCTCTCTCCACTATTATCTTGCTTTGTAGAATTTTCATTGTATAAGCGACGACGATGAATGTTGATTCACCTAGAGCTGTTGATTTAGACAAGCCAACAACTTTTGATGTCGATATGGATTGGTATTCGCAAACCACTCCTACATATGTTGATCTTCAAGCATTCGATCCCTTAGATGGAAATGAAGAAATTGAGGTGCATTCAACCTCCAGAACTCTAGACGAAGAGCTTCAAACACTAGTCAGTTCGGACGATGATGAGGTATAAAGCATACCAGTAAGAGAAGAATCTTCATCGAGTTTTTTTTTTTGTGAAACAATATAGTTATGTAAAGGATATTAAATAGGAAATAGTTGAATATTCTTTTTTTGTGAAACAATATAGTTATGTAAAGGATATTAAATAGGAAATAGTTGAATATTCTTTGAAATATAGTTATGGGATCAAATTTATCAAAAGTGACAAGAGACGACTGACGGCTGAGTGTGAAGACTGGTGCGAGTGGCGACTACATGCTTCTCAGATGCAAGACGAGCTTACATTTCAAATAAAAAGTTTGATCAATTCTCATAGTTGTTCGAGGAAAATTGATAATCGACACGCTAGAGCAAAATGAGTGGCAAATCATAATCTGGATAGGTTCAAAAGTCAACCTAGGTGGAAAATCTCTTCCATTATCGAGACAATGAGAATGATTTGACTGTCAACATTACACCCAGTATTGCAAGAAGAGCAAAAAGCGTAGCTTGAATAATTAACGAAGAAAAGGACAACGAACAATACAAGCTAGTCTGGTCGTATGCATCAGAAATATGTAGATCAAATCCAGGTAACACAATAAAAATACATACTTACGAGATGGAGGATGATTCATTGGTATTCCAAAGAATGTATATATGCATGGCTGCTTGCAAGGTAGGTTTGCTACGGTACGGTTGCTCTGTTATTTGTTTAAATGGTTGTCATCTTAAGAGATCGTTTCCCGGCCAATTACTCATAGTCGTAAGTATTGATGGCAACGATAGAATATATCTCGTTGTTGTTTCCAACGTCAAAAAAGAGTGCACGGACACATGAACGTGGTTCTTACAATATTTGAAACGAGATTTGAACACTGGATCGAGAGCCTGATGGATAATTATTTCGGATCGACAAAAGGTATAATAGATTTCCAAATGTTATTTCAAAATAGGAGCGTTGTAGTAATTATATTGTTTAATGTTGACTACATTTTTCTTTTCAATTATTAGTGGTGTAATTGTACTATATAAGTAAGTTCTGTCAAGGAGACTGGATTTTAAGTGGGACCGTTTGTGACCCCTCCATCCTTTTCTGAGAACTTATTTGGAAAGGTAATTCCGTTTAGGAGATTGTCCAGTACAGTCTTTCCTAGGAATTATCCTGATCAGTACTCTCCACGTTATATTGTTTTATGTTGACTCTTTTTTCTTTCAAATATTAGGTTTTGTTGAAGGCTGTGGAAGAGGAATTTAAGGAAGCCGAACACCACTACTACCTCATGCATATGTACACAAATTTTAAAGGTCAATTTCGGGGCATAGCCTACAGAGATACGATATGGAATACAACCATGGCAAGCACAAGTTATCATTTCGAGATAGAAATGAGGAAACTGCTTCAGCTTAACCCGAATGCCCATGCATGGCTTCGAGAAGAAGAGCCTAGATGTTGAGCTAGTTATGTCTTCTCTTCAATCCCCAAGTGCAAAATTGGCTTTAATAATTTGTGCGAGTCATTCAATGCAATTCTATTGCCGGCCAAGGACAAACCTATCCTGACCATGTTCGAGATGATCCAAAAGTGTTTGATGACTCGCATTGTGAAAAAACTTGAGCAGTTAGCCCAATCAACAGGCCTCTTGTGTCCCCATATAAAGAAAAAACTTAAGAAGCTAAAAAGTGCAGCTCGAAATTGGAATGTTGTGTTTGTGGGAGCTGCACGATTTGATGTCAGTAACGGCTACGAACAATACGTGGTCGACATGAATACGGGTGTGTGCAAGTGGGAGTTTACTGTAATCTCATGTATCCATTCCATTCCATGTATGCATTTCATGAGACTGACACTGAAAAACTACGTGCATCGATGCTATCACCGGGCAACTTACCTGCTGATGTACTTACAGTTTATTCAACCCCTGAACGGTCCTCAAATGTGACCGCAAATACTAGATTTGAAGGAACTGTTCTCATGCAGAAGTTATCGCCAACCTGGTAGGTCGAAGAAGACAAAACTGCGAGATGTCGATGAGCTGTCAAGTTGGACAATTAGTAGGCGGAACTCAAAGATGTTGTGCGGTGTATGTCGGCAGAAGAGGCACAATAGTCGCACTTGTCCTTACCGGGGATCCACTTCAGAAGCTGCTTCTCAAAACACATTTATGGGTTTTAACACATTTGACAGGATGCAGGTACAGTCCAACACATTTCGTTCATAAACACTATGTACATATGTTTTAATATAGTTTTCATTTTGTGCAGGAATCTTCTACACACGACTATGGGAGAAGAAACATATGACTATCTTCAAGCTGTAATTTGTTATATCGACTTCTTCGGCACAGAAGGACATTGCAAAACTTAATGCTTGCAAGGCAGATTTGAGTACTCCACTCTTTTCATACTGTAACGATTTTACAACATGTTCACCGCCTCTTTTTCTTGGATCAAATCTCATTTAATATATGTTTCCCTCCATCAATCTCGAAAAATCCATCAATGTGATTGAGTACTACACTCTTTTTATAATCTAACGAAACGTATTTTGACAACCGTTCCAAGCTTAATGCTTGAAAGGCAAGTTTGGAAAAGTTGTCAAAATACGTTTCGTTAGATTATGAAAAGAGTGGAGTACTCAGTCACATTGATGGATTTTCCAAAATTGATAGAGCGAAACATATATTAAATGAATTTGTTCCAAGAGAAAGATGAGGTGAACATGCGGTAAAATTGTTACATTATGAAAAGAGTGGAGTACTCAATCACATTGTACGTCTGTTTTATGATTTAATTCACTAAAATAGCAATAAATTATACAAGGGTTAGAAAATCAAAAAAATTTTCAAATTATCTTCTCACGGTGTGATTAACATGTGGTAAAATTTTCAAGTAAATCCAATTCGTTTGGTTTTTTTATAAAATTAATTTGTTATAATGGGTAAGCTACGTCTGTTTTATGATTTAGTTAACTAAAATGACAATAAATGGTGCAAGTGTTAGAAAATCACAAAATTTATAAATTATCTTCTAATAGTGTTGTAAACATGTGGTCAAATTTTCAAGTAAATCCAATATCGTTTGGTATTTTTATAAAATTAATTTATTATAATGTGTAAAGTATGTCTGTTTTATGATTTAATTCACTAAAATGGCAATAAATGGTACAAGTGTTAGAAAATCACGAAAATTTTCATATTATCTCCCCATGGTCTGGTGAACATGCGATCAAATAATAATACTTATTTATTATAGGTTATTCAAATTACAATTATTTATTTGTTTTAGTTATTTAAAAAAAACAAAAATAAAATTGAAAAAATGGACAGAGTTTTGTTTGTTTTATGAGTCCTCCATAGTTTTCTTCACACAGTTCTTGCAAATTCAAATTATAAATATATACCCAACAGCCAGATTCCAGTACAAATACTATACATCAAATTTACAGATGACAAGTATAATACATAAAATAAAATACAATATCTAAACTATACTACTGAGGAGGGACATCGTCGTCTTCGGATGCCAGCCAATCTGTCATCCTCTGAGTGAGCTCTCTAAGGGATTCACGGAGATAGTCTTGTGACTCAACCCCTTTTCCTGCATCTCATGCATACGCTGAATCTGTTGTTGCTGCTACTGCTGCAGCACCTAATACATTTGCTTCATCTGTTGATGCATCTGCTGCTGCATCTCATACATTTGTTGCATATGTTGCCTCATGTTCCAGCTACTACCAACCTCAGGGGCAAATGACGGGGGCTGGGGCTGTGGCGGTGGCGGGGGCGAGGGCTGTGGCATCCTCCTCCATCGGAACATCCCAAGATGTGGAGGCTCTGAGATCTTCCTTCAACATCCAAGACCCGTCGACTTCGACTAGGCCTATCCGAGTCAAATGGGTCCTATCAAATACATCGACAGATTTATGTGATCTCATCTGCTCTCCACTGAGCAGATGAAGCTGATATCGCTGGACGATCTTCCAAATCAAAGTCTCGTACGACAGATTCTTATTCTTGGTTCGGCCGACCTCATGCATGTGACATATAATCATGTATCCCGGGTCGAATATCATGCCGCTTTAGAGCTTCTCCATGACATACAGATCTATCCAATTGATGAGATCTCTATGACCATCCCTCGGCAGGAGGGTGTGGCTGATCAGGTTGTGAAGTTCAGGTTCTTCAATTCTCAGCTTCACGAACATTACAATTCCCGGATTGCAGTGGATTTGCCTAAGAAACTCTAGTCCCTCTGCTGTTCTGGCAAATTCAGACTCTCGGGAAGCGTGATAATATCTCTTTGCGTCATCTAAGGCAAATCTGAGCAATTCGTTGATAAGAGCTAGAGATATGACAATATCTGTACCGAATAGGTACGTCTTCAAGGAGCCCGACCTCCCAGTAGTACACAAGTTCGCATAAAATAAGCGAACAATTCTGTTACAGTTGTCGCCCCTCATGTCGTACACCCCGTGCAAGGAGATGACATCAAACATCTCCTTGAAGCTCCCAACTGCTAAAATTGATAGTCTTCCCATAAATAATCGAGCGGATTCTCGTATCCCGCTCGAACTGCTCTTGACACCCTACCCCTGGTTACGAAATTCCATGGACAAATAACCAAGAGGCGATTGCGGCACTTGATCCGACGGCCGGTTTGATGGGCCACCTTCTGCCATCCGGAGAGCCTTTCGACCAATAAACATTCTTGGGGGGCCATTTTCAGGTTCGAAGGTTTTTTTGAATTTTTTTATTTTCGGGTTTTTTTAGATTTTCGGCAAGAAAACACATCGGATTTGGGTTTTTTGCGGAAAAATTTATGGTTTTGGCGATTTTCAGCTCAGACTTAAGGTTTTGGCTCGGTTTTAGGATTTCTTCGAAGGTTTTTTTGCAAATTTTGACAAAAAAATAGTAGGATCTGAGAATGTTGGCAGCAAAACGCTCCGATCTGAGGATTTGGACTAGAGAATAATCGATTTTCTAAAGAAAAATCGTTCAAATAGGGCTGTCGGCCTTTATTTTAACACAAATCGTTCCCCCGTTTGAGGGGGGGTGTGTTCTTCAAATGTGGACCGTTTTACAAGGGGTCTTCACGCCCCGTTCTCCACGTGCGTTGCACGGGGATAACTCCCCGAGATCGGTACCCCGTTTGAGGGTGAACACCGCCTGCATGTTCTTCAAACGGGGACCGTTCTAGCGGGGGTCTGCACCACCCGTTCTTCACGTGCATTGCAAGGGGAGAACTCCACTATAGAACGAGGAACCTATTATTTTTATAATGGTCCCCCGTTCATTGTGTAAAATGCAGAACGGGAGGTTATCAGTTTACTGCCAGAAGTTTTTTTATATGTTTTTGATAATTTAAAGTTTATTTTATTAGAGTTAATAATTTGAGGGTTTTTTTTTATAAAAAAAATCATTCTTCAAGGGTTAAAATGATTTTAAGTCTTTTGTTTTCTCTAGCATTTATTTTAAAAAAATCTATTTTTGCATTCATATTTTTTTCTCTTTATGCAGTTGTCGATTAAACTTTTGCCTTCAAATGTCACTGTTGTTTTAGGAAGATTACAGAAAAAAAGTCAAGTCCACAAAGTTGAAGATTCAGTTTTTGTTCATCTTTGGTCATATGTTTATGTCATAACACTTTTTCTGTCTTAATCAAGTATCCCACTCTATTAACAAAACACAAACTTGGGTAACTGCAACATATCAATTCTAACCAACACTACTTACTTCAATTTCTTAAATTAAAGGTGTTACTTTTGGGTGGATGTTTGATTTATTCTTCCTGTATTGGTTTCTATTGTTTTTTTTTTAAATGTTTGTCATTATAGTTGAATACTCTGTGATTGATTTAACTGAAAAAAGAAATTGGACACTTGTTTTGAAAATGTGTTTTGTTCATAATTTTAATTTAGCAATTCAAATAAAAGATTGGTTTCGCTGTGTACATTTGTACGTAGACAACAAGACTTGGCAAATTTTTATTCATTGTGGCATGCTTCAAGTAATGGTTCACTTTATTTGATTTATTATGACATGCTTAAATGAGTTGTTTGTGTTTAATCTTATCAATGTGTTTTTTATCATAAGAAATAAGTATTCTTTCCTTCACGTTGAGATATGTATTCTAGACAGAATAAACTAGATGCTGTTAGAGAATTACGTAGAACATTTTTCTTTGTTTTTTTTTTTTGTTAGGGAAACAAATAGTTTATCTCCTTTCATCGAATTGCAAAGTTTTTAAAAGTGTTGACTTGTAACTTTTTTTTTTGTTCCGTGAAATCATGCATGCTACTTCTTTTTCAGCTCTCTCATGCTCGCTGTATCTAAATTGATTGTTTTGAATCTTCTTATAACTATAATTTAGTGAAATGATTAAGCTTTCTTCATTGTTGATTGGCTAAATTTAGACTATAATTTGAAAAAAATGGTATGCATTTACATTTCATACTTTATACTCGCTCTATGTAGATCTGTTTCTTATCCTCTTTTTCAACTATGTTAGTATTTTTTCTTTGGAGGTAGTGTGTTAACTAGTTTGTGCATGCTTAATTTTGTCGATGTGTTTTTTTATCATAAGTAATTAATGCTCTGCACTGCGAGTCCATTTACCAGAGTTGTTTTTTTATTTTTTTGGAGTATTTATCTTTTGGTGGGTTATGGAATGCATGACTACAAGAGACACAATTCTACGTTATGCTTCAAAATACTACAATTGGGATTGTTTTTCTTTTTTTTTTTTTTAAATGAGTGTGGTTTTTATTTGTGAGCTTATAATTTGACCTACTATTGCATTACAGAATTGAAAAGAAGTAAACTTGAAATCTATGGCGCACAATAAAACTTTCGGAAGTAGGTGGGTTTACCCTAGGAAAGCATCTAGAAGACAGTTTAGGTTTTGGTAGAAGATTATATTTTAGGGTTTTTTTAAAAAAAAAAAAATCTCAAATTTTACTATTCTTCGGAAAAAAACCTTAACGTATAAAAAATATGCAATTTTAACCTCGCAATTTTAGCCTAAAAAATATGCAATTTTAGGTTTTGTCACGGGTTTTGTTGTTTAGAGAGGAGTACAGCTGGTCCGGCTGGACCGGCCGTACTCCAAAGGGAACAAACTCGTGATAAGTGTAACGCCCCGAGTTTTCAGAACCGGTTCGCTACTCATGACATTGAACAGGACTAAGAAATTTTAAAAAAATTCACTCGACGATAAAATTAAATCTTTAAATCTTCAAAACTTGCAGCGGAAAACTTTTCGTATAAGTAACATTTATAAAATAGACAAAATATTAAAACGTTTGACTGAAGAAAAGAAATTCAAAGCACATCTACGCTGAACGTTACCAGCGGTGGGAGTGGATACAAACGATATCCACCGCTAAACAGTACCAGCGGAAGAGGCAGAAACTGTAATATCCGGCTTGTACGGGTTTTTGGATATATTATATTATATTCGTATTTTATTATATAGTGGCATTTTTGGTAAATATGTCAAACCAGGTCCGTTTCACAAAAAGAAAACGTCATTACGATTCTATCGAATAATAAGAATTTTAAGGAATTTACGGGAATTTTCAGAGATCAAACACGATATTCCGAGTAAATACACTTTTCGTAATGTAAAAGACGTTCTCGTAAAAATAGTAAACGAGGTCCAAATTGCGAACGGACAGTTTTATTAAATCCCAGATAATAAGTTGGACGTATTAGTGAAGTATGGAGATTGGGTGAAACCGAATGGCTAGACGATTAACGAACCGAAGGACGGAATCAATATAAAAATCAAAGAAGGGCAAAACGGTAATTTGTAAAGTCAATTTTATTTAAACATCACAAACCCTTCTTTTCTCTTCATTTTCTTCTTCTCCTCTGCCCGCGCCAAGAACAGAGAGCTTCCTTCTCTCTCGGCCGCCGGCGACATTCGACAACCCGACCTCCGTCCGACCTCCGATCAACCCGTTTCCTTCACGGTTTCTCATCCTCTCGCTACCCTCGGTAAGTAGCTTCGGTCTTTGAGCGTTAAATTCCAAGTTTTAGGTCGATTTAACGTTAGGGTTTCGATAAAAATGTCGAATTAGGGCTCGTAATTAATAGGTTAGCCGTGATTAAGTATGTATTGAACGTATTTGACGTTATTGGACGAAGAAAAATCAATTTGTGAAAAAGTTAAAAATTGGTAAATTTCCGGGTTTTTGAGGAAAACTCGTTAATTGAGATTTCGGATTATCGAGCCTTAATTGACGTTCTAAATGCTTTAATTAGCTAAGTTGGAATTTAGGAAATTCATTAGTTGAGGATTTTATAATTTGAACGTTTATAATTCAAATTGGTTTTAACGGTGGATATCGTGTTTTCCTCAGACACACGACTCCAGTGGACGAAGCTTGAGATCCAGCGCGCTCAAGGTAAGTTCTCGTGACTTGCTTGACCGAAAGGTCTACACCATACCTCGTCGTCGTATCAAGGATCCTTGAGGGTTCCTTGTTTTACGTTGTTTAGGTTGGGTAGTTAGGTTGGTTGCTTATAGGTTATGTTGTATTGTCTTGTTGATATGTATGCTGTTTGTTTACTTTCCGCTGATTAACTGTTCATGCATCACGTATTTCAAATGTCATAGAAAATGGATTTCCGCACGTGTTTTAAGGAAAGAAATGAACCTCTGTAATTAATGTACTTAATCTGTATCTGTATCTGTATCTGGTTACGCGAGGTGGGGCTCAGGCATGGCTGTAGGGTTTGTGAGCATGTACCCCCCTCCTCTAAATCGAAAGTGGTAGTCCGACCGCGGGATGTATCCTTTCCATTTAGAGGGCTGATATCTCGGTAACAATCTGTCTGTGACGTAATGAAAAGAATGAAAATGTATCTGAATATGAATCTGTAATCTGCACGTTTTATGAATGGCATATGCACGCATGCATCTGCATTTACGTAGCTTACTGAGATTTCAATATCTCATATGTGTCTGTATGGTGTAGGTGACATTATAGGTTACGTTGACCCAGGTGAGGATGATATTCCTCCTCCTGACGTAGGAGCAGCTGATGGATGATGGCCGTGGGAGTGCGCTGAGCAGTCGAGGCGCGATATGACCCGTGGGGATGTATGTATGGACTCTGGGGTTGTTTTGGGATGTTTGATCTGATAATTGTATAGAATATTTAGGTTGTTTGGATCTGGACAGGGGTTAGATAACGTTTTGGTAATTGTATGTAAAACGCTTTGGTTTAAACTGTTTTGATAAACGTTATGAAATGTTTTGGTTTAAATGTTTAAGTTGAATGAAAATGTTTTGAAATGTTGTTTGTAGGTTGTTACGGATAGCTCGGTTTTTAGATATATCCACGCGGTTGGACTCCGCAAAGTCCGCCGCGAGTCGGTTGATTTAAGTTGTAAACGTTTGTGATAAAGGTGAGAAATTGAGTATGAAAAGAAAGAGCAAAATGCTCTCTGGAATCGGATTCCAGAGAGGGATGTAGAGGGATCTGCTCTCTGGAGTTTGAGATTCCAGAGAGCCTAAGTGTAGAAAAGAAAAGAACGAAGTAAGGAAGAAGTGAGGAGTTGCAGCGACCGGGCGCTGTGCGCTGATCGCTGCTAGCGATCGCTGAATGGTGGGTCGGCGACTGGGCGCCGTGGGGGATCGCTGCAGCAGCAAATGCTCGCTGCTGTGCAGCGATCAGGCGCTGCACAATGCAGCGATCGTGCGCTGCATTGTGCAGCGCATGCAGCGATCGTGCGCTGCAATTAGCAGCGCCCGATCGCTGCTTCCTTTTGAGGGCAGAATACCAATTCTGCCCTCCCTCTTTTCTGATTGGTTTTAAGTTATTTTTATTAAATGTTTTAGTTTTAATTATTTATTAAAGGTTTTGTTTTAGATGCTTTTAAAGTTTCATTTTTATTCCGACTTAAGTTCTGATTTCAACTTCAGTTTAGATTCCGCATTAAGTTTTATTAAAGTGTAAAGTAAAATGAAAAATTTATACGGGTAAAAATGGGTACGGTATTAGGGGTGTTACAGAAACAGAAGACATCTTCTGCTTCTATCGTTCACCACACACGTCAGCCGAACGATGCGTCGATTTTCACCGGTGGGCTACATCCACCGATAGACAAATACTTGACATCCACCGGTGGGCTACATCCACCGATAGACAAATACTTGACATCCACCGGTGGGCTACATCCACCGATAGACAAAATACTTGACATCCACCGGTGGGCTACATCCACCGATAGACAAATACTTGACATCCACCGGTGGGCTACATCCACCGATAGACAAATACTTGACATCCACCGGTGGGCTACATCCACCGATAGACAAATACTTGACATCCACCGGTGGGCTACATCCACCGATAGACAAAATACTTGACATCCACCGGTGGGCTACATCCACCGATAGACAAAATACTTGACATCCACCGGTGGGCTACATCCACCGATAGACAAAATACTTGACATCCACCGGTGGGCTACATCCACCGATAGACAAAATACTTGACATCCACCGGTGGGCTACATCCACCGATAGACAAAATACTTGACATCCACCGGTGGGCTACATCCACCGATAGACAAATACTTGACATCCACCGGTGGGCTACATCCACCGATAGACAAATACTTGACATCCACCGGTGGGCTACATCCACCGATAGACAAAATACTTGACATCCACCGGTGGGCTACATCCACCGATAGACAAAATACTTGACATCCACCGGTGGGCTACATCCACCGATAGACAAATACTTGACATCCACCGGTGGGCTACATCCACCGATAGACAAATACTTGACATCCACCGGTGGGCTACATCCACCGATAGACAAATACTTGACATCCACCGGTGGGCTACATCCACCGATAGACAAATACTTGACATCCACCGGTGGGCTACATCCACCGATAGACAAATACTTGACATCCACCGGTGGGCTACATCCACCGATAGACAAATACTTGACATCCACCGGTGGGCTACATCCACCGATAGACAAATACTTGACATCCACCGGTGGGCTACATCCACCGATAGACAAATACTTGACATCCACCGGTGGGCTACATCCACCGATAGACAAATACTTGACATCCACCGGTGGGCTACATCCACCGATAGACAAATACTTGACATCCACCGGTGGGCTACATCCACCGATAGACAAATACTTGACATCCACCGGTGGGCTACATCCACCGATAGACAAATACTTGACATCCACCGGTGGGCTACATCCACCGATAGACAAAATACTTGACATCCACCGGTGGGCTACATCCACCGATAGACAAAATACTTGACATCCACCGGTGGGCTACATCCACCGATAGACAAATACTTGACATCCACCGGTGGGCTACATCCACCGATAGACAAATACTTGACATCCACCGGTGGGCTACATCCACCGATAGACAAATACTTGACATCCACCGGTGGACTACATCCACTGATAGACAAAATACTTGACATCCACCGGTGGGCTACATCCACCGATAGACAAAATACTTGACATCTACTGGTGGGCTACATCCACCGATAGACAAAATACTTGACATCCACCGGTGGGCTACATCCACCGATAGACAAATACTTGACATCCACCGGTGGGCTACATCCACCGATAGACAAATACTTGACATCCACCGGTGGGCTACATCCACCGATAGACAAAATACTTGACATCCACCGGTGGACTACATCCACCGATAGACAAAATACTTGCAAATTTTTACTAAAAACATTCAAGACAATCTGACCCTAAGAAACTTTTTAAATCTGTCAAATAACAATTTGAAACAAACATTGTATCTTTATCCAATAAAAATCTCAAATTAGCAATCCATAACAAAACCAAATCAGGTCTTCATATCAGGAAAAGCTCAAAACATTCTAAAACCTTCAACTATTACTATCATCAAAACCCTCTGCACTCCTCGCCAGAACGTCTGAAAAGTTAGACTCTACATACAGACAATAGTTAAACCGCCTCATCAGAATACCAGACCGTGGCATAGACGTGCTCCTTCAACTCCATCTATTCTTCAGTGCACTCAGAGAATTCACCTGTTGCAACCTCAGCACCTACATCACAAAACTCATCTATTAGCCTAATGCTAAGTAAGTAAAGCAATAATGAAATGAAATACTGAAACATAAATCTTAGACATGCAGTTTCTACTTTCACATCTCAGTTGCATATGCATTCATTTCTGCTCTGATCCCCCTGTGAAATTGGGAGTTGGATCACTCCTCCCAAAGTCATACATCCTCTCTCTTGATTAAGGGGCGGATTAGTTCCCTTAATAACTGATCTGTTTCAATCGATTCAATCCTCACCATGCCATCATACATTTAAATTTATTTTCGTATACTTTTAAAACATGATACATGACAAACTGAAAACATACATAACATGCATAAACCTACTGTTTTGTGATGTAGGCCCGAAGGCACACACATACTCTACTTACTTGGCTTCCTGGAAATGCTCGGTTTCGAACTACTTCGGAAGTTTTGCTCACCTGAGTCATAAATAGAATATCAATTAGATTTTTACTAAACCTCATTCTAATCTATTCAGAAATATAAGGAATCTAGTTTGGGAGCTCTATACATGGTGCATTCCCGATTCACCACAAAACCGAAACTAACTCCCACCTACAGTATTCACCAAAGCTCACATCAATAATCCTCTCTACCATCACTAGTTACAATGTAACTCGAAATCGAAGTAGACTCATCTAGTTTGGGGCAAAATCGGAGAGGGAATCGCCTGGAGAGCTATGCTGAGCTTGAGCTGAATACCGAGAGAGAAAGTATGGAAAATAGTGGCGGCTATGGTGTATTAATCATAAAACCTCTTTCTTTAAATATGTTATCACTATAATCCTCTATTTATTATTATGTCATTACTTAGTCATTTATTAACCTAATCACTAATTCTCCCAATTTTATTCCATAAAACGTGCGCTACAAGTTGGTTAAGTAAATTGGATCAATAAAACCGGGTGTTACAACAAGGGTCACGGGTTCTTTCCCGTCGAGTACGGCCGG
Source organism: Begonia masoniana (assembly GCA_022432975.1). Classification (NCBI taxonomy): domain Eukaryota; kingdom Viridiplantae; phylum Streptophyta; class Magnoliopsida; order Cucurbitales; family Begoniaceae; genus Begonia; species Begonia masoniana. The sequence goes on from CM039509.1 coordinate 33,444,675, forward strand.
TCCAGCTGGACAGGCTGTACTCGACTCCCTTATTTAAAGCCGCGAACTCGACTTTGGAAAATCACACCTTCAATTCCTCAAATCTCTTCAATTCTCTAAAATCTCTCACTCGTTTCTTCTTTTGACGATATTTCTCGGTGTTCACCTACCAGGTACGAAAGTTTTTTTTTTTTATCATTTATTTTAAACATTAAAAAACACTCATATACAAAGTGTTAATCTGAGATTAAATTTTTTATGACGTATTGTTTATGCATTGTATTTTTATTTTAAAAGTTTCTATCAAAATTCTGAAAGTATGAATATTTTAATTTATGTTTATTTATTTAAATATTTCTAATACTTTTTTCGATGATTACCGACTACTTTTTTCTTGATTAGCATACTCTTTATGTTTTAACTTTTGTATAAATTTTTATTTGTACGTGAACTTGACAGGATCTTACCATGGAATTTTTGACCCAAGATTGCCAGCGAAAGTTTGAGCAGGATATGCGAAAATGCTAAATAAACTTTTGCATGAATGTAGACTTTAGAGGTTGGGAGTCGTTGGACATCAAAGAGATGTTTGAGAACATCGACCTAAACAGGATCAATGCATTGACAGACGATACATGCGAGAGAATAGTTCGTTTGTTCTACGCCAACCTAAGAGCGTCCGGGATAGATGGAGTTTTAACTAGTTTGAGGACGTTAATTCTTGAGTTTGAATTTATGATACAGGCAGAGAAAGTGAATGAAGTCCTGGAGTTTAACATAGAAGGGGCGGAGCAATATTGCCATGCTTCTCGAGACTGTCCTTTTTTTACATTGCCCGAGGGAGTAGAGTTCCTAAGGCAAATTAGCTACAATCCCAACATTGGGACGTTCGTGAAGCCAAGAGAGAACGAGTTAAATGTTAGAGATCAGGTTCTCCGAAACATGCTCGCCTACACCTTTCTGCTGCAAGAGGGCCATCGAAATCACATGACCTGCATGGACCTCTATGTTATGGAGAAGCCTTGCAACGGGAAGCCTTTTGACCCTAGTTTCTTGATTTTAAATCACATAGGTGAGGTCAGGCGAGCATCCAGGACTAATCTCTCACACGGGGCACTGATTCTGAAGCTCATCGTGCAAGTTGGGATTCGCCTGCGAGCTGGGATTCGCCTACCGTTTGGAGAGAAAATAATCTCTCGTAGATCCACGGACTTATTTGACATGACCCAGTTGATACGGATGGGCATCGTCGAAGTTGATGGCGAGTGGGTGCTGAAGAGAAATCAGGGGGCATCCACCTCTCAGGCAGTGCCGATGGATGAGACCACATCGCCGCCATTAGGCCCCCAAGAGGATGAGAGAAGCAGATGAGACACGAGGCAGTATCTGCAACAGCTGTATCAGATGCAACAGACGCATCAACAGCAGATGAATGATATGCACCAAACACACCATCAGCAGTTGCAACAAGTGCTGGAGATTCAGCAGAGCCAGCAACGAGACATCCAGCAACTCATAGGAAGAGTGGATGAACTTGTCATATGATAGCGTGAGGTGGTCGCTTCTCAAAGAGAGTTGACGCAAGCACAACATTATCTCGATGAGTCCTATAAAGAGATGAACGAGAGGTTCCAGACTTGGATGGCGAACAACGCCACGGACTCAGACGATGATGCCCCTCCTGCGTAGTTATATTAGTTGTTGTATGTAAATTTTATGTATGTTAAATTTAATTAAATATGAAATTGTATATGTTTTACAATTTAGTTTTTGAAAAACCTCAAATTGTTGGCATTTTAAATAAATACCTCAAAGTTTATTAGTAATCGGTTCAAATCTTAAAAAAAATAAATTAATAATTACAGAATAGTAGCAATTACTGAAGCATGGCTGCTTCAATATAAATTCTTGCCAGACCAACTTTGTTTTCTTGACTCCAATTCTTTTTTTCTTAACACCGTGAAATTGGAGGTTAACTTTTCATACATTTTCAACATTTGGATCACCTTCTCCCAATGAACATCGAAATCGGTGCATTTTCTTCCTGAGTTTGAAGATCCAAGAATTTTGCCATTTTTTGCCTCCTCATTCATATCATTATAGTTCATTCTATTTGGATGGTAGCTCTGGATCCTTTTTGGATTGTTGTTCTTGCCTGCATTTTCTACTGCTCTGATTCTAGTATGAACTACATCTGAGTGTGAAGATATAAGAACTTCAACTTTTTCATCATCCTAGTTCATACAACAAACTTTTTGTAATACCTGGATGTACGGACTTGAATATTTTATTATTATTATATTATTGGATGACATTTTTATGTTTATGTCAAATCAGGTCCGTTTTACGAAAAGAAAGCGTCACTACGATCCTAACAATTAATGGGAATTTTAAGGAAATTGTGGAATTTTTCAGAGATTAAACACTATATTCCGAACAATTAAGCTTTTCGTGATGTAAAAGACGTTCTCGTAAAAAATAGTAAATGAGGTCCGAATTGCGAACGGACAGTTTTATTAAGTCCCAAATAATAAGTTGGACTTATTGGCAAAATATGGAAATTTGGAAAAGTCAAATCGCTAGACGATTAACGAACCGAAGAACGAAATCAATATAAAAACTAAATAAGGGCAATTTGGTAATTTGCAAATTCAATATTATAAATCAATCAAAAATTCTTTTATTTCATTTCACTTCTCCTCTTCGAATTCCAGAACCACTTCTCTCTGTTTCTCTTTTTCTCTCGCGAACCCTCACTGCCAGCCGCGCGACTTCTCACGATCCGACTCCGATCCGACCTCCGTTCGTTCCGCTTCCTTCACGTTTCTTCCTCCAATCGACGTTCTCGGTAAGTCTCTATAGTTTTTAGAGCGTTAAATTCCGAGTTTCATTGATTTCTAAACGTTTAGATTCGGTTAGGTTTTCGATAAAACCGAGATTTAGAGCTCGTAATTAATAGGTTTACCGTGACTAGATACATATTGAGCGTATTGGACGTTTTTGGTCGAATCTAATCGATTTAGGAAGAATGTTATATTTTATGAAATTTCGAGATTTTGGATAAACTCGTAAATTACGAATTGAGGTGCTGAGCGAAAAATCGCTCGAATGAATAGCTCGATAAATTGGATTAGAACTTTAAGAAGTTTCCGTAGTTAAGGTTTTGTAAATTTAGACGATCGATAGTTTAAATCAAATTTAACGTCAATATTGCGTGTTGATTAGGTAATCAGAGCTCGTGGACGAAGCTTGGATTGCAGCGTGCACGAGGTAAGTTCTCGTGATCTTCTTTGGCCGATTGGCCCACACCATACGTCGAACGTCGTCTCGAGGATTTTAGTGACACTCTAGTTTATATTGCTTTGGTTGGGTAGCTAGGATTATTTGTTTTATAGATTAGGTTTTACAGTCTTTGATGGTATATGTAATTGCTTGTTTACAGTATGTAGAATGTTCTGCATCACTGGTTTTAAAGAAAAAGGCGTATTGTATTGGCCGAAAGGCGTATTGTATTGGCCGAAGGCGTATTGATATAACTGTGCCGAAAGGCGTATTGTATTGGCCGAAAGGCGTATTGTATTGGCCGAAAGGCGTATTGATATAACTGTGCCGAAAGGCGTATTGATATAACTGTGCCGAAAGGCGTATTGATATAACTGTGCCGAAAGGCGTATTGATATAACTGTGCCGAAAGGCGTATTGTATTGGCCGAAAGGCGTATTGAGCATAGCATTGGCCGAAAGGCGTATTGATATAACTGTGCCGAAAGGCGTATTGTATTGGCCGAAAGGCGTATTGATATAACTGTGCCGAAAGGCGTATTGATATAACTGTGCCGAAAGGCGTATTGTATTGGCCGAAAGGCGTATTGATATAACTGTGCCGAAAGGCGTATTGAGCATAGCATTGGCCGAAAGGCGTATTGATATAACTGTGCCGAAAGGCGTATTGTATTGGCCGAAAGGCGTATTGTATTGGCCGAAAGGCGTATTGTATTGGCCGAAAGGCGTATTGTATTGGCCGAAAGGCGTATTGATATAACTGTGCCGAAAGGCGTATTGTATTGGCCGAAAGGCGTATTGTATTGGCCGAAAGGCGTATTGAGCATAGCATTGGCCGAAAGGCGTATTGATATAACTGTGCCGAAAGGCGTATTGTATTGGCCGAAAGGCGTATTGATATAACTGTGCCGAAAGGCGTATTGAGCATAGCATTGGCCGAAAGGCGTATTGAGCATAGCATTGGCCGAAAGGCGTATTGAGCATAGCATTGGCCGAAAGGCGTATTGTATTGGCCGAAAGGCGTATTGATATAACTGTGCCGAAAGGCGTATTGATATAACTGTGCCGAAAGGCGTATTGTATTGGCCGAAAGGCGTATTGTATTGGCCGAAAGGCGTATTGAGCATAGCATTGGCCGAAAGGCGTATTGTATTGGCCGAAAGGCGTATTGATATAACTGTGCCGAAAGGCGTATTGTATTGGCCGAAAGGCGTATTGATATAACTGTGCCGAAAGGCGTATTGATATAACTGTGCCGAAAGGCGTATTGTATTGGCCGAAAGGCGTATTGTATTGGCCGAAAGGCGTATTGAGCATAGCATTGGCCGAAAGGCGTATTGATATAACTGTGCCGAAAGGCGTATTGTATTGGCCGAAAGGCGTATTGAGCATAGCATTGGCCGAAAGGCGTATTGTATTGGCCGAAAGGCGTATTGTATTGGCCGAAGGCGTATTGATATAACTGTGCCGAAAGGCGTATTGAGCATAGCATTGGCCGAAAGGCGTATTGATATAACTGTGCCGAAAGGCGTATTGTATTGGCCGAAAGGCGTATTGTATTGGCCGAAAGGCGTATTGAGCATAGCATTGGCCGAAAGGCGTATTGTATTGGCCGAAAGGCGTATTGATATAACTGTGCCGAAAGGCGTATTGAGCATAGCATTGGCCGAAAGGCGTATTGATATAACTGTGCCGAAAGGCGTATTGTATTGGCCGAAAGGCGTATTGTATTGGCCGAAAGGCGTATTGAGCATAGCATTGGCCGAAAGGCGTATTGATATAACTGTGCCGAAAGGCGTATTGAGCATAGCATTGGCCGAAAGGCGTATTGATATAACTGTGCCGAAAGGCGTATTGAGCATAGCATTGGCCGAAAGGCGTATTGTATTGGCCGAAAGGCGTATTGAGCATAGCATTGGCCGAAAGGCGTATTGTATTGGCCGAAAGGCGTATTGTATTGGCCGAAAGGCGTATTGAGCATAGCATTGGCCGAAAGGCGTATTGTATTGGCCGAAAGGCGTATTGATATAACTGTGCCGAAAGGCGTATTGATATAACTGTGCCGAAAGGCGTATTGATATAACTGTGCCGAAAGGCGTATTGATATAACTGTGCCGAAAGGCGTATTGCGTATTGAGCATAGCATTGGCCGAAAGGCGTATTTGTATTGGCCGAAAGGCGTATGAGCATTGCATAGTAAGATAAATTAAAGCATGGTTTATTGAACTCATACGTACAACATGCATCGCATTTACTAGAGCTTACTGAGATTTTTATCTCATAGTGTATTGTATGGTGTAGGTGATCTAGATATCGAGATCCAGGTGAGGATGAGATTCCTCCTCCTGAGGCATGAGTCCGGTGACGAGGATGGCTGCGGGTGGTGTGCTGGCGCAGTCGAGGCTTCACTGACCCGTGGGGATAGTATGTACAGAGTTTTGAGGGTCTTTTTGGGGGTATTGGGCTGATAGCTTTATAGACATTATAGGATGTTTAGGTAATGACATTTGTTTTGAAATTCTGGAACTGTTTGGTTGTATAGCGTTTTAAATGATTTTGTAAACTGTATTTGAATGTTTCAGGATTGGTGCGGATATGCTCGAGTTTTGAGCTATCCACGCCAATTGTTTTTAGGAAGTTTTATCACGTATTGCCTGAGTGGTATGTTTAGCAATGATCGGGAATGAAATCGAAAGAATATTGAAATATTTAGGGTGCTAGAATGTGAGGGAGAAAGAGGAATTTGCTCTCTGGAATCGGATTCCAGAGAGCTGAAAGTTGAAGTGTTTTGCCCTCTGCTGTGGTAAGAAAAGAGTAGGCAAAATACAGAGGGCAGAGGGAGTGAATCGTTGCACCATTCGCTGCACAACGCAGCGACTGGGCGCTGCACAACGCAGCGCCCGATCGCTGCAATGTGCAGCGATGCAGCGCCTGATCGCTGCACAATGCAGCGCCTGATCGCTGCATTGTGCAGCGCACACGGCGACCGTGCGCTGCAAATGGCAGCGCCCGGTCGCTGCTGCTTTTCGAGGGCAGAATTTCGATTCTGCCCTCCCTCTTTTCAATTTGATTTTTTTAAAGTTTTAATTAATGTTTTAAGTTTTAATTATTTATTAAACGTTTTGTTTTAAATGATTTCAAGGTTCAATTTCAATTCCGATTTCGATTCTGGTTTCGATTTCGGTTTAGATTCTGCCTAGAGTTTAGTTAAAATTATTAGGATAAAAAAAAATAGTACGGAAAATACGGGTACAGTATTAGGGTCGTTACATTTATGGTATCAGAGCCCCCGGGTTTTAAAATCGGTTCTGTAAACTGCTCGACTGCACAGCCACTACGCTGACATTCTTCATCAACTGTAATTATGCTTATAGTTTTATCTGATTTCTGTTTTCTTAGAGATATTTGCTTTTAAATTTATAGGAGTGATATAAACATGGTGCGTCAAAGAAAGGACCGAGACGACCGAGATGACACGATTGATACACTTAAGGAGTTTATCGCCCAGCAGTCTCAGCACATGGAGCGACAGTCTCAGCAGATGGAGAGACAGTCACAGCAGCTGGGCACTATGATTGATCGAGAGGGCGTTAGAGCTCGGGAGACAGCTATTATGGGCAATCGGGGGATGGAGAGATTTCAAAAGCTTCAGCCCCCTGTATTTACCGGACAGTCTACGGATCCCTCTTCAGCTGAGGAGTGGATTCGCACTATGGAGGATATGCTGAGATATGCTAGCATCGAGGACGGAGAGAAAGTTGCCTTGGTGACCTACCACTTGGCCCTGGACGCCCGGTTTTGGTGGGATTCCATCTAGACGTATACAGATGTGTTGGTTATGGGATGGGAGAGATTCAGAGAGTTGTTCTACGATAAATATTTCAGTCATACCGTTCGCGAGGCGAAGATGGCCGAGTTTATGCAGTTGAGACAGACTGCTTCTATTGCCGAGTACGTTAGGAGATTTGAGGCGCTGTCTCGATTTGCACCGCGCCAGGTCGGCGTCAACGAGGACAAGGTACGCCGATTCTTACAGGGACTTAGCCAGGAGTTCCGGATGCGCCTTACGATATCTGGGGTACGGAATGTATCCTACGACGACATTGTGGCTAGAGCTCTGGATATTGAGGCAGTAGATCAGAGTTCTGTCAAGCCGAGGGAGCCAGCTAAGGGCTTCTTCCGAGAGATTCGACCTCAGTCACGAGGTTGGCAGCCGAGAGCACAGCCTCAGCAGCAGCAGAGGGGTGTGAAGAGACCTCTTGAGGGAGGTAATGACTGGGGAAAGGGGAAGCAGGTACAAGTGGCTTCTCAGATACCTATTTGCCCGAAGTGTCAGAGGGAACACATTGGCCAGTGCCGGATGGGCACGAATGTATGTTATTGGTGTGGGGAGCCAGGCCATTTTGCTAGAGACTGCCCGAAACGGGGTCTAGATCAGTCAGGCGGTGATCGGAAGAGAGTTGTGCCCAGGATTTTCGCTTTTATTGAGCCTGACGACGTGGATGATGAGGCTCAGCCTGCTGTGATTGCAGGTACTATTTTACTCATGGGCGCTACGGTATTTACTTTGATGGATACAGGAGCTACACACTCCTTCGTATCGACTGTATGTATGGCTAGATTGGGGTTAGAGTCTGAGCTGTCAGAGTATGAGTATAGTGTGATGCTGCCTTCGGGAGAGCATATGCAGTCAGATCGTATTCTCCAGGGCAATGTCGTCTCAGTGGGGAGTATTACCCTCTATGCTCGCCTGATAGTTATGAGCATAGAGCGATACGATCTTATTTTGGGGATGGACTGGCTAGCACAGCACTTCGCCACCATCGACTGTCGTTCCGGGATTGTGACCTTCCGACCCCCGGACAGAGCCGAGTTTTCATATCAGGCGATGAACCGATTGAGTGGATCGCCTATTTCTTATTCCATGATGGTCAACGAGCAGTTCAAAGGTGCGTGCTCTATTTATTTGGCCTCTGTCTTTGATTGTCAGTTGCTCAGCGGATTGAAGCCGAGCAACATTCCTATTGTCAGAGAGTTCTCTGGGATATTTCTTGATGATCTTCCCGGGTTACCCCCAGACCGGGAGATCGAGTTCACTATTGATGTCTATCCTAACTCTGCGCCGAGGTTCAAGAACCCGTATCGGTTAGCACCAGCTGAGTTGAGAGAGTTGAGGACTCAGCTGGATGAGCTGTTAGAGAAAGGATTTATTCGACCCAGTGTTTCACCCTGGGGTGCGCCCGTTCTGTTTGTTAAGAAGAAAGACGGGACCCTCAGGATGTGTATCGATTATAGGGAGCTGAATAAGCTCACGGTGAAGAATAAGTATCCACTGCCCCGTATTGATGACTTGTTTGATCAGCTACAGGGTGCCCGAGTATTTTCCAGGATCGATCTGCGCTCGGGTTATTATCAGCTAAAAGTCCGGAGAGATGATATTCAGAAGACGGCTTTCCGAACGAGGTATGGGCATTATGAGTTCCTTGTCATGTCTTTTGGACTTACTAATGCCCCTGCAGCGTTCATGGATCTGATGAATCGTGTCTTCAAGGAGTATCTGGACAAGTTCGTGGTGGTTTTCATGGACGATATCCTGATTTACTCTAAGTCTAGAGAAGAGCACGAGGAGCATCTGAGGATTGTTCTGGGGATTTTATGCGAGCACCAGCTATATCCCAAGTTTTCGAAGTGCGAGTTCTGGCTTGACAGAGTTAGCTTCCTTGGCCATATTATATCACAGGACGGAGTTTCTGTGGATCCGAGCAAGATTCAGGTGGTCAGAGATTGGCCACAGCCGAAGAACGTACGAGAGGTGCGTGGATTTCTCGGATTGGCCGGTTATTATCGGAAGTTTATTGAGGGATTCTCGAAGATCGCACTTCCTCTTACACGATTGACTCGGAAGAACGAGAGATTTGTATGGTCGTCTGCTTGTGATGATAGTTTTGTGGAGTTAAAGCAGAGATTGACCACCGCTCCAGTACTGGCACTACCCGTTGATGGTGTCAGATTCAGTGTTTACTGTGATGCTTCTGGAGTGGGACTCGGTTGTGTATTGATGCAGGAGGGGAAAGTTATTTCTTATGCTTCTCGGCAGTTGAGGCCGTATGAGCAGAACTACCCTACACACGACCTTGAGTTAGCAGCTGTGGTCTTCGCACTGAAGATATGGAGACATTATTTATATGGGCAGCAGTGCGAGATATTTTCTGACCACAAGAGCCTGAAGTACTTATTTACGCAAAAGGAGCTGAACATGCGACAGAGACGATGGCTTGAGTTCGTCAAAGATTATGATTTTGACATCAAGTACCATCCGGGGAAGGCGAACAAGGTTGCTGATGCCTTGAGTAGAGTGCCTTCTGCGAGTCAGCCTTTATTAGCAGCGATGTCAGTTACGCTGCGGTCTGAGATTGAGAGATTCGATGTGGAGATAGTGGCAGAGTTGTCTAGTATGCTTGCCAACATTTCTCTCAGGCCGACTATTCTGGATCGTATACGTGAAGCTCAGCAGAATGATACGGAGTGTATGGAGCTTCGATCCAGCATGACATTGGGAGACTCGTCGGATTTTCATCTATCAGAGAATGGTATTCTGAAGTTCAGGCATAGGTGGTACGTACCTAGCGACGAGGATCTGAAGAAGGAGATATTGGCCGAGGCACATTCTTCGGCATATTCTGTGCACCCGGGGAGTACCAAGATGTACCGGGATTTGAAAATACATTTCTGGTGGCCGAACATGAAGAGGGAGGTTGCCATGTACGTTGAGACCTGCCTAGTATGTCAGCAGGTAAAGGCAGAGCACCAGAGACCGGCCGGAACGTTATTGCCACTGCCGATTCCGGAGTGGAAGTGGGAGCAGATCTCCATGGATTTCATTGTGGGACTCCCGAGGACTACGAGAGGCCATGACGGCATTTGGGTTATTGTGGACCGATTGACAAAGTCGGCCCACTTCTTATCTGTGAGGATGGCATCTTCTATGGATCAGCTCGCCGAGCTTTACGTGCAGGAGATTGTCAGACTGCACGGAGTGCCAGTTTCTATTGTCTCAGACAGAGATCCGAGATTTACATCGAAGTTCTGGAAGAGTTTACACAGAGCTATGGGGACTCAGCTTAGTTTCAGCACGGCATTCCATCCTCAGACCGATGGTCAGACAGAAAGGACGAATCAGATACTTGAGGATATGCTCAGAGCTTGTGTGCTGGAGTTTCAGGGCTCGTGGAGCCGATATTTACCCCTGGTTGAGTTCTCGTACAACAACAGCTTCCAGGCTACTATTGGCATGTCTCCATATGAGGCGCTGTATGGTCGAAAGTGTAGATCTCCGTTGTATTGGGACGAGGTTGGCGAGGCCAGCATCGTTGGTCCTGAGATTCTACAGCAGACGGCAGAGAAGATTGCCATTATTCGACAGCGTATAGAGGTAGCTTAGAGCAGACAGAAGAGCTATGCTGACACCAGACGGAGAGAGCTAGAGTTCGAGAAAGGCGATGAGGTTTATTTGAAAGTTTCTCCGTTCAAAGGCGTAGCGAGATTTGGAAGGAGGGGCAAGCTAAACCCTCGTTATGTGGGGCCCTTTCCTATTCTGAAAAGGATCGGGAAGCTGGCGTACAGGTTGCAGCTTCCGGCTTCTATGAAGGGTATCCACGACGTATTTCATGTGTCTATGCTTCGGAAGTGCTTGCGCGATCCGTCGCATATCGTGGAGGCTACAGAGATCGAGGTACAGCCTACCTTGAGCTATGAGGTGAGGCCAGTACGTATTTTGGAGACTTCCATCAAGATTTTGCGCAACAAAGAAATTCCGCTAGTCAAAGTTTTGTGGCGGAACCACGCGGTGGAAGAGGCTACCTGGGAGCGACAGCAGGATATGATGATTAGTTATCCTGGGTTGTTTGCATGATTTGATTTTGTGGACAAAATCCTGAATAAGGAAGGTAGAATGTAATACCTGGATGTACGAACTTGAATATTTTATTATTATTATATTATTGGATGACATTTTTATGTTTATGTCAAATCAGGTCCGTTTTACGAAAAGAAAGCGTCACTACGATCCTAACAATTAATGGGAATTTTAAGGAAATTGTGGAATTTTTCAGAGATTAAACACTATATTCCGAACAATTAAGCTTTTCGTGATGTAAAAGACGTTCTCGTAAAAAATAGTAAATGAGGTCCGAATTGCGAACGGACAGTTTTATTAAGTCCCAAATAATAAGTTGGACTTATTGGCAAAATATGGAAATTTGGAAAAGTCAAATCGCTAGACGATTAACGAACCGAAGAACGAAATCAATATAAAAACTAAATAAGGGCAATTTGGTAATTTGCAAATTCAATATTATAAATCAATCAAAAATTCTTTTATTTCATTTCACTTCTCCTCTTCGAATTCCAGAACCACTTCTCTCTGTTTCTCTTTTTCTCTCGCGAACCCTCACTGCCAGCCGCGCGACTTCTCACGATCCGACTCCGATCCGACCTCCGTTCGTTCCGCTTCCTTCACGTTCTTCCTCCAATCGACGTTCTCGGTAAGTCTCTATAGTTTTAGAGCGTTAAATTCCGAGTTTCATTGATTTCTAAACGTTTAGATTCGGTTAGGTTTTCGATAAAAACCGAGATTTAGAGCTCGTAATTAATAGGTTTACCGTGACTAGATACATATTGAGCGTATTGGACGTTTTTGGTCGAATCTAATCGATTTAGGAAGAATGTTATATTTTATGAAATTTCGAGATTTGGATAAACTCGTAAATTACGAATTGAGGTGCCGAGCGAAAAATCGCTCGAATGAATAGCTCGATAAATTGGATTAGAACTTTAAGAAGTTTCCGTAGTTAAGGTTTTGTAAATTTAGACGATCGATAGTTTAAATCAAATTTAACGTCAATATTGCGTGTTGATTAGGTAATCAGAGCTCGTGGACGAAGCTTGGATTGCAGCGTGCACGAGGTAAGTTCTCGTGATCTTCTTTGGCCGATTGGCCTACACCATACGTCGAACGTCGTCTCGAGGATTTAGTGACCTAGTTACTGTGCCGAAAGGCGTATTGATATAACTGTGCCGAAAGGCGTATTGTATTGGCGAAAGGCGTATTGATATAACTGTGCCGAAAGGCGTATTGTATTGGCGAAAGGCGTATTGTATTGGCGAAAGGCGTATTGTATTGGCGAAAGGCGTATTGTATTGGCGAAAGGCGTATTGATATAACTGTGCCGAAAGGCGTATTGTATTGGCGAAAGGCGTATTGATATAACTGTGCCGAAAGGCGTATTGTATTGGCGAAAGGCGTATTGATATAACTGTGCCGAAAGGCGTATTGTATTGGCCGAAAGGCGTATTGATATAACTGTGCCGAAAGGCGTATTGTATTGGCCGAAAGGCGTATTGTATTGGCGAAAGGCGTATTGTATTGGCGAAAGGCGTATTGTATTGGCGAAAGGCGTATTGATATAACTGTGCCGAAAGGCGTATTGTATTGGCGAAAGGCGTATTGTATTGGCCGAAAGGCGTATTGTATTGGCCGAAAGGCGTATTGATATAACTGTGCCGAAAGGCGTATTGTATTGGCCGAAAGGCGTATTGATATAACTGTGCCGAAAGGCGTATTGATATAACTGTGCCGAAAGGCGTATTGATATAACTGTGCCGAAAGGCGTATTGTATTGGCCGAAAGGCGTATTGTATTGGCGAAAGGCGTATTGTATTGGCGAAAGGCGTATTGAGCATAGCATTGGCCGAAAGGCGTATTGAGCATAGCATTGGCCGAAAGGCGTATTGTATTGGCCGAAAGGCGTATTGTATTGGCGAAAGGCGTATTGTATTGGCGAAAGGCGTATTGTATTGGCGAAAGGCGTATTGTATTGGCGAAAGGCGTATTGTATTGGCGAAAGGCGTATTGTATTGGCGAAAGGCGTATTGTATTGGCGAAAGGCGTATTGTATTGGCGAAAGGCGTATTGATATAACTGTGCCGAAAGGCGTATTGTATTGGCGAAAGGCGTATTGTATTGGCCGAAAGGCGTATTGTATTGGCGAAAGGCGTATTGTATTGGCCGAAAGGCGTATTGATATAACTGTGCCGAAAGGCGTATTGTATTGGCCGAAAGGCGTATTGTATTGGCCGAAAGGCGTATTGATATAACTGTGCCGAAAGGCGTATTGTATTGGCCGAAAGGCGTATTGTATTGGCGAAAGGCGTATTGAACATAGTATTGGCCGAAAGGCGTATTGTATTGGCCGAAAGGCGTATTGATATAACTGTGCCGAAAGGCGTATTGATATAACTGTGCCGAAAGGCGTATTGATATAACTGTGCCGAAAGGCGTATTGATATAACTGTGCCGAAAGGCGTATTGAGCATAGCATTGGCCGAAAGGCGTATTGTATTGGCCGAAAGGCGTATTGTATTGGCCGAAAGGCGTATTGAGCATTGCATAGTAAGATAAATTAAAGCATGGTTTATTGAAAATCATACGCACAAACAGCATCGCATTTACTAGAGCTTAATGAGATTTTATCTACATAGGGTATTGTATGGTGTAGGTGATCTAGATATCGAGGATCCAGGTGAGGATGAGATTCCTCCTCCTGAGGCATGAGTCCGGTTGATCGAGGATGGCTGCGGTGGTGTGCTGGCGCAGTCGAGGCTTCACTGACCCGTGGGGATAATATGTACAGAGTTTTGAGGGTCTTTTTGGGGTATTTAGGCTGATAGCTTTATAGACATTATAGGATGTTTAGGTAATGACATTTGTTTTGAAATTCTGGAACTGTTTGGTTGTATAGCGTTTTAAATGATTTTGTAAACTGTATTTGAATGTTTCAGGATTGGTGCGGATATGCTCGAGTTTTGAGCTATCCACGCCAATTGTTTTTAGGAAGTTTTATCACGTATTGCCTGAGTGGTATGTTTAGCAATGATCGGGAATGAAATCGAAAGAATATTGAAATGTTTAGGGTGCTAGAATGTGAGGGAGAAAGAGGAATTTGCTCTCTGGAATCGGATTCCAGAGAGCTGAAAGTTGAAGTGTTTTGCCCTCTGCTGTGGTAAGAAAAGAGTAGGCAAAATACAGAGGGCAGAGGGAGTGAATCATTGCACCATTCGCTGCACAACGCAGCGACTGGGCGCTGCACAACGCAGCGCCCGATCGTTGCAATGTGCAGCGATGCAGCGATCGCGCGCTGCATTGTGCAGCGCACACGGCGACCGTGCGCTGCAAATGGCAGCGCCCGGTCGCTGCTGCTTTTCGAGGGCAGAATTTCGATTCTGCCCTCCCTCTTTTCAATTTGATTTTTTTAAAGTTTTAATTAATGTTTTAAGTTTTAATTATTTATTAAACGTTTTGTTTTAAATGATTTCAAGGTTCAATTTCAATTCCGATTTCGATTCTGGTTTCGATTTCGGTTTAGATTCTGCCTAGAGTTTAGTTAAAATTATTAGGATAAAAAAAAAATAGTACGGAAAATACGGGTACAGTATTAGGGTCGTTACACTTTTGCCCTTTTCGGATCACTCATTTTGCAAAATGAGGACAGTACGGTGAAGTCCTCAGTACCTGTACTCCTTTAATCACTCTCACTACACTCTTTATTTCCTTGCTGTTCTTCAGTGCAAGATTTCCCCTTTCAAGTCTCTGATCTCTCACTTCTACTTTTTGACTACTGGATTACCACCGTGTCCAGAATATATCAATGTATCCGAAGAATAGATGAATAATTAAATAATAAATTAAATACTTAAAGAATAAATGAATAATTCAAGAATGAATTAATGCTCGTTTTGCTTATTTGAAGCATGCAATCGCCACCCAAAGAATTAATACTTAAAGAATAAATGAATAATTCAAGAATGAATAAATACAAAAATAATAATAAATAGTACATTAAAAAAATTTATAAATTTCTCCCACGGCCGTGTGTCGAAGATTCCTGCGTCCCGTCAAATGTGTTGAAGCCCATGAATGTGTCCTACGAAGCAGCGCCTGAAGTTGATCCCTAGTTAGGACAAGTGCGAGTATTATGCCATTGCTGCCGACATGTATCACAACGCAGGGTTGAGTTCCTCTTACTAACTCTTGAGCTTGACGGCTTGACGGCTCTTCGGCATCTCGCACTCTTGTCTTCTTTGGCCTACCAGGTTGACGCTGTCTTTTTGACGGGAGGATTTCGTTCATACCTTCTACGTGCAGTCACATTATTTGGCCGCGGATGAGACTAATATAATGTGAGTACATCTGCAGGTATCTTCCCGTGTAATAGCATGCATTCACGTAGTCTTCCGGCGCGACTCTCATCCAATGCATGCAAGGAATGGAATGGACACACGGGATTCCTGTAAGCTCCAACCTGGTGCAGTTGCACACACCTAAACTCATGTTGACATCGAATTGTTCGTATCCATTACGGACTTGAAATCGTGTAGCTCCCGCAAACGTTGCATGCCAATTTCCAAATGCGATCTTTAGCTTCTCAAGCTTTGCTTTGATCTTGGGATACAGGAGGTCATTTGAATCGGCTAGCTTCTCATATTTCTTCATGATGCGAGTCATCAAGCCGTGTTCGGATCATCTCGAATATGTCAGGATCAGTTTGTCCCTGATTGGCAAAAGAAGTGCATTAAATGACTCACACAAATTATTCAATCCCAAGTCGCACTTAGGATTTGGAGAGAAGGCATAACTAGCCCAATATTTCAGCTCTTCTGCTCGAAGCCAGTCGTGGGCCTCCGGACATAACTGGTGTAATTTTCGCAATTCATGCTAGAAATGGGCCTCCGTGGGTGCCCTAGCCGCATTCCACATCGCATCTCTGTATGCTTTGCCCCGAAAATAGTTTTTGAAATTCGCATACATATGCCGGAGGCAGAAGCAGTGTTCAGCATGTTCGAATTGTTCTCAAACAGCTCTCTATAACCCTGATATTTGCACGAACAACAGCTTCAATAAAACAATATTACACCCACAAGGCCACAAAATTTTAAATAACATATAGAAATGCATCGTACCTTCTATCGATCTGAAACAAGTGTCCAACCACAGCCCGATTCAGTGTTGAGGTCATGTTTTAATATTTGCAAAAATCATGTCCATGAGTCTACACACTCAGATTCGACGCTGGCAACAGAAACGGGGTAAATTCCATCGTTTTTGTCAATACTGACGGCTATGAGTAGTTGGCTGGCAAACGAGCCCTTTAGATGACAGCCATCCAAGTAGATAACGGGTCTTCCGTACTCCAGCAACCCAGTCTTGCAAGCAGCCATGCACATATAGAATCTTTGGAATCCTAATTGATTAGAGCCCACTAGGTTCCCATCAATTTTTACTGTGCTGCCCAGATTTGATCTGAATATTTCGACTGCGTACGACCACAGTTGCCTTTACTGTTCGTCGCACTTTCCTTCGTTGAGGGTTCGAGCTATGCTTCTTGCTCTTGTGGGCAAGACTGGGTGAAATGTTGACGGTGAAATCAAGCCTCACTGTCTCGATAATAGATGGGATGTCCAAGGTAGGGTGACTTTTGAACCTGTCCAAGTAATGTTTCACCATCCATTTTGCTGAAACGTGTTGATTTTTAGCTTGCCTCAAACAAAAGTGAGAGTCTATCAAACTCTTTATTTGAAACGTACGCTCCTCTTGCATCAACGAAGCATGCAGTCGCCACCCACATCCATCTTGACACTCAGCCGTCAGTCGACTCGTTTCACTTTTAGTGAATTTAATATCATAACCGTTTTCCAAAGAATATTTGTGTATTTCATCTTTAAGTTTCTCTAAAGAACCATATTTTCTACCCTTATGAAATCCCATAGAGATTTGTTCTCTTACTGGTCTGCTTTCCACCTCCTCGTCATCCGAGCCGACCGGTGTTCGAAGCTCATCGTCCAGCGTTTTGGAGGTTGAATAGATGAATATTTCTTTATCTGCATATGGGCCATTGAATGCTCGTACATCACCATATGCAGGCATGCTGTCCAAATACCAATTCATTTCGGCATCACTAGTTGATCTCTCATCTAAATCAATCGATTTACTTGAATCAGAATCCATCTTCGTCACTAATAAAAAAATGTTAAAAAATTATAATATAAAAAATTAAAACATTGAAAGTACTGATTATGATAATTATCAGGAAAGATTGATAGTGACAATATCTTTAGACAGAATTTCATTTCCAAATAAGTTCCCAGAAAAGGCTGGATGGTCACTAATACCTCACTTAAATTTCAGTCTCTTAGAAAGAACTTACTTACACAGATGAGATTCAATTAAATACAATATAATAGATAAATTACTAAAAATAAAAAAATAAAACTCCATACCTAGTTGGTGAACGTGGAGTAATATCGTCGGAAAGAGTAAAATAAATAAACATAAATGATAAATATTTAAATAAATAAACATAAATGAAAATATTTATACTTTCAGAATTTTGATAGAAAACTTTAAAATAAAAATACAATGAGTAACAATACGTTATAAAAAATTTAATTTCGGTTTAACACCTTGCATATGAGTTTTTTTAAAATGTTAAAGTAAATAATAATAAAAAAAAAAAAAACCTTCGTACTTAGTAGGTGAACTCGGAGAAGTATTGTCGAAATAATAAACGAGGGAGAGATTGAGAGAATAGAGAGAATGGAGAGAATTGAGAGGATTGTGTGATTTTTCAAGCCGAGGTCTCGGCTTTAAATAGGGTGCTCGAGTACGACCGTCCAGCTGGGCCAGCCGTACTCCACAGGGAAGAACCCGTGACTTGGTTCGTCCTCTAGTGGGATGAGTACGGCCGGTCCAGTTGGACCGGCCGTACTCACCCCTAAAAAAGATGAAACTCGTGACAAAAGTCACGGGTCTTTCCAGTTAGGTACGGCCGGTCTAACTGAACCAGCCGTACTCCGAGTAAAGAGGATGTCCCGTGATAAAAGTCATGGGTTTGTTCCCCTCGGAGTACAGCCGGCCCAATTGGACCGGCCGGTACTCCGCACCTTAACCGACCAAAATCCGTGACAAAAGTCACGGTTTTGCTGGAGCAGCGTCTCTTCGCACTTCTACTTTTTGACTACTGGATTAACCACCGTGTCCAAATATAATCAATGTATCCGAAGAATAGATGAATAATAAATAATAATTAAATACTAAAGAATAAATTAATATTCAAAAATGAATCTGCTCGTTTTGCTTATTGAAGCATGCCAATTCGCCACCCAAAGAATTAATCCTTAAAGAATAAAATGAATATTCAAGAATGAATAAATACAAAAATAATAATAATAGTAACATTAAAAAAATTTTATAAATTTCTCCCACGCCGTGTGTCGCAGATTCCTGGTCCCGTCAAATGTGTTGAAGCCCTGAGGTGTGTCCTACGAGCAGCGCCTAGTTGTAGCCCTATTGGACAATTGGCGAGTATATGCCATTTCTAGCCGACATTTATCACACCGCAGGTGTTGAGTTCCTCTTACTAACTCTTGAGCTTACGGCTTGACGTCTCTTCGGCATCTCGCACTTCGTGTCTTCTTGTGGCCTACCATGTTTGACCTGTCTTTTTATGACGGGAGGATTTTTTCAACCTTCTACGTGCAGTCACATTATTTGGCCGCGGATGAACTAATATAATAGTGAGTACATCTGCAGGGTATCTTCCCGTGTAATAGCATGCATTCACTAGTCTTCCGGCCGACTCTCACCACTGCTGCGGAATGTAATGGGACACACGGGATTCCTGTAAGCTCCAACCTGGTGGCGTTGCACACACCAAACTCATGTGACATCGAATTGTGTTCGTATCCATTACGGACTTGAAATCGTGTAGCTCCCGCAAACGTTGCATGCCAATTTCCAAATGCGATCTTTAGCTTCTCAAGCTTTGCTTTGATCTTGGGATACAGGAGGTCATTTGAATCGGCTAGCTTCTCATATTTCTTCATGATGCGAGTCATCAAGCCGTGTTCGGATCATCTCGAATATGTCAGGATCAGTTTGTCCCTGATTGGCAAAAGAAGTGCATTAAATGACTCACACAAATTATTCAATCCCAAGTCGCACTTAGGATTTGGAGAGAAGGCATAACTAGCCCAATATTTCAGCTCTTCTGCTCGAAGCCAGTCGTGGGCCTCCGGACATAACTGGTGTAATTTTCGCAATTCATGCTAGAAATGGGCCTCCGTGGGTGCCCTAGCCGCATTCCACATCGCATCTCTGTATGCTTTGCCCCGAAAATAGTTTTTGAAATTCGCATACATATGCCGGAGGCAGAAGCAGTGTTCAGCATGTTCGAATTGTTCTCGAACAGCTCTCTATAACCCTGATATTTGCACGAACAACAGCTTCAATAAAACAATATTACACCCACAAGGCCACAAAATTTTAAATAACATATAGAAATGCATCGTACCTTCTATCGATCTGAAACAAGTGTCCAACCACAGCCCGATTCAGTGTTGAGGTCATGTTTTAATATTTGCAAAAATCATGTCCATGAGTCTACACACTCAGATTCGACGCTGGCAACAGAAACGGGGTAAATTCCATCGTTTTTGTCAATACTGACGGTTGTGAGTAGTTGGCTGGCACACGAGCCCTTTAGATGACAGCCATCCAAGTAGATAACGGGTCTTCCGTACTCCAGCAACCCAGTCTTGCAAGCAGCCATGCACATATAGAATCTTTGGAATCCTAATTGATTAGAGCCCACTAGGTTCCCATCAATTTTTACTGTGCTGCCCAGATTTGATCTGAATATTTCGACTGCGTACGACCACAGTTGCCTTTACTGTTCGTCGCACTTTCCTTCGTTGAGGGTTCGAGCTATGCTTCTTGCTCTTGTGGGCAAGACTGGGTGAAATGTTGACGGTGAAATCAAGCCTCACTGTCTCGATAATAGATGGGATGTCCAAGGTAGGGTGACTTTTGAACCTGTCCAAGTAATGTTTCACCATCCATTTTGCTGAAACGTGTTGATTTTTAGCTTGCCTCAAACAAAAGTGAGAGTCTATCAAACTCTTTATTTGAAACGTACGCTCCTCTTGCATCAACGAAGCATGCAGTCAGCCACCGCATCCATCTTGACACTCAGCCGTCAGTCGACTTCGTTTCACTTTTAGTGAATTTAATATCATAACCGTTTTCCAAAGAATATTTGTGTATTTCATCTTTAAGTTTCTCTAAAGAACCATATTTTCTACCCTTATGAAATCCCATAGAGATTTGTTCTCTTACTGGTCTGCTTTCCACCTCCTCGTCATCCGAGCCGACCGGTGTTCGAAGCTCATCGTCCAGCGTTTTAGAGGTTGAATAGATGAATATTTCTTTATCTGCATATGGGCCATTGAATGCTCGTACATCACCATATGCAGGCATGCTGTCCAAATACCAATTCATTTCGGCATCACTAGTTGATCTCTCATCTAAATCAATCGATTTACTTGAATCAGAATCCATCTTCGTCACTAATAAAAAAATGTTAAAAAAATTAATAATATAAAAATTAAAACATTGAAAGTACTGATTATGATAATTATCAGGAAAGATTGATATTGACAATATCTTTAGACAGAATTTCATTTCCAAATAAGTTCCCAGAAAAGGCTGGATGGTCACTAATACCTCACTTAAATTTCAGTCTCTTAGAAAGAACTTACTTACACAGATGAGATTCAATTAAATACAATATAATAGATAAATTACTAAAAATAAAAAAATAAAACTCCATACCTAGTTGGTGAACGTGGAGTAATATCGTCGGAAGAGTAAAATAAATAAACATAAATGATAAATATTTAAATAAATAAACATAAATTAAAATATTTATACTTTCAGAATTTTGATAGAAACTTTTAAAATAAAAATACAATGAAGTAACAATACAGTTATAAAAAATTTAATTTCGGTTTAACACCTTGCATATGAGTTTTTTTTAAAATGTTTAAAGTAAATAATAATAATAAAAAAAAAACCTTCGTACTTAGTAGGTGAACGCGGAGAAGTATTGTCGAAATAATAAACGAGGGAGAGAATTGAGAGAATAGAGAGAATGGAGAGAATTGAGAGGATTGTGTGATTTTTCAAAGCCGAGGTCTCGGCTTTAAATAGGGTGCTCGAGTACGACCGGTCCAGCTGGGCCAGCCGTACTCCACAGGGAAGAACCCGTGACTTGGTTTCGTCCTCTAGTGGGATGAGTACGGCCGGTCCAGTTGGACCGGCCGTACTCACCCCTAAAAAAGATGAAACTCGTGACAAAAGTCACGGGTCTTTCCAGTTAGGGTACGGCCGGTCTAACTGAACCAGCCGTACTCCGAGGTAAAGAGGATGTCCCGTGATAAAAGTCATGGGTTTGTTCCCCTCGGAGTACGGCCGGCCCAATTGGACCGGCCGTACTCCGCCCTAAACGACAAAATCCGTGACAAAAGTCACAGGTTTTGCCCTGGACCAGCCGTCCTCTTCACCACTCATGCGAGGTTGAACTTGTATATTTTTGATACGTTAAGGTTTTTTTTGATGAGTAGTAAAATTTGAGGTTTGTTTTTAGAAAAGAACAGATAGTTTAGGGTTTTTTTTTTAAAAAAAAAACCCTATATTTTGTCAGCCTTTTCTTTTTTTTTTTCTTTAAGTTTTTTGGTCATAAACTTGCAGGAAATTTTCAAATCAACGTTGGTCCAGGAAATATTATTAAAACATTTTTCTTTTATAGGGGACATAAAAAGAATTAAGTTCTTCGATCTATGAGTTCAAGGGTTATTTTCTCCAAATAAGTCACATTTTATTGAATAATGTCTCGTATTTTAGCAAGTCATCAAGACAGTAGATGTTTGTGTAGAAGATGTCGATTATCTAAACCGGCGCGATGTGCAGAAAGCACTTCATGCCCGTTAAGTTAAATTTGAATAGTAAGCTCTCAGATTTTAAGAAATCAAATTTTACAAAAAAAATCCATTTTTTAAACTATTAATTAATATTTTATTTGGTTTTCATAATGATCTGATGAAAGAGTACTGTGAAACATGAAATTTTTTCATAAAAATATGATTAGTCCATTAATTTACTAAATATTTTTTATTAATGGATGTGCTAAAGTATCTTGGAGTATGAGCTGCTTATTGGGTGTGAAGATACTAACAATCAAAATTGTTGGAAAATTAGTGAAAGAGGGAATTCAAGTCTTGATTTTAATGTGAAAATAAATTGAATTTCTACAATTTTGGTAGTAGCAATTGATTTTCTTTTGATGATTCTAAATGTTTTTAAATTGCAAAGACGATCAAAATTTCGTCATTCCATCATTCCAAACGTACAGAGGCCACCATTATTTTTTAAAAAAAAATTAGACACAGATACAGACTTAGTTTTATGCAGGTTTAAAATATTTCTAATTATAGTTCAATAATTTTTTTTTAGTCTACGAGGATGGTCAAAACACTGAAAATGTCTTCAATTATGGATGTTTTTCTTTTTTCTAAAAATTTAACCTTTACGTAATAATATCACATGTAATTGTAATTAGTTTTTGTTTCTAGACTCAAAATCTATGTGCTTTAAAAAATTATGTAAGAAAACTAGTATTAAAAAAAAAAAAAAAAAAAGTGAATGCTTGGTATTTATTGTGATCCGAAAAATATTCCAGATTAAAGAACTAAATTTGCTAACATGCAGAGACGACATCTAAGTAAGAAAGCCAAGAACATGAAGAACAAAATAAAGAAGACGAGCGAGGAAGAAGTTCAGAGAGTAGGATAAGAGGCAGCCAAAGTGATCCCACACAGGCCCTCCTTCGCATTAACATCTCTCTGCATCCTTACGTATCCATTTTCACCCCATCCTACTCCCCACGAGTTCTTCACCAGCCAGTATTTGGTCCCATCGGAGCTGACTCCATATCCGACCGCCGTAACACCATGATCTAGTTTTGCGCCACAGCCTCCTGTAAACACGCCGCTGGAATAGAACCGGAATTGATAACCATTCGCCTCGATGCAAACTGAAACTGGCTGGTTAGCTACCGCGTTGAGCAGCGCAGCTTCGTTGTTTTGCGGCAGCACTTCGAACCCATTTATCCTGGCTGCATTTACAGATTGCTTGTAGGTGTCGCAAGCTGAATCCACACCCGCGTATGGATAATCTGCTTCTGTGTTGAGTCCTTTGTTTTTTATGATGTACTTGAAGGCTTCAACCTGATTTCCACCCCGACATCCTTTGTTGAAGCCATTGACATCACAACTGACCAGCTGTTGCTCTGATAAAGAGATCAATCTTCCTGTCTTTATCTTCGTCATTCCCTCCATGGCTGCCACTGCAGAAAAAGCCCAGCAAGATGCTGTAGTTTGAAGGAGAAATGAGTTAGAAAAAAAGAATAATTTATCACCCTTGAAAGATTCATGAAAACTTTTATGATACTCTACAGCATCCGCCTTGTAACTTGACAGGTGTGACAGCTCCTTCGGTTCTCCAGTCAATCATCCCTGGCGCATTTGACACATTCTCATATTTGAATGATGTTTTCAACATCGAATTACTCTGAGGCTCAATTCTGTTTAATGAGGCTGCAAACTCCTCGTCTGTTAGATCCGCAAACTGGTTGAGACCCAGCTTGTAAGAATGGTTTGGCTCACTGTTGAATTTATCTATACGTTCAGCATTTTCCTTGAAAATCTCAAACCGACTCTCCTTCTCCGTTTCGTCGGGATATAATCGGCCATATTGTCGAATCCATTCCTCGTACTTTTCATTCATTGACACATCTTGCAGACTTCGAGATATTACTTGTGTGGCAATTGCTCCTAAAATGAAGACCAAAGCTAAAGAAATATACAGGCTTTGGTTCGTTAACCCCATCACTGATGACGATCTGTATAAAAAAACATTCCAAACTGATGAACGAACTACGTAGGTTAAACTAACGTCATCTTTGTTTACATCAACATTAGGTATTGATATACATAGATACGTATAGATATCAAGAATTTACGTATACATACATGTATACACACATATACCTGTTGTTGGCCCAAGTCTGACTCAAACTGGGTCTCCTCTTTGTCCCTCTAAAAGCAAGACCTGTGCAAGTTATATTATCATTACTGGTAGCTCACCATATTTATAGTGACCTTACTTTCATTTCTATGCCGGAACTTACAAAGAACGCAAGAACCGTTTCGGGAGTTACAACACAAACAGACCAACAGTGGCAGTTTCCGATTGAAGACCAAAAACCTCATTAATTCTCTCCTTCAGCATGCTTTGACAAGATGCTATCAGTAAAAACTGACTGTTTCTATTAGTAAATGTGTGCATTTATTTTCCTCTATTAGTAAACATTGACTGTTGCTATTAGTAAATGTGTGCATTTATATGATGAAAAGTTCAAATCAATTTTCTGATTATTTAATCGTTTATTGGAGTTTTCGAAAGCTACTATTAATTTGTTACTGGTTTTTGTATAAATAAAGTTGTACAACTACACATTATATGTAGTTTTTGATTTCAATATTTTATATTTAACGGGCGATGAATATGTCGTTAAATGCCAAAAACAAACTTCGACAATCTATGTATATCTCGAATAATTTTGGAAATACAGATTGTCATCCTTCTGTTTCAACATCGGTGGTCAGTTTCTTACTCTTACTTCTTCTTTCTGATAACACTAAGTTATCTTGCTAGGTATTGGATACTGGAGCTAAAAACCATATTTTCATATTTAACTTACTACTTGTCAGCGTCTTTACCTATCTGTTGTATTGTTCTATTATTTTTCAAACCCCATCTTGTTTCATTTAGGAATGCTCCACGGGTAAGAAGATTAGGTCAGGTGATAGACATAGAAACTTGTTTGTCGTCCACCAATATCAATTAACATCCCAAACAAGATCAATATCGGTTAGTTGAAACTCAATAAAATTTCATGATTAGGCATGAAAAACTTGCACATCCTTCTTAGGTAAAGTTAAAATTACTCAAAAACAGTGTACATGTTCAGTTTGTCTTTTACAAAATAAATCGTTTACCTTTTATTTCGAATAATTCAAGTTTTGAATATTTTTTTTTTGTTAATTTTTTTTTTTTAAAATCTCCTATTTTTTGAGTGGGGAGGAGGTTGACACCTCCCTCTCCTCTCCTCTCCTCTTCTTCAATATCACCATATCTCTCTCTCTTAGCCAAGACAGAAAACGAAGAAATTTCTTCCTTTGCAGGCAGAGACAAACCCCGCTCATCGACCATCAAGATCAACACTGTGAATCCGTTTTTTGTGGGAATTTATTCCTGGTTTTAGAAGAATCGAAATTGGACTCCAAGGAGAAGATTATGGTGCTTGTGCTACTGGAAAGGAGGAGATCGGAATTTTATGAGTATCATCAAACTCAAGTTTTCCCCTACTGAATTTTAGTGAAGATATTTTTTACTGGAGAATTAAATATTTTATTATAGAGGATTGAACATAACAAGAGAAACTACTCCAATCGTCGCGGGTTATAGAAACATGGCATGTTTTTTTACTAAAAGTACTAGATTGTCTTAGATTTTGAAAGACATATTGAGGAAGAAAGGAAAATAAAGACCTAAAGAAACATAAAATATGGTAAGTAAGTTGAAATATAGAGCGTCAGGCTATGGGATACGTGGGTTCAATGGCTAAACCACACAGACCTTCCTTTGCATCCACATCACGTTGTATCCTCATGTATCCTTCTTCACCCCATTGTGTGCTCCATGAATTCTTTGCCAACCAATATTTAGTCCCATCGGAGTCGACTCCATATCCGATGATAGTAAGCTCATGATCTAGTTGTGTATCACACTCTCCAGTAAATATACCGCTTGCATAAAACTTAAAATCCGTTGAGTTAGAACCAACTGCAACTGAAACCGGCTGGTGAGCCACGGCCTTAAGCAAGGCGTCTTCACTGTTTGCTGGCACAAGTTCAAACCCTTTTATACTTGCTGCAATTTGGCTTCTGTTTTCCTCCATGCAAGTTCTTTTTACGCCCATGTATGGATAGTTAGCTTCAGAGTTGAGTCCTTTATTTTTTATGATGAACTTGAAGGCCTCACTCGTAAAACCACCCACACAATCTTTGTTCATACCTTTGGAGTCACAATCGACGAGTTCTTGTGCAGATAAAGAGATTAGTTCTCCGGTTGCTAGCTTTACAGCTCCTTCCATGGCTGCAACTGCTGAAAATGCCCAACAACATCCTGTATTCCAAAAGAAAAATGTCTCAGCAAAAAAACATTAGTTTCATCACAGTATATGATACTTTCGTACTCTTACCACATCCTCCTTGGTTCTTTACAGGTGTTACAGCTCCTTCCAGTCTCCAGTCTATGGTCGATGGTATGTCCGATACATTCTCGTATCTGAAGGAACTTCTCACATTATTCGCCGTCGAACTGAGACGAGAGTTGTATCCATTGTTGAAGGCGGTGAATTCCTCATGCGTGAGGTCTGCAAACTGATTAAGACCCAACTTATAGGATTTGTTAGGCAAACTGTTGGTTAGTTCTATGTGTTTCACATTTTCCTTGAAAATCTGAAATCGAGTCTCCTTCTCTGTCTTGTCTTTGTAAATTTTCTCATAACGACTGATCCACTCCTCGTACTTCACATACATTAACACATCTTCAAGATCTCTTGACATAACTTGGGCAGCCATTGTCCCTAAAATAAAGAATATGGCTAAAGAAATGCTCTGACTTTGACTAGTGAACCCCATGACTGATTATGATCTGTTTAAAAAATTCATAACCATAGTGAAATTTTGAGAATGTAGGTGCTGCATTCAAATCCTAAATTTGCAAAAATATTCATTTGTCTACATTTTTCTTATAAACTCACATTTTTTTAAAAAAAAAAAAGTGTCGAATAAAAACCTTAGAACATTGTAAATTGTATTTATTTGATAATTCATACATACATATACATAAAACAAAAACCTGTTGTTGGTTCACGTCTGAGTCAAACTGGATCTCCTCTTTGTCCCTCCGAGGACAAGGCACTGAAAGTTCTTTTAGCACACAGGCTGCTCCCATGTTTATACGTCACTTCTGGTTCTAACCGTTTATGGAGGGAGAAGGGAGGAGCTCCAAAACTACTAAAAAACTCACTTAATAAGGAACTTACAACATAAATGCAGCCATAGAAGGAGCTTCATTTTGAAGACCAAAACCTCCATTTTATAAAACATTGCCGGTTAATTCTCTGCATCAAAATCTCATTAATGGTGTTAAAACTGCAATACGTTGATTATATTTTTTTAAGGCACTCAAACTATCTTTAAGTAATCATCGGTAATTGTTTCTTTTAGCCATATTCAAAATTGGTAATTGTTTAGTTTCTTGGAGAAGAAGGAAAAATAATGTCACCTAAAGAAGCAACCTAAAATGTGGGATGGAATAAGTTTGAAACTTAGAGCGTTGCGGCGATGGGATACGTGGGTTTCTGGTTGTATGGCTAACCACCGACACGGCCTTTATGCATCCACATCACGTTGTATCCTCATGTATCCTTCTTCACCCCATTGTGTCTCCCATGACTTCGTGCCAACCCATTTTGTCCCCATCGGATCGATTATCCATATCCGGGATAGTAAGCTCATGATCTAGTTGTGTAATCACACTCTCCATAAATTACCCTTCATAAAACTTAAAATCCGTTGAGTTAGAACCAACTGCAACTGAAACCGGCTGACCCCTGAGACCCACGGCCTTAGCGGCGTCTCACTGTTTCCTGGCACAAGTCAAAACCCTTATTCCTTGCTGCAAATTTTGGCTTCTGTTTTCCTCCATGCAAGTTCTTTTTACCGCCCAGTATGGATAGTTTATCTTTCGAGTGAAGTACCTTTATTTTTTATGATGAACTTGAAGGCCTCACTCGTAAAACCACCCACACAATCTTTGTTCATACCTTTGGAGTCACAATCGACGAGTTCTTGTGCAGATAAAGAGATTAGTTCTCCGGTTGCTAGCTTTACAGCTCCTTCCATGGCTGCAACTGCTGAAAATGCCCAACAACATCCTGTATTCCAAAGAAAAATGTCTCAGCAAAAAACATTAGTTTCATCACAGTATATGATACTTTCGTACTCTTACCACATCCTCCTTGGTTCTTTACAGGTGTTACAGCTCCTTCCAGTCTCCAGTCTATGGTCGATGGTATGTCCGATACATTCTCGTATCTGAAGGAACTTCTCACATTATTCGCCGTCGAACTGAGACGAGAGTTGTATCCATTGTTGAAGGCGGTGAATTCCTCATGCGTGAGGTCTGCAAACTGATTAAGACCCAACTTATAGGATTTGTTAGGCAAACTGTTGGTTAGTTCTATGTGTTTCACATTTTCCTTGAAAATCTGAAATCGAGTCTCCTTCTCTGTCTTGTCTTTGTAAATTTTCTCATAACGACTGATCCACTCCTCGTACTTCACATACATTAACACATCTTCAAGATCTCTTGACATAACTTGGGCAGCCATTGTCCCTAAAATAAAGAATATGGCTAAAGAAATGCTCTGACTTTGACTAGTGAACCCCATGACTGATTATGATCTGTTTAAAAAATTCATAACCATAGTGAAATTTTGAGAATGTAGGTGCTGCATTCAAATCCTAAATTTGCAAAAATATTCATTTGTCTACATTTTTCTTATAAACTCACATTTTTTTTAAAAAAAAAAAGTGTCGAATAAAAAACCTTAGAACATTGGAAATTGTATTTAGTTTGAGAATTCATACATACATATATACATAAAACAAAAACCTGTTGTTGGTTCACGTCTGAGTCAAACTGGATCTCCTCTTTGTCCCTCCGAGGACAAGGCAACTGAAAGTTCTTTTAGCAACACAGGCTGCTCCCATGTTTATACGTCACTTCTGGTTCTACCGTTTATGGAGGAGAAGGGAGGAGCTCCAAAACTACTAAAAACTCACTTAATAAGGAACTTACAACATAAATGCAGCCATAGAAGGAGCTTCAATTTGAAGACCAAAACCTCCATTTTATAAACATTGCCGTTTAATTCTCTGCATCAAAATCTTCATTAATGGTGTTTAAAACTGCAATAACGTTGATTATATTTTTTTTAAGGCAATCAAACTATCTTTAAGTAATCATCTGTAATTGTTTCTTTTAGCCATATTCAAAATATGGTAATTGGTTTCTTAATTTTTTTCGAGGTTTTAATGTCAGAATTTTATAATCATCATCATCATCATTTCATAGCATAAATATCAGGCTTGTTGCAATGATTTAACAGTATTTCGTCTAAGACATCTTCAAGTTAGCGTAGAACTATTCATTCGTTTAATTCAACCTTTTACTCGCCTTGAAAAGTGAAGAATCAAAGGGAATCATTTGGATTTTTTTGGATCTTTATGGCTTTGATTTCTCCAAAGAATCAGCGGAATTTTCCCCTTAATTTCTGGAGATGTTCTTTCTGTGATTTGGCAGACTATATTTTACTTTTCAAAACCACATCTATTTAAATTATTGCTGAGTTTGCAAGAAGAGAGCTCTCTAGGAGCCGTTTTTGGCTGCGCAAAACAAGAACGCTAAAAGGAGAAAAATTGTAGAACAAAAGGTAAACCAAACTGAAGTTCTCAAACGTGATGATTATAAAGTGTTTTTTATTTTATTTTTATTCTTCTCGTTCTAACGTTTTCTTTATTTCAAGTATGACAATGTTTACTGACGTATTAGTTTTTAGGAATTTCATTATGACATTCATTTTTTTAGTAATTGACAAGATAAAATACTCTCACTATATTTATTTCTGATAATACGATGGAAATTTGTTTCTTAATATTATTTCTAACAAATTGGAGGTAACTTTAATTTAGAATGACTAGGAGTGAAGACCTCATACACATAATGAGTCTCAATTGTGAATCCGCTACGTGAATGTAAGGAGGGTTTGTAGGTACAATTCATACTAGTGGAGGTGTACAATCCCACATTGCTCAAGAAAGTGAAAAATAAATAGTTTATAGTGCAGTTCTCCTCCCTACATAATATCATGTTTTTTGGGGCTGACCCCAAGAACAAATTTGTGCGGCCTCTGACCCAAAACGAACACTATTGTACTAGGAGCACCGGGTGACGTTACACAAATGATAATGTAATTTAGAAAGTTTGATAATTTCGTATGAATGATAGTTATAACCTACTTGAAATGTGGAGGAGATCAATATTTAAACCAATGCCCATTAATTTGGATATAAGAAATTTTAATAGAAAACCCAATAATCTAATTTATAATTCTTACAAACCTACTTGGAAGAATCATCCAAACTTTTCTTAGAATAATAACAAAGAATTCTGCAGCATCTTCAAAACCAAAGTATCCACTATATTTCATATCATGCGTCACTGCAAAAGAAGTCAAGCCTTGAAAAATTAATGGGTCAAATGGTCTCCAAGACAAATCAATTCATTTATTAATGAATAGATGATGCCACCACCAACACTACTTCAAGATTTCATAAAATAGAGTAGGAGGACAATCATTTGGCATTATTTTTATAAGCATGTAAAAAGCTTCATATTTACATTATTTCTACGTATGTAAATTTTAAAACCATCACACATCTTGTTATTGCAATATTTGTTGAGAATCCGTTCATCCGAGGCTGGTACATTCATAAAATTATGGGTGGTCAAAACCAACCAAGAATTGACAAACTAATCCAAAATGATTCTCGACAAATATATAAAATCGAACCAAATCAGTTTAGTCGGCTTTTAAAGTCAACCAAAACACATTTGGTCCTAAATTTTGAAAACTGATAAAATTTGGTTCAATTATCGGTTTGACAAATGTAAAACAAAACTAACCTAACTGAACCGAATTATCACTAAATGCTTTAGTTCTATAAAAAAATCTGTAATTTATGTAATTAAATGATTTTGATTAATTTTAATCTTAAGGATTTGCAAATAAATTTTTTTGTCGAAATTTTTATTATGTTTTCAAAACAAGGCTAGGATTTGATTAAATTCTTAGTTTTTATTGATGAGCATTTAATCAAGTTAATATTACTCATTAGATATTTTTAATTATTCGTAACAAAGAATTTTTGAAATTAAGTTTGGCCTAAATAATAAGTATAATTGAATTTTTTATTATATCTAATTGTGAGATTTGAGAATGTAACTAAGTTAATTTTTTATAATTTGAAAAATATAGAATTTTATTTCTAAAATTTTTACACAAATACAAAACAATTTTTTTTTTTTTTTATTTGTATTAAGATATTGGGCTCGGTTTCGAATGGGTTGTTGCACCAAAAAGATCCAGTTTTGGTCTTCAAATGTCAAAAACCAATCTTAATCCGTTCGGCTCGGTTTGATTGCAAAACTTAAACAAACCAAACCAAACCATGTACACTCCTAAGTCCTAGCGAAAAGGTCCTATCTCAACCATAATATGTAAAAGATTAAAGGGAAGTTGAAGGGAAAAACTCCATAATTCGATATTCCCTTTCACATTGCCACACTGGAACTTCTAAAACCCATGCATGTTTCGACTTACAAAGCACAACCCAGACACGAGGATCCCCGAGAATTGAAAGTTTGTTTTTGTTCTTTAAAACTACCTAAAATGGTTACATAATTTGAAAAAACAAGTAAAATAATGCGACAAAACTAGAGTTTCCTAATCTTGATTCAGGGTTCATCTCCGTTTTGAAAATTAGATAGAGAACTTACGTTTCTTTCAAGAGTTTTCTTCCAACATTGATGCTTAGAACATTGGCACTGGCCCCTCCTCGAACCAGCCAATTGATCTTCTTCCTCTTTCTTAACCTCTCCGTCGCTTCCACATTTTGCAGAACCAGAACCAGAGCCAGAACCATCCGCCATCTTCCTTCTCCATAACTCTCTCATTCTCTCTCTAACCTCGCAGCCACTCTCCTCATGCAGCCCTTCGCAGAACCCACATCTCAAAGCCCTCTTCTGCACTGGCCGAATACTTTTCACTTGCTCAAAAACAAGAGCTAGCCTCAACGCGTTACTTAAAGAATTTGGTTTTTGTGGGATTATCCACTCCTGCAATTGTTCTTTCAAACCGTCTATAAAAATCCCTATTACCAGGCTGTCGGGGAGTCCATGTCCAGGCCATTTCTTCAGTATCAACTGCAATTTCAAAAAGTAGGAACGTACGGATTCCTCCTCTTCTTGATTAATCATCATAAGCTCAGATCTCAATTGATCTACCAATTCGATTCTGCTGTATGCTTGTAAAAAAGAAAACTTTATCTCTTCCCAAGTAAGCATAGTGTACGGCTCGATGTTTAAATCGAACCAAAGCGCAGCCTCGCTCTCCAGCGTAACGGGGAAGATTTTCGTCATCATTTCAATGGATGAGACATTATTCGCTCGGCAGACTTTGTTAAACCGGCTTAAATGCATCGTCGGACACTCTTCAGGTCTACCATGATAAACCGGCAAAGATGCGATATTCAAGTAGGCGGTGGATTGAGTGGATGGAGGAAACTTAGGAGAGTTTGACGCAGAAGATCCTCTCGCACTTGAACCAGTGGGTTTCAAAACCGATGCATGGGCTTGCGATGAAGATTGATCGGTAACGGCATTGTTAATCGATTCCGATGCAGCCAACGAACCGTCGCCATCGTTATAATCACTCGCTGAATATTCGTATTCGTCTCCGTTAGATTCATAACGAGATGAAGAAGGAAAGTAGGCCGAATCATCGTTGTAAGAATCGGCTCTACGTCGGGGAGACGATTTAGAAGAATTCCTGAGTTTCTTGGTCATCTTTGATTTCTCCTACGAAACTCGATTGTGGAGTCGAGACTGCGGAGGTTTTGTTGAGGAAAAAGAAGCGGCTGTTCAAGACAGTTAAATGACAGCGTTTGTATATGTAATTAATAATTGCACGTTGATGGGCACGAGGGGCATGCGGCTCCCGAATTACAATTCGGGGGCATGCGGCCCACCAGGGTTATTTTGACAATTTTTAGAATTTTGAGATTTTGATTGCAACGATTTTTAATTCGAGGATTTTTTTCGAGAATTATCCTTACTTCAAAGTTGTTTTTAAAATTTACCCTTAATAATAAACTTGACGCCTTTAAATAGACCATTATAAACCTTGGCAAGCTGATTGGGCCAACAACTTCGAATTGAGACAAGTCCAATAAGAGCCTATTCTGTGACGCGACGTGATGTGTAGTTAAGACAGGACAGAGGGTAGTTTCCGTTTGAAGCTTGCAGCTCTTGCAACTGTGCTCTTGCAATCTTTGTTGTTGCAGCTCTTGCAATCTTTGTTGTTGCCTAGATTGTTGTCCAAATGTATTAAAACAGTTAGGGTTTCTCCTTGATCCCTTCATGCAAATCTTGAAAGTGTCAAGAAATCTATTAAAAACAAAAGTGTCTCACTTATGCGTCCCACATCGGATGTGGAGTGTCTCCTGGAATAGAATATAAGGTCAAAGTTAAACTTACATTTTTAAACTAACTTTTGGATGTAGTTAGGATTCTGTTTCTTATCATTTGGTATCAAAACCTAAACCTCTGTGGGTCGTGAAAACAGATCCAACAGATCGCCGACTAAGACAGTCGTCTTTAAAAGGGGTGGAAATGAAGTGAATCTCACATCGGTTCTAGAGAGTCGTCTGTGATAGTATATATGTTAGGTCCAAACTTTCACTATTGAACTCGTTTTTGTAGTAGAATTAGGGGTTTCTCATATCACTTGGTATCAGAGTCTAACCTCTGTGGGTCGGTGTGAACATATCCAACATATCGCTGACTGAGTCAATTACATTTACTGATCCGATAGATAGCCGACTGAGACAATCACCTTTAAAGGGTGTGGGAATGATGTGAATCTCACATCGGTTTCAAAGGGTCGCCTGGATTAATATATATGTTGGGTCAAAACCTCCATTCTTGAGCACGCTTTTGTGGTAGAGTCAGTGGTTCTTTATTCTGTCCTAGGAGACACTCCACATCCGATGTGGTACGCATCATTGATTATATTGTAAGGACTGAACATAGTTCTCTGACTTCTGCAATCTAGAAGTCAGAATCCGAAAGGGTAGGGTCACAACAAGTTTGATATGAGAGCATTTGTTTAAAAATTCTAGAAAATGATAAATTTATATCATTAGGAATATGATGCTTTGGGCGAGAAAAGTTGAAAGTGAATGGATTTATGATACATGACCCTTAAGATGTTGAGTCTAGGTGTAAATCCTATGAGTTCTGGTGTGTTGTGTTGGTTTACCTTACGAGCTGAGTGAATTCGATATTAATCTTAGGGGTGTGCAAACCGAACCGGAACCGATGAACCGAACCAGAATCGGTGAAATAGGTTCGGTTCGGATCGATTTTGACTATTTGAAAACCGATCTTCGGTTTCATTTTGTAGGAACCGCTTAATTAGGTTCGATTTTCGGTTTGGATCGTTCAAAATCGATACAAACCGAACCGAACCGGTTTTACACATTGAACAGAGAATACAGAAATGAAACTTTTTTACCAACCAATAATATTGGGGATATAAAGGTACACGGATAATTTCCTCTGCCTAGGCCTAGACTTGTCCATTTCAGCCGAAAAGCACGAGGTTAGTATCAGATGAACCTCAAACTTACCAGGAACGGGATGCAAGATAAAAACAAAAAACAAGAAGAAGAAAAAGAAAAAAGCAGAGCAGGAACGCTGAAGAATATCGGAAACTCAAGAGCCACTCTTACATCCGGCAATAGCAGCAGGAGAGGAGTAAGAAGGCATCTCCACTGAAGAACTTCGATGAAACAAAGAAAGCGCAGAAAGAAAGCCAGAATAATGAAAGAGAAAAGAGGAGGAGGAAGAAGAAATGAAATAAGAGAGGAAAGGTGATGAGAGAAGCGGTGGAGGGAACTGTAGTCTGGGTTTCGCGGCAGAAGAGACGAGTGTGATGGGGATTCGACCTTTCTGAAACAGTCAGAACCCCTCCTCAGGTTCGTCAGTGATACGTTACTTCTGTTTCCCTTTCCAATCTTCCCCACTCTCTATTATTTAATTATCTTTTTCTTTTTTAATACTAATTAATTATTGTTGTACCAAGAATGTGTGATTAACTTTACAACTTTGCCATTTCCTAAATTAATTTTAAAATTTATTTCATACATTAAACTACGAATTTATAATTCCTCTGTAGAACCGAAACCGAACCGGAATCGAACCGAAACTTTTGGTTCGGTTTTGGTATGTTAAAAGACCGGTTTCGGTTCGATAAATCCGAAACCGAAACCGATCGGTTCGGTTCGGTTCCTCCCCAAAATCGAACCGAAATCGGTTTTGCACACCCCTAATTATTCCATTGTGGTTGGTTGGAAAAAATTGATAAAGGAAGACAATATGTGAAAATGATGAGAATGATCATACTGGGAAGAATGTTTAGGATGAATTAGAAAATGATGTGGGTGAAGCCAAGGACTAATTAAAATGGAAACACAAACTTTAAAGATAATGTAGAGAAAATATATGAAAAGAAAGAGGTTAATAGACTTTGGAGTGTTACTTTTGTCATGAAAGAGGTCACCAAGTAAAAAAGATTCCCAAATTAGGGATGTGGAGGAATGATAAGTTGTGCCATGTGGAACTAAAAATATGGGTGGTGCATCAGAAGCATGACTTAGACTTTTTTTTTTTACTATTTAAGTAGAGTCTAATTTCGAGAACATAATTTCTTAAAGATTGGGAGAAAGAAATTGACAAATTAATAAAACATATATTTGCAAACTAAAAATTAGTAGGGTAATTATCGATTTTAACCATGTACTATGCACTTTATTTCAGTTAGCCCCCTGTACTAAAAAAACTAGCAAATCAAACTACACTGTGATTCTGTTATCAGTTTTGACCTTCCATCAACAATTTTGTTAAACCCTCATTTAAAAAATTATCAAATGATATTGGATTCGCTTCAACTTTTTATTACATGTTCATTACTTAATGAGAAGATAATTAAGAAATTTTCGTAATTTTTTAACACGTATACGATTTATTGTAATTCTATTTTAATAATTTATAAAAATATTATAATAAATCATACAAGTTTTAGAAAATCACGAACATGTTTCTATTATCTCTACCCATAAGAGGGTGAACATGTGAAAATATTTTCAAACAAATCCAATATTGTTTGATATTTTTTTAAAAATAATTTATAAAGTAAAGAAGAAACTGAGATTAATTTTGAAAGAATACAAACGATATTGGATTTATTGGAAAACATTTTCATATATTCATCACATTATGGATAGATAATAGAAAAAGTTTCGTGATTTTCTAAAACTTGTATGATTTATTATAATATTGTTAATGAAATACTAAAATAAAATTACAATAAATCGTACCTGTGTTTGAAAATCACGAAAATTTTCAGATTTTTTTCTTATTAAGTAGTGAACATGTGGTAAATATTTCAAGTGAATTTAATATCATTTGTTAATTTTTTAAATAAGGGTTTAACGAAATTGTTGATGGAAGGTCAAAACTGATAACAGAATCAAAGTACATGGGGCTAACTGAAATAAAGTGCATAATACAGAGTTAAAATTGATAATTACTCAAATTAGTATAATAGTAAATAGCTTAAAAATTAATTAAATCAAATTGGAGATGAAGATAAAAATTTATGCATATACAACCAGATTGTCATTATTGAGCATAGATCTCGCCGATTTTCTTCCAGTAACCAACAGACAACAAATATAACATTTTCATCCATTAATATATGATTTTCCCCCAAAGATTCTAATTTGCTAATCTAAATTTTTTTTTTTTTGAAAGAATAGCTGATAATGAATCTTTTATTTAGGACCATAAGTTAATGGCTCGAGAAGATTGTATCCTACCCAAGTTAAGTTGGACATTAAAAATCTAGCAAATTAAATTTTGGGTAAAGATAAAATAAAATACTGAATTAGTGTTTTTTAATTTAAACGCTGCACAATTTTTTTCATTAATTCGAATATCAAACTATCAACTGTTAGCAAATTAACTCACTATGTTAAATGAATATTAAAAATTATACGATTCAACCACTGAACTATGAGGTATTT
This sequence comes from Begonia masoniana, assembly GCA_022432975.1. Classification (NCBI taxonomy): domain Eukaryota; kingdom Viridiplantae; phylum Streptophyta; class Magnoliopsida; order Cucurbitales; family Begoniaceae; genus Begonia; species Begonia masoniana. The sequence goes on from CM039509.1 coordinate 33,482,009, forward strand.
TCAATTCAAACATTAATGTTAAATGTAATCCCAAAAACATGTAGTTTATGAAGTCTAATGAGTAATGATAAGTGTGTATTTTACACACTTTATTGTACTCTTTAATACTTGAATTGATGAGTTTTACTCAAAGTATATAAAAATTCTGATGTATTTGGTGAGTGTGTAGAAAAATTGGAGAATTACAGGTTTCGGTGAAATCATTCCAGAAGAAAAGCGAGCAATTGTCGATCGATCGGATATTTTAATTGTTTTAATCTCAACCGTTGATCAATCGGCTATTTTAATTGATGGAAGTGTTTGAATCTGGAGCGTTGAAGCTTGTTTTAATCTTAGCCGTCGAAGATGATTGTGGGCTGGGCTTCAAATTAATTGATAAATAGGTTATATGTTAACCTAATTGGGGATTCATTCAGAGGAGGAAGAGAGAGCAGCCCTAGCGAGAGACCGGAACGGAGCGAGAGCTTCGAGAATTGATTTTCAGCATAGTTTTTCTTTCCCTTTCTCTTCTGAACTATGAACTTCTTTATTATTATTGTTGTTTTTCTTTATTTTAGTATGCAACTAAATTTATTTTCCAGGGTTATGATGTAACTGAAACTCGACTGTTTAATATTTCTAATTTAGTTTTTATTTTCCTTTTTTCGATATCGTGTTGAGTATTCTTGTCTGTTCTTCATGCTTAATTTTGCCTGATCACCAAAGTTAAGATTTTTAGGGTTGTTTCAAAAGATGGAAGTTGCGAAATAACTGGGCATAGATGAGTTTACCATAAACTGATTCTAGACTAGGGATAGCTAGGACTTTTATGTAGTTTTATGATTTTTTGCACTTAATGTATTCAACTGATTTGAGTTTGAGATCGGGTGGTGATAACATGTTAGTTGGATAATATTATTATAGCTCGGGAGAGAATAATAATTAAAATAGAAAAATCGCTATCAACACGTAGGATTAGAAAATATTAACTAAATTAGGAATATTAAATAGGAAAGTGGATGTGAAATCAGAATCTCTAGATTCTTTCTTGATATTTACTAAATCTTTAATTATTTTCCTGCCATTTATTTTAGTTTCATAATTCGTTTATTTCAATTATTTTAGTTATTTAATTGTTTAATTTAAAATCAAATCAAAATCAAAATCTTTTTAATAGAAATTAAAGTGTTTTAGTCCAATTAATTTAAAATTGACTTAATTTAATATTTTAGTAAAACTATTCCTCGTAGGTTCGACTCTTACTTAAAAACTATATTACTTGTGCGACACGTACACTTGCGTATCACGATTTTTCGCAACAAGTAAAAAATCAAGATGTCCAATGATCAAGACAAAGAAAAAGAAAGCTAAATGTGATAGATTTACGAGATAATAAGAATGATACGATCATGCAATGCATAATACAATCATTGCAAATATAAAACTCCAATAAAGGAAATATAATTCCCAAGAATATAGTCTATACCAAATGTCGTGAAACACAGAAGCTCTGTAACGGCCCCCGGGGCACTGACACTAGAGCAGGTCACTCCTGGTTTTAACCTCGACCACGTGGCACTCACACTAGAGCACATCCTACACGTGGCTAGGTGGCACCGTTCCTCACGACCTTTTTCCCACTGGAAAGAGAGTTTTTTCCTTCCCTAGCACTCGAACCCTGGACCTCCAGGCTATAATTCATGCCATGGGCTACCACTTATGTAACACCCCTAATACTGTACCCAAATTACCGTACTATATTATTATTTATATATATTTTTTTTAAAACTTTGTCCCTTTACATTAAATAGACTCTCGGCGGAACCTAAACCGAAATCGAAACCAGAATCGAAATCGGAATAAGAATCTATGTTTGGAAACATTTAAAACAACTTAAAACAAATTAAATAAATTAATTAAAACTGTAAAAACAATTAAAGAAAACAAATTACTGAGGGAGGGCAAAATAGTTCAGCCCCCAAACAAAGTGGCAGCGAACAGTCCCTGCAGCATTGCAGCGACTGATCGCTGCATTGCTGCAGCTAGCAGCGATCAGTCGCTGCATTCGCTGCAGCGAGCAGCAATCAGTCGCTGCATTGCTGCAGCGATTGGTCGCTGCATTGCTGCAGCGATTGATCGCTGCATGCAGCGATCTGCCAAGCGATCCTTCACCACTCCTTCTGCTTTCTCTTCTTGTTCTTCTTCTCTACAATTTATACAATTGCTCTCTGGAATCCGAATTCCAGAGAGCAAACACCAACTTTTCTTTCACCTTCCCCTGCACACCAAACACTTCAACACATCTCCCATTTCATCCACAATTACCACTAAACGTACAATTTACACATACTCTAAACGCACCTAAACATGTGATAAAACTTTCTAAAAATGAACGGCGTGGATAGCACTAAAAGCCGAGCATATTCGTAACCATCCTAAAACCATCAAAACCTTCCCACAACATTTAATTAACAGTTTAAACCAAAACATTTCAAAACATCACAATATAAACTTATCAGCTATACAGAACCAGACACCCTAAATTGTTCGTCTATATATTCGTATTATCCATTAAATCCCCAAAATACATACTCATCCCCACGGGTCAAAACGCACCGACTGCTCAGCACACTTCCACGGGCCATTCTCCTTCAACTGCATCATACATCAGGAGGAGGAACGTCGTCCTCACCTTGGCTCAATGTCACCTACACCATACGAATACACTATGAGATAAAAATCTCAGTAAACTCTAGTAAATGTAAATGCATGCTATGCATATGACTTTATAAATAATGCATTGTTTTCTTTACTTTGCTTTACTTTGCTTTGCTTTGCTCTGTGGGTGTCACCGAGATCTCAGCCCACTAACTGGAGAGAGCACATCCAGCGGGCGGACTACTCTTTCCAGCTAGAGGAGGGGGGTACACGCTTACAACACGTACAGCCGTGCCTGAGTCCCATCTCGTGTGACCTATAAACTGTATACCGAAGGGTCATTTAAACTGTATATCGTAGGGTCATTTAAACTATATACCGTAGGGTCATCATTTCTTTGCATTTACTTTAAAACATTGCGTGGAAGTTCAGTTTCTATGCACAATTCAAAACCATGATGCGTGAACAGTTAATAACAGAATTTAAACACTCAGCATACGTACCATCAAGACTATAAAGCGATTAAAAGTATAACCTATACAAAACTAATCCTAACTACCCAACCAAAACAATTTAAACTTATACATCTCCAAAATTCCTCGAGACGACCTCGACGTACAGTGTAGGCCAATCGGCCAGAGAAGATCACGAGAACTTACCTCGTGTCCAAAGCAGCTCAGCTCCGTCCACGAGCGTTGTGCACCTAGGGCAATTCACAACAATTATCATTAAAATGAGTTTGAACCGTTAATGTCCAAATTAATGAAATCCTTAACCAAGGAAATTCTTCTAAAGCTATAACTTAATTAATCGAGGCATTTGAACAACCTATTCGCGCTCGATTCTACGAAACATCCAATAACGAGCTTTTTCCAAAAACCCAAAACTCATTAAATTTAACATTTCTCACAATTAGTTTAACTTCGTTCAATAACGTTTAATACGTCCTTTATATCCATAAACTCGATAAACCTATCAATTTCGAACCTTAAATCACAATTCTAACAAAACCCTAATCGTAAAACCTAAACGTATAACTTTATTAAAACTGAAAACTAACGTCTGAAAGCTGTAGAATCTTACCTAGAACTTTGATTGGAGGAAGAAACGTGAAGAACGGAGATCGATCGGAGGAGAGCTCGTCGCCAGCGTGAGGGATCGCCGCGGGAGAGGGAAACCAGAGCCCTCTGGTTTTCGCGAGGAAGAGAGAAAATGAGGGAGAAAGAGGTTTTAGGTTATTTAATAAATTACTTTGGCAAATTACTATTTTGCCATTCCTTTGATTTTATATTTGTTTCGTCATTCGTTTCGTTAATCGGCTAACTATTAAGTCTCACTAAATCTCATTATTTCACCAATAAATCCAACTTATTATTAGGGATCTATTAAAACTGTCCGTTCGCAAATCGGACCACATTTACTATTTTTACTAAAACGTCATTTACATTTCGAGAAATGTATTTACTCGGAATATAGCGTCCAAACTCCGAAAATTCTCATAATTTCCTTAAAATTCCTATTAATCGTTAAGATCGTAATGACGCTTTCTTTTCGTGAAACGGGCTTGATTTTATATATATACAAAAATGCCATTTATATAAAAATAATAATATCCCGAAAAGCCGGGATATTACATTCCATCCACCTTATTTAAAATTTTGTCCTCAAAATTTGTCCTATCTTATAGTTCTTAATATCAACTCCTCGTGTCTCGTGGCGTTCTACTTCGGTTAATCGTCTGTACCTACGGTCCTTTTTCGTGGTTCTAAACTAACATCCTACTATATTCTCCAACATTGGCCTTAATTTGTATATACTACTTTCGATTTGATCGAACCCGTCTTCTTTCACGTACTAAGCATAATCCAAACTCTCAAATCTCCATCAATTAACCCGACAACATATTTGTCATCTTACTTCATGCACATGTACCAACTTTCAACTTTCACTTAATCATTCGCAGACTAAAATTTCTTAATAATACTAACTCAAAACTCACTCTTTATCGACGTCTTTCTTCCGCTGTCCCTTTAGGTCAGAACTATACACAAGCTTTCTAACGCCAGTCAAATTGAATGCCTACAATTTCATCCAATTTCTGGGCTTTAACCCATACCTCAACGCAATGCCCTCGATTCTACCCGCAATCGGGATACACACCAACCGAGTTTTTACATTAACTTCCTAATCATAGTCTTCATTTTCAGTTTACGCATCAAATCTTACCAAATCTCTAAGTCTTAACCAAACGACCTCTAACTGTGTACCTGTCACCTGATGGTCTGAGCACGCGTTGGTCTAAATTTAGTCACCAAAGCGTTAAACTCACTAATTTATCAATTGGTCTCTCCTAAAATTGTCCCTTGTGTTCAATCCTCGAAATACCATCCACTTGCCAACATCATTTGGGTTGACTATAAAATGCACACATCCTCGGGCACCTTGCGGGTCCTAATAACACTCTCCACTAGAATCCAAATCTCTAAATCTCCTCATTGATGTGCTCTAACTAGTCATTCTAACTTAAACCCTTTATGCACTACTTGGTCTCGACTTGCCACACATGAGTCGATCACTAGAAATTTACTAACTTAATCTCACTTCTAAGCTTACTTAGATGGTTTCGGTGATAATTCGCACTCTCCTTATTCTATAAATCGCAAATTTCTCAATTTGTTATCCTTTAAACGCCAATCTAAGCTCTCATTTATTCCAACGATCTACTTCACCTTCACTAAATTCCTCAAGGCTACTTTGAGTTCATCGACTAATCTATTTTTGTTCGCTCCTTCCATTCTACTCGACAATCATTCTAAGTTTAACTCTTGAATTCTATCTTAATCTAGATACTCTTAACTTCATACGAATCCTCAATATACGAGTTCTACGGTACTTGATCTACTTAAACACACTTCAGGTATTATAACACTCTAGGTATTCCTTAATAGGTTTATATCTAACCTTTATCTTTCTTGATTAGTCGTATTTTAATACTCCGAGGGGGTTGTCAATTAGACATAATCCCTACCTACTTAAAACCATATTTCATAGGGTGTATTCCTCTAATTGTTACTAAACCTTAGGTGCGCAAACTCCGTTGATTAAATCGAACTAATCTACTAACGTATAATTATATTTCTGTATGGTGTTTATTGTTATATGTGTATCCTACTATCCTCTCTTCGAGGTTCGCCTAGTAATTCTTCTTGCTCACCTATTATTCTCTTCCCTACTAATTTCAGATCTAAATATTTTATCTATCATATGCATATCGTTGTATAGGTAATTACAATAATACCTGCAATTGTAGAAGGCTGGGCCCCATCGTCGGCGTTGTCAGGCTCGATGAATGCAAAGACTCTCGGTACAACTTTTCTTTGATCTCTGCCATGTTGATCTCTGCCTGATTGATCTCGACCCTGATTCGGGCAGTCTTTAACAAAATGGCCTGGTTCTCCACACCAATAGCACACGTTCGTGCCTACTCTGCACTGTCCCCTGTGCTCCCTCTGGCATTTAGGGCAAAGAGTTAACTGAGAAGCTCCTTGTACCTGCTTGCCTTTCCCTCGATCGTTGCCTCCCTCTAGAGGCCTTTTAACGTCTCTTTGTTGTTGTTGCTGTGGCTGTGCACTCGGCTGCCAGCCTCGGTTCTGTGACTGAGGTCGGATCTCACGAAAGAAGCCCTTAGCTGGCTCCCTCGATCTAACACAAGTAGCTCTGGCAGCCTCGATGTCCAGAGCTCTAGCTGCGATGTCAGAATAGGGCACATCTATAATCCCTGACACTACAACGTGCATCCGAATCTCTGGATTTAGTCCTTCCATGAACTGATGTACCTTTTCTTCATTGTCGCTGACAAGACGTGGTGCAAATCGTGACAAAGCCTCAAACTTCCGTATATACTCTGCAATTGACCCGGTCTGTTTCAGCTGCGTAAACTCGTTCCTCTTAGCCACCCTCACAGTGCGGCTGAAATACTTATCAAAGAATATGGGCTTAAACCAATCCCACGTCATAATCGTCACATTTGCTGTAGCTTTAATCGAATTCCCACCAAAAACGGGCATCCAATGCCAAGTGAAAGGCGACAAAAGCAACCTTCTTCCCATTTTCCACCTCCGCATACTCTAGCATATCCTCCATAGTGCGGATCCACTCTTCTGCAACAGTCGGATCCGATGAGCGGCCGTCAAATACTGGAGGCCGTAGGCTTTGAAGCTTCTGCATACCTTGATTATTAGGCACTACCAAATCTTGGACCCTTTAGTTCTCTCGGTTCACTAAGCTCTCAATTTGTTGTGTCTACCGGTCCATGTGCTGAGACTGACGGTCCAGCAAATCAGTTAGCCTATCCAAGGCATCGTCTCGGGCGTCTCTACCTCGAACTATTTTCTATAACTCCTATAAAAATTAAAACAAATAATCCTAAGAAACAAAATCAAATAAAGCAGTAAACATACTTACAGTTAATGAAGGATGTCCGCGTAGTGGCTGTGCAGTCGAGCAGTCTACAGAATCGATTTTAAAACCCGGGGGCTCTGATACCATAATTGTAACACCCCTAGTACTGTACCCAAATTACCGTACTATATTATTATTTATATATATTTTTTTAAACTTTGTCCCTATACATTAAATAGACTCTAGGCGGAACCTAAACCGAAATCGAAACCAGAATCGAAATCGGAATAAGAATATATGTTTGGAAACATTTAAAACAACTTAAAACAAATTAAATAAATTAATTAAAACTGTAAAAACAATCAAAGAAAACAAATAACTGAGGGAGGGAAAAACAGTCCAGCCCCGAAACAAAGTGGCAGCGAACAGTCGCTGCAGCATTGCAGCGACTGATCGCTGCATTGCTGCTGCTAGTAGCGATCAGTCGCTTCATTGCTGCAACGATTGATCGCTGCATTCGCTGCAGCGAGCAGCGATCTGTCGCTGCATGCAGCGATCAGTCGCTGCATGCAGCGATCTGCCAAGCGATCCTTCGCCACTCCTTCTGCTTTCTCTTCTTGTTCTTCTTCTCTACAATTTAACAATTGCTCTCTGGAATCCGAATTCCAGAGAGCAAACACCAACTTTTCTTTCACCTTCCCCTGCACACCAAACACTTCAACACATCTCCCATTTCATCCACAATTACCACTAAACGTACAATTTACACATACTCTAAACGCACCTAAACATGTGAAAAAACTTTCTAAAAACGAACGGCGTGGATAGCACTAAAAGCCGAGCATATCCGTAACCATCCTAAAACCATCAAAACCTTCCCACAACGTTTAATTAACAGTTTAAATCAAAACATTTCAAAACATCACAATATAAACCTATCAGCTATACAGAACCAGACACCCTAAATTGTTCGTCTATACATTCGTATTATCCATTAAATCCCCAAAATACATACTCATCCCCCCGGGTCAAAACGCACCGACTGCTCAGCACACTCCCACGGGCCATTCTCCGTCAACTGCATCATACATCAGAAGGAGGAACGTCGTCCTCACCTGGCTCAATGTCACCTACACCATACGAATACACTATGAGATAAAAATCTCAGTAAGCTCTAGTAAATGTAAATGCATGCTATGCATATGACTTTATAAATAATGCATTGTTTTCTTTATTTTGCTTTACTTTGCTTTGCTTTGCTCTGTGGGTGTCACCGAGATCTCAGCCCACTAACCGGAGAGAGCACATCCAGCAGGCGGACTACTCTTTCCAGCTAGAGGAGGGGGTACACGCTTACAACACGTACAGCCGTGCCTGAGCCCCATCTCGAGTGACCTATAAACTGTATACCGAAGGGTCATTTAAACTGTATACCGTAGGGTCATTTAAACTATATACCGTAGGGTCATTATTTTTTTGCATTTACTTTAAAACATTGCGTGGAAGTTCATTTTCTATGCACAATTCAAAACCATGATGCGTGAACAGTTAATAACAGAATTTAAACACTCAGCATACGTACCATCAAGACTATAAAGCGATTAAAAGCATAACCTATACAAAACTAATCCTAACTACCCAACCAAAACAATTTAAACTTATACATCTCCAAAATTCCTCGAGACGACCTCGACGTACGGTGTAGGCCAATCGGCCAGAGAAGATCACGAGAACTTACCTCGTGTCCAAAGCAGCTCAGCTCCGTCCACGAGCGTTGTGCACCTAGGGCAATTCACAACAATTATCATTAAAATGAGTTTGAACCGTTAATGTCCAAATTAATGAAATCCTTAACCAAAGAAATTCTTCTAAAGCTATAACTTAATTAATCGAGGCATTTGAACAACCTATTCGCGCTCGATTCTACGAAACATCCAATAACGAGCTTTTTCCAAAAACCCAAAACTCATTAAATTTAACATTTCTCACAATTAGTTTACTTTCGTCCAATAACGTTTAATACGTCCTTTATATCCATAAACTCGATAAACCTATCAATTTCGAACCTTAAATCACAATTCTAACAAAACCCTAATCGTAAAACCTAAACGTATAACTTTATTAAAACTGAAAACTAACATCTGAAAGCTGTAGAATCTTACCTAGAACGTTGATTGGAGGAAGAAACGTGAAGAACGGAGATCGATCGGAGTAGAGCTCGTCGCCGGTGTGAGGGATCGCCGCGGGAGAGGGAAACCAGAGCCCTCTGGTTTTCGCGAGGAAGAGAGAAAATGAGGGAGAAAGAGGTTTTAGGTTATTTAATAAATTACTTTGGCAAATTACTATTTTGCCCTTCCTTTGATTTTATATTTGTTTCGTCATTCGTTTCGTTAATCGACTAACTATTCAGTCTCACCAAATCTCCTTATTTCACCAATAAATCCAACTTATTATTAGGGATTTATTAAAACTGTCCGTTCGCAAATCGGACCACATTTACTATTTTTACTAAAACGTCATTTACATTTCGAGAAATGTATTTACTCGGAATATAGCGTCCAAACTCCGAAAATTCTCATAATTTCCTTAAAATTCCTATTAATCGTTAAGATCGTAATGACGCTTTCTTTTCGTGAAACGGACTTGATTTGATATATATACGAAAATACCATTTATATAAAAATAATAATATCCCGAAAAGCCGGGATATTACAACTTAAGCTACTTACACTGTAACGACCCTCATTCCGTAGCGAAAATTACTGTAAAATTTAAAATTTTCTTTTGACTTGAAACTATATCGTTTAAAGTGCTCAGCGGAAGCTTTATCGTTTGAAGAAAACATCCGTAAAAACTCAATTTAATATCATATAAACAAAAAGTAAAATAATTAACATATTTTTTTTTAAAACCACTGCCCAACCGACCGATCCTCTTCCTCCTACTACTCTTCTTAAAAAAAACAAACACTTAACCCATTTTAAAATACTTCAAATCCATCAACCTAAAATATCTTTCTACTAAACAAGACACCTCTCTTTCTAAAAAAAATCTGGCAGCATAACATTTAAATTTTTATGAACCCGAACCAAACAAATCATTAGAAAACTAATAAAACATTTCTATTTAAAATTCCAAGCTTATCAATTCTATCAAACCATCCAAAAGTTTATATTATACCAAAACAGGTTTACCAAAGTTTAAAACTAAACATATATATATATACAAGTTCTTACTTCAAAACATACATACACTCGGAGTTAAATCGCCCTAACAAATGGCCTAATCGTCGCATGAGCGTACTCCTCCAACTGCCTCCTAGTCCTGCACCTACTCATAAATCTAACCAGCTAATTCTTCGTCATCTACATCACAGAATTCAAACTATAAATTTAATGCTTAGTAAATAGTGCAATAATGAAATCAAAACAGATTACATAATTCATATCTTAACATATGCAGTTTCTATCATCTCATTTCGTTTTTGTTTTCGTTTTCGCTTTTATTTCTGTTTCGTTTTATTCATTCTTTCTCTTTATGTTCTCTGCTTCTTTACGTACTAGATTGAGTAGACACACCTCACAAGACGGCCAAACTCTCTCTAGAAAGAGTAGGCACACCTCACGAAACGGCCATACTCACGTAAAAAGGGGAAAGAGGAGGCACACCTCACGGTCCACCTCTTGGGACAGCCATACACCTAAACTTCACTCTTGCGTAGTCTTTTCTTACATTTCTTACCATTTCGCTCTTAATGTTTTGTTTCAAACTATGTTATTTCATAAAACATGATAAATTCATTTTTGTTTTGTTTTTGTACCTTTAAAACCATGATGCGTGACATAATCAAAGCGTACAATAACATACAATCATAAACCTAGCGTCCTGTGATGTAGGCCCGAAGACAAAGCGCATACATACACTACTTACTTGGATTTGTAGGCAACTTATCTCAATCCGTACACTAAATCTTGAAACTTTTAAAAACCTGAAGTATAAACGACATCCATTAACTTCTATCCCATAGAATAATCAAAATGAATACACATAAACACATTCACTAATTCCAAGCATCTAATTAAATCACTTATGCATCAGCTAACCATAATTCATACATTTTCTTAACAATTCTTGGATTTACCATTTTATCGTTCAATTTCAAAAATTTGTAACAATTCAAATACTTGTCCGAATTTGGTGATTCAAAATGCTATACAATCCTTAAAGTGTCTAGTTTCTAATGGTATAAATCATTTATCAAACCAAAGACAATATCATAACCGAAATTAACGAAACCGAAACTATCCTATACTTAGCTCTAAATTCAAGTTTTTATTAAACTTTCAACCAACTTCAAAAATTCATAATAAATTAAATATAGGTCTAAATTCAATGATTCAAAATACTATGGACTCCTTAAAGAGTCTACTTTGAATTTCAAGGTCAACTTAGAAGAAAAACCATCAAATGTCTCAGAATTACCAAAACCAAATTGTCCCAGAAATTTTTTCCAGTTTTTGTACAATAAATTCAAAAATTCGTAACAAATCGAATATAGATCTAGTTTCTAAAGGTCAAATCCATTTTACAACCCAACATCAATAACATAGCCGAAATTGGCCAAAACAGAACTTGCTCTGTTTTAGCCTACTTTTCATGATTTCTTCTGCTTTCAAAAATTTCATCAAACAATCAATTTTTTTCCATCTAGTTCACCAATAAGTCAATCTAACATGCATAAGCATTCAATAGAGGAAGAAAACAGCAAAGTATTCATCAGTTTTGTGCAAGCATTTACCCTTTAAAAACAAACCTTAAACAACTCCACCAAAATCAACACCCATTGGTTTAGATCAAAAACTCACTCAACTAAAACTTAAACTTACCTTTATGATGTAAAAGATGGAGGAAATCAGGAGAGGAAAGTGGCTGGAGCGTCGGCAAGAGGGAGAGTTTCGTAAGGGGGGTGGGTTCATGAAAATGAGAGGAAGAGGAGGAGGAGGAGGAGGAGGAGGAGGAGGAGGAGGGGGGGGGGGGGGGGAACGTGTGGGAGGGAGAGGGAGAAGCTACTGATCTCTCTCTCTCTCTTATTATTTTTATTTAAAAAAAAAAAACAATTCAATAGCTTTTTGAAGAAGCTTCATAAAATCATCTTCCTAAAGTATCATCCATTACTTTCACCAACAATTTAATTCAACTCTCCCAAATTTCCTTTACAAGTAATCAAACGCTAAAACATTTCTTTGGCCATCCATTTTTGACTTTTAAACATAATTTTTCCTTTTTGACTTTTCTTCATCCGTTTCTTTGATTTCCCCATGTTGGCATTACTTTTTGCCTTGAAAATTGACTTTATCAAACTTTCACAAAATGTTGACGATTCAACACTTTTTACCATATTTTCTTTCCTTCATTTTTTTACTTCACTTGAATACTTCCATCAAATCTTTCTACCATTAAGTTTCATGCATAAATAATATCTCTCCTTTAATACATTTTCAAGTCTAACTCTAAATTTCATGTACATTAACTAAATTGAAACGATAAAATTTCTGAGTGTTACAAGCTCAAATACCAAATGATGCAAAAAGGACACGGTAGGCATGAGTGAAGACAACTTCAAATGAAGGAGTGGACTTCCAAGTATATAAAATTTCTTAGGTTTGGGCATCTTGGATTGAGGGCGGAAATCTTGTATGGAAGAATGGAAAATATGTCTCGGGAGTGGTCGAACGCTGGGAGCAAACTTGAATCGGGCATTGCACCAGAGCGGACCATCTACAAAGAAGACTGAGAGAGCAGAATACAAAGATTTGCCTTAATACTCGATGGAGTTAGACCCAATCGATTGATTTAGGGCAAAACTAATGGAATCCAAGATAGAAAACAACAAAAATGGATGAAACAATGGGATAATAGTGAGAAGCGCACCAAAATTTAAAGGAATAATTACGAAACGCATTCAAATTCCAATGGAAACAGAAAAATAAAAGAAGTGAAAATATGAAAACTTACTTAGTTTCTAACTTGAGAATGTTAGACCAAATTGCAACTAACAGTCACATTCAAGCTCACTATACTTGAATGATAAGGTAAACAATTTCCAAAAAGCTAACTTCATGAGTTCACTTGAGAGAAATCTCTATTTAATTTCTTCAATGTCCAAAAACTATTTTTCCAAATAACCCTAACCCAATTCTAATAAACATCTTATAACAGCAAAACAGTAAATAAGTCAAAGTTCAAATAAATCAGAATAAAATTGTCTTTAAAAAAGAGAAAATATAAGAAAAATAATGTGCCACAACCTGGATCATGAAAAAGTCTATTGGATTGGTCTACTTTAGTGTTCTTTAGTCTATTTTATTGGTCTACTTTAGTGTTCAAGTTAGAATTTGTCGGTCATTTGAGTTTGAGTCCTAAAAATAACTTGAACTGCAAGGATTTAACAAACATATTTTAGCCCCAATATGAAGATATTTCAAAGATTAATAATTTAATTTCTTAAAAATTGTCAAATTAATTTCTTAATCATTAAATGATATGAGAAACTCTTAACTCTACCACAAAATCGCGCTCAAGAATGGATGTGACGACCCCATGGGTGCCCTCACGGTACGTCTTCCTCCAGTTTTAACCTCGACTGTAGCACTCGGTGAATTTATCGGCTCAATTATTGTGAATGCTCGATGGAAATGAAGTAAGTAGTGGATATTGGATTAATGGATTGAGTGAGAAAGGGATTATAGTTGTAAATTTAATTAGGGGGAATGGAAAGTGTGAATTGGTGTAAAAGTAAAAGAGTGTGATATTAGTTAATTATGAAAGTCAATTAAAAAGATTTAAATAAACAAAAAGGAGAGAGAGAGAGAAGAGCCCCCACGTAACTCCCTCTTCATTCTTTCACTTTTTCTCTCTCCCTCCACGAATTTTGCAGAAGACTCTCCTCTCCCTCTCCTCCGATTCTCAATCTGTTTTCTTCAACTTAAGGTAAAATCTCTAATAATTTTTATAGGTTTTGATTTCTAGTTGAGGGAAGGTTGGGGGATGAGTTGGGTTATGTTTTGAGTGGGTTTAGGTTAGGGTTTTGTAAAAGTAGTTAGGGTTACATTAAAATTGTGAGGGAATTTGTGAAGTCTTCTTTTATTGAATGTTTAAAGATGATTAGATGATAGTATGGATGAGTGGTTGGGTTTTGGAAGAAACCAAAACTCTGGAAATGTACAGGGGATTCGGGTTTGAGAAATGGTTTCGACAAATCATCCAAAACGGACAAGTGTAGGATTAGTTATGCGAGTGAGAAAATTGATCAAAAGTTGTGAATTTTGAGTTTTCTTGGGTTTTGGAAGGCTATTAGCTTCTTTTAGGAATTTCATAGATTAGAGGTTAAATTAATGAAGTGTGTTATGATTGATAGGTTCACGAATTTCCTCGGCTTAGTGACGGTTGCAGAATCTTCAAGAGACCAGGTAAGTAGAGTATGCGTGTTGCCTTTGGGTCTACATCACAGAATAGTAGGGTATGTTGCATGTTTAATATTTGTTTTGTATGACATGCATCATGATTTTAAAGTTAATAGTACGAAACGAAAATGAATTTGCATGTGTTTTATGAAACGACATGGTACGATACGAAACAAAACGGGTATGAAGCTTTGAGGGAAGTAATTCCGCCCCTCAAATGAGACATAGGATTGATGATTTAAGAAAATTGATCCGCTTCCTATCTAGTATGAAGATCATTGAGTAGAATCTTTGAGGAAGTAATCTTCCCCTCAAATGAGACATAGGATTGATGATTTGGGAAAATTGATCCGCTTCCCATCTAGTATGAGGATCATTGAGTAGAATCTTTGGGAAAAGTGTGTTGACTTAAATGGTGCTTAAGTCTAACTAAGTTTTTGATGATGTATTTGAATGTTAAGTATGTAATTTGATTGTGTTTATTAAATGAGAATATTGAATTATGCATGTGATTTAATCTGTTGGAAATGCCCTTGGAAAGGGTATTTTAGTTTTCTAACAATTGTGGTTGAGTGTACAGGGCTAAATAGTATAACAGGGCTGAAAAACTAATAAATAGAGTTATATCCACCGATTGAAGAAGAAAAGGTTACATCCACCGATTGAAGAAGAAAAGAGTTGCATCCACCTGTCGCTAAACGACAAAAAGTGAAGTCGTTCAAAGACTACTTCATCCGATAGCAAAACGAAAAAATCAAAGTCGTTCGAAAAGCAACATCATCCGATGGCGTTTAAAGCAACATCATCCGATGGCGTTCAAAGATTTATCATCCGATTGCTAAACGACAAAATGATTCATCATCCGATGGTGTTTAAAGCAACATCATCCGATGGCGTTTAAAGCAACATCATCCGATAGCTTTTTAAAGCAACATCATCTGATGGCGTTTAAAGCAACATCATCCGATAGCCTTTTAAAGCAACATCATCCGATGACATTTTAAAACTGCATCATCCGATACCGGTTCAACATTTTAAAGCTGCATCTTCCGATAACGGTTCAGTTTTCTACGGTACAAGGTTTTAAAGCTGAATCCACCGACAGCTGTTCAAGCTCTTAAAACTACATCTACCTATAAACAGAGTCTTCCTGCCAGAATTCAAAATAACCGCGAAGCTACAGTGACATCGTCTAAAGCTTTAACTCCAGACCATTAATGGTCGACAAGCGAAAGCGACTCCAGAACGCAACGGCTATCTATTTTATACGAATGCTGCTCCAACGGTAACAAAGTTTTTACATTCGGATAAAGAGCATTCAATACCTAGAGTCGATTAGCAGACAGAGTATTTAAGCAAAGAAGATAGCTCGAAGAAATAACTTTTTACAAAAATCATTCCTGAGCCCTAACGAGCTATATACTTCATACTCTGTATTTTTTCTTCTACACCACTTGATTTTAACTTGAGAATTAATCCTTGTGAGAGGGTAGTTTGTGCTTGAAATTTACAAACTCAAAAATCTGTATAAGGCAGTGGATTGTCGCCCGTGAAGAACAATCCAGAATTGTAAAAGGCAGTAGATCGGAGCCCAGAATTTCGATCTGTTTCTTCTTATGAGGAGAAGGTTAAGTATCTTCAAGGGGAAAACCTTGAAGCGTGGATGTAGGCAGTTTTGGCCGAACCACGTAAAAACACTGGTGTCAATTTCTCTTACTCTCTCTTTTATATTTGCTGTTGTTTTGTTTGCTGTTAGTTTAAGAAAATTAAAAAAAGGTCTAATTCACCCCCCTCTTAGACAATCTCGATCCTACAAAGTGATCTGCTTCCCATCTAGTATGAGGATCAATGCGTGGCCTTGGGGAAACTAATCTGCCCTTCAACGGCGTATGAGGATTGAGCATGTGATGATTTGGAAAAAGTGATTCGCCTCTCATCTAGTATGAGGATCGTACGAAAACAGATCATGTAACGAAATGAGAACGAAAACGAGAATGACATGTGAATGTAGAAACTGCATATATAGGATTCATGTATTGTTTTCATTTCATTTCATTTATTGCTCTTCTTATTTAGCATTAGGCTAATAGATGAGTTCTGTGATATAGGTGATGAAGTGATAGCTGGTGAGTCCTCGGAGTGCATTCAGGATTAGGAAGCAGTTGGAGGGGTACGCTCGTGTGACGATCTGGCCATCTGTTAGGGTGATTTAACCATGGGGCATATGTATAATTTTGAGTCATTTTGATGTCTAGATGGATTTGTAAACAATAGTAGTCGTTTTGATGTACAAACGTATTTTGGAACTATTTAGAGGAAATTCGATTTGAAAATGCAGGTTTTGAGTTTTTATGGTTTTAAACGTTCTGTTGTTCAATTTCCTACAAAATGGTGAAGTTTTGTTTAAGGTTAATAGTAGTAAGAGGCAAAAGTGTTGACCTGCGTATGTGGGTGTCGACCTTTGAATGTGTCAACTTGAGCATAGTGTCGACCAATGCTCTCCGGTGTCGACTGGTTAGTGAAGGTGTCGACCACAGGGATCAACCGATGCAAACAGAGGTGATTAAGGTGTCGACATGTGTGCATAAGTGTCAACCACCTCAATGCAGAGTGGGTCGAAGTGTCGACCCATGTTTACAAGTGTCGACCAGTTGATGTAAAACCAGGAAGGTGTCCACCACGAGGATCGATCGCCGCAAACAGAGACAAATGAAGTGTCAACCGATGCATCCAGGTGTTGACCGGTAGTGTATAACCAGGAAAAGTGTCGACCACGAGGATCGACCGACACAAACAGAAGTGGATGAAGTGTCAACCGGTGCACGTAGGTGTCGACCGGTTTGATTAGAACTGGTATAAATTTCTTTTTATTGTTTTAAAAACTTAAGATTTATTTATAAAGAGTTTTCCACGCATGAATAGTTTTCCGCTGCAAATGTTTAAATGTTTTTAAACGGTGACATTTAAGTCGATGGATAAAATTTTAAATTTTTCACGAATTATTCAGTACGAGTATGTAGTAGGAGTAGCGAACCGGGTTCAGACAACCCAGGGAGCTCTATCGACCACGTGGCACTCTGTCAGAGCACGTCCCCCATGTGGCCAAGTGACACCGTTCCTCACGACCTTCTCCCCATGGAAAGGAAGTTTTTGTCTTTCCCAGCACTCAAACCCAGGACCTCTAAGCCATAATCCATTGGCTACAAGTGCTGGTACCACTTGAGCTAATACAAAAACTCCCTTTCCAGGGGAGAGAAGATCGTGAGTAACAGTGTCACCTGGCCACGTGGGGTAACGTGCTCTGAGAGAGTGCCACGTGGTCGAGGTTAAAATCAGAGAGTAATGTGCTCTAGTGTGAGTGCCCCGGGGGCCGTTAGAAAAAAGGCACCTTTTTTTGTAACAACCCCCCGGGCGCCCTCATGGCACCCTCATGGCACGTCATCTCTCGGTTTTAACCTCGACTACGTGGCACTCTCTCAAAACACGTCACCCCACGTGGCCAAGTGGCACCGTTCCTCACGACCTTCTCCCCATGGAAAGGAAGTTTTTGTCTTTCCCAGCACTCAAACCCAGGACCTCTAAGCCATAATCCATTGGCTACAAGTGCTGGTCGAGGTCCGGGTAAAATCAGAGAGTAATGTGCTCTAGTGTGAGTGCCCCGGGGGCGTTAGAAAAAAGGCACCTTTTTTTGTAACAACCCCCCGGGCGCCCTCATGGCACCCTCATGGCACGTCATCTCTCGGTTTTAACCTCGACTACGTGGCACTCTCTCAAAACACGTCACCCCACGTGGCCAAGTGGCACCGTTCCTCACGACCTTCTCCCCCTTGGAAAGGGAGTTTTTGTCTTCCTCAGCACTCAAACCCAGGACCTCCAGGCTATAATCCATGGACCTCCAGCACTTAGCCTATGGATTATAGCCTGGAGGTCCTAGGTTCGAGTGTTGGGGAAGCCAAAAACTCCCTTTCCATTGGGGAGAAGGTCGTGAGGAACGGTGCCACCTGGCCACGTGGGGTGACGTGCTTTGAGAGAGTGCCACATGGTAGAGGTTAAAACCGGCAGATGACGTGTCGTGAAGGTGCCCCGGAGGCCGTTATAAAAAAGGCACCCCAGTTTTAACCTCGACCACGTGTGTGATGACCCGGATGTGTAAGTATGTGTACGATGGCTGCACGAATTTGAAGCCGGATGGCGGTACGTCCGCACGGGCGAACCGGAAGGTGACGGGTCGTAAAAAGGGGGTCGTCACAATCCCACATCGTTTGAGGAAGTATATGAAAATGAAACATATGTAAAGAGACCCTCTCATGATAGTAAGACGTGTTTTGGTGCACAATTGACAACGGATTCCATAAGAACTCCGAAGTTAAAAGTGCTCCGGCGAGAGTAGTACCAGGTTAGGTGACCGACTTGGAAGTCCTTGCCAAACAAAGCCTTGAGGGGAGGATATTGGGCTACGGCCCAATCCCCAGAGTGGACAATATCTTGCTGGGAAAAGAGGTCATTACAAATGATATCAGAGCTTGTACCCAACAAAAAATGTGGCCAACGAAGACGTTGGGCCCCCGGGGGGGGGGGGGATTGTGAAGACCTAGATGTGTAAGTATGTGTACGATGCCTGCACCAACCGGAACCTGGATGGCGGTACGTCCCCGCGTGCGAACCTAAAGGTGACGGGTCGTCACAATCTCACATCGTTTGGGAAAATATGTGGAAATGAAACATATGTAAAGAGACCCTCCCATGATAGTAAGACGCGTTTTGGAGCACAATTTACAATGGATCCCATAAGAACTCCGAAGTTAAAAGTGCTTCGGCGAGAGTAGTACCAGGTTGGGTGACCTACTGGGAAGTCCTTGCCAAACAAAGCCGTGAGGGGAGGTTATTGGGCTACGGCCCAATCTTCAAAGCGGACAATATCTTGCTGGGAAAAGGGGTCGTTACAACGTGGCACTCTCTCAAAGCACGTCCCCCACCTGGCCAAGTGGCACCGTTTCTCACAACCTTCTACCCCTTGGAAAGGGGTTTTTGCCTCGCTCAAGTGGTACCAGCACTTGTAGCCCATGGATTATAGCTTGTAACACCTGACATTCTCAGCCAGGTGATTTTCTTAACCTTTATGATTTTAAATTTTCATGTCAGGACATAATCGTTACAAGTGTGTGAAACTAGGTTGGGTGGCAGGGTTGTAATTAAGGGGGGGGGGATTTTATTTGGTATAAAAAGAAAATGGAAAACCTTAAACCTCACTAAAATCCCACTGTAGCCGACATTCCCCTTTCAGCGATTTTCTCTCCCAAGCTCTCGCTCTCTGTCTGCCAGTTATCCTTCCTTCGACGACCAGTTCCCTCGCCATTTCTCAGATACTCTACGCTCGAGGTATGGTTTAGACAATGTAGTTATTAGTTAGTTGTTAAGCTCTGTTTCTTTTTTCAGCTTGGTGTGGGGGTTTGGTTTCTCCAATGGCCGGGTAGCTTTAGTAACATTCGTATTATGGATTTAGCTATGTCATTTCCGAATCGATTCTAGACTTTTATCAATCGTTAGTTGAACGTAGCTATCGCGGTCTTAGGATTTCAGACTACACACAGAGAACCGGACTAAGGGATTCGGGAATGACTTTAACTACAAAGTCTAGGATAACATTTAGTTAGGACTTTCTAGCTTTAATTTCAAAATATTTGGGATCTATATTAACTCTGAAATGTGAAATGATATCAGGTGAAGAAGTTTGAGGTGTAGTGCACGAACTTTCTAAGGAAGCCAGGTAAGTGAATGTATTAAGACTTCCGGCCAATAGGGCCCTACATCATAAGAGTATTAAGTTAGTTGCATTTGTCTGATGTTTGTTCTGTATTAGTAAGATTTCCTGTACTTGGACGATTTATAGATGTTGAGAGTTATGTTATGTGATGTTCTGATAGAATCTATGAAGTCAACTGTCTAGCATGATTTTTCCATAGACTGATGATTTAAGAATATTCATGTCATGCATCATGATTTACTCCTCAAGCATATGAAAATGATTTATGAGCATGTTTTTCCCATGAACAAGACATGCGAATGAATATGAAACTTATGTAACCGGACTAAGTGAGGGTTGGGGGCGGTTTGACGTATGTCACTGTCCAAAGAGAAGGACCATGAATACGGCCCGAAAGGGACTATGTACACTTGCACTGTCATCCCCCCTTTACGGCACAAATCCTCCCTTAATCCATATGATGAAAGTGATGAACAAGAACACGAATAAGAACAAGAAAAGAGCATGAAACAAACATGATTATGACTTCCCTTACAACTATGCATTCACGTATACATGTTAGTGTTGCATTCCTTACTAAGCATTAGGCTTATAGTTTAAACCTTATGATGTAGGTGACGAGATTTCAGGTGAGGATTCCAAAGTTAATGAAGAAGTCTAAGTCTGGTTGCTGGAAGGGGATCGGGGTGCAATTCTGTGGCTGGATGGCGATTGAGACCCCCTGGTTAATGTTCTATGATTACATTATGGATAAGAATATGGTAGTCTAAGTAGGATAAGATTACTTTAAAACATTGAGCTTTTGAGATTGCCTGGTTGAATTACTGAGTTTGAGAATGTCTATAAGGATATAGAACGTGTTATCTGACTAAGTCTTCCGCTATAAGAATTTTGGATGAGTTTCAGTCTTTTATCTATAAGAGTGATGAGTCAACGAAGTTTGGAGTCTGTGTATATTTGCATTCCCCGATAGATGTTCTCTATCGGAATATGTTAAGAGTTTGCATCCACCGGCAGACGTAGTGTATTTAGGTCACCGGATGATGTTAATGTCATTTTGTCGTCTAGTGACCGGCAGATGAAGTGTATTTAAGTTACCGGATGATGTAAATGTTATTTCGTCGTCCAGTGATCGGTAGATGCAGTGTGTAAGCTATCGAATGATGTAAATGTTATTTTGTTGTCTAGTGACCGAGCAATGTAGAGTATTTCAAATACCAGATGTTGCAAGTGTAGCTTTGTCGTCTAGCCACCGGGTGATGTAGAGTATTTCAATTACCGGATGATGTGAGTAATTTCTTGTTGTTTAGTGCTCGAGTAATGTTTTAACTGGTCACGTGAGGCGCACCTGACCACCGGTTGATGTAGCTTAAATTTATGGACATCTAGCGATGGATGTTCGAGACCGGGCGATGCCCTTTTTGGACACGTGTAAGATCCGTGACCACCGGTAGATGTCTTCTACTGGATGGGGAGAGATATGTCACGTGGTGGGCACGTGATCGTCGGTTGATGTGAGTTACTTTTCCATCGGTAGATGCAGTTCAAGAGATGTTTTTTTTTTTAAAAAAATAACATGAATAATGAACAAGGTGTAGAAAGTAAGACCAAAATGATTAAGAGGTTAAATTATGAATTACGTGGCGACTCCAACCGGAGTTGTTACAATAGCTTTGAGATCCTAAATTCGAGTGCTGGGAAGGCAAAAACTTCATTTCCATGGGGAAGAATGTCGTGAGGAACGGTGCCACCTGGCCATGTTGGGTGACGTGCTCTAGTGTGAGTGCCCCAGGGGCCGTTACAAAAATGACACCTTTTTTTGTAACGGCCCCCGAGGCGCCCTCACGGCACGTCATCCCATGATTTTAACCTCGACCACATGACATTCTCTCAAAGCACATCACCCCACGTGGCTAGGTTGCACCGTTTCTCACGACCTTCTCCTCCCTGGAAAAGGAGTTTTTGCCTTCTCCAGGACCTCTAGGATATAATCCATGGACCTCCAGCACTTGTAGCCCATGGATTATAGTCTAGAGGTCCTGGGTTCGAATCTGGGGAAGGCAAAAACCCCCTTTCCACGAGGGAGAAGGTCGTGAGGAACGGTGCCACCTGGCCACCTGGGGTGGCGTGCTCTGAGAGAGTGCCACATGGTCGAGGTTAAACCGGGGAATGACGTGTCGTGAGGGCGCCCCAAGGGCTGTTACAGTGGAAGTTTGGACTCAATATATATACTAGCTAAGGCGACCCTCTGGAACCAATGTAGGATTCACATCATTCTCACACCCTTTAAAGATGACTGCCTCAGTCGGCGATCTGTTGGATGTGTTTCCACTGACCCACAGAGGTTAGACTCTAATACCAAGTGATATGAGAAACCACTTACTCCACCACAAAAACGCACTCAAGATTGGAGGTTTGGACCCAACATATATACTAACCCAGACGACCCTTTAGAACTAATGTGGGATTCACATCACTTACTGAACCAGTTCATTGTCACGTCCTATTTCGAGAAAGAATGCGAGTTAATAATGAAGGATTCCCAACACGAGAACGATAAAGAAGAAAAAATAAAACATATATGTTATACCAATTCTTAAAGAAAAAAACACTCTTTTTTTATTTAAGGGTCCCATTGTGGGGGTTTTAACAAAACTACCAAATATCATCTATCAAACTCTACCAACATTCCGTAGAACATTCAAAAACATGTTCTACCAATCCTAGTTATTTTGTGATCATCCTCAAACCACTTTTGCCAGACCAAACAACCTCAGCTATGACCATCAATTAAAGTTATTTTCTCCTTATTTGAGTCATCCCTATTGATTTGTTTCAAGAAATTTGTTAACTTAGTAGAATTTAAACTCATTGTTTTAATGATAAGGAACAGAATCCTAACTACACCTAAAAACTAGCTTAAGAGTGGAGGTTTGACTCTGGTCTTATATGATGTCCCATGAGACACTCCAAATCCAATGTGGTACGCATCATCCCCACCCCCTTGAGACCTGAACGCCTCGCAACAATCCACCAAATCTCAAGCAACACCGGGGAACTGTAGAGTGATTGCTCTGATATCAAATGATAAGGAACAAAACTCTAACTACACCCAAAAGCTAGTTCAAGAGTGTAGGTGTGAGTCTGACCTTATATCATGTCCCAGGAGACACTCCACATCCGATGTGGGATGTGTCAATCAAATTGTAAAGACTAAACATACGATTTATCAAAAACTACCATCACTCACCATACACATAACTGGGCGACATAAAATATGCAATTCAACACACAATTAATTCGTAAATCTTATTATAGATAAGACTTTATCTAAATTTATTTTTACATGCATATAAACTAAAATACAAAAAAAATATATAAAAACTCATAAACTCTTCTGGGTCTATGTTGTGTTGAGCTCATCAACCTCGTTTGCTTTTATCTTTTTCATTTGAGTTGCTACAACATGTTTCTAGAAAAATTCATCTTAAGTCCAATAAAAATTCTAATATAATGATTAACTAAATAAAATTAATATTATATTTAATCATGTACTAACGCCTACATGATTAGTCCTCAAAATCTTAACTTCTTTTTTAGCACTTATCATATTATGTTCATCAGTTTACTCTATGTATTTAAGAGATGAGTATTGCAAATATGAATCTTCTTAGACAAAAGATACAAGAGATCATTGTGAATGTTATAACTCACATACTCACTTGTTCTCTAGACTCATGTACAATTAACTCAATGCATAATCATTTCAAAACAATTGATAATGATAGCATCCACTATGTACTATATTATCTTGTTGATGTCATTGCTATCATATATCATATTAACATATTTTATTAATGCTAATATACATTATCATATTATACATAAAGTTGCACGAGCCAAATAGCACTTTATTGGCAATGTTTCCAAAAATGTATACATCTCAGACATAACCCTCCGAAGGGTTTAAGATTTTCATCCCAAGAGAAACTAAAAGTTTCTCTCATTCTATTTATCACGCTTTACATATATCACATAAATGCATAGTTCTAAAGATATATATTGCATTCGAATGTGACCAAAAATATCTTTCGCAATATCACTCATACATATAAATAATACCATGATGACTGATTTGAGCACCCATAATGCATAAATTGAATGCAAAATACATATTAATAATGCATATGATATAAAGTACACAAATCTTGTTATTTAACCAGGAAAATGACATGAATAACCATGATACATCTATCTAAACATCTTCTAATCATATCCCAAATCATATAAAAAAATAAGGATAAAAGGGTTGACAAAATAAGTTAAAAAGGAATAGTCTTGGGTGTCCGCATCAAACATCGGAAGCACACTCCCGAGACATTTCTCTCCATCTGGGAGTCTGCGTCAAACACTTCAAGTCCACGCACAATCATTTTTTCTATCTGGGGTGTTTGTATCGAACATTATAAGCTCGCTCTCAAGACATATTTCTCTTTCTTTACTCTTTTAGGCTTCCGCCTTAGACTCAAGCCTGCCCCAAAGACATTTTCTTGCTATTTTAGCATATTTTTCATGCCAAAATATCAAACCCCATCTAAGACCATAATCACTACATATAAAATCTTCCAAATAGATATTAAATTAAGCATATATATTCCATCAATGTTTGCCCAACTAAACGATATGTGATATGATTTAACAATCATCAAAGTTAATATTCTAATAAATCACTTTCATGCCTTCAATCAACCAAACTAAAAACTCATCACGACTCACTTGATTCCAGATATACTTTCAACAACTTCTACACAATATGATAATAAACAATGCATAATATATTTAACCCAATAATTCAATTTTTCATGATTTCAAGGTATTATCATCCAAACCAATTATACTTCAACATTATAACCCAATTTCAATACCTTTGACAATCAATTTAACCAAAACAAAGTAATATCAATGAATAGATATCAACATATAAACCTCATATTACAACTTCTATCACCTTTTGTTTCTTCTTCTTAGAGAGAAGAACAATTTCTGTTTAGGACTTGAACATCAGTTCCTCCATATTCTCCCTCTTTTCCTTCTCTTTTCTCTCCTCCCAATCTTTCGCCTTTTTCTTCTCTTTTCTTAGCCAATGGGTACAACAATGGCCTCCTTCATACACTTTGTAATGGATTTAATCAAATTTTAATTGCAAAGTGATAAGTTCATGAAGTGAAATTAACAATTTGTCCATCTTGTCTAATTAAATAACATTTTTAACTTTCCATTTGCATAGTTAATCATAATTAATTAATCTTAATTACTCTCTAATTACATCTTAATCTTATTATTAGTCATTAATCTTAAAGTGACATGTGTTGCTAACTTGTTGATCGATAAATTTTATTTTTTGACAGGCTAAATCATATCAAATGGAGTCCATATGACATGTTTTATGCTAGTCAATTCCGACTCGAGCATCTACTATTAATCACCTTAAATCAATAGTGATAGTTTGAATACTATCTTATACACTATATCGATTTTACACTTCCATAACTTTTTATCTTCATCTCCAATTGATTTAGTTTCACTATTAATGTAGTTAAGGTATCTACCATTATACTTATTTTTTGTTTGGAAATATACTCTCAATTGATTTGTTAACTTTTATTCTCAAAGTAATCTTATAGAATGACTATCCAATATAGTGACTTAACTTATTCATATTGCCAACGATGGTTTATTACCATTTTAATCACATTTTTTATTAGTAATTATTATGGTCAGTCTTAACTTATACCATCACAATTTAGTTTAGGGCTAAACCACAATGCAAAAACTTTTTTTCCAGAATGCATGTTTTCCTAACATGTAGCGCTAACCATGTAATGGCTATCGTGGATTCCTTATCTGGGAGGGCAGCACCGTCCTATTGTGCCTTTTTGTTTTTTTTGGATGCTCCATTGGTCCATTTGATGCCTAGGTTGATTTTGATTTTAGTTATGAGTTCCAACAACTATTTGAAGAGCTTTTAGAATGATATTAACGATAAGATTATTTGACTATTTCTAGATATTGGACTTTTGACAGTTGTATACTCGATCGAGATAAGAATTTATTTATTATATTCAACCGTGCATATGTAGTTTTATAAATATTATTTTTAAACATGTTTTCATATTTTTATGGCATGCTTTTATTTATAACATTTGATTTTTATATTATATATATGATTTTCACTGCCATAGTTATTTAAACATGCATTTATTATTTTGAACTAGTTGGTTGTATGTACCAATTTTGATTGACCCAAATAACGATCCTTGTTTGATATGCACCTTTGACTATTCAAAATGTTTGTTGTTTTATGAATAGAGTGATTACCCGTGTCTAAGAGTGCAAAATCTTAAAACTAATCAGAGTTATTATATTATTGTGATGGCTAAGTATTGACCTTTTAAATATGCATAGGGCATGCTGAGCTCGGATTTCATGAGTGGCTCCTTTTCTACTAAGATTTTATAATCTACGATAGTCACCTATTTTTATTACATACCACAATATAATGATTTATTTATGACACTTGACCTACTAGTGTTTTCACCCTCAGTTTTAGCATATGATTTTAATTGTAGCATGTTTACTCATAATTTATAAAACATTGAACATAACTGAATTCTTTTGAGTTTATTAATCTCACTCCAATGACATACTCTTTTGAGTCATATTTAGGAAGATCATCAGCAACTAACGCATGATTGAACTCGACATTTGATTTATTTTCTAATTGCCACTTCCTCTTAAATTATTTATCTTGTTGGTAATGTTGATATTCAATATCGTCCCCACCTATTAAATGAGAAGAAGAAAAATAAGAGTTTTTCTTCTTTAGAATACGGCGCCTCTCTTATGCATGTTCACATTCCTTATTTCAAGGAATGTGCTCCCTGCAACCCTCTATAAATAGAGACCTGCAAGAACAATCTATGCATCTCATCTCAAATATCGTAGAGAAAGTGAGTGGCTTTTGTAGTATTTTTTATATTCAATAAAGCGTGTGTAGTATTTTCTTACTTGTGTTCAACAAAGTGGTATCAGAGACTGGGTGATTTCTTTAAATTTAGTATGCTCTGTGGTTGCGGTTTTTAACTGATCTTCTACATCAGAAAAATTTTTAGAGATTATTTGGGGAGTGTTTTTGTGTTGTGAGTGGTGAGCGATTCTAAAAGTTTAGAGTCAAAAATTTGTTTGTAGTGTCGGAGTTCTGCCAAAACAATGAGTGACCTTCAGGTTATGGGAGGTATCAAGAAACTCACCAACACAAATTATAACACATGGGCAACGTGCATGGAGTCATACTTGCAAGGTCAAAATCTTTGGGACATCATTGGTGGTAATGAAACCACTGTTCCAACAGATGAAAATACCGCCCGGAAGTGGAGGATTAAGGCAGGAAAGACCATGTTCGCGATAAAGAGCACAATAGATGAGGAAATGCTGGAGCACATTAGGCAAGCTGAAACGCCGAAATCAGCTTGGGACACTTTCAAAGCACTCTTCTCACGGAAAAATGACATGAGATTAAAACTCCTCAAAAATGAGTTGTTATCTATCAAGCAGCGTGATATGACGATCAATCAGTACTTTCACAAGGTAAAGACATTGTGTCGGGAAATTTCTGAGCTGGATCCTGAAGCCACAATCAAGGAACCAAGAATGAGAAGAATCATCATTCATGGTTTGAATCCAAGGTACGGAGGCTTTGTTACTGCCATACAAGGGTGGCCTACTCAACCGTCATTAGTGGATTTTGAAAATCTACTATATGACCAAGAAGCGATGGCCAAAGAGATCGGTGAAAGCTCACGGAAGAGTGAGGAAGAAGCACTCTTTGTCAAGAAGAACAAAGGGTGGTCTAAACCGAATGGTGGCAAAGGATCATGGAA